>CM042082.1:24427145-25677145 GCA_023509865.1 Trypoxylus dichotomus | reverse complement strand
AATACAAAAATAGAAATAGAATATTAGCATACATTATTAAAAGTAATGCAGAATTTGGCTACATTCATAAATTATGATTATTATTAGATGAATGGAAAAAGAAAAACTTGAGGTAACAAATGTTTAAAGTCTCTTCCTTCTTGTTGCAAACAGAGATCGAGTTTGTCTATCTATGCACTTTGAAACTCTCTTAATTTTTCAGATGTCATACTTCAAAAAAGTTGTTAAATCTATGTACTGCTAAATACAAGGACACAAGCGGGTGAATAATCTTATCAGTACCTTGAGTAGCTGTATTTAGCAGCATTATGTTACGTATTGTTTCCCAGGCAATTTTTTTGGATGTGCTCTAGTTGTTGTTGGACCCTCGGCGTATACAATTTCTGTAATACGTCCCCATAAATAAAAATTAATACGTAAGGAAATCTAGGCGGCCATCTTACACGACATCTTCCTAATCATATCTCGGGATGTGTGTTATTTAGAGAATCTCATGCAGCAATAGAATAGTAAAATCGTGGATTTCAAGAAGGACACTTGCCAATAATCGTGGTAGTATTTTGTAAGAACTCCAGACTTATAGGTCCTTAAACTCATCAACGTTTTCATCTGCTAATCTTGTGCTTACTTATCCATTTTTCTGAAAAGTTACTTTGTCATAGAGTAACACTTAAATAAAACTAAAAATAAGGTTCTGTTGTAATTTATCGTTGGCGTAGTTACAAAGCTGAATACGATAAGGATGTAAACGATTTTTCTTTAATATTCGTCTTTACTTATATTACTTTAGCTCGTATTTGGATCTTCAGTAATTGGTAACAGAATGTTTAACTTTGTCTTCTCAATTCTTGCTCCATTTAATCTTTCACATTTCTAGTAAACAACATTTCCAGTTCAATAAATCTCGTCATTAGTTATTCAAAAACTCTCTTCTAGATGTCTCCTGTTAGGATATTTTTCATTGTAAATTCTACTGATTGGTTCTATATTATCTTAAGAGTAATTCCTATTTACGTGAAACGAAGGCTTGATCTCAATACTAGTTACCGAAATATTTTAAAAATTTACCAAGTCTTCTTTTGTTTGTAATCTCCATCAAGATCAAAATCTTTCACCTGTCAGAAATAGTGACAGTTATAGTTTTGTCAAAATTCGATGTGTTCGGTATAGTACTGGCTTTTGGTTTTCCTTAAAAACCTGACCAATAGCTTTTATTACTTCATGCGGTTGTAATATACTTTCTATCATTTGTATTTGGTTGTAAAATTTTCGTCTTTATTTTTAACTATTTGGTATCCTTACATTTAGGTCAAAATGGCCGATCAGAGAAAAATCATGCAAAAATTGAAAGTAGGGTAAGTGTTGGTCGTATACCCGATGAGATGGTACGTGTAATGGATTGAAAATTAATGTTGTTTTCAGGAAAGACTTCGTAAATGATAGTAGCGGTATCATTTACACCATCAAACCACCTATTAACTCCTTAGGAGTAGATGATGATAGGTATTTATTTTCTTTGCTTTTTTACTTTTAGTAAATGTATATATAAATAATAAAGTTGGAACAATTTTATTCTACCATTCCACCAAGTCGATAGTCCCGCGTTTCTCAGACCAAAGTTGCCAAATTTGTTCCTCTCAAATGTAAATTCCCCCGATATTTTTCCATCTGACTTTAAATGGACTCTTTGTGTACCTAGTTGCCCCATTCACGAATAAACTAACGCTACTTAGTATACTAATGGCCTTGCATCTTTTTATGTCGGAAACCCCATAATTTTGTAATTTTTCAGTAATCGAAATATTCACTATTTAGCGTTGCAGACATCCAAATATTCCAACCAAGACCCGATCCTGTCAAGGAACATAACCGTAAGGCTAGGAAACGATCTAAAAGCCCAATGCCGCTAGAAAGGCCAGCCACCCCCGAGACTTTGATTAACCCTTCGCTGAGGTAAGAATTATTCTTTTCTAATAAATTCTTCCTGTTTTAAAACTAAAATCGTTTTTACGTGAATTAATAGCACTCGCATGGATTTGAGCAAGCCGGCTTGCATGAGGGACGATCTGAGACATCCTGGTGATGCCCTGGTTAAATACAACGTACCAAAACCCAAAGGAAGCAGGAAAGCTGCCAAGGAACGGAGGAAAGAGGAGCAGGAGAATAGATTGATCTGCGAGTATGATGTTCTACGTATTCCCAGTCCGACAGCCGCCGTCAATTTGCAAGAAGTAAGCTTAACCGATTTTCCTAAGGATGGTAACCTGGAAAGTAGTGGGAGTGAAGATAGTTTGGAAGATGCATAAAAGTTATCTTATAACTTAAAATGAAAGCCCCAAAATCCTGATTTTAATAAAGATTGTACCCTATTCGTCTTCTTTCCAGTTTGAAATGATATCGCCGGAAGTTAGTAAGGCCAAGGTTATGCCTATGAAACCATCGGCAACATCAGCTGATCTATACCCCGATCCACCAACTAAGGACGAATTGGCACTGCACAAACCTAGAAGCGGCATCCTAATAAATGTAACAGATGAAGTTGTGCTATCCAGTAGTAGTTCAGACGAAGATGAGCAGGACGACAAGTAAATAATCCAACTGGTCTTGTTAAGAATTTAACGCTATAATTGATTTTGTTTATTCCAGAGATAAGGACAAAATACCCTCGAAAGGTTTATATTTACTTTATTCCATTAACTGTAGTGCGAGATATTCTCAAATTAATTATTAAATATTCGTTAATTTACAACTACATATCACTGCACTCGTGTAATATGAGGGTTGCCTCTTAAGTTTTGCATAATGCTTTTGGAATAAAACAATAGATAGATAACTTTAAAAGACTTTATTGTTTTTTGAGGTATCCTCTACGGAGATTAATGCAGTTTTCCATGTGCTCTTTCCCTTGAAAATTATATGTTCCTCTTTAGCAAAAAACCGGAGAGACTTATGCAAATACCTGGTAAATCCACTGATGATGTTATACACACTTTTAGAATTTCCGATGTTGAATCGGTCTACAACTTTTTGACACCAATACATCCTAGCTGGTTTCTGTTCTTCAGTCAACTTTGACAGTTAGTTGCAGCTATAACACTAGACGTATCGTTAATTAAAGATGGAGGTTAATTTCTAGTTTGGCTAGTAGCGTCCTCTATGCCCCACTATGCAAAACTTAAAAGACATCCCTCATATATATGAGAAGTCTTAAACCATCTCTTCTAGAATCCGATCGCCTTAGTACTATTGAGGACGTCACCGATGAGGACGATTGGGAAGAACTTGGAGAAGACGCCGGCCTATTTCGAAACGAGGCGACTGCAATAGACGAAGATCAGCCTCTAAGAATGATCCGGAAGCAAGTCTCGCAGGTATCCTATACGGTCTCTAGGATGTAGCCGATATGTAATTGTACCACTTTTAAAGACTTCCAAGACCACTTCTCTGAATGAGAAAGATTTCATGTATGAAGATATCAATTGGGAACAAATCCCGGCGATCTGCAAATTGGTACAGACTTTCAGGAGTGAGCAAGAAGAAGACGCTAGGAGAAAGAAGAAGCGGTTGAGAAAGGGGACTTTGGAGAGTCATTCTTTTACGAAAATCAAGCAAAAGACGGCTGATGAGTTTTGTTTTAAGTGTTTGATGGGGACTATACACCAAGGTACGGGTTTGTTACTTAACTATTGTTTTAGGGAAGACAGTTTGTCTTTACAAGGGTCTAGAAATATGCATTTACTTTAAAAAAGAAAAGTTTTGGTATTAGAATCTTTCGTTGGTGATACGAGGTAAGCAAATTTATTATACAAAAATGAAGGGTACACGGTACTGGGTTGTCCGTCATATATTTTTTTTTAAATAATTTGCATCAGTCTTGAAATTATGTAACTTATTTCAAATTTTGTCCTATGAGGTAATCTACGTATATTATAGTTTCCGAGACATTTATGAAAATCTAAAAATCGTTCTGATTTTAGGAGAGGGCTGCACCTTGACATTTTTCGATTTATCCGCTAAAAAAGATTGTATTGATCATATACCAAGCTATTCTCTCAGTCTCTATAGTTTCAGAGAAATCTGAATTTAAAGATTGCCAGCTTTACTTTGTCACTATGTGTTATTATGAGTACTAATAGGATGCAGTGGTACATTAACATCAAGTCCAACACTAAGGGCCCACTGCATAATCATTAGCGGATGTTGATGTTGATAAAGTTGATACAGCTTACAAGTAATAACTTCAAAGATAGGATTTCATATTATGGCAGCTTCTATAAGAAGCTCATTGTTAATTTTAGTTTTAGATTAGACGAGATTTATTCGATTTTAAATAATATAAATACTGCTGCAGTTGGTTGTAATGGCGTCTCTTGTAAAATGCTTAACTATTGTATTTCTTTTACAAATCAATATGTTACATATATAATTAACTGTTGTATTGAGGATTTCTATTTCCCTAATATTTGGAAGACGGCTTGGGGTTCCTCTTTGCTTAAGGTATCTAATTCTGACACTTTTTCTGATTTATGAATTACCAGTACATTACCTATATTCAAAATAATGGAAAAGATTCTTTATAATCAAATTTACTATTACTACTTCAGATGGTCAATAAAAGGCGAGATGTTATGATGATATAGTGCGGGGGATCATCATGTGAAAGGTGTTTGGGGTTGTTATTCAAATGTAAGGATTGCCTTTTTTTTCTCAAATTTATTTAGTGATATCCCAAGTGCTCCAATAAGATTTTACGTATGGTACACAATGGTATATTCAACGTTCGTTTTTAGGTTAATGATGGGTTTCGCGATTCAGCACAATGAATACGATAATACGAAATCGTGGAAGAATATGGGATTGTTCTTATCAAAATTTCCACCAGCAATTTTAACCACAATTCCTCAAGATAGAGTCTAAACATTGCGCTTTTGTCATATTTTTATGTTGCGCCTATGAGATATAGTGCTTACAGCTTCGTAGGCGTTGACCAGTACTAACTTAAAGCAAAAAAATAGATAGTGCGATATTCAAATGCCTTTCAGTTATTTATGTACATCATGCACATGGACCGAAGACATTTAAAAGCTAATAGCCATAAACTGCTTGATATCACAAGGAATTCTAAATTCACTCTTTCTGCCCTATATAGGAAAAATTCGCCAAAATTAGATATCATGTTTTGTTATGTACTTTTTAAATATTACTATTTGATAACTGTTAACTGAAACACAAAAGAAAATGGGTAGAAGGTAGTTATTAAATGGAAAAAAAAATTATAAACAACTTTCAATCATCAGTTAAAAATTCCTTTTAAAATTTTCTTGCGTGATGTTTACCGGAACAGTCTGGCTGAAGATTCCAGCAGTAATCGGCCATCATATGGGTATCCCATCTTCCTTGGTACCTTTCCTCCATAATGTTATATACTAGTATTACCTAAGTTTTCTCGAAAATGATCTAAGTGGCTGTGAAGACACTGAATCTTGATTATCCTATATCCGAGTGACAATTTAGGTCTCCTAAATATTTAATTAATTATTTTGATTTCGCTATTTATCCGTATGAGTAATGAATTTCGCCTTGGTATATATCAGAAACTAGAGCTGCTAGGAGGAAATGCCAGTTATTTTTGGAACTAGCACGTCATAAATACCCTAAATCAGTTGGTATTTCACACCCCCTACGACAAAATACTGAATAATATTTCGAGAGCACAAAGTCACAAATCTTCAATAAAGGCTATTTATGAAATTATAACCTTCATACAATTGAGATGATGTCTTTCATAAATTATTTCGATATCCATTCCCCATTAAAACAATTTTTCCGGCAGAATTGATTTAAAAATTGGTAAAACACCATATATTTATCTTTTCGTCAACAACTTCAGCGCGGATGACATTCGCCAAGTGGAATAATTATTCGAAATATTACTCGGAGCGCCATCTACAAGCAAAATAGTGAAATATATACTTCGAATTACGACTTTGCAATACCATGCATTGATGCTATATATCACAGTGTGAGGTTATCAAGCACGTTTCATAAAGCATACTAAATACTCCACTATGGCAATCGCATCAGTACATTTCGAAATATCTAACTCTAATCCTATCTTCTTCGCGTTTTTTTAGGTGACGACAACTTTTCATCAATTTGCAGAAATAAGCAGGGTATCTGCATGCCGGTGGCGGCATATTGCTATTCGAAGCTGAAGAAGCCTGAACAATGGTACGAAAAAACAGTCGATGACGTAGTCGAAATTGGAAACAAATTCTATCTAGACAGTATAGGAACGCTTCACATGCATAAGGAGCGTAAAGAGCTCTCCCCAAAGGAATTGCAAAAATTCTGCGTCATCGACGGGAAGAAGGTCAAATATGAAATCGACGAGCCGGAAGTTGGCGGTCAAATTAGATCACTCGATAAGAAGATCTTCAACGTCACCAAGGGATTAAAGATATTTTTCCATCGCCACAAAGCAGCCTTGTTCCAAGCGACCGATTTCAACCTTGCGATATGGAAGTATAAGAAATACTTTTACATTTTCGACGCTGCTCCTAGGAGAAAGGATATCTACCAAGATCCTAACGGAAAGGCGTGTTTGGTTTGTCTTCAGAACTTAAAGGCCGTTATCTCGGTGCTTTTGGATAAAACTAACCTGGGTAATTCCGCATTCCTACTTTCTAGAATAAAAATTATAAAGGTGATGAATGTTGAGGATCCTGATGAGGACGTTGCGGATATGGCTTCGAACTATAATATCCTCAACGACCGCAAAGCTGTCGTGCAGGGCACCTTTGATTTGGGTGATAAATGCTTCATGTTTACAAGGAATAAACAAGCTCTAACAATGTCCACGGTGGCTTTGGTTTATTCTAGGATAACATCGCCGTCGACATGGAGAAGGAAAACTGTAGATAAGATTATGATCGTAGGTAACCAGCTCTATGCAGAGATCGTCAGGCACGAAAATGCTATCGAGATTGGCTTGGATAACCTACCTGCTCTCTTCACCATCGGTCCCTATATTGTTGAAATATACATCTACGCCAATTGCCATGCAGATACCATGTTCAAGAAAGGCAATTGCGCATTCTACGACGTTTTGAATCAATTTTTCGAAGAGAACAACAACGCTCTAGTCCAAATCGGAAAACGTACCATTGCGATCTGGCACCAGCGCAATATGTACTACTGTTTCGATCCTTATTCGCGAAATGCCGAGGGTTTAAAGTGCAGAAACGGATCGGCTTGCGTATCGATGAACGCCGACATCGAAACGCTGGTATTCACGGTGGTAGCCAATTTTGACAATCCAGACGTCATATTTTACATTCACGCTTTAAAAGTAGTGAAAATTCATAGAGATCCGGCTATGGGCAGGCTGTTTCCAAGGTCGCTAACCCTAAACGAGGTCCCCATCGAGAATTTCAAGAAGTCGAAGTTGAGAAAGAGCAAAAAGAAGGCGCTGGAGAAGCCAATCAGGACCAATTTCACCGAGTACGCGATGAAAAAGTTGTTAGCGGGGGAATCCACCGCCCCTTCGCTGGTCGATATCGGTTCTAACATCGGAAGCCTGAATTGCGAATATTTACCTCCGTTCATGCAGAAACAGCCGCCCAAGGAGGTCATCAAGACGAAACTGAACGAATTGACGGATGTGGCGGATTTGGATTCGCCAAGCTTGTCGGAAACTCAGGTATTGCTTGTAGATCTTATTCTGAAATTTCTTTTTTCTTTTGAAAACGCCAAGTTTTGAAACTCAATGAAATATATTTTGCCGGTAAGTGCAGGGTAGCGCAATGGGTACTGACGGTTTTTGAAACGCCACTGTTCGAATATGAATAGAGTGGGCGGTAATTCCTGAAAAAATATTAATCTCGGCAGGATTTGAACCCATGACCTCTGCATAACCGACGCAATGGCCACCATTACACCACGAGACCGCTTGTGAGTTCAAATCGCTTTTAATACCTAAATGTCACATCGTGATGTAATAGTAACACAATGTGCCGGTAATGCAGAGGGCATGGGTTCAAATCATGCCGAGACTGATATTTTTTCAGCAATTTAATTACGTTGGTTAATTGCAAGGAAATTGTAATTTTATCAATACTAATACCAATGGTGGTTTAATATTAATATTAGTTTAACTGGAGGGACAATCAATGGCTTAAGTAAATCCCTTTGCAATGTAGTTTAGTAGCCATCGAAATGTGACCATCGAATCAACACAGCCTTTGCTTTCCGGCTTATAATCGATCGGAAACAACCCTTGAAGTGCAACGACTACTTCGGCGTGAATGTAAAGTTTCCAGGCATGTTGGAATTTCTTCATACAACATAATTTTATCGTGGATTGCAATGTTTCGTGATAATTGAAGTGTACGAAGTGAATATGGTTCAGTTCAAATTCTGCGTACTCCAGAGAATGTAGAACTGTAATAAGAAGTCCAACCCGTTCAGCAAGGCGTCTTTACCTGCTGAATTGCAATGATTTGAGATAGAACGTAACTACTTGTGGTTCCAGGAAGATGGAGCAACAAGCTATACTGCGCGAATTTGCATGACTACTTTAAAAAACATGTTTCCTGGACGGTTTATATCCAGACATGATGAACAAGCTTTAAAAGTCAACATTATTCAGGCACAGCGATGAATCAGGAAATGCTGCAACTAGTTACAGTGAGTTTTCAGTTACGACTTCATGAATGTTGTGGAAAGCATGGTGGCCATTTAACAGATGTTATTTAAAAAATAATTTTTGTTAAGCATTATATGTGCAATAAAGATGTATTTTTGACCTGGGTTATTTCGCTTGTATGTTCGTAATAACCCTGTAGAAAATATCAATACCCATTGCACCCCTCTTAGGCAATCAATAGGCATTGTAACTCTTAAATCGATTATAATAATTATACAGTGACACTACGGTAATAATCTATGTTCTTATAAGGTTACTCTCTAGCAAGCCATGAAATTATTTCTTCAAACATCTTGTTGGTAGTTAGTAAATTGACACTGATAATTTGTCATGTAATACGTATTGGTTTATTCGCACAAAAATGTTTACAATCCCCATATACATACATATGTATATGGATGGTAGTTAGGTGGTCTTCAAAAAAGGGCCTTTTATAAATATAATCGTATTGTTGATAAAAATGGTGCTTTTTATGTACTTAATTTTAATAATGCCAGTTTAAATGGTTATGGATCATTAATTTTTGTTTTAAATATTGCAGTATCTGTTGCCTCAATCAAGGCATGGAGTGATATGAAGTATTATCTAATACTATCAAATATTATTGCGTTACTACATCCAAAATACCAACAGGCGGTACAATAATACCCTAGGTTATAAGTAAAAGATACCGAAAATTTCTATGGGTTTGCTTATCAGACTTCCATTACCAAATTAATGATCTTCAAATGCCAATATTTCAGAAACCACTGGATTATTGAAATTTTTAGCAGCTCGATGGTCCAGTGGTAGTAGGGTTTATATCTGAATTAGCAACCAAATCAGGAGTCCTCCGTTGGAAACTTGCGCCTCTCAATGTAGTGGCAGCTCAGTTATGGTAATAGGGTGAAGTAACAAAGACACTATTCCTATATCTTAAGGCATCTGCAATTATGGGACGCTAAAATAGCTTACAACCCATTAGGTTGCTCACCATATCAAAAAATCAATTAAATAATGGAGAGATCCAAAATTAATAAAATTGAATCTCTTCAGATCTTACCCGTTAGACCTACACCACTGAAGAACGAAGAGGAGTTAACCCTAATGGATCTGGATTCTTTCGATTTAACGCAAGAAGAACTAGAGTTGCAAGATGAAGTCGAAGGTGAAACGGATTACTCCGCTGAAGGCGAATCCAAGATGCTCATGGTTGGAGAAGATTATGAAGACGAAGGAGAAAATGAAGGAGATGAAGGGGAGGGTGATTTCTATACGGGAAGAAGCGCCTTTTCTCAAGTCAATTCTTCCTCACTGGAGAGCACTCACAGGCATATACCCGAGGAGGTAATTGCATTTTTATTGATTCAATTGATTTTAACACGTTTTTCCTTCGCTAGGTCAACACGGATATTACTTATTGCTATAAGATAATCCCAGCGCTAGAGCACACGCTCAAATCGGAAGAAAATCCCGATAAAGCTTTCATCATCAACGAGGACCTGCAGAATCTGGAACTGAAGAGGGAGACCGCCTTCGGGAAACGATGGAAGGATGGAATGCAGTTGATGGTTGGCTCGAAGAAGCTCTGCGATTTCGGCGAAGAGGTGATCGATATGAGCTGCTACGTTTGCATCATGGCGGCCGCGTACGCTCAAGAGCAATCGCTCTACAAGTGGACCAAGAAGAGCGTCGATATTGTGCTCAAAGGCGGCGTGGAGCTGTACAAGTCGTTTGAATTGCCCTACACGAGAGTGGAGGACTTTAATTTGCAATTTAAGAAGCACGAGATGGTCGTGACGTTGGACTTGTTGCTGGATACCTACGTTGCTGAGATCGTACTTTCGACGTAAGTTAATTATGTATGATTAAAAATTACGTTTCACCATCAGCACTTAAAAGCTGTCCCAGATAGAACGGTCAGCATTGAGATCTCGTAAACGGTAAGAAGTAGAGAGTTAAAGGTTGAAACGAGACAAAGTGTACATCACAGTAAGGCCTACCTTTTGAAATAAATTATTATTATTATAGCGAGGGTCGTACGGTTTTTGCCTCATCTCGCATTTTGATCTCCACTCGTCTCTATTTTTTTCAATCTTCTTTTATTGCTCTGTCTCTCATTGCTTTCTCGATCCCATCCCTCCATGATGTCGCCGGCCTTCCTCTTCCACTTCTATTTTGCGGTGTATAATTTACTGCCCTCTTTAGCCATCTATTTTCACTAATTCTTTGTACATGGCCATACCATACAAGCTGTCTTGTTTCGATTCGATCCGCACTAGTAATAATTCTTCCTGTTTTTCGTCGTATCTCTTCGTTTCTTACGTGTTCCAATTTTGATACTCCACAGGTTCTTCTTAGGGAGTCCATTTCGATGGTGTTTACATTCTTTTTGTTGTTGTTTGTCATCTGCCAGTTCTCTGGGCCGTATGTTAGAGAAGGGTCCACGACGATTTTACATATTTTTTATCTTTGTTTCCGGTCTTAAACTGCGAAGTGTAGCAGTCATAAACAAAGAACACAAACATCGAAGAAAAGATGATTAATGTAGTACACTCAACAGAAGAGTAGTTTTTATTGTCAATTACCTCAAATAAAAAAAATCAAACATAATGAAATTGGGCCATAGAGAAACAAAATGTGACATTAAAATATGCACAAATCACATCTGCACCACATGTAAAGTTTTTAAGGCTACTATTGCATAGCACACAAAACTGGAAGGAACGTATTAATGTACAGAAGTCCAAATTGATACAGCTTTGGCAGCATATCATGCTTACGTTATATCGTTATTAAATAATTTTGCTAAAGTTTTTGAGAAATGTTTGTACAAGTATATTTACGGTCAAGTTAGACCCTGGATTTCAAATGACCAACACGGTTTCGTTGCTCAACGATCTACGGTAACTAATCTTGTTACAATTACACAATACCTATCTGATAGTATTGATGCTGGTGGACAGGTAGATGTTGTGTATACTGACCTAACAAACGCTTTTGATCGAATCGACCACACCGTGCTTATTAATAAATTGGACAATATTGAATTTTCGTCTTCTCTTTTGTCTTTATTCCAATCGTATCTTCTTGATAGAAAGCAATTTGTGACATACATGGGATTTGAGTCTGATTACTTCGCGCCGAGCTGTGGAGTTCCTCAGGGGAGTAACTTGGATCCACTTCTGTTCCTCATATATATAAATGATTTGTGCTATCAACTGAACTGTCCAAAGTTGTTATACGCAGATGACTTGAAGTTGTACTCAACAATTAATAATTCTCAGGATTGCAATCATTTGCAAAGCCAACTCGATATATTCCACACGTGGTGTGTCAACAACAAACTAACAGTTAATGTAAACAAATGCAAAATTGTCACCTACACTCGTAAGACGACTCCAATTATATATACCTACCACTTGGCTGGATCTTTCTTTACCTAGAGAGACCTCTATGAGAGTTGGCGTCGTCTTTGACTCAAGACTGACCTTTATGGAGCACATATCCAGTATTTGTACATCAGCGTTGAGTATGTTAGGATTCATTATACGTGTTACACGACCATTTGCTTCTATAACAGCCATTCTTCCTCTTTATTTCGCTTTTGTTCGGTCTCGACTGGAGTATGCGTCCTTGGTCTGGTCACCTATGTACATCTATCAGATACATCTTCTAGAGCAGATTCAGAGAAGGTGTTTGAAGTTCTTGTACTTTAAAAAATTTAATACTTACCCGATACAAGGATTTAGCCACAGTGCTCTGCTAGAGGCATTTAATATTGATTCATTAGAACTACGTCGAAAACAGGCTGAGTGTAAATTCCTATTTACTTTACTTCATAATGGTCTTGATGTCCCTGAGTTGTTGAGTAAAATCAACTTCATTGTACCACGTTCAGTATCTAGGCAAACAAATACATTTTACTGTTTCGCACCTAGAACAAACATCGCCATCAGGTCCCCAATACACAGATTGTGTAGCAATTTCAACTCTATCGAGTTTGCCGAGTTGGATATACATACCTGCACTTTACCGTCCCTTTTGACGCTATGTAGACCGCGGGTGCGTTACACTTAGTTGAATACTTTTTCCGTTCTCTCTTTTTTCCTAACCACTGGTAAACTACTTTTTTTTTTTAATTTAAATTAAAGCAACTAGTTATTAAGTTTTCTAATTTGACATACTTAAATTTTATGTTACTTATATTTGCATGTGTACATTATTTAACATTGCCTTGTAATTGGATATTTGTATCTGTTGGGCATTAAATATTATTATTATTATTAAATATTATTATTATTAAAGTTGACATATGGAAATTTTGTAGATGTCACTCTATAAAAATCCTGTTTGTTTATAGAGCATCCTCTATCTGAGGCAAAGAGAACCGTGTGCAGAGGTTTTCAAAAAGTTAATAAAATATTACGAGACCAGCTACCGATACAATAACCACGAGTGTTTAAAAGAAAATCATCGAATTTTTTAATTAGTTGCTCTCCAATCCAGGAATTGCAATAAAATATGAAATTTTCTGTAGAATTACGTAGAAAAAATATATAACACATAACGTATTCGTTTACTTACTAGCTTGTATACAGTGCGGAAATTTTTTTATTACCGTCTTAACTGCGATAGATCATATGACCCACTTTTTACTTTTTTTTACCACGTACTGTGTTTGATAATGGGTTTTTATAACTTGTTTTTATCACGTGCTTATTTTTAGCCACGTTATGTTATTTATTCAGTTTATTTACTTCTTTTTCAAGGTTTTTACACGCATTCCTTTAGCGCAACAGAAAGGAATTATGATTAATACACAGGAATAATCCTTTAATTTATTTTACAATTTTAAATGAAGATCCTTTTTAACAAACTTGCTTCAAGAAACGCCTTAATTCTGAGTTAGACACTGTTAGTCTTTTGTTAAAAATTATAAAATTCTGCTAAGAACTCCTATTAATAAGTGACATCAATAAATTATTATTAAATTAGTTACAAAAGTCAGTTACCTGACGTTGGAGTCAATATTTAATGGCAATGTTATAATGTTGAATGAATGTTATTATTTTGAAACGTAAAGTTTAATAAAACTAAAACGGTAGTTTCCATGACTGTTGAAATAAATAAAGTTCGTATACAGTGTGGAAGATTTTTTATTGCCCTTTTAATTGCGATAGATCATATGACATTGTATATTTCTTTGTCCATGTTCTTCGCTTGATAATGCGTTTTTAGAACATGCTTTTGTCATATGCCTATATTTTTAATTGTATTATGTTATTCAGTTTATTTACTTCTTTTACAAGGTTATTTTTTTCGCCAAAAAAAAGGATTGGAATTTATATTCAAAGACAATTTTTTAAAGTAGGTTATTTTTTAATTTGCAGTACGTTCTTCACTTTATAGCACGAAAGATTTCCAGTAATGGATGTTTTTTTTAGACGTATAACATTCATCCAAAAATTACATATAAACTTTGAGAATTGGTAATGATTCTTAAAGATCCTCCTTTAACAATTCTTTTCCGAAACGCTTATTATTTCAGAGTTATATAATTTTGAAGTCTTTTATTTAAACTAATATTTACTATTGGAGTATATGCTTATGCAATGGTAACATGATTTTGAACGTACATATATTAGTTATTTTTTGAAGCGTTTGAATTCTTTGTTATATATAATCCTATGTTCTTAATAGGAGACTTTAATTTACGGCAGCTTAGTTCTGAATGTGCTACTGGCTCTAAAACACCTACCCTTAGAAATTTCTGTAAATCTTCCAACCTAACAATTCAACAATGTCAGGAATTGCAATTATAATTTTTTAGATTTAATATTTGCTAATATTAGCTGTAAGATTTTGGTTGAACGTAAATTGGTTTTTCTTGTCTTGATCTTCTTTATACTGACTAGTTATTCTTTGATATTGTAGTGACATTAACGGTGCGTTATCTAGCTTGTACCTTCACCTGATTCTCATTCTATTCGGCCTGTTTCTTTGGTGTCACGCAAGAGGTCTCCATATCTTCCCTGATTTAATTCTATATCAATATTTGTATTGAAAATGAAAGATATTATAAGCGTAAATGGCAACCTACAAGATACAATTTTATTATGGGGTATTTAAGCATTTAAGAACCGTCTGTAAGGAGCAGATTTCCTCAGCATATGAAATATAACACATGGGCTGAAAAGTCCCGGACCTAACACATCGATGACGCTAGTTTTATTGCAGTCCCCTTTCTCTCAGTTAGTACTAACCCTCAAAAGACAGGTGTTAAAATTTCATGATATTCTATTCATTAGTTTGTGAGTTATTGTGCTAAGAGTCACGCTACTTTTGTTATTTTCAAAACAATGGATCAAAAACAATTTCGTGTTTTAATTTTACACTGCTTCTTGATGGGAAAAAATACCGTTCAAGCGAAGCAATGGCTTGAAAAGTGTTATGGGGATTCCGTTCCGTCAGAAACAACAATAAAACGTTGGTTTGCTGACTTCAAACGTGGTAGTAGAGACACCGATGATGCAGAACGCAGTGGACGTCCAAATGAGGCGGTAACACCAGAAAACATAAAAAAAATCCATAAAATCGTTTTGAATGATCGAAAAGTGAAGCTGCGCGAGTTAGCTAACATCGTAAAGATAAAATAACGCACTGGCTTTATATTGCATGAGCATTTGACTATGAGAAAGCTCTGTTCAAAGTGGCTGCCGCGTTTGCTCACTGTTGACGAAGAACAAGAACGTGTTGATGATTCTGAGCAGTGTTTGGCCATGTTTAAACGTAACAAACCGGATTTTTTGCGTCGATATGTGACAATGGATGAAACATGGATCCATCACTTCACTCCGGAATCAAAACGATCGTCATCTGAGTGGACAGCAACTGGTGAACCTCGTTCAAAGCGCCCGAAAGCACAACAATCGACTGGAAAGGTTATGGCCTCAGTATTTTGGGATGTGCGTGGTGTAATATTCATCGACTATCTTGAGAAAGGAAATACCATCAACAGTGAATATTATATAGCGTTATTGGAGCGTTTGAAGGCCGAAATTGCAAAGAAACGGCCGCATATGGCAAAGATAAAAATGTTGTTTCATCAAGACAATGCACCGTGTCACAAGTCAATCAAAACAATGGCAAAACTACATGAATTGAACTTCGAATTGCTCCCACAATGAAGAGGTTATCGCTGAAACTGAGGCCTATTTTGAGGCAAAAGATAAATCGTTCTACGAAAGTGGTATTGAAATGTTAGAGCGGCGCTGGAATGATTGCGTTGCTCTTGATGGAGATTACGTTGATGAATAAAGCTAATTTTGAACCAAAAAAACCGTGTTTTCTTTGTTAGGCCTAGGACTTTTCAGCCCATGTGTTATTTGGCGAATAATCAGAAAGCGATATCTGTTAATCATCAGGAACTGTTTGGGTTTAATACGCACCAAGCAAGCTCTACGAGAATTCCTATCTTCTTTCGTTTTGAAGAAGAAGATTGTGAATCCGTTTGCTGCCAGATTTTTAAGAGTATAGATTTTGAGTACCTTGCTATTCTAGTATTTCTAATAATCTTGGTGTTAGTTGGAATTCAAGATGAACTAATTAAAATAATGACTAAGTTGCCGCGAGTGATGATGGAATACCGAGCTTCCTAATTTGTGCCGAAGCCAATGCCGAAAATCATCAATCTTTCTTTGTCTACATCTGTCTTTTCTGATCTCTGGGAACTTGCTCCCTTAATACCAGTGCATAAAAAGAGGGATTCTTGTATGAGATGATATTCCAGTATACTTAATAGTGTTACATCTACACTTTCTGAATGTCGGCATGGCTTTTTGCCTGGAAGGTCTGAAGTAATTAACTTGGCAGTTGTGCATTTTGTTACTAAATATATCAGTGAGATACTTGATTATTGTGGTCAAGTTGATGTATTGCATACAACATTTTGTTTGCAGTCGATACAATTGATCATGAAATTCTACTCAATTAGTCGGATTTACTTCCTTGTTTCTCAAACTCATGAGCTCCTATTTGTCAGAGTGTATTAACTACGTATTTTACAATGGTTACCGCTTGCAAGAATTTGTATCTACTTCTGGCGTCCCCCAGGGCTCCGACTTAGGACTATTATTTCTTTGATTATTCATTAATGATCTGTTGGTTAGCCTTTCCTATCCGGCTTTGGCTTATACTGATAATGTTAAGATCTATTCCGCTATCTTGGGTTCTCAGTACCCCATATCCTGCAGTTTTGCTTATTAACAAAGCCTTTCATGTGAATTTGGACTTTATCGTAACGAAACTGCATAGTTCATGCATTGCATGTAGTTTATTGACATTTATTGCACAGCTGGATCTTATATAGAAACATTTTCAATGCTGCTAAAATTCTCAGAATGGACCTCCGCGATAGTCCAAGATGATGCGACCGTCTCCTTGTTGAAGTTTCTGAACTATCCTGAGTGTGTCGAGTGAGTGTTCTTGTACGAGAAAGGTTCCTTACTAATCCTTTTCGCCGAAAAGCTTCAACCAACCGGTTTATTGCTGGCGCTGTAAGTGCCTCAACATGTTCTCTACGTCAACACAATTGACCGTCGGTTCTCAAAGAAAAATTCAATGATTTTTGTACGTTGTTGCATTGTGTACCTCTGCATTATTAATTCTACAAGTCTTCTCTCCAACAATCTGAAAAGAAAACCATAATTAATTTTGAAATGAAAAAGGGTTCAAACCATAAAGGTACTTTTGCGCCATCCTGTACTTTCTATTATTTGTTGTAGCGGAAAACCAATTTTTGTATATCCTCTTCATAGAAAGATACCGCTGGTGAAAACAGCCACTGCAGAACACTGTTTTTTACGTCGTTACCGCCGTTAAAGTGCCTCCCTCCAAAATAGCGCTTCAAATTCAAGAATAGGTGGTAGTCAGAAGGTGCTCGAACTGCTCCCAACCGAGTTCAATAAGGTTTTGGATGACATCAGCAGAATGGGGACATGCATTCCTATGAAGCTATACAATGCCGTGACTGAGACTTCCACCCCTTGAACTACTTCAGTCAGTCTTAATAGTCGGTCACAACGTGTGTGTATTGTTGCTTCCCCACGTACAGTATTTTATTTTGCAGTATCTAACTGTAGGCTTGGGTTGTGATAATCTATTGAAAACTTATGAATGTTAGAGTTGCATCGATACAATCCTAAAAAAAATAAAAAAGAGAACACCTGACACTATTTCATTATCACCAAATGCTTTTATTTTCCAGAAATGCCACTAACAAAGTAACATTAGAGGCTCTTCTTCTAAACTACGTTTTCTCGAAGACTGACTATGCCCTTCTATTCATGAATGACTACAGTTACACCATGTTCATAAAACGTAATCTCTTATACCTCTACGAGGCATCACCCAAACAACCTGCGTGTCTTAGTCGCTTCAAGCGTCTTTCAGATCTGGTCAATAGGATCCTGACCAATAGGGAACCCCAACTCGCCATGAACGAATTTTGTAAGGAATATACGAGGGTGGTGTTGATCAAACCGGTGGTAGGAATTGTTGGAGGAAAAATCAAAGAAACCGAGCCGTCTTTGATTAGCGAACATGGCGACCTCTTAGAACCCGAAGTCACACAGTCTAAGGAATTGGCTAAGCCTCACAATTTCGTCGATTTACCGGATGGCACGCAATTGCTTAGAGGCACCACGGAGATTAAGAATTACGGGGAGTCTCCTGAAGCGATGGCACCTTACGTTTGCATCATGGCGCCGGCAGTTGGCGCTAAATATTCCGTCAGCACGTGGTCGTCGGATGTGGTGAATTACGTCTTGCAGTGCGGAGTGGAGTTATACAAGAAATCGAATATCAAATTCGAAGAGGTCGCTAAGCTAGAGATTCCTAAGGTATCTTTGGGGAGTACAGATTTCAGTTTGGAGGTGAATTATCACTATGACGCGCCCATGAAGCATGCCGTCCTCGTATCATCCTTGAAAAAGATACTAAAGCAAAACGGAGAATGGGTGGTGATTGTGACACAAGAATTTGCTTGCGCGGCATATTACAAGAACCACCTTTACTACCTCTACGACTGCTATCCGAGCAACGAAGTTGGTCTTAGTGATGGGCCGGATACTGTAGGATATGCTAGCTTTTCCCGATTCAAAGATCTGTCTTCGATAGCAACCAGGATTATCTACAACAAAGTTAAGCGCGAAGACAGGGAACAACTGGAATACACGAGGTTCGTTTTGAGCACCGTCAAGGTGAGGTATGTGACTAAAGAACAACAGAAGAAGGGCAGGAAGAAGGCCAAGGATTCCAAACCTCCTCCTAGCGACATGGACGAAACTGATGAAGAAGACGAATTGCTCCAACAAGGCGAGGGAGATATTCCAGAGGAACCGCCGGAAGGAAAGAAGAAGAGGAGACGAACAAGGAGCCACAAGGGATCAGAGATCGGCGAAGATGAAGAGGAGGAAGGTGAGGAAGAATCAGAGGAAGAGAAGGAACCTAAGAATAAAATCGGGTAAGGTTTTACATGGAAGTTATTTCTTTCGTTTTATCCACAAAAGTTGTGCAATAAAGAATATCTGTTTTCATTTAGTATTTATTAATAGGAATCGACATTTTTGCATTTTTTTCACAATATTGAAGCTACTTTGTGAACGTTAATAGTTTAAATTTTAATAGTTAAAGTTATGACCTCATATGATATATAAATAAGTCAAAACTTTGAACTCTCACTTCAAATTTTTTGTGGAAAAACTGTGTGAATTGATACATTTTCTAAGCACTTTTTCGACGATGTCTGATGTGGTGGCCTCAACTGGCCGTCCTGAGCGGGGCTCGTCTTCAATCGACTCCCGAACATGTATAAAAAGATCATGCCACTTATAAATCATTAATTTACTAGGGCACTGTTCCCCGTAAACGGTTTCCATTTCATTATTGAATGAATTCAATATGGTTTGAGCGTTCTTTTCTTGTTTTGTAAGGAACTTTATCACAGCACGGTGTTCAATTTCCTCCATAGGTTCAGTTTTCTTCCGGATTGACTTGTTTAGCAGGCAACTATTCGTAAACGACTGACGCTATAGGGCTGCAACTTAACTTGTATATTAATGATGAGTCGCCAATCAGAATGACACCTAGCGAGCGCCCCTATCCCCACTCCATCCGCTCCATTCCACGAACTTCTGGACCTCCCCTCGTACTATATCACTTGGTGATTGCAGTTATATACTTCAATCAAGTTTAATTATAATTGGTGATGCGAAGCAAATTGGGCTACCTACGCTATATGAAGTGGGATTATGTGCTGTAAATGTTTCCCTTTTCTGATATATGTTTATGCAGTACTTGTGTAGCATAAGATATAAATTGTTGTTAATATCACCTTTTGAACGCCCTGTATAATTGAGAATGCTTTAAAATCAGTAAAGGATGCTAAAGATGAACAACTTTCGTTAATTTCTTTTCCATATCACTATAATCAGTTCTAGCATAAGAGGGTGGTGTTTAAATGCAGCACCTTGTATAAACCACATTCACATGTCCTGAAAGACCTTTCGATGAGGTATAACATTTACATTTAAATTTTTGTTCTATCTATTTCCGTTCAAATATTAAATGCGTGTTTCACCCTCTCGAAGTGAATTTCATCACAGACAAAAAAAATATATTTTCAAATTAACATTTGAATTTGACACCTTTCCTTGCTAGTACTATTTGGTGAACAGGTAGAAGAGTTTACAAATACCTGTCCAGCATGAGTGTTTACTATTTATGGTATAATGCTAGGGGAGGATTACTAGATTTAGTTGTTATGAATATCTGCACTGGTGCTATTGACAAAGACGTTCTTATTGGTGACCGAAGATCGTCCATCAATTCCATCATAACAATATAACTATGTGTGGTAATAAAAATAAAAAGTGTATAACTTTAATTGGTATTACGTTGTATGCATGTGTAAATCTATGCTCTCGTTTTTTGTGTGAACTTTGTTTGTTGCATATTGTTTTGAAGCTCGCTGTTTACTCTACTTCACAGTGAGTATATGTGTTTGTTTGTGCGATTAATTTGGTACATAATTAACATACTAGGGTATCATAAATACTACGTTGACGTCATTTTCTAATATAAAAACAGACACTTTTTTTTCTGCCTGTTTCATAGATATTTTCGCCGCTTAGTTCTTGTATCACCCCACATTTACAGTCCTGGTCTAAAATATATTTCTTCGTTTTCCTTTGCTTTTCCATATCATGGTCTACCGTGTGTGTATACTTATTAGTCACCTTGACGGTGCCCTAAGTGTGAAGAGTGTCGTTTTGCCTCTTCGTATATACCTGCTGCTCACCATTTCTGTTGGAAATATCTAAACCTCAGATATATCATGCATAGCTTTCTTCATTCTTCTTTCCTCATTTTTAACAACTGGTGTATTTTTTTTTTCAGTTAAATTAAAGCATTTTGAGTGTTTTGTGTTTACATTTAGGTAACTAGTTTTACATATTGATTATATTTGCCCTGTAGTTAGATATTTGTTTTATCTATTGGGCAACAAAGTATGATTTCTATTAAAACAGATACGAGAAGATTTTGGAATCACTAAAAAAGTTTTTTCGAATACCGATACATCTTATCCCCAAAAAATACCATTTTCCTGATTATTACATCATTTTCATTTCCTCAAGGTTCTATTATAAGGATGGCTTCTATGTAGCCGAAGGCACCAAATCTCTAGGAGGTTCACACGAGGTTTCACACGATTTAAAAGAGGATCATTTCGTCTGTCTGTGTGCTTGCCTGATGGTTATAAATTGCACCATCGAGAAGTGGGATACGAAGAAGATAGATCTGGTTATAGATCAGGGTAAACACATCTATTCGCACGCGACCAACGTGGAGATTTCCGATAAAAGGACCATCAAGAACATATTAATGTGTAAGCACTTTTTCGACGTCATTGTCCGACCGATCAAGATCAATAATTGGAGGAAGAATAAGAACATCGACGTCGGTAAGTTAAAGTCTTTAAATGTCTTTCTTTCGTACTAGAATACAATTTTAACATGCAGGTCTTAAAACGATCTTTAGCAAGAGGAAGTTCTGTCTGGTGCAATTCCCCAATTGTTGCATTGTCGTCTATAAGGAGTTCGATTTTTATTATTTGTTCAGTCCATACTCTTGGACGTACAAGAACAGTGACAATGAAGAAAAAACTATAAATGCCGGTTGGATCCGGTACACCAATGAGAAGCGTATGAAGCAAAAGGTTAAATCGTTTATGGTGAAACAGGGCAATGGAGTCTATGCGTTCTACTCTTTCGAAGTGATATCGTTGAGGAGGGCACCTAAGAAAGCTCTTATAGGCCATAAGTTAATGAAGTATGAGGTAATTCATCAGCCGAAACAAGAAATTATGGGTAAGTTTGATAAATCTAATCCCAGTTTATAAACAGACGATCTACCGCATCCCAATCTCCAAGAAGCTTTTAATTCCTTTTTCTCAACCCTTCTTGGTCTTCCTTTTTTCCTTCTACTAGCAGGCTTCCATTTCCATTTTTTTGTGGTAGGCTGTTTTGGTCCATTCTCCTCATGTGGTCATACCTTAACAGTTGTTTCCATTCTTTTTCATGTATTAATGGACTGTCAACTTGCATTATTTCTCTTATCCTTCCATTTCCTTAATGATCTCTCCTTACAGCAGCGTTTCCAGTACCTCATTTCCGTTGACATTATTTTGTTTCCCGTCTTCTTAATCATCGCCCACACTTCACTTCCATAGGTAACGCAGATTTCAACAAAAGAGTGGAAAATCTGGGTTTTTATTTTTTTCTAAATATTGTCATTCCACACCACAGGGTGTAGTTGTCTAATTATAGTTTTTCCCTTTATTATTTTATTCTGTATGCCTATTTTATCTGTACCATCGAAAGGTAACGTGACTTCTAGGCATTTATACGAATTTGTCGTTTTTATCACTTCATTTTCCCCCACTAACTGTTTTGCTTGTGAACCGATTACCATGTACTCTGTCTTATTCATATTGATCTCCAAACTCCATCTCAAGTATTGTTCCTTCAGCTTCCTGAACATGTAATCGATGTCATCTCCGCCCCTGGCTAATATAACTTGATCGTCAGCGAACTCCAAACTATATAAATCCTGTTTATCGAGAAGCACATCCATCGACGTACACTTCTTTCTCCAACCCCTCAGTATCGCCTTCACATCTAAGATGACGTTGGTTAGAGTGTCATTCCCCAAACATCATTTGTTCTTCTAATTTTCTTGGCAGTTTGCCCCAACACTTTCTAGAAAAATATGCTAAAACTTAGTACACACGATAATTTTTCGCTAACTACCAAAATGTTATTTTCCAGGTAAACCATTCCACGAACAGAAGAGCTGGTTAGACATCCACCAGTACCCATGGTCGAGGATGAAAGACGAAACCGCCGGAGGTAAAACAAGGGGCAAACGCGATTCCAAATGGCACAATTGGGATATCGAATACACCAATGACCTCTACTCATTAGCGGGTACGCTACACCAGACTTCCAAGAAATTCGCACTCGAAAACCGCGGAAAACAAACGCTATCTAATCTAGTGGTCGCCATAGCGATGACCAACATCTACGAGTTGAGCGAATGGAACGCCGCCATCTTGGATTCCGTCTTAGCCAACGGCGACCACTATTTCAGCGAGTGCATCAAAGACATCTCCGAGCAGAATTACGAGTTAGCCATGGAGGACCTCATCGAGGACTGCAGTATATTCCCTTATACTTTCAAGGTGGCGTATACTCCCGCGATCGAAGGTACCATGTTCCTGGCCAACGTGAAGAAGTTCAATCTGTACAAGGCGTTGAGATACTTTTTTGAGAATTACGAAAGCAGATGTGGCATCCTCATCGCGTATAAAGGTGAAAATAAGCGTCTTGTGGCCTTCGGAAAGACTCAAGAGAACGAGTACTTCATGTACGACTGTCAGAGTATGGGTCCTCCGATGTTCTTTGAAAGAGAGGGCGCCTCTTACATTTTAAGGTGTATAACGCTGGCGAGGTTGTTGCATGTGTTGATTCTGACCTTGAAAGGTGGCGACTTCTATATTTACGATGTGGAAACCTACGAGTTCAAGCCTATGAGTTGAAGATCAAGAGTTTTGTATATCATTTGCTATTTAGCTATACATATATATATATACAGTTATTTCGATTTTATGTATGTGTTTATTTTGTTGTTCTTTCTGTGTTGAATAAGGTTAATGTGATTATCAAAATGTTTGAGTTTTATTTCAAAGAACTATATGGTATATAGACTAACTTTTGTTTAAAAGGAATATCAAAGAATTTTTTTATAATTCGGAAAATTTAATACGGTGCGCAATATTATAAGAAGCAGTAAGGTTGGTAGTAGGAGGGTTGAAACACTATCCACAGACAGTGCATCCAATTGGTTTGTAGAATTCCAGCATACACATGCAACTCTTAGAGACGAACTTCGTGTAAGCCGTAGAGTGATGTCTGTTGTTGTCACTAATTTTGATACCTTCGAGTAAAAGCATGGTATAAGGATTTTTGTATACGTGGTATTAGTTCTTCTGTGCATTTCTACATACATGTGTCAGTTAGGTTCGCATTTCTACAAGATAATATTCCTTCTATTGTTGTAAATGCGTCAACTTCTGTATATTTCTTGCATGTTACAATGATTTGTAGTAGTAGCAGATGTAAGTGAAATTGGTTATTTAACTATATGGCCATTTTGGTTATGTTTTATCCCTAGACTAAATTATAAAATCTGAGTTCGTAATATATTTTTGATTCCTCATTAAGCATTGTAGATTTTTGAAAAAGCCTTTGGATGCTTTCTGACTGATGACGTTATTCGGCATATTTTCATTTTTTGCTTGAATTCTCTGGTTAGATGGATTTTGTTAATGTCATTAGTTTGATACTTGACAATTCTTTTCGGACAGTATAGCAGACAAAATAGATTACAGTGAAATGAATACGTAGGCTTCCACGGCCAGAGTTAGTAATAAACAAAGTACTTCCGGAATTGGACCGTGTCATGATGAGATATAACCTTATATATATATATATAGAACCTTCTCTTCTCGCCTCTAGCGCGGTCAACACGCCGAGTCACCGTAACCTTCTGCCAAAATGGTTTCGCCTCTAGCATGGTTTATACCTCGAGTCACCGTGCCACTTTGTTTTCCCCTTTTCTCCTGAAGAAGCCTCCTATGACGGAAGCGAAACGTCGAGATCCCACCTTTCTCTTTTGGTTTGTTTCTTTTTCTTTTTACTCCTTTTTTCTCTCGTATCTCTCCCCGCCCCCCCGTGTCTCTATTTCTTCCTCCTATTCTTTTCACCTTTCTTTTTATTTCACGTCCCTCCATCCCTTTTATCACTTTTTCTTTTTATCTCTTTTTCTTCTTATTTCTTTCTCTTCTTACTCTTATTTCTTTATATATATATATATATATCTCATCATGACACGGTCCAATTCGGGAAGTACTTTGTTTATTAGATTACAGTGATTAATTAAATTTCTTTTCCAAAAGGACTAAATCGCCTATCTCCATATATGGAGATATACGGAGTTATAACTGTAGCCCTAATTAAAAAAAGTATCCAAAAAATAAAGTAAAAAATAAAATTAGAAAATAGTAACTAATATCCACGCTTGTGTAGGTACGGCACAGATTATTATATTGCTAATAAAATTGTTGGCGGTTCCTTATTTTTTTAATTGGGGTATCTAGTGGAATAGAAGGTACGTTGTAGGTGTTTAAAAACTTAGATATATGTACTATAGGTGACAGTGCGATAGTACATCCCACATCTGCCCCTGAAGATAGACAAAAAGTTATCATGACTGTACATGTGAATGTGGCTGATATCTAAATTTTCCCCTTGTATAAATACAGTGGATATTTACGTGTAGGTAAAGTGGATTTACGATGGTGTCTTGTGGCAAACCACAGGATATACTGATCTTCTTGGAAATGCGACTATCCAATACAACTTGCAGTATCCTATTTCAGAAGTATGACTTCATAAGTGTCACTCCAAATGGATCGTAACCGATAGGAATATATTATTATAACATATTCACTCTTATCAGGGTTCACGACTTGTAATTTCTCGCCACTCGATTAATTCTAAATATTTATTTATTTTCAATAAGATTGTTATTCGTGAAATTGTATGATTTAATATGAATGCAAAGGAATTCTTTTGGTACATCGATTTGGACGGTGTAATATGAAATAATAAACAAGGCAATAGAATTTACGTAGCTTTTAGAGTTTTGCGAGTACGTTATATATGGGTATAGATGAATTTGAAGAGTTACTCTGATGCTCTAAGAAGAAAACGTCTAGAGAGGTGGTGCAAGAACGTCTGGGTTCTTCACCATGACAAAGCGAAGTCGCATACTGTAGCTTACAGCAACCTTTGACGAATAACAACACAGCCGTTGCTTCTTATCCAGCGTACTCACCAGGCTTCCATCCCTGCGATTCTTTCTCTTTCCAGACCTCGTACATATTGCATAGGTATTGATTTCGGTTAAATATTCTTGTCTAAAGTCTCAGAAACATTGTCGTTAATTATTTTTGGCTGGCTGCGGAGCTTTTATAAAGAAAAACACAAATTTCGTTTTTAATTTTTCGTTTATTTTAGAAGTTCAAAAGATAACTGTACGAAAACTTACCAGTTGTATCTTTCATGATTAGACAAATATAAAATAAAAGAAGAAGAAAAATAAGAAAAATTATAACGGATAAACCACCAAACTAACAGTATGTAACGACATTCCCGGTTTGAATAATTTTTTATTTATCTTATTATTCTCATACAATTTTTAGCTAGTCAGGTATTGAGTTAGGAATTTTTTTATATATATATATATACATGTATATACATTGCGGTCCATAAATATTTGAGCAGTTATATTTTTTCTTAATTTTTTGTTATGAATTATCTATTACAAATAACGAGAGTAGACACAAATAACTTTCATTTGTATCTACATTATCAGCAAGTTTTATTAGTATACGTATCTTTAGTGTGTTGTTAGAGATAAATATTCACTTTAGCTATCCCGGAGCTACAAGGGTGCCGATTCTGCATTTTATAATCTGCGGTTTCTTTGTACTATAACATTGTGGCTTGTGATAGTTCGAAATTTGCTGTTGTTAGGGATACACACAAGCGAATTATTACCTGCGGGTTTTGATAATTCTTAGATATTTGTCTTATAATGGCGAAAACTAAACAGTTGTCCGCACAGTCCGCATTGTTAGTTACCTTAAAACGGGTAAAAGCAATCACTGGATTGCACGCGAATTGAACATTAGTAGGCGGACAGTGGACTAAAACGTGAATAAATTTGCAAGTAATAGTAGTTTTTCCAACAGAAAAAGATGTGAGTGACCGAAAAAACGACGGTAGCGAAAGATGGTTTAATTATAACTATTGGCAAAGGAAATTAACAAAAAACCGCATCAGAAGTCGCTGCTGAAGTGAACAGGGGACACAGGAAACCGATTAGTACTTAGTGAGGAAAATTTCAGTGCCATGCAGAGAACAACGTAGAGAGGTTAAGCGCGCGGCACGGAGATTCGAGTACCCGTATCAAAGCACGCTTGTTCAGTATTATTCCACTGGTCGTTGTGAGTGATTGTCTGTACAGGCATACTTAGAAAATGTCCCATTTAAGTACGTTTCGAATAAACTAGAAAACGGAATAGCGAAAATGTCGAATTTAGAATACAAAGGCGACTATTTGACGTGTACCAGCAGGTGGAAGTGTGAACGCCACCTAAAAAGTACATAACACTATTCTGCAATGCGTGACAAGCGATACTGCGAACAATTAATATTTGATAGAGGTGTTTGTTTTATTCCATTTAAAGTATCGATCACTTTACAAGACCAATAAGCATTTGTCTCCTTCTGGAGCAAGTATTATACATTACCAAGTCGGACATCGTTAAGAAACTTTATGCCATCTGTTCGCGACTATGTTGATAGAAGAATTAAAGCAGAATTGAAAGATAAAAAATTGTGGTTATGTGTGGACGAAACAACCGACCAGCAAAAACATTCTGTGGTGAATGTGACGGTACGTACAATGGAAGAATTTGAACCGTCATCTCCTATCTTACTTGCTTCCAAAAGAGTTGCAAAGTATACTAGCGATGAGATTTTAAAAGTGGTCTTGATGGCATTGAACAAATTTCCAGTTTATGAGTGACGGTGCCGCTAACATGCTTTCCTTAGACCGATCTTTTAAAGAATAGAGATCTGTTACATGTAACATCTAAAATCGATGCTGTAAACCTTGATCCTTAAATGTTATCCACGAGTAAATGCTTTAATAGCTCACACAAAACGTACAAACAGATTTCACGAACTGTATCCCAAAGTGCCTGAACCACCACAGCCGATTATTGTGCGTTTGGGAACATGGTTCAAGCCTGCGTTTTACTACTGCGAACATTATTATGATGTCAAAAAGGTAGTTTTACAATTCCATCCGAGACACGCCAAAGTTATCAAGAAAAGCCAGGAAAATGTTTCAAGATAGTCAGGTAAGAGGTGATTTAGAAAGTATTCTCAAGAACTACTATGGACTAGAGGAAATTACAAAATGATTCGATGTCGCTTGTGGGTTCTGTTCAAATTGTGAATGATGTTCACTCACACCTATGTACGGCGCAAGGCGAAAAATTTAAAAGTGTTATTGACAAGGATTCAGATTTTTTCATACCAAGACAAATTTGTGAAGGTGCGTCGAAAGATCCATTAAGTTGTCACAAGGATTACTTTAAATTTGCAAATATAACATCACTCGATGTGGAGCGATCGTCTTCATCATTAAAAAATAGTTATTCCGCACGCCATACTCATTTGCTTGAGACAAGGGTGGAAACATACTACGTTATATAATATATTACGCGTTATATAATATAACGCACACTCATGAAGGTTACGATCATAAATGATTCGAGTACGTAAACGTCATTGAACACTCACCATGATGCGGCCGCTCGGCCCCTCCACGTTGTCCTCCGCACCCCACTGTAACTTGCCCCACTCTGCCAGAACTACCGAGTAGTATGGCTTCAGTCTATACGTCTGCGTAAGCCGTAAATTTCGACCTCCGACTCGTCCCTCCACAACATTCTTTTACAGTCTCCAATGCTCCACTTTTTCCCCTTGCTTCGTTTCCTTCTTGTCCGCGAAGTCATCCTTTATCCAAGCGACGTTTTGCTGTAGTCACACTAATCGGTTTCAAAAGCTAGCTTTTTTTACTTTACATCTCTATATATTTTTTTATTTTCTATCTGTTTGACAATAAGTAACATACATCAACTTCAAATGCACTATTTTTATACTATTAGTTTTGTTTGATTTGTATGGTGCCCAGTTTGTACCCTTCGCGACTGCATTTTTAACCAATACCTAAATTATTAACATTAAAACTTCGGATAGACTAATGGCCGATTTACATCTGCCCATTTTTTAAATAACATAGTATTTAATATCACTATTAAATCATTAAGATCTAATTATAAACAATTAAAATCACCAGAGTGCACCATGATATGCAAAATATCAAATCCGAACTGACATTATTAAAGAACGTTTTTGTTATTAAAAATGTTTAATGTTCAAAGATTGTCCGAGAACAATTATAACCGCAACGTATGAAACTGATCGTTTATTACAAATATACGCAAACGAAACACTGATTATGCCAATTATACTCTCACGAAACGTATAAATAATTTTCGATATTAATTGGACGGTCTTTTCTCTATTTCCTTATGATATTCAAGCTAATTTAATTAACTACCAATGACAATTATGGAAGTAGATATATTACAAAATAGGTATTTGACGTATAGGTATGGCTGTTAATGGGGAAGATGATTTTTGATAATTGCGTACAATCGTCTGGTATTAATTTTCTCATAAAGCGTTGTAAATAATAGTAAACAAGCGAAACGTAGTTAGAACAGGACTAGACTAGTGACTTTTTTTTTTAGGAAAACATCTCTTTTTCATCATAGCAGCGGTCAGTAATTGTTTTCTTTTTTCTGAGGAATAATCGTTTTATTTACTCCTTCTATAATTACATAACACTTCAATAATAGTAGCGTATACTGAATCTTGCTGAAAAGCCTGGCTAATTTTTCTAGGATTTAATTTACTTTCTCTTAAAACATTATGAAACACACAGATACTAGAGCAGTTTGGATACAACTCTTATAGCACATAGCATTCTTTGAAAGTATAAAAAACATCACGTCTTCAACTTGGAACAAGTCGCTACCCACTACCTGTCGGAGCGACAAATAAAATGCTCGCTGACACAGGCGTAATTTTATTGCCAACTGCGAAAGATGTTAAATTGATCATGGGTTCACATAAGTTCGAAAAATACTGTACTTTTCTATCTGGATTATTCCACAATTTCTCCCTGTGATGGTTTCCTTTCGTGGCGTTGAAGTAGCATTTCACAGGTGACTGCGATTTTCTATTTGACGTTCATTCAAATTATGTGGGATCCATTTATTGAGTTTATTGATCTTCCTCATTGCTCTTAAACGTCTGTTGATTGTTTCTTGTGAACCATGTAATGCTTCTGCTAATTGCCGTTGAGTTTGAGTTGGGTCATCGTCCAATAACTCCTGCAATTTTTCGTCTTCGCATTTTTGTAGTGTACCAAAGCGCTCATTATCTTTCACATTGAAATTATCACTTTTAAATTGTCGAAACCATGTCTCACTTCTTCCAATCGATGGTGCCGTTCCACATATGTTTCTACCAACAAACGATCACTTTCAACAGCCTTTTTCTTTTGAATAAATAAGAAAAATAATGCGTGCTGCAAATGTTCTTTTTCAGCCACAAAACTCGATATGTTCACTAAACGATAAAGCAAAGATGTTTTTTGGCGGGTTGAACTTGTGTGTGTTTGTAGTTTAACAAATGGGCTGAAAAGTCCCGTGTCTAACAAAGAAAACACGGTTTTTTTGGTTCAAAATTAGCTTTATTCATCAACGTAATCTCCATCAAGAGCAACGCAATCATTCCAGCGCCGCTCTAACATTTCAATACCATTTTTGTAGAACGATCTATCTTTTAGCTCAAAATAGGCCTCGGCTTCAGCGATAACCTCTTCATTCGTGCGAAATTTCTTACCGGCGAGCATTTTTTTGAGGTCTGCGAACAGCCAGTAGTTGCAGGGAACCAAATCTGGTGAATACAGTGGATGTGGGAGCAATTCGAAGTTCAATTCATGTAGTTTTGCCATTGTTTTGATTGACTTGTGACACGGTGCGTTGTCTTGATGAAACAAAATTTTTTTCTTTGCCATATGCGGTCCTTTCTTTGCAATTTCGGCCTTCAAACGCTCCAATAACGCTATATAATATTCACTGTTGATGGTATTTCATTTCTCAAGATAGTCGATGAATATTAGACCACGCACATCCCAAAATACCGAGGTCTTAACCTTTCCAGCCGATTGTTGTGCTTTCGGACGCTTGGGACGAGGTTCACCAGTTGCTGTCCACTCAGATGACGATCGTTTTGATTCCGGAGTGAAGTGATGGATCTATGTTTCATCCATTGTCTCATATCGACGCAAAAATTCCGGGTTGTTACGTTTAAACATGGCCAAACACTGCTCAGAATCATCAAAACGTTCTTGTTTTTGGTCTACAGTGAGCAAACGCGGCACCCACTTTGAATAGAGCTTTCTCATAGTCAAATGCTCATGCAATATAAAGCCAATACGTTCTTTTGATATGTTTACGATGTCAGCTAACTCACGCAACTTCACTTTTCGATCATTCAAAACGATTTTGTGGATTTTTTTGATGTTTTCTGGTGTTACCACCTCATTTGGATGTCCACTGCGTTCTGTATCATCGGTGTCTCTACGACCACGTTTGAAGTCAGCAAACCAACGTTTTATTGTTGTTTCTGATGAAGCGGAGTCCCCATAACACTTTTCAAGCCATTGCTTCGCTTGAACGGTATTTTTTCCCACCAAGAAGCAGTGTAAAATTAAAACACGAAATTGTTTTTGATCCATTGTTTTGAAAATAACAAAAGTGGAGTGACTCTTAGCACAATAACTCACAAACTAATGAATAGAATATCATGAAATTTTAACAGCTGTCTTTTGAAGGTTAGTACTAACTGAGAGAAAGGTGACTGCAATAAAACTAGCGTCATCTCTGTGTTAGGCCCGGGACTTTTCAGCCCATGTGTTAAATGTCAGACGAACAAAATAACGTATGTGTCGAATTGATACGCTGTGTACTTTTCGCTGGCGCCATCTGTTAGTTAAACCGGAAGAAAATTATGCATACACCTGGTATTTTTAGTATATTTACATAATTAAATATATTTCTGCTATATATTGTAGACACCTTAAATGTGGCAGGGGCAGTGTTCTTACTAAGAAAGATGATATCGTAAGATGGAAACGATTTGAAAGATATATCATTATATAGATCTCAAAATAGGAACAAGTCATTACCCATTAACTGTCGGAACGGCAAACAAAGTGGTCGCTAACACAGGCGCAATTTTGTTGCCAACTGCGAAAAATGTAAAATTGATCGTGGGTTCATATAAAGTCGAACAATACTGCACTTTGAATGTCCAGATCACTTTTTCTACTCTATGTTGTTTTTCAAGAATATGTGTGTTAGTTTTGGACAAGCACCACAAAACACTAGATTCTGAAACTCGAGCTTACGAAAGTTTAGTATCTCACAAAAACGAAAACTAAGCTATGAATACTAAATTAGCAGGATGTTACTGATGTTTTTAAAAACAAACAGCATTTGCTCTAGGAAAAATACGCCGAGGTAGAAACAAGTTGATAAAAATTAGTTGGGGCGACTTTGAACGGGAGATTACCGATCTTCCTCTTCTGATTCAATGCGGTTTACTTATACATTCAATGCATTGTAATATTGGAGTTCTAAAATAGTTAAATTCGAAAACAATATATATAGAATTATTGTAGATTTCTTACAATATCCAAAATATTAGACAAAATTTCGTTTACATCAACGGATAATCAAAGATAAAAGTCTTAAATGTAAAACTATGAAATATTAGAAAGCTATAATGACGTAGCATGAATTATAAAGTAGCTTGTCTACATAACAAAACGAACCCATAAAACAAATGTGTGTGAAAATATAAATTTCGCAATGGCAATTTGTTTGTGATATGAAACTAATAACTAATTAGTTTTTACATGAACTCTTCTCTACGTACGCATTTGTATGTGTTTATGAAGCTTTTTTTAACTAGTCATTTGTAACTATATGTATATGCTCAAAAATGTAAAGCACATTTCCCATTAAAATACTGTAAAAGGTTATGAGAACATTCTTGATGCTTTATAGCTACTTTATAGCTCTGTGCGGTTTCTTATGCAGACTTATTAAATATAATTACCAATAACTAGTATATATCAACATCATAAATTATTAAGTTTTATGGTGTATTGATTGTTTTTACACTGATTTACGTCAATGAAGGTTCCCTTGCGCTGAAAGTAAGTTCAATGTTTTGTACTACCTCCTCTTTGTCATATATTACACGTACAGCAAGAGAATAAAATAACCGTAGTGTTTGTGAGGGAAGAAAATGGACTGATGTATATAAGTATCGTCTTTCATCAAGATAAAGTAGGAGGGTCTATTTTTGGTGGATAAATAGAAGTAAACAGGCAGATAGGCCTGCTAGGTGTCATAAAGTAGGGATTTTTTAGCAAATATTACGCCTGTATTTAAAACTCGCTGATTTATTTTACTACTGAGTAGAGACTTTGCTTAAGAAATACGATAAATGTACACTACCGTCCATATTAATTCCGACACCCAGTAAAATGTTGCAAAACTACTAAAAGATAATATAATTGCTTTTATATATAAATAACATGTATATTAGATCCATTATGAAGTTTATTGCATAAAAATTGTATAGGAAAACTTCCAAGAATATCGGTTAGAGAATGATGAAAAAGCTATTATATTTTATGACGCAATATGGTAATTTTCAGAATAATCCTCACCGCCACATTGAGACAATATTGCAGGTAATACATTTATAATACTCTTACTAGTAATATCTTTGTATGTACAAACACATACAAAGATAGTAATATCAAAATTTATGGGCATATGAAAATTAACTATTCGATACTAATAACTATACGAGGGGAGGCCCAGAAGTTCGTGGAATGGAGGGGATGGAGTGAGGATAGGGGCGCTCGCTAGGTGCCATTCTGATTGGCGACTCATCATTAGTATATAAGTTACAGCCCTATAGCGTCAGTCGTTTACGAATAGTAGTCTGCTGAACAAGTCAATCCGGAAGAAAACTGAAACTATGGAGGAAATTGAACACCCTGCTGTGATAAAGTTCCTTACAACAGTGCCCTAGTAAATCAATGATTTATAAGTGGCATGGTCTTTTTAAACATGGTCGGGAGTCGATTGAAGACGACCCCCGCTCAGGACGGCCAGTTGAGGCCACCACATCAGACATCGTCGAAAAACTGCAAACATTTCTACTGCAAAATGCCCGTTTGATGAAAAAACAATTATCTGCATTAGTTGCAATATCAGATACCACCATTTTGGGTATTCTACATGACCACCTGGGTATGACAAAAGTCAGTGCAAGATGGGTACCGAGAATGCTCACGCCGCTGCAGAAACAGCAACGCGTCTGTGCGTCCAAACAATTTTGGAGCTGTGTGGAGACAAACCTGCACAGATTTTGGAGCGGATTGTTATCGGAGATGAAACATGGGTTCATCACTTTGAGCCTGAGTCCAAACAGGAGTTCATGCAATGGCATAAAAAGATGACACTACCGCCAAAGAAATTCAAAGTGTCATAATCGGCTGAAAAGTTGATGGCTACTGTTTTTTGGGATTGTGAGGAGGTATTATTGATTGATTACAAAGAAAAAGGTAGGAGCATAACCGCAGAATATTACGCAGCGATATTAGAAAAATTAAAGGAGGCCATCAAGGAAAACGTCGAGGAAAATTGACCAAGGGTGTGTTGCTCTTGCAAGGCAATACGCCGGTTCACAAGAGTAAAGTTGCAATGGCAGCTCTGCACAAGCATGGCTTTCAATCAATAGTCTATCCACCCTACAGTCCAGACCTGGCACCTAGTAATTTTTATTTGTTCCCAAATTTAAAGAAAGACTTACGTGGAAGAAAGTATTCCGACGACAATGAGGTAAAGGAGGCAATTTTGGCCCATTTTGAGGCGAAAGATAAAAAATATTTTTATGATGGTTTAGAAAAATTAATTCATAGATCTAATAAATGTATTGTGCTTAAGGGTGATTATATTGAAAAGGAAAAATAGATTTATTGTTTTATTTTATTTAAAACCCTTTCATTCCACGAACTTCTGGACCTCCCCTCGTATGCATACATATTAAATGTAGACGTAATATTTCCGATAATCTTTATATGTATGTGTTACGTATTATACCGCGTACTTACTTTCATTTACCAAATTTCTTAGACGGTTCGAGCTTACCTAAAATTTCTCTATTCAATAATAATTACATGTATGAATATTAAACGCCAGCTGAATATTTGCCTGGTTTATTACACAGCTTATTTAGCCGCCTACTTCTATTTGTATTTTTCGATAAAGAATACACCCGCCTCTAGCGTGGTTTACACGTCTAGTTCCCGTGTTACTTTGGTTTCCCCTGTTTCTCCTGAAGAAGCCTCCTATGACGGAGGCGAAACGTCGAGATCCCACCTTTCTCTTTTGTTCTTTTTTCTTTTTCTTTCTTTCTTCACCCCACCCATTTTCTGTATCTCTTTCCTTCTCTTCCTCTTTTCACCTTTCTTTGTTTTTCACGCCCCCCCTTATTTTCATTCTTCTTTTTTTATCTCTCTCTTTCTTTCTATTTCTTTCTCCTCTTACTCTTATTTCATTTCTATATTATCTCATCATGACACGGTCGAATTCCGGAAGTTGTACATTTATTATTAACTCTGGACGTGGAAGCCTACGTATTCATTTCAAAGAATACACCCTTTTACTTTATGTTGGAGAGAGCAGGTATTTATATTATATCCCACAAAGATTGACTACATGTAGTAAGTTTATGTATTTGTCTCTTTACTCGCAAGAATTACGGTTATTTTATTCTTCTGCTGTACGTATGTACTTTACAAGTGAATGTAGGATCAGATCCGTGGTAAATTTTGTTTTATTTGTGAATTGCAAGGGTAAAAACCAAAACATCGATATGATCGTTGTAACAACAATATTAATAACGGCAGAGAGTAAAAATTCGTTCTTTTTCTTCTTGGTGTGGATTAAATCTGTAATGTACGTGATAATGTACCGTAATGCACTTCTATTGTGATATCCTTGATAAGGTAAATAGAAAATCTAATCATCAATTTACAATGTGCTATTCACATCTTTCATCGTCAAGATGTTAAATTTACAATAATTGCATTCTTATGTTGATAGAATTTGTTAGTTAGAATGAATTAGCTAAAACCAAAGAAGTTATTTTTCTATACACGACCTTACTATTATGTACACAGTTGAATTGCATATGTGCTTAGTTTATTTTAAAATACAATGCATGAGTTCGCAAAAACAACAAATTTTCGACCTAACGCGATTCACGAGATTGGTGTTTACGTTTTAAATCCAGCACACTATGCAATAGAGATTATTTATTTAGAGAGGCTGGAATAAAACAAGAGATAGCTTTTAAAGATTTTATTGTTTTTCGAAGTTTTCTCCACGAAAATTAATGTGGTGCATGTGCTCGAACCAACTCTGAAAGTAATTATTTTTTTATTACTATTTTACCGTATCTTATCATATTATGCGGCCTCGCCATTTTGAACCATTTTTTTTTTGTAATTGATAAATGATGCGGCTTTCTTGGCGAAATTTTCAGCGATCTATATAATTGGTAAGATTTTTGTACCACTTAGATAACGTATGGTTTCATCAGCAGAACTGCCATTTACGATCCTTGTTTTGTGTTATAACGTTAATGGAAGCAGATTACAATCTTCTCCTTGCCTGGCTTCAATTCTCTCTCGATTTGCTACGAATTACTTCTACCTGTTCTGCGATAACCATTCATTAACCAAAACAACTCTGTGAGAACATATGGTATCAGGAATTATTAAATTAACAATGAAACGTTATTCTTTTCTGGCATTTTGGCACTAAGCCCATTTGCCACAAAAATTTGTTGCGTTTAGTGTTGCTATAACATGTATGAGACCACTTAAAATTTTAGGTTTTAATAAATATAGGTTCACGTTTCAAGGACCATAGAAACAAATTTATTTAACATGAGGTAGATTAACGAAAAAAAAAAAACGGAAAAGTCGTATTGGAAAGATACGAAGACTTACTAAATACAGAATCTACACTAATTTTAGTCTCCCTCAAAAGGAAAGCTTCCCGGGTGTCAAATCTAGATCTTAATGAAACTTGGTAGGTAAGTAGAGTATGTTAAGACTTGAATATATTTTCTTTTGTTTCTGCTGAAATTCACTCTCAACTCCAGTTTTCTTGATTTAATTCTTAAACCGAAATAGATAGAACAAAAATTTGAATGTAAATATTGTATCTTATCGAAAGGTCTTTCAGGATACGTGAACGTGGCATATACAGGGTATTCCATTTAAGCGTGACCTTCTTACACTAGCGCTGATGTGCAAAGGCAATTGACGCAAGTTCTTCATCTTTAACATCCTTTATTGATTATGAAGCATTTTCAATTATACAGGATCTTCTGAAAGTGATATTAACATAAGAATCTATATCTTATGCTATGCATGTACTACATGTAAATACATCAGAAAAGGGAAACAGTTACTCTATATAATTCTACTTCATGCAGTGCAATTTGCCTCGCACTAATTAAATTAGATTGATTAATTAAATTTTACTGAAGCACATAACTGCAATCGCCAATTGATATGGCATCAGATGCAGCTGTTAACTGGATATAAGTAAAACCTGACAAAATTGACACATTGCCATGTGTGGTTCTTCTCGAAAGGTCTTTCAGGACATGTGAATGTGGTGTATACAGGATGCTGCATTTAAACACCACACTCTTATGCTAGAACTGATTATAGTGACATGGAAAAGAAATTAACGCGAGTTGTTTATGTTTAACATCTTTTATTGATTTTAAAGCATTATAAATTATAAGGGCGTTCCAAAGATGATACTAACATAACAACTTATATCTTATGCTAACCACGTATTACATAAGCGTATATCAGAAAAGCGAAACAGTTACGTTATATAATCCCATTTCATACAGTTTAGGTAGCCCAATTTGCTTCGCATTACCAATTATAATTAAACTAGATTGAAGTACATAACTACAATCGCCAATTGATATAGTATAAGATGCAGTCGCTGTTAGTATAAGTATAAATAAAGTCCGACAAAATTGACACATTGCTGTGTGCGGTTATTTATCATAAATATTCAAAAATATCACATTTCCTTAAAACAAAATATTTACAAATCACGTCCTATTCTTTGAAAACTCGTAGTCAAGGTATTGCTGTCTTTTAATACCAATTTTAGGGATATACAGTGAAGTCTCCCTTGAACATACACCAACGGGACCAACTGAAGATGTCCGTTCAGGAGGGGTGTCCGCATAAAAGAAATATGTAGTAGATACAACAAAAATCGTGTTTTAACGAAAAATGAATGTATTAAAGAAACTGGGACATCTAAATCGTATATGTATAAATGTTTTTAAGATAAATAAAAAACTTTAAATTTAAGAAAAAAAAGTTTACTTGCTTTAGATATATACATACAAAGTATGTACATAGATACATAGATGTAGTATGTAATACAAAACAATGAAATGAATAGTCACTTTAAGGACGCAAAAATTCATATATTGTTGTTTGTCTTCTCTTTTTCATGAAACATCTTCAGCATTAACCGAAGTTCCTTCTCCCGAAATCGCTTTAAAACTTTATATTGTGGCGGATTCTAAATATATTGAGCCAACCAGAAGAAGCACTGAATGTAGAATGTTCCAAAGAAGCGGCTATTTCTCTTGCTTTACATCGTATTAGCGGACCTAAAAAAATAAGTTTTTTGCGAAAATCAACGCATTAATGCAAGAAAACTTTATCTAAAAAAATGATATGCATACCTGTTAAAGGAATCTCCTTATGCCGAGCTGCTGTAAACCAGTCATAACGCAATTTGTCAATTTTAGTGCCATCACTCGTCAAAAAGCTTCTTTTCTTCATTCAAATTGCTGCTAAAGGATTCCTTTATGTTTAATTATATCTGCAGCTTCTGTTTTTCCAATATTAAAACGCTTGGATAAGTTCCTTACACTTAATTTCTCTTTATTGTAAACTTCAACAATATCAATTTTTGTTTAAGCGTGAGAATTTTTGTATTTGGAGCCATTTCTACAATGAACGTGTCGCCCACTGTGTCTTTTCCGCATAGACATCATACTAATATCGAAAGCAGATTCAATCGAAAGCGTACACCCAAGGAATAAGAACGGTTAATCCCCGACCAACTTGGGGAAGTCCCTAATTCACGCCAGGCAGAAATGCACGACATAGGCTGCGTTTGTACCGAAAGATTAAAGTCGGTAAATCTGCGGTTTACTCGGGGAAGTCCCAGCGAAATTGGCGCGCGGCGCGATTGAGAAATGCAATAGCAATACTCTCGATATAAAAATAAGATAAGGCGTTTCTTTCTACTTTATTTTTTGTCCGGTTAAGAGAACATTTTCTCGTGTCCGCGTCCGTTCAAGAGAATGTCCGTCCAAGAAAGAATTAATACAATGGAAATTATATGAGAGCCGGTCGGGGCCATGAGAAACTGTCCGTTTAAGGGAGGTGTGCGTGTAAGAGGGATGTCCGCGAAGGGGAATTTCCCTGTATATATTTTGATATTGGCAGTATTTGTTCGATTCTAGATATTTCGAAGATTTGAAATTGATTTTTTGTTAAGGTATAGAAAAACAAATATATAATACAGATAATGTTGTGGTTTTATAATACAGCATTTATATACCTACTAGAAGAATTCAAAAACAAGCAAAAATCGTATATAGAAGCGGTGTTACAACTCAAGCATGAGATGGTGGCGTTTAAATGCAACAAGCTGCATATACAACCTCATGTGTCTTGAAAGACCTTTCGATAATTCGATAATTTTTGTTTTATCTATTTCCACTCAAGAATTAAAGCAAGAAAACTGAACATCTGTGAAATTTCAAAACACAAATAGCATCCGTTTGATAAAACATTCCGAGTACATATACAGTCAAATAATTTCAAACTTTACGATGTATGAAAATGTCAGATGGCGCCTCGCAACACCGTTATTGCCAATTCCGGATACATAAATAACAACCCTTTTTTTGCCTCGACAAATAGTTATTTAGCTACAAATAGCAACCCCGGTATTTTAATATGTAGGTATGTTTTTCTTAACATTTTTTTAGTTCTTAAGTGTTCACCATATCAAATTTTATGACGGTCCATACAAAAATCGCACAATTACGATTTAAAAAATAGGTATTTTGGCACCATACTGTGTTGACCGTTATTGAATTCGAATGCATATTCAACCCGTTTCGACTCAACGTTGCGGGTATCCGACCCAACGCAGGGTTAAGATATTGACGACAACATGACAATTTCTAAACCATAGCAACACGTTCACGCATGCATACATGATATCCTACGGTGGCGCATTAAAAACGTACAAAATACATTGTATAAAGAAGTGGCCACTTCATTTTATGTGAAATATAACCATCGTAATTATGTCCTACATCACCTAACGTCTGTACGAAGACGGTTATTTTATTTAAGCCGCAAAATTTTTCGTATCATTTTATAATCTATGAACTTTGCGCAATGACGCAAATGACGCAAATGATGTATTCACGAATAATTAATTATAAATAATAACGCGGCTTTTTGATCGAGTACCACTTAGCAATGATCGCATAATGATCTCGAGGGCATGCACAAAAGGAGGAAACGTTAATATCAATTTTAATACAGGCGTTCGGTTACAAAATAATAAAGTAGGCCGTGAACTTTGATTGCGGTAAAATTAGCTATCGTTATATTTGAGAACGGATCGATTTGGTTGCACCCAATTGTTGCGTCACACGTGACTGGCGTTTTTTGGAAAAAATATGCAAACTAAGTTGCATTTTTGTTTGTACATTTTAGCTGCTAACCTTCTGTGTGATTAGTGTTTCAACAACCGCGAGCCTTACTACATATAAAAGAAATAGAAGTTATAACAACAGATATTAATTTTTACATATTCTTTTTTGAAAAGAATGGGGAAAAATTTGGGAAATGCTCTAAAGGAACGTTTAAACCAGAACACCACCCTAAACTCTATCTTATACGCTGACGATTTAGTACTTCTAACATTAGAAAAACATTGCCAAAACAATGAAATGAAAATATTGGCGAATCAAACGAAAACCATGGTTTTCGTGAGTAAATATCCAATTACGACAACACTTTAGGTATTTAGGCTACGATGTATCTTATGATCGAAACAAAGATAGAGGAAAAAATTGAGGAAATTCACATATATCTGTGGAAGAATCAGCAGAACGTTAAAAAAACAAAAGAATAGAGCATACATAAATAAAATTCTACAAGACGACAGCAGTGCCATGGACAACAACGAAAAAACAAGAAAACAGGATGCAGACATACAGACACGAGAAATAAAATTTTTAGAAGAGTGAAAGATTGTACAAGATCTGATAGGATAAGAAATGAAGAGATATAAGAACAGAACTAAACATCTTCGACATAAATGAGAGAATAAAGGAAGACAAAAATAAGTGGAAGGAACATGTAGAATGGACGCAAATGACGAGGGTGCCAGCCAGAGCGAGACTTGCGTTTAGGTACTCTCACTGACAGCAAAAATGTATAAAAACTCAGCAAAAATGTTAATAATATTTATATTTTATGTACACGTACACGTACATGAATAAAAATATATTAAACAAATGTGAAAATTGAAACGTTTAATTTAAATTTTGCTTTCATCTATGTGACCTCCTCTTGATTTAATAATTGCAGCACACAATTGAGGCATTCTCGTATTAAGTTTTGCCAGAGTTTCTTGTGTTATTGAGGTCCAACTCGATTGTAATTTGTTCCACACGTCAGTAGCTGATGTCGGAGCCGATTTCCGTACTTTCCGATCTAGTTCTTCCCATAGTAACTCGATTGGATTCAAGTCGGGGCTCTGGGAGGCCATTCCATAATTTTGAGAGTTCCTTCCTCTTCTAAATGGCGTAAATAGTCTTTACATAATTTAGAGGAATGTTGATAAAATTTTGACCCAAAAGTCGAATTCCGGAAGGTATTGCGTGGTTCTCCAAAATTTCGCGGTAGCCTTCTTTTTTTAATATCCCGTCAATTTTCACAATGTCCCCTACACTAGTACCAGCAAAACAGCCCCAAATGATGATAGAACCTCCACCATGCTTCACGGTAGCAGCAATACACTCTTCTCTGGCACGTTCACCAACAGATCTTCTTACGAATATGCGTCTTCGGGTTCCGAACAGCTCAAATTTGGACTCATCCGTCCATAGGGCGTTGATCCACTCTTCTATGGTCCAGTGTTGGTGTTTACGAGCCCATTTAAGTCGCTTTTGCTTGTTTTGTTTGCGTAGTAATGGCTTTTTCATCGCAATACGTCCATGGAGGCCGGCTTTCTGTAGGCGACGTTTGACTGTAGAAACACTGACTAGTTTTTGGCGACCAACATTTAATTCTGCGGTGATTTCCGGGGCTGTTTTGCGTCTATTTAACTTGCTGCTAACCACTATTCTGCGATCATCTGCAGATGTTGTTGCTTTTGGCCTTCCACTCCGTCTTTTATTAAGAAAACTGCCAGTTTCCCGATATTTTTTTACGTTATAGTCAACCGTAGCGTGGTGTATTTTCATTTTTTTGGCAATTTGTCGATTACTTATGCCACTTTTATGGTAAGCTATTATAAACGCACGTGTTTCCGTACTAATTTCTCTTCACGGAGACATTTTAAAAAATTGTCACACGATATTTCGCTCACGACGTGAATAGAGTAAATACCACATTGCAACTGACCATAGGTTACAGATTTCACTATAATCTTCTAGGAAGGTAATTTAAACATTATTATCTACAATCTAACAGATGACTAAATTTACCCAGTAAATTCACAGGGATTGTTATTGCAATTGTACCGCAATAAACGGTTTATGGTAATCCGACCAAGTGCAGGTATGCGATATAATGGGTGTTTATCTTACTGAACTACATTTTAAATACATATTTCATTTTATTATAATGTTTTTTTGGTAAACATAATACTAGATGAATAATGCATGAAAACAGAGGTGCCTAAACACTTTCGAGCGGTAGTTTAGATGTCTAGGAAGAAGAAGTTAGGCATACCAAATATGAGATGGGTATCATAACCGACAAAGTGCCTAAAACCTGAAGTGAAGAAGAAGAGGAAGAAATTGAACTATAGTTTTCGGAGTTATTAACATTTCCTTTTTGTGTATTGTAAGTATTTTTGAAATTTTTAGTTCAGTGAGAAGAACTCTATGATGCAGTTATTCATAATTAGTCTCTGCAAAGAGGGGCAAGTTTCATTGCCGTGCGGCGAACAATGTGGAGGGGTGAAGCGCGCGGCACGGAGAATCGAGTACCCGTATCAAAGCTCGCTTGTTCAGTATTATTCCAATGGTCGTTATGTGTGCTTGTCAGTACACACATACTCAGAAAATGTCGCATTTAGGTACGTTTCCGAAATAAAATACATACTTGAGGAGATCATAATTTATTGGCCAAACGCCGTGTATATCGATGAAAAAAGAATTCCAAATGGAAATTGCGGGGAAACACTTACTCTTTGTAATAACTAATTCCGAAGCGGATCTAAATGCAATATAATAGTAATAAAAAGATAAAAACAGAATACAATAATTTTGTAATTTGTATATTGTAACGTCTTGACATTCTAATTCATTATTTAATTAATTTATGGTGCTATATACACGTCAAGATGATGAGATATTGAATTAATGACAACGCTAACAAAAAATTTACGTGAAAACGTTTGAATGGGCCACCCACAAATAGTCTGTTAACGCATTTGAATGTTTAGAATTTCGCGCAAATATTGAAATCATGTCGAATTTTACATATCAGCAAATTAAGACTAGAAATTGTATAGGTCATGTGAATATAGACAGGGTATAAAGCAAATGTTAAGTAAACCGTTACTATCAGGCGAAATGCTATAAATATTCATGAAGCGCTCATAAATCGAAACATAAAGATTAGAACTTCATTCCAATCCATATCCTTTTTTTAAATAGACGTACAAAAGCTAACTTCAAATGCCTTCTGTAGATTTTGTATTCTGGATTTCTATTCAATCCTATAAACCGGTTGAAGGTCATTGCGATCAATTATCGGATTATAGACACCAAATTTTGATCAAATTGCACAGATTTCATTTTTGTTAAAACACACCTAAGAAAGTCTGAAAGCAGTATGAAGATAGGCCCAATGGCGGCGTAATATATTAGATATATCGTCTGGGAAAAAATGCTTTAAGACGCATTGAAATTAGTGATATCTAGAATATTAGTGACTCTTATTATAATGTTGATGTTAAGTCACCGAAATTGGTTAACTTGATAGCTAACATTTCTAACACGGAAACAGAAGTGAATGCTTCTTACGGATTAAAATGAATTGTGTCGGTTTATGGACTGATGCAGTGTAAAAGCAACGGTAAGTTTCTTAGCTGTCCACTCTCACATTAGCGGAGTGTAAAGCGTCCTGAGCTAAACACTATTCTTCGCTGTTTGACCTACTAACTCAGAAACTCTAAGAGATATTAAAAAGAAAGCTAACATAAAATTTAAATTGTTTTACATCCTCTAGACAGTTTAAACGATAGCGTAATTATTTTCGTCATAGCACCTATTTGTCTAGGGAAATATCCCACTATATTAAAAATATACAGATTCTACCTAAAATTTACATACACTACCGCTCAAAAGTGTTTAGGCACCCCTGTTTTCATCGATTATTCATATAGTATTATGTTTACCAAAAAAACATTATAATAAAATGAAATACGTATTTAAAATGTAGTTCAGTAAGATAAACACCCATTATATCGCATAAGGTTTACTATCATTTACCTGCACTTGGTCGGATTATCATAAACTGTTTATTGCGGTGCAATTACAATAACAATCCCTCTGAATTTACTGGGTAAATTTAGTCATCTGTTAGATTGTAAGTAATAATGTTTAAATTACCTTCCTAGAAGATTATAATGAAATATGTGACCTATTGTCAGTTGCAGTGTGGTACAGGTTACTCTATTCAGCAAGATGATGAGCGAAAACATCGTGTGACAATTTTTAAAATGCCTCCGAAGAAGAAAACTCTAGTGGAATGGAAACACGTGCGTTTATAATCGAGCTTACTATGGGAAGAACTAGTGGCATAACTAATCGACGAATTGCCAAAAGAATGACCTCAATAACACCACGAAACTCTGGACTTATTGCGTAAAAATATCGATTGTGTGCTGCAGTTATTAAATCAAGAGGAGGTCACATAGATGAAAGCAAAATTTAAATTAAACGTTTTAATTTTCACATTTATTTAATATATTTTTATTCATGTACGTGTATCTGTACCAGCAAGTTAAATATTATTAACATTTTCGCAAGTTTTTATACATTTTTGCTGTCAGTGAAATCACCGTAAAATTAAATGTTATTACATCTGCCAAAAATATGTTTAGTGTTTGTGTACAGTCAAACGTCGCCTACAGAATAGCAAGTTGTGTATATTGGACATGCATTTTGTGCTATAATTTCCAATAATATGAATGACATACGCATTAATAATAATGATAATAGCAAACGCATAATAATAATAAATGGGCTCAAAAGTAACACCAACACTGGGCCATAGAAGCAAAATCAACAACGTCCTCGATGAAAGGAAAAGTCACATACCCAATTTGAGCTGTTCAAAAGGAACCCGAAGACGCTTCATATTCAGTAAGAGGATCTGTGGGTGAACGTGCCAGAGAATTATTTCTAATTAATCTAAGCCTGTGATTAAGGAAATGAATATTTGAGAATCGCGTGTTATAATGATGTTCCGGATTGTTCTGAAGCCTAAGGTGATGCTTATGCTGGCACTAGTGCGGTTTCTAATAGGGGACATTGTGAAAATAAGTCAAATTGCTTAAAAAAGAAGGCTACGCGCTAAATGTTTGTTGCCTCATGCCCCACCCCTCACCTACTTTCAATTGGCTGTTTGATTAATGTTTTTGACATTTAGTTAATTCTTTTTACATAAAAATATCAATATGTATCTAAAGTACTGTTTGCTGAGTAATTCTTGAATTGCTGTCAGTGATTGTTCATAACACTTTTGGACGGTAGTGTACGTAAAATGTATATTACATCTGCCACAAAGTATGTTTATTTGTGTAAAAGGTTTATAACTGACGTACTGCTACAGTAATAGAGAAAATATGCAAGTTGTTGTGTATATTGGACATGCATTTTGTGCTATAATTTCCAATAACATGAATGACATGTGTTGATATTTCGTTAATAATAATGATAATAGTAAAATAATAATAATAATTTATTCATATCATGAAAGTAAGACAACTGACTAATAGGAAAAATTAGATATGAAGATGATGAATATCAAAACCCAGTACCAGTCGATGAAAGGAAAAGCCACACAGCCAATACGTAAATAACAAAAGTTACAGGATAATGCCCCCAGCCATTCATCTGGTATTGTTATGGCTGTTATACACCGAGCAGGTTTTGAATTAGTGGAGCACCGAAAAGTTTTGCTATTCTGCGTTTTAAGATGCTGGTTCCTGACTGATTACTTGCAGGTTGCACCCCAAATTACAGGGAAATCTTACATTGATTTCAAAATTCCAGTAACTGTGAAGTGAAGCAGCTGTAGAGACGTGGCTTGTAGAGGTCGGAGAAAAAAAAATTCCAGGAGGCTGTTAAGATATTGGAGCACCGATCGACCCGGTGTATTAGTGTAGAGGGAAACTATGTCGAAACATAAAAAATATAATGCCATTGTAGTTTTACTGTAAGGGGATCAAGGGTACAGCATAGAGATCTACCCTCGTGGCTTGAACTAAAAACAATTGATTATATGTTTGTTAGCAGTTACACTATGGGCCATAAGTGTTTACCCACCTTTAAAATATTATAAAAGCAAGTCAAAAACTAATTATAAAATAAACCTTTTCCCTGTACTTATAAAAAGAACTGTAATAGTTATAAAAAGCAATGTGCTTATCAATTTGCTAACGATGATTATGAATCATAAATTAACTTAACTTTGCAATTCATCACTGTCTCTAGCAGCTCTATTTTCCTCCACGTATCCTGTAGTTGCGCCCAAAGAGCTTGAAGCAGATTTTCCAAATTGTCGGTCGAGTTCCTCCTATAAAAACCCGATTAGACTAAGATCTGGAGTTTGGAGCGGGCACTTCATAACAACAGAAAGTTTATACTGATAAATCGTGTTCCAGATGAGATGATATTCCTCACCAAAATCTCCCTATAATTTTCTTTTCTAAGGATACCATCTATTTTGACCAAATCCCCCACTGGGGTACCGCCGAAACAATTTGGCTAAGTAATTCAATAATACAAATATTTTGGTAGGGATACAAAATAGTTTGAATAATCTCCAATTATGCTGTAGTATATATCGCAATCCATAACTAAGTAATCTGATAAATCGTAGGATAACTTGATAACGCGCTGCAGAAAAATTTAAAATTAGGATATATTTTGTGAAACTTGTATAGTCCGATGTTTCGGCAATGTCACTACTGTCGACTTCATATTATCGAAAGGTCGGACTATATAAGTTCTACAAACTATGGATATAGCCCAAACAACAATTCTAATTATTATGAGAATCCATGTTCAACAATATCACGTCAAGAGTTTTTTCTTATATCCTAAATATTGAACTTCGCTTCGCTGGGTCCGAATATGTTTACATGTACATAAATAGGTAGCAAAAGTTATTTGATACAATATACAGTCGCAAAAATGTTGTTTTACAATTGAAACAATGTGTAACTCATAGACATGAAACGAGATAAATCCCGTAGGCGTGTCTAAGTAACCCAAGTTTACGGCAACGGTTTATAGTAATCATTTGCTGAATATGTGTATCAACCTTACTTATATATTAATATCTCTTTAATATATTACGCCGTTTCTTTCCCATTACTTCTGAATCTTTCCATTCACATTTATTTTTTTGGGCGATATACAACGTCAAGCGTATAATTTGGAAAATTTTTAAGATTGCTGTTCTTGCAAGCTTGGCGTTGTTGTTTTTAATAAATGTCGAGTATGGAATTTTAATTAATGACTTATTTATGCGACTAAGTTCAATACATAGAAAGATACTTTAAAGCAGATTGAATATACAGGCCCAAAACTTATTAATTCAAAATCCGGGTCAACAAGGAAGCAACGTGTGTTTGCTTCTATATATACTGTATTACTTCATTATTGTTTATATCTGTCAATATAGAAACAAGCGAACACTACAGAAGAAATTGAATAATCTTCCACGTTTTACTCTACGGTATCCATCATAATCCAGCTACTTAAATAGACCAGGAATACAAAAATGTATTTATAGATCAACAGAGGACTAACAGATTAATGCAATGATACCTGAAGAATCGTATCTTCTTGATAGAAAGCAATTTGTGACATACATGGGATTTGAGTCTGATTACTTCGCGCCGAGCTCTGGAGTTCCTCAGGGGAGTAACTTGGGTCCACTTCTGTTCCTCATATATATAAATGATTTGTGCTATCAACTGAACTGTCCAAAGTTGTTATACGCAGATGACTTGAAGTTGTACTCAACAATTAATAATTCTCAGGATTGCAATCATTTGCAAAGCCAACTCGATATATTCCACACGTGGTGTGTCAACAACAAACTAACAGTTAATGTAAACAAATGCAAAATTGTCACCTACACTCGTAAGACGACTCCAATTATATATACCTACCACTTGGCTGGATCTTCTTTACCTAGAGTGACCTCTATGAGAGACTTGGGCGTCGTCTTTGACTCAAGACTGACCTTTATGGAGCACATATCCAGTATTTGTACATCAGCGTTGAGTATGTTAGGTTTCATTATACGTGTTACACGACCATTTGCTTCTATAACAGCCATTCTTCCTCTTTATTTCGCTTTTGTTCGGTCTCGACTGGAGTATGCGTCCTTGGTCTGGTCACCTATGTACATCTATCAGATACATCTTCTAGAGCAGATTCAGAGAAGGTGTTTGAAGTTCTTGTACTTTAAAAAATTTAATACTTACCCGATACAAGGATTTAGCCACAGTGCTCTGCTAGAGGCATTTAATATTGATTCATTAGAACTACGTCGAAAACAGGCTGAGTGTAAATTCCTATTTACTTTACTTCATAATGGTCTTGATGTCCCTGAGTTGTTGAGTAAAATCAACTTCATTGTACCACGTTTAGGATCTAGGCAAACAAATACATTTTACTGTTTCGCACCTAGAACAAACGCCATCAGGTACCCAATATATAGATTGTGTAGCAACTTCAACTCTGTGGAGTTTGTCGAGTTGGATATACATACCTGCAGTTTACCGTTCCTTTTGACGATATATAGACCGCGGGTGCGTTACACTTAGTTGAATACTTTTTCCGTTCTCCTTTTTTCCTAACCACTGGTAAACTACTTTTTTTTTTTTAATTTAAATTAAAGCAACTAGTAACTAAGTTTTATAATTTGATATACTTTAATTTTATGTTACTTATAATATTTGCATGTGTACATTTATTACTTAACTTTGCCTTGAGTAATTCCTATTTACTTTACTTCATAATGGTCTTGATGTCCCTGAGTTGTTGAGTAAAATCAACTTCATTGTACCACGTTCAGGATCTAGGCAAACAAATACATTTTACTGTTTCGCACCTAGAACAAACATCGCCATCAGGTCCCCAATACACAGATTGTGTAGCAATTTCAACTCTATGGAGTTTGCCGAGTTGGATATACATACTTGCACTTTACCGTCCCTTTTGACGCTATGTAGAGCGCGGGTGCGTTACACTTAGTTGAATACTTTTTCCGTTCTCTCTTTTTTCCTAACCACTGGTAAACTACTTTTTTTTTTAATTTAAATTAAAGCAACTAGTTACTAAGTTTTCTAATTTGACATACTTTAATTTTATGTTATTTATATTTGCATGTGTACATTATTTAACATTGCCTTGTAATTGGATATTTGTATCTGTTGGGCATTAAATATTATTATTATTATTATTATTATTATTATTAAAGAGTGAAGGGTGAGGTGAGAGGATGCACAAGCGTTAATTCAAGAATGTACACGCCCTGTCCATTACGTAATAAGTTAGCCGCAAGCTTAACAAAGACAAGTCTTCAGTGGGTGTTTGAAAACCGGTAAATAATCATACACAAGAAGCAGCGTATAATAATAATTATTTTCAACAAAATTTAAATGCAAATATTCTGGCATTGAACCGGCCATCCTTGAATAATTTTCAGAATGTATGTAGATACGATTCTTGACAAATTTTATAGAATGATACACGTTGCTTTCTGCCGTGCCAAGAAAGCCTACTATTATAAAGATGTGAAATCAATGCTTCAAAAATGTCATCGCCTAGATTGTAATATGAGCATAGAATTTTATTCCCTTCATAGTCATCTTGATAGATTTCCCGAAAATTTAGGTGGTGTAAGCGATGAACGAGGCGAGAGATTGTATAAAGATTTAAAAACCATGGAAACCCGGGAAAAATGTGTAATAAACTATCAGGAAAAGGAAAGAAAGTAAATTAACGATAGCAAGGACTGTGTGGTTGTACAATTCACAGGTATTGCAGTAAACTCCACTCACACAAATTTATTAATTAGGCGGTACGCAACGTTTCGAGAGTAAGTGGACTCTCATTGTCAAGTCGGTAACACGGTTGATAATGAGAGTCCACGTACTCTCGAAACGCTGCGTTCCACCTGATTAATAAATTTGTGTGAGTGGAGTTTACTGCTATACCTGTGAAAGGAAATATATATATGTTTTAGAGATCTTTTGATAGGGTAAGAAGAAAAGACACATGGCAGAGCCTGGAAAGGAGTTGGCTAGAAAGAGGATTGATAGAGATGATTAGGGCATTGTATAAAAGTATGAAAAATAAAGTCAGAACCCCCAACGCAGAATCAGCTGAATTCGAAAGACAAATGAGATTAAAATAAGGATGCGTATTAAGTCCATTGTTAATCTCTGTACTAATAGACGACGCTATTAAAAAAGCTAAACAAAAAGGAAAAAATATGAAAGTGGGAAACTGGAAAACGATAGTAATTTATATACAGGAATTAATATTTGTAGATGATGTGGTATTGGTAACAGATTCAGAGAAGACATTACAGCAAAACCTTAAGATAGACCAAAAAGAACTAAAAAAGATAAGAGTGGAGATAAGCATGATGAAAACAAACAGAATAATAATAGCGATAGAAGAAACAGAAACATAACATCAGAATCGAAGGAACAACCTTGGAACAAGTTAAAGGATACAATTACTTAGGAACAATCACAATGGAAGAATAGAGAAAGAAATAAATGAGAGAATAGGGAAATCCGCAAAAATATATAATGCATTAAGAAAAACATGTTTAGATAAAAAAGAAATACCAAAACAAATAGAGACAGAAGTGTATAAAACAATAACATGTGACAGTGAATCATGGACAACCACTAATAAAATCAAAAGCAAAGGCACAGCCAATGAAATGGGATTCTTAAGAAAAATAGAAGGAGTAACAAGGGGTGACAAAAATCAGAAACACGACAATCACTAGTAGTCTAAATATCAAGTCAAAGAAATAAAGTAGACGAGAGACAACTGGGGTGGCTTGGACATGTACACGGAATGGAAGAAGACAAAATAACAAAGATGATTTTTGACACCCAAACACCTGGAAAAGGCAAATGTGTAGAACATTAGAAAAAAGAAGTGCAGGATGGATTGATGCCAAAGAACTGAGTCACAACAGGAAACTGTGAAAGACAAAAATAAGAGACTTGTAGTCCGACACCACAACGTACACAGGACATAGGATAAAAAGACTCGGTAACAAGGAAGATGGCATCCTCATTCGATGGCCGACTATTGTTTGCGTTTTTACAAGTACTATTGTAATTTTTAATGGTTATTAAAATAAATACTTGTGATTAATAATTGTATTTAAAGCAATAAATGATTTAATAAAATTTTTTGCTTTGTTTATATCTTACCAGTTCTTGAGCAACAACTTAGCAGCATTAGTAATTCTGGTTCTAGTAAGGGCATAGTACAACGTAAATCTTGACGTGGTTCTCGGATTTAGCACAGCGGAATTAATGAAAGGCAAGTCAGCAAAAATTTTGCCGGGCAGTGTTATTTGATAGAAATTAGCTGATTGAAAGTGTCTATGTAAGCGACATTTTTACGAAAATCAGTAAATTTAATGTCACCTTTCTGGGTAAAGAAATAAATGTATTTGTTGTTTACAAAAAAAAAAGGAAACATTTGAATAGTTTCGAATTTGATTATTTCCCAACAACAAAAGGCTTTTCAGAAAAGGGAGGCGTTGAAGTATGAAAAATATTTATAGAAGAACTTATTCAGCATCTGCAAGGTTTGAATAAACATCAAATTAAATATCAATATGAATTGTGGATTGAGAACCAATTCATTGTCAATGCACGACCTTCGCTCGTGCCAGCAGGAGTATATAAAACTTTTATTGAAATGACGTCAGAGTCATCGTTGTAAGAAAAATCAACGTAGTAAGTAGAATTCTGGTGCAATTTAAACGTCGAATATCCTCAATGTCAGAAAATGCCGTGTTGGTTCTTTTACCATTTGCAACTACATATATGCGTAAAACGGGTTTCTCGGCTTAAAAAGTAAATACGGCAACGGATTTGATATTCAAGCTTTTATGAGAATTCAACTTCCATCCACAAAACTTCAGTATCTTTTTAAAGTATGTGTGAGGTTATAAAAAGCCGTACGACGTATCTCATTAACATGTAGATTGAAAAATTCTTGTCTGAATGCGTTATTTTAAGAACTTTTAGTTTAATTTGTTTCTTTGCTTAATTGTCACTTTGTTGCAAATAATTCTCTTGCAGAAAATTGTATTAAAAGCATAGTGGAGCGAACTAGGGGTTCCATGATAAAAGTGGCCATTAAAAAGGACTTCTGTTCGGACTTAAATGAGTACATGAGTACAATGTATTAGATCTTAATGGAAGTAAATGTGCATGCTGAGTGTTACTTCATTCAGGGTCGCAATTTAATTTAATCACAAGAAAGCTTGTCGGCACTCTAAGTCTACCTAAGAAGCAGACACACATCTCTATCACTGGGATTAATGAAGCTGTATCAAACATCAATTATTCGGTACAACCATACACACAACTATAAAATCCCAACAAAGTGCCTTTGCAGCACAGTTGGATTGTTTAATACTACGAGGGTGACCTGAAATGTTTCCGGAATCGAAAAACACGGAATTGGTGTAGTTTTTTATTTTTATTTTTCGATGTAGTCTCCTCGGAGATCGATGCTCCTTTTCAAATGGTGCTCCAGTCTCTTCAAGCCGTCGGAAAAGTAGGATGTTTCGAGGTGTGCAATATAGCCATCTGTAGCGGCGATGACCTCCTCGTTTGAGGCAAATCCATTTCCTCCCAGTGATTTGTTCAGGTTTGGAAATAGGAAAAAGTCGCTGGGAGCTAGGTCGGGTAAATATTGGTCGTAGCGCAACTCATTCAACTTGGACACGACGATGAGGGATGAATGAGGCGCTGCGTTGTCATGTTGGAAGAGCACTTTTTTCCTCTGCAAACGAGGCCAATACTGCATCGAATCGGGTCAATAAATCGGTGTAGTATTGCCCCGTGATCGTTCTTCTCTTTTGCGGATAGTCGATGAGGCTCACACCTTGGAAATCCCAGAAAATGATTACCATTCATCCGATTCTCCGGTATCCAGTGGTGGATCCAAGTCTCACCCATGGTTACACAACGCATGAAGAAATCCCTTAGATTGCGTTGGATCCTGGCCAGACACTCCTCCGAAATGGTCACTCGATTTCGTTTTTGTTCCGGTATACCCAGAATTTCGTGTAAGATGTGGCCAGCGCGTTCTTCTGAGATGTTTGCTATCTCTGCTATCTCTGTCAACTTCAAACGGCAATCGGCTAAGATGACATCATGAATTTTGTCGACCATTTCATCGTTCTACCAGTGGGCAATGAAGTTGGCACACTTGATTTATTTCAAAGATATTTAAATCTAAATAAATTGAGTCGTGTAATAGCCTACTGTCAGCGTTTAGTGAACAATGTTAGACTGCACCAAAGAAAGAATAAGTTATCAACTAACTTGTCAACTTTGACAGTTCGCTGTTTCTACAACTCTACATGTATTGCACTGAACCTTTGCAATTGAGTTAACTAAAAGTGAAGGTTAATTTTTAGTACTGTCATTTGATTAGTGGCATCCTCTAAGATCCACTACACAAAACTTAAAAGTCGTCCTTCGTAAGACTGGTTTAAGCACATAAAATAGCAATTAATGCTACTTGAATTACCATGGTATCACCCCTGAGTAACATCTGCGTGTCGATGTACGCAAGACTGCACGTTTCTTTTTCCTCCAGAACGTCTTTTGATTATCTTACGACCGTCATAAATCCATAAATAAAATCGGGATTCGTCAGTGAAGGAGACTCGGCTCCATTCTTCACTTCAATGCAACCTTACATCACACCATTTTAGTCGTGCGATCTTATGGCGTGGAGTTAGAGATAAACTAGCAAATGGTCGGCAGGATGTAAGCCTAAAAGATCGTATTTTTCGATGTACAGATCGTATGGAGAGTTCATTAATTGAATCACTCCAGACACCCTAGTGATACTTAAATAAATCGCGTCAAGAGGAAAACAAAAACGTGTTTTATGTCATTGTCCAAGCCACCTTGATTAATGGAATGTATATTACTGAAATTTTCATCGTTTGTCTCTACGAACGGAATGCACAACTCCAAAAAATTCTACCAAAATATATTAATGTTTATCGGGTGTTTATTTATTTATGGTAACTATAGTTTATTCCAAAAAGAGAAAGATAAAATCCTGAATAGACACCCAACTCAAATTACAACCTACGAGGGGAGTTCGTGGAATGAAAGGGTTTTAAAAATAAAACAATAAATCTATTTTTCCTTTTCAATATAATCACCCTTAAGCACAATACATTTATTAGATCTATGAATTAATTTTTCTAAACCATCATAAAAATATTTTTTATCTTTCGCCTCAAAATGGGCCAAAATTGCCTCCTTTACCTCATTGTCGTAGGAAAACTTTCTCCCACGTAAGTCTTCTTTTAAATTGGGGAACAAATAAAAATCACTAGGTGTCAGGTCTGGACTGTAGGGTGGATGGACTATTGATTGAAAGCCATGCTTGTGCAGAGTAGCCATTGCGACTTTGCTCTTGTGAATCGGCGCATTGTCTCACAAGAGCAACACACTCTTGGTCAATTTTCCTCGACGTTTTTCCTTGATGGCCTCCTTTAATTTTTCTAATATCGCTGCATAATATTCTCCGGTTATGCTCCTACCTTTTTCTTTGTCATCAATCAATAATATCCCTTCACAATCCTAAAAAACAGTAGCCATCAACTTTCCAGCCGATTCCGACACTTTGAATTTCTTTGGCGGTGGTGTACCCTTTCTATGCCATTGCATGAACTCCTGTTTGGACTCAGGCTCAAAGTGATGAACCCATGTTTCATCTCCGGTAACAATCCGCTCCAAAATCTGTACAGGTTTGTCTCCACACAGCTCCAAAAAATGTTTGGACGCACAGACGCGCTGCTGCTTCTGCAGCGACGTGATCATTCTCGCTACCCATCTTGCACCCGTCTCCCCACTCCATCCCCTCCATTCCACGAATTTCTGGACCTGCTATCGTATAAATTTGTGAAATCAATTTTATGCGGTAAACTTAAATTTGAAGATTTGTTTGAAGTATAAAATCTGTACCAAATAAAATTGTTGATTTTGGATTCTCCAGAGGTAATTCTACAATTAAACCAACAGAATAGTAAATGTAGTAGTTACGTTTCTATTAAAAAGCTGCTATGTGATTCCTTGATGTTATCGCATTTTAATTTCTGCGATGTTGTTTATGGAAATTGTCTAGCAGAATTCAGGTGATACTGAACTCATGCCTCAGCTAATATATGGAATAGGACAGCATCAAAGGATTTCCCTTAAACTTATGGATACTGCATGGTTAAGTATGGTACGACGAAGACAGTTAGATTTCTCGTGTTTCATTTATGAAATTTTGAATTGTGGTGTTCCGCCTTACTTATTAAACAAAATGAGGCATCGTACGGATGTACACAATATCAACATATGCAAGAGGTATCATATCTATATACCTAAGCGTCATACCCGGCAGTTTGAGAAAAGAATTAGCTACGCTTCTGCACGATTATACAACTCACTTCCGCTAGATATCAAGGAGTTACCATTTTATACTTGTAGGCGTACTATTTATAATAGTTTAATGAATGAGCAACTCTGTGGCAGATAAATATTTGTAGTATTCGAGTATATTAGATAATTCGGTTGTGCAACGAATTATATTCTTATTTCCTCCTTGTTCTTGGGTCACCGTTAGCAACAGAAAACCTTTTTGGTTCACTAATGGTGATCCAATTGGCAAAAGTGCTTATATTTTTTTTCTGTATTTACTATTTACTTCCCAATACATTATTAGTATTATATGTGCAAGGAGAACAATAGGATTAAATTAATTCTATTCTTTTTGTGAAATATTTGGGAAATAATATTCAATTGTTTTTTTTTTAATTTTGCTCTATTAATTTAAAGAAAAATTCCGCAAATTCTCTAATCGGAGAACATTACAGCCGATAGGTAATTTTACACGTTGGCTAGTTTCTTAGAAGCAACCGCTGCATTTCATTTACATCTTACTTTACCTTGACAACATACTTTTATTGCAAACAAACAGATTATTTGCAGGACATGTTCCATAATTTCTTTATGCTGTTGTTGTCTTCTCAGTAACAATCGTCATAAAATAAAGTAGTAATTTTCTATTTTATAGCCTCCTTATAATTAAGGTGGTTCATTGAAAACAAGAGAAAATCGTAACAGCCTATTTCGAAGAAATACGTATAGTAATAATCCGAGAATTGCATTCGATCGCGGGTTGAATTTTTATAGGATTTTAACATCCTGCATGACAATGACATTTATTTCATATATAATTAAATACTTTAAATAATTTAAAATAATCTCATTTTTAATATAGTTAGTTCTTGTAGATTTATTTCCATGGTCGACCAAAAGTAATATAGTCATTGAAGTTTTTGTTTTTATCATATTTTTAATTTGTGTAGTTCGCTCTGAATGCGTAATAACGCTAATGAGTTATTTGTAATGATAAAAAAAGTAATTCGGAACGACACTAATAGTCCACACAGTATACAGTTTATGTATCTAGTAAAAAAATCGATTCATTTTTTGATTAAATATCATCTAATAAATGCTCACATAAGCATTAATTCCATCCTTGATTTACATTACCATCGATTTCAAAATAATTGGCGTTTTTATGACTAAATTCTAATGTAAGTGAATAAATATGAAATGATTAATTTAGACGTTTATAGAAACGAAGGTAATTTTCCAAAATGCTAATGAAAGTTAATTATGAACTAAAGGAATATTTTAAGATTATGTCAATTAAAAGTACACAGTATATAAGTACTAAATGAACATTAATAATTTTTTATCCTGCTGCAACTTACAGTAATTTATACAGAGAAAATTTTTCCTTTCTTAAAAAATGTACACGTGCTCTACTTTTCGATAACCTTCATTCGTAGTATTTTACCATTGTTCTATTTTACAAGTTAGATTTTTCCGGAGATATTGCATTTATTTAAACAAAACTCCGACATCCACTTTGTCTAATTCAAAAAAAAAAAATCTAAGGTGTTACTTTTTATGGGCATGTTTACGGGAAGGGTGACCTAGAAGATTGTCGATATGTTTTTGTAGTAGATGTATTATTTACCATGACAACGTTACATTTATATTAAATACCCTAAATTACCAGATTTTATCTATAAAGCAACATAATTACATCATCTCGTATTGGTATTGAATCATACTCCATATAATCGGTTCTATGGAAAAAGTATTATAATGTCACTGAAGTCAACTTCGTTAAAATATTTTGCAGTGGCTTTTGCTTCCGGGCAACCAATGCTTAAACAGTAATCGCAGTAGGATTCATGTTCATATTAGGTCGGACACCAAGTAAAATGTTGTGAATCTTACTAAAAGATAGTATAATTGCTTTTATATATAAATAACACTTATATTATGTTCTTTCAAATTTCCCAGAATATCGGTTAGAGAATGATTAAAAACCTATTATATTTTATGACCCAATATAGTAATTATTCAGAATAATCTTCATCGCCACAAATAGGATTATTTTGGGATAATATTCCAGATAATAAATCTACAATACTCTTTGTGGTGGCAGCAGACCACCCGAAAGTGAATTGTGTATTAACAAATGCTTTAGTTTCTAAATAAACCTGCCTGTGCATGCGTTAGTGTTAAGAGTTAAGAGTCTCTTTCTGCGGATCCGATTAAAGTTATTAAAATGCCGTGAGGACAACCGACAAGTTTAGAAGAACGCTCTATAATTGTTGCTTTTCATCAAGAAGGTTGTTCAGTGCGTCAAATTTCCGACAAAATACATGTTAATAAATGGACTGTTAGTGATATCATTCGGACGCACGGACAGTTCAAGAGATCGGCCACGTTCAGATTGTGAGGGAATAACAGCTCACGCCGACGGTGAGCGTATAAAATTGTTGAGCAAGCGAAATAAGAGATTGATGGCACCAGAAATCGCCGCCGAAATGAATCGCGACCGTACAAGAAAGATTTCCGTTACTACAGTGAAAGAAAGATTAAAAGCTGCAAATCTTCACGACCGCGTTGCAACAAAGAAAGCCCTACTTTGACGGGGAAACACGCAAAAACGGCTGCAGTGGGTAGAAACACATAGAAATTGGGCAGTGAGTGATTGGAAAAGAGTGCTATGGACTGATGAGTCAAAGTTTGAGGTGTTCCGACAATCAAGGCGGAACGAGACAGTGGATCATTGAGACATTTTCGGCGCGTAATTCAAAACAAAAGACGTTGAAGGCTCAGTCATGGTGTTCTGTTGCTTCATGACAATGCACGTTCCTATTCTACTGGTGTTACTCAAAATCTTATCTTAACCTCATCTTCTGGTCTCTCTCAAACTGAGTTCATCTCCGATCATTAGCTGAATAAGAGCGCCCAGAAGAAGATGAGTGTGGGTTCATCAAACCGTCGACCTATACGAAGCCGACCAACAACCCACGCGGTTATTATTTCGCACACACAACACGAGAAGCACTTTTGCTCGATGGATAATTATGCAAAATCATTAACAAAACTATCCACAATAACATCAAGAGAGTTACAGAAAAAGATAACTTGGCAATTCAAAATAAAGGGGCATACTTCTACGTAAACATAACGTTGGTGGCTGTACATATTCTCACGCCTTGTCAGTTTCATGTCGCTTTTGAAATGGTGCTTTTTGATTTTCTAAAGCATCAGTGGGTTGTTTGATATTAGTAATTGATTAATGTTGTCCTGGGTTCTTTTATATAAAGTTTGTGTTGATGTCCGTATATGTAGGGAGTACAGCAGCTATTATATTTATGTTGCGTTTTATCAACACGTTCACATGAACGTCCCACTTTAGACCGTTTCATATTCTTACCTCCTTGTTTATTTGTATTTTTAATGTCTAGTTTATTTCGAATCGAATTGACATTTTCCTAATTGTGTTTGGTTCCTACGACCACAAAATATATCCATTCCTCTCTCTAGTCTTAATTTCTAGATAATTTATTGAGTGGCGATGAATATGTGAGCAATTTTAGTTTTTAAAATAAGTATAGGGAAAGTAGGTTCCATTAGATGGATAGCCAGCTAGATTTGACGGATAATGACTACTGTATATGGAAAAATTAAAAATCTGTAGTGTACGATGGACAACCAATTTTCATAATTGAGAAAGTTACGTTAAAAAATTGTGCTACTGTTTAGAAAAAAAAAAGTGGAGACCACTTTGAGCATTTACTATAATTGATATCGCGCTGTAACGACAAATTATATACCTGATATAATTTGAGATATTAAGAAAAGTGGCATTCGATGTGTTATTTAATTATCGAACTACATAATTAAATTCCAAAGGATACACAATCATTTGTCACTAGTTTGAGTCATTTGTCACTGGTTACCATATGACCGATTAAATTTGCCTTCTAGAACATTATTATTTATCATACCTAAAAATTCCTGGACAATAATTAAGCCGAGTTGCCTGATCAATATAGAACAGCCTCTGTATGTAATGAAACTTATATGGAAATTGTTGTAGATCTTTTTTAAGGATTGCTTGGCATGTCCCATACGAAAGTTGCGCTTGCTGTGAAAGCTTGTGAATAGATTTGTGAGTTATTCGTTCCTTAACATCTGCTATATTTTCAGCTGTCCGTTTTGATGTTCTGCTACTTCCTCGTTCTCGGAATGCAGAATTTGTTTCACGAAATTTTGCTACTAATTCTTCTATTACTGGGAAATAATGGAAAAGTCTGCTGGAAATTCATCTCTACAGTGAAATTTCCCTTCGCGGACACCCCTCTTACACGGACACCCCTCTTACACGGACACCTCCCTTAAACGGACGGTTTCTCATGGTCCCGACCGGCTCTCATATAATTTCCATTGTATTAACTCTTTCTTGGACGGACATTCTCTTGAACGGACGCGGACACGAGAAAATGTTCTCTTAACCGGACACAAAATAGAATAAAAAGAAACGCCTTATCTTATTTTTATATCGAGAGTATTGCTATTGCATTTCTCAATCGCGCCGCGTGCCAATTTCGCTGGGACTTCCCCGAGTAAACCGGAGATTTACCGACTTTAATCTTTCGGTACAAACGCAGCCTATGTCGTTCATTTCTGCCTGGCGTGAATTAGGGACCTCCCCAAGTTGGTCGGGGATTTACCGTTCTTATTCTTGGGGTGTACGCTTTCGATTGAATCTGCTTTTAATATTAGTCTGATGTCTATGCGGGAAAGACACAGTGGGCGACACATTCATTGTAGAAATGGCTCCAAATAGAAAAATTCTCACGCTTAAACAAAAAATTGAGATTGTTGAAGTTTACAATAAAGAGAAATTAAGTGTAAGGAACTTATCCAAGCGTTTTAATATTGAAAAAACAGAAGCTGCAGATATAATTAAACATAAAGAAATCCTTCTAAACAAATGGATGTCGAACAGCAATTTGAATGAAAAAAGAAGCTTTTTGACGGGTGATGGTACTAAAATTGACAAATTGTGTTATGACTGGTTTACAGTAGCTCGGCATTCCTTCCTAAGGGAATTCCTTTAACAGGTATGCATATGATTGTTTTAGATAAGGTTTTCTTGTATTAATGCGTTGATTTTCTTTTCATATTAAATTCTAAAACAGTTAAAAAAAGTGAGGTTACCAATAGGTTTGTCGTGACAAAAACGCAAAAATTTATTTTTTTTAGGTCCGCTAATACGATGTAAAGCAAGAGAAATAGCCGCTGCTTTGGGACATTTTACATTCAGTGCTTCTTCTGGTTGGCTCAATATATTTAGAATCCGCCACAATATAAGTTTTAAAGCGATTTCGGGAGAAGGAACTTCGGTTAATGCTCAAGATGTTTCATCATTTCTAAAAAATGTCCTTTGATTAAGGGATATTCACCGAGAGACATCTATAATGCCGATGAGACACGCCTGTATTTTAGGGTTCTACCCGACAAAACGCTCACATTAAAGAAGGAAAAATGTGTTGGGGGTTTACAATTGTGTATTGTGCAAATATGGCAGGTGAAAAAGAAAAACTCCTAGTCATTGGTAGGGCAACTAAACCCAGAGCTTTTAAAAACATTAATATAATTAACCTGCCTGTAACTTGGAAATACAATAAGAAAGCTTGGATGACAGGGCAAATTATGACAGAGTGGTGACAAGACCTAGATTAGAAAATGGCTAAAGAAAAAAGAAACGTTTTGTTATTTTTAGACAATGCGGGATTTTATCCGAAAGACGTTCGCTTAAATAATATAAAAATATTATTTTTATCCCCTAATTGTACATCAGCTTGTCAACCACTTGACCAGGGGATTGTAAACAATTTTAAAACTTATTACCGAAGTCTAATACTCAAACATGTGCTAGTAAACATTGAAACTGCTGGTATAGCTTTTGAGTTAATAAAGAAAATTACACCACTGGATCCAGTTTATTTGACAAAAACCGCTTGGGATCAAGTAACCAAAGAGACAGTTCAAAATTGCTTCCGCAAAGCAGGATTTAATCATGTCAATATGCAAAGTGAAAACCAGTTAACTGAGGCTGATACATCTGACCTAGAAGATGATTTGCCTCTTAGTGTACTTTCAGATATCCTCAAAAATAAGAATTTATTGAAATTGAGGGATAATGAAAACCTTAATGATTTTTTGAACGTAGATGAAGATTTGTATGTTGAAGATCCAGATTCAGAACAAGAAATTGCAAATCCAGTTGAAATACAAGAACTTTCGGAAGATTCTGATGTCGATGAGGTTCCAGTGCCAACAGAAGCTATCCCAAATTATGGTAAAGCTATTACCCTGACCAAGCAGCTGAAAAGTTTTGTCGAAAATCACGGAGATACAGTCTTTGGAGCTTCTTTCTAAATTAGAAATACGATTTCAAGACGACATTTTAAAGAAAAAGAGAAGGCAAACCACAATATATGAATTTTTGCGTCCTTAAAGTGGCTATTCATTTCATTGTTTTGTATTACATAATACATCTATGTATCTATGTACACACATATATTACACTTTGTATATATATACCTAAAGGAAATAAACTTTTTTTCTTAAGTTTAAAGTTTCTTATTTATCTTAAAAACACTTATATACATATACGATTTAAATGTCCCAGTTTCTTTAATATATTCATTTTTCGTTAAAACACGATTTTTGTTGTATCTACTACATATTTCTTTTATGTGGACACCCCTCCTGAACGGACATCTTCAGTTGGTCCCGTTGGTGTCCGTTCAAGGGAGATTTCACTGTACATGGTTGGAAAGAGCACAACCATTCTCCATTTTCTAATTGTATACCATTTCTGAAGTGTTATTCGAGAATAAAGACGTTGCGATTTATTGTAAACATTTCTGTGTCAAAGATCAATACAGTACACATAACAGTTGTGTTTTATTTGTCTCTGCCAATTCATTACAGACTACCAACAAGATACTTTGAAGAAATAATTCAATGGCTTGCGCAGCAGAGTCTGAAAATCTCTATCACTTCTGTAAACATTGAAGAAAATGGCAAATAATTCAGGGTTGGTAATATTCGATGAAAAGCATGTTTTGGTAAGAAGCGCAACGTCTGTATCATATAGTAGGTAGTTAGAGATACGTGACCCGAACTTTGAATAAAGCAGGTAGAAGCTTCGTACCCTAAACTGCAAAAGTGTTCCACTTATTAACAAAGGATAAATATTCCACCAAATATTGCCATGAATACAATTGCGAATTGTGTTATAAGATAACAAATCAGTATTGTTTAAGTACAAGGCTACCCTTCTGTTTAACTTGCGTTTAGTTTGTTTTTATATATACTAAAGAGATATGCATGTTGCAGATGTATGCTTAATGTGATAGGTTATATGTAAAGTATTTGATTTGTGGATTCTGTTAAAATTAAATTGTTTATATTATTATTTGTATTGATATAGAGGTTACATGATTGCTTTCCTTTTATCGTGATGTCAAAATCGATATCCATCTTGTAAATAACTAACTTTTCTTCAATGGTACATTCAAAATTTTACATCAATTTCTCTTAAATTCTACGGTGTCTCATTGGTGTGAATCTACCTTTCGCTGTTTTACCAGCTCTGTCTGCTTCAAAAAAAATACAGGAGAGCACGGTTAAGTAAAATTTCTGGAATTACCTGTATATTAAAAGCTCGGCCGTGAATGTTTAGCTCTGGAATCCTTTTTCAAGGACATCCACTTCTTATAATCTTTCCTCCGAGATCGCTACCCGCTTGACAAAACAAGACCATGGAATGTCTTAGTGCATCATGGAAAGTTTTCGGCCAAGTACCTACGTCAGCGTTTCGTGAAATTCCGCGGCTATGCGATGAATACCTTTTGCCATTCACTAATACATTTTTTTGCAATATCCGCCTAACCTATAAATTTAAACGTCGCAATATATTTAGGCAGGTATTTGATTCGGAAATAAACGAAAAAGAAGTTAATTACCATACTTTTCTCTGAGTGACCTTCCTCGATCCTCTTTGTTAGCTGGAGGCCGTGATATTCTTTTTAACATAGATAACAGACGTAGTAAATATTTGCAATAGAATAGTCAAACCGAGTTAATCGGAATAAATCTACTACATTACACAAAAATTCTGGATACAGTTTCTGCCCAGTCGGCCATGTGTTTAATGTATAAGTCATGTTTTAGTCTTTAATTCACCTTAAAAAATCAGAAGTTTTTCTTTAATATTAACTGTAGTGTCCCATTATCCGGGCCAATGGTAACACAGGTGTTTGTTGATGGTGTGTCCATATTTCAATGATGCTGTATGAACAGAAAATAAATTATTAAGTAGTTAATTACAAAAAGGAAATGCAGAATTAATGATAGAACATAGAAAATAGGCTTATCGCGGTAATAAATTTTATCAAAAATTAATATCAACAGGTACTTCAACTAGTTGACTAAAAATACCCAGAGTCGTTAGTATTTATATTGAAGGTGAAAAGTCCTCTTCTTTAGGATGCTTCCTTGAATTTTCTGATAACTTGATTACCAAATATGATAGTTGTTGCTTTTTTTCTAAGAAAAGATGGTTCCTGTAATAATGTCTTTACTGTCTAATAGAAAACATTTATTTCGGAAGCAGGTCATGTAGCAACAATTCCTTTACAAGATCAAAGAATTGTTACTGCCAATCATTTGTTTGCCGCAAGTCATTGTTGAGAAAAATCAGCCCCGAACGACCAATCATCCTCCACTAAGACAATGCAAGTTCACACGGAGCGCGCAAACGTTGAATAGTTGACCATCTTCCATACAGTCCCAATGGTTTCTTTATCTCTCCGGAAATCAAGAACGAATTGCGTAGTCAAAGGTTCCAGTCGTCAGAAGGAGCAATACTGACTGTGCCAACAAATGAATGCAATAACTACATCTAGAGTGCATTCAAAAGTGCACTAATTCGAGTGGGGAATACGTTGAAATCCAATAAAGTCTTCGAAAGCTATTTATTGTTTCATTAAAGTTCCATGTGCAAAACTTAAAAGACAACCTTCGTATTATTTTTTGATCTTGGTAAACACTTCGATATACTTCCTTAAATATTAACATAAAGATTTTATAACTTTTTTATAAAATCTACAGGGTATTTCCTTTAATTTGTCGAAGCTAACATATATCTCTTATAAGAAGTATTACTGCTATTGAAAATTATAAAAGAATTCCTTGCAATAGGAAACACAAGAACGAAATACGAAACCTATTTTTAGGTAATATTGTCTAGACTGACGTAAGTTTCGTGGTACTGGACTCTTTACTAAGCTTATTAAAAGGTTAAAGGTCATAAAGAAACTTTAATTTGTAAATGCCCGATTACGTAAAAAGATTTTAACAATGGTTACATTTTTCCTTGGCATATCATATTGAAATAATGATTAATTACATAGATATCTTTTGCGAATTCATATTGACAGGATAATTACAATAACCACTATCGTTTAGGTATACCGCAATGAACTAAAAAAAGAAGGCTTATGAAAGAAGTATAACTAAATATGGTCGAATACTATTAGATCTTGTTTCAATTTGGAGTGTATTTAAGTATTACACAAGGATTCTACGAATTCTACTGGTAGTTTCAATGCAGAAGAATGATGGTCGTTTTAAATAGATATTCGTTCTAGAAATCTATAGCCTTTGTTAGGTCTTTTTAATACTTTTAGAGAACCTACACTTCAATTCGATAAAAACGTTATATATATATATATAATAAATGACAACATGAGTCTTTACCGTTGAGACAACGATACTGGGAATTTCTTGGGTTGGGATAATGAACAGAATCTTGTAATGTATATTATCAATTTTTTCGAAGTTACCCATATTTGCCACATAAGTTGGTTGCTCATTTTTTTACCGCAACCTAAAAATTACTACAGTCAAAATATTTTTGTATAAAATATTGCCTTATAATATTTGAAATTATACATTTTCGTCGATAAAATGTTTGGTATGATCACGTCCATCTTTAGGCACGGGCTCGCTGAACTGGAACCCAGAGCTGCACAATCTGTACGACCCCTTAGTCCTTGTGGCAGCAACCGAACTAATGATTAAGTTTTTAATTAGTACAAAACTCAATTACTGCTACAAGATCTAGAAGCTAATTTAGTCTCAGTTAATCTGTGACGAATTGTTTTCTTTACTTCACTCGCTAAATAATATTTAAAAGCTAATGTTAAAATGTAATCAACTGCTACTTCATCAGAGCTGAATTGTAAAATTAAAGGCTTTTATTGTTGCATGTTCTCCAAAGTGTAAGAATTGACTGAGGTGATAGCAATAGCTGAGCGAACGGTCCGACAGAGGCTTGAACGGACTGGTTTTGATTTACAATCACCTGCCACTGGACCATAGTTTTAAAAGCACACCTTTGCACGTTTGTATGTCAATTAGACTTTTTGCGATGGAACTAAATGCTCTTCAGTGACTAATAATCGCAGATGCCTTTTCATGGTGGTTCTATTACGGGCAAATACTTCTATGCAAGCGCGAAGTAAATCCATATTTGTAGAAAACGGTTCTCTGAATGTCGATGGGTGTGGTGGAGGTATTCCTGAAGAAGCTGTCGTTTCATTTCCCATTTCGTTGGAGAGGATCTCATTTGAACGTTTTAATTTTTTTAAGGTCCACCATAAACTATATTAGTAGAGTATATTTGATCGTTAGTTAGAATTATGTGTAATAATGAAATAAAGGAAACAAGAGAACATCTGCAAGAAGTAGAATATGGGTGTGTGTTAAAAGAAGAAAATAACCTTCGTCAATTTCTAGTATACTTGATATTTATGGAAACATCTGTCCTCAGGTAGGTAAAATCAAGAGCACAGAAAAATTTGAATCGATCTGGTTCAACGAAGAAATTAGTTGAGATTAGATATGGCATTCATTTCTGTAAATGTGATATCAAACAAATATATCAAGCAATGATAAGTAGAAAAAAAATATCAGAGACTACTGTAACATTTATTACGAATATTTAGACTGTCCTATACAAAACTAAAGCGATTACAATACAAATCTTAAAAAGAAACGAAAAGGAAAGTGAAAAAAGTGAAAAGGGTGAAAAAAGGGGAAGGTGAAAAAAAATCAGAGAAAAAGAGAGAAGGAGGACAGAAACAATGGAATAAAAAAGGAAAAACAAAAGACAGCGCGATAGTGATGATCTTTGCAGTGTGTTTTGGATCACAAAGATATACCGTGAGTATTTGGAACAACTGAAGCACAGAGAAAAAACTGTTGTTATGAAGTGGTCGCCAGATCTCAATCCAACCGATGTTGGGAGGAACTCAGCCGTCAAGTTCGAAAATCTACTCCAAATTCGATAGCAGTACTTTGGGCGCAATTACAGAATACACGGAGAAACGATAGAGCCGCTAACACCGCCAAAATTGCTATAGAGAATGCCAAGATTGTGTGTGGCAGCAATAAAAACGAAAAAAAATGTTTGTTAGTGAATTGATAAGCACATTTTTTTTATAACTGTACAAGTACAGAATAAAGATTTGTCTTGTAATTAGTTTTTGATTTGTTTTTGTAGTGTATATTTAATTGCATATAAAGTAGAAAATACGACAAGCAGATATGTAAGCGACACGTACAAAGTTATAAAGGATAATTGTATCCGTAAATTTGAAATTGCTCGGAGCTAATTAACTAGTATCTTTTAGAAAAAATGAAGTACGAACATGCTAACTATATTTGCACACGCTCGAATTAACCGCATGTAATGTACCGCCCTGAGTTTTTGAAACATAATAATTACGTCGTGATTAGCCTACCTTCGGCACTTTTTGCGAACCTTGTGCCACACGTTAGAGATATAATTTTCTACAATTACAACGATATAGTTCGGGCGAAAATCTAAATATTTTTTCGCTATGATCGTTGCATCAAATCAATTTTTGTTTGACGTCTGTAGGTAATGATTCGCTGAAGGCTAAATCATTATTACGATGTAATAAACAAATTAAACGGGATTTTGCCGAAAAACATCCTAGCAATTGTCAATCATTAGAATCCGTACATCATCATGAATATTACTGGCGTGCGTCAATATACATATAGAATTTGTATCGATAAAAACTAATGATGGATGCACGGTATTTCCAATGCTTTATTTCCCTTTGATTAGACGATATATTTATTGTGAAAAAAGTTTTTTGCACATATGCTTTAATACCTTGTAGAAATCGCACAAAATGAACAATACGTACTTCAATGCTGTTGACACTGTACTAATCGCTGCCTCTGAAGACAACTTGCAAAGTTTATTTCACTCCTTTAATCAATCAGCAAAACAACTGAATATGATCATTAACACTGATAACACCATATGTACAGTAACATCCAAAGAACCGGTAAAATGTAAACTGGAGGTTGTACAAAGGATAATCGAACAAGTGAAAGTCCGGGAACAAGCAATGAAAGCTTCTCAAATTTCATGCTACTTAAGAGATATCGTATGGAGGAATAAATACCATAAAAAGGGAAGCAAAGTAGGAGTTTACAAATCAGCAGTAAGGCCCGTAATGACATACGCTGCTGAAACAAAACCAGATACCTCCACACCACAGCAAATGATGCGAACAGTCGAAATGAAAATAATAAAAAGCATCCATGGAAAAGCGCTACTTGACAGAATCAGAAGCTAACATCTACGACAACAAAGTAATATACAAGACGTGGGAAAATGCATAAGAAAACTAAGAAAAGGCTGGAACAACCATGTAAGCAGAATCAGTGATGATAAACTGGTAAAAAGTGCCAAAATAAATAAACCTATCGTAAAATGAAATCAAAGCAGACCATCAAACGCTGGAAAGAATGCTGGGCATCTACATTCGAAGAGACATAGGAAGAAAACAGGCACCTACTTACCACGTGTAGAAACGAAGAAGAAGAAGAAGGAGAAGACATCAGCACGCTATACCGGAGATATAGAGGTGTTGGGTTCAAGTCCCCTCCGAGACCGATATTTTTCGGAAATTTAATTACGTTGCAAATTGCAAGAAAATTGTAATTTTACCATTACTAACGCCAACGGTAGTTTAGTATTGATATTCATATTAATATTAGTATTAATATGGGTGTTAGTTTAAGAAGACATCGCTTTCATTAACAAGGGCGATCCCGGACCTGGATATTCAAACCATTATATAATTTTGGGAGCATATAGATTAAATGTATATATGTAATGTACTGCACAATTTTGTTTTCAGAGCAAAAACTCTTTAGCTGTGCAATGAACAAAAACTGTTACCGCAGTTGCGCAGCCTATAGTTGTACCATACTACCAACAGCTTTCGGAAAAGTGATGTCATCTCCACTCATTGCCGTCAAAGAAATAAGGGGTTAATTTCGGACCGCGTGTATCACAACCTTTGTTTTGATCATGGAATATACATTTAATAGCATTCGCATCCGGAAAATTAAGAAAAGAACTGTTAAAGTAATGGCTAACTAATGTGTATTGACCAAATGCGGCAGTTCCAGCATCTTGTTCTTACTCCGGGATCAACTACTGTCCTGCTACATTAAAAACCAATATACCATTCAATAAACATGTGAAGATATTAACAATACCAAAGAAGACCAATGACCAATGACGCTACCTTTTGGTGCAGTGATTTTCTAATATGGAAAAACTTGGTAGGAAAATTTTCTGATCTTGTACTACTGCATAGTTACAATATTGTATTACATGCAAGCAAAAGCATTGCTAATTTCCAATTTCTTATTTATAATCAACTTTCGGTGCCAAAATATCCCGAGTATTTCCTTACGCTTGGTGTAAAAATGAATACATTGACCAAAGTCCGAATAAATTTCAGAATCCAGTAGCTTTTGTTTTCCTACAGTAAGATTTTGTTCATTTTTTTCGTTGTTCCATATATGGTAGTCATGCCACCAGACCATATGTATGGTGTAACAAATTCCTATGTTTTCAACATTTCTTTGAGCAGCTTCATCACCATGCAGAATAATCCATTATGCACTGTGTTCAACAATGATTGAAAGGAGTTTGAGTCACCCGTGATTTTTTGTGTCGGAAAGTTGGCACTTCTATAAGACATTGTAGCGTCCTTTGGTAGCGTCTATCCTATTGTTGCTTTGTCTTTCGTTTTCACCTATTTGTTTATTATTTTACTTACTTATTACTAGAAAGGCTTTAGCTATTTACAGGGCCGTTCTTTGGGGTGGAGCGAGCGGCTGGTCCAGGCCCTGCGCCTACGAAGGCCCCGCGGTGAGGGACGTTTTCACAATAAAATGTTCTTAGAATAAGATAATACGGACTAGAAATGAATTAGTTGAAACCTTCTCTTTTTAATGGCTTATATTAGATTTGTTTGTCTCTAAACATTTCAACTTTAGGTATTCCAATTTTTTACTTTCTAATTCCTTAGACTTCGAATAAAGCCAGAAGTGGCGACGGCGACGGCTGACCGAGCCTGTTACGACGCAGGCACACCAAAAGTACACAGTTGTTCCAGCCAATCAGATTAGAGTTTGGCTTTTGTCTGTTATAATCAGGGTTTCCTAAAAAAATTTTCTGTGAGAGGGAAGCATTCAACTTTAAATCTGTTTATATATATATATGTACATATATATATATGATGGTAGGTAGTTTATGAAAGAGAAAAGTCGAGAGCTATTTACCTGCATAAAGGGCCCGCAAAACTATTTTGTACCAGGCCCCGCCTTTGCTAAAGACGGCTCTGGCTATTTATATATTTATTTTTTGTAAACAACAAAATAGTCATAACACATTCCTCCAAATATACTTAATGTTCTAGAATTCCCCAACATAGAGTCTACGTACGATTGTTTTCTACAGCATGTTCGCCGTATAATAGACAGATTTCGCAGAACAGAGAGTGTTGAGAAAGGAAAATCTACAGGTCGTCCTATTGTTCTTACTGCAGATCTTGTTGAGGATATTAATCAGAGATGTGAGTCCAAAAAAGTTCTTACGTAGCTTATCCACCCAAACAAACTCATCGGTTGGTACCTGTCGAAAAGCTTGCAAGAAAATTCTCCATTTACATGAATGGTTACCTCTGGATTTTCAACCAAGCCTTAAACAATGACGATGTCTTGGACGTTTTCTTCAGTGACGAAGTATGGTTTGGTCTTTGCGGATACTACATTCACAGAATAATAGAATTTGGTCTTCAGAAAATTCTCATGTTTTCGTAGAGACTCCATTACATCCTCAGAACATTAATGTACGGTTAACGATGTCAAGAAAAAGAATGATTTACCCTATTTTTTATTTTCTTCATCAAAACATTGGTATACAATATCGTACTTATCAAAATCTGCTTTTACATCCTTTTATTTACAATTTGATGATGATAAGATGCAATTTGGTTATTTCTAACAGGACTGTGTAGCAGCCAACACTGCGCAGAGAAGAAAGATTGATAAGTAGAGACCGCTCGCCTCCTCAATTACCAGATTTGACCCCCTTGGATTATATGTTCGGTTATTTAAGAAGTAAACTTCATTATATTCATATCCGTACCTTGGAGGAATTACAGCGGGGACTTGAGGAAGTTGTAAATGGCATTATAGAAGTATTGCGCAATGTATTTACAGGGCGGCATTTTGAACAAATGTAATTTCAATTTTGTAATAATTTTCACTGACTAGTCTAATCTGTAGTTAAGCTAGAGTGCATTTTAAAACATCAAATTTAGAAAACAATTTCATTGTAATTATCTTTTAATAAATAGGTTTGTACCATTAAAATTGGTTCCTTTCTCATATTTTATGTTACGCCTATGATATACAAGTGTTTACAGCTTCAGAGGCGTTGACTAGTACTTACTACCAACTTAAGCATAAAAATAGAAAGCGGAAAATTCAAACTCCTTCCAATCATTTATATACACCCTGTATGTTTAAATATAATAAATTCTATTTTGCTAGATTTTTTATCATATAACAAACCTGATAGAATGATGTTGATATATTATTGTAAAGTCCAACGCAAAGTCATTTATAATGTAATTATCGATGTTTTAGTTAGTTTTTAAAATGAATTTCAGTACTACAACTACAGTTCTGTTACGCAATCCCTATTCACTATTATTAATCCCAAACATGTTTACATACTTAACATTTCTTCTTGTCTGCCTAATAAAGCTCATTCAAACAAACAATTTTTGTGTTAAAACTTTTTCTGTACCCCTTAGTATTATTGAGTTATGCATGTAAGTAAAATGGACAATTTCCAATCTTCAAAAATTCTTTTCGCCTAATCAGATAAGCATTCCTTAGTACATACTTACAAGTGGTCTATATGTTCCCAAACTAATGATCTTTCAAGCAAAGGACATCAAGGGGTGTCCGGGTATCTAAATATTCTTTTGAGATTTTAATACACAGAGCAGTTGTTAAAAGGGAACAAATATAATTTGTAAGAAGTAATGATGTTATATAAATGATGCCCTTTTTATTCTAAAATGTTTCTGGTAGTCCACGCAACAACAATCCAATGCCACTCCATTAATATAAGTAGATGATAATTCAATTTCTTTGTTATTACCAACCTTAAATTTAACTAGATTAGTTTATTGTGAAATTGCCAATTAATAAAAATTTTACAGTTCCTGGTAGGGTTATAAATTCTAAATATTTTAAGTAGATATTCATACATTTTGCTCACGTTGAAGTAATAATGTGATTTCTTCCTAAACTCAGAATTATTCGTCAAGTTTAATTCTGATTGCCATTTTTTATCTTTTGTAACAGAAATGATGTTAAATATTCCTTATTTTATTGTCTGTTTTAAATTTAATATCTTTTTTTTTACAGTTTATAACGTAAACTTTGGAGTAAGATTACGTCGTTAAAATTTTAGTAATATCGTAAAAATGTTGCCATTCATACCTACCTAAAAACTATATATACAATAATTTCTATCGTATTCAGTACCAATTATTTTTAAAAGCTGCGCAATGTGACGAACTTACGAAATAAACCAAAACACCAATACACCTTTGTCTGCCTAGTAACCCAATATTGATGGTGACATATCTATTTAAGCAGACTGTTAGATATGTACTAATAACGAAACAAACTCTAGCTTACGCTGTGCAATTAAATTATCAATTGCAGATCCACAAAATACGGAAGAGACACGTTATTTTGAAATAAAACAATTTTCTTTAATAGGAACCCAAGTAAATGCTAATAAGATTACTCAATTTGCCATTTGTTAATTATACCTGTATCGGGTAGTTATTGCGTAAATATGAAAAAGAAAACAGTATGAATAACAATGACCAACACATTTTAAAGCGTTGATTTGAAACTCAAACAAGTTTGTTGTCGTTTTATTACCTTCTTCTGTTGTTGTGTCTAATGCATATTTGTCATATTCAGCGATGTATGTGAAATAGATGAGCTGAGTCATGTGTGGACACTTTTTCGCGTAAATAAGTTAATGATGGTTTTGCTTGTAATATGATTTTCTAGGTATCGAAAAAGTTTAACGCGTGTAGATTTCCTTAATGGCAATTGTGATTATTAGAGACCGGATTATATGCAAAGAAAAACTGGAATATATGCGCATATATATACATCGATGTTTGAGAAAATATGCATAAACCTGGGACATACATGCAAAAAAATTGCGACAATATGCAACATTTTTACACAAGAGCAGAAATTTAAACATTAACTTTATTGCACAATTCTTTTACAACATATTTCTAAACCAATTTATAATTAAATGTTTTTCAAAATTGTATAAAAGAAAGTTTTGTCTTCTATCCGAATACATATGTTTCGAAATAGAAAAGCTTCTTTCAACATCTACGGATGTAATTGGCGAATTTTTTAACTTTGCAATACATTCTAAACTAAAATTAAAGTCGAAATCGTTTACTGTTTCACCTTCCAAAATTTTCTTAACTTTCTTCAATTTCAAATATCCCGCATTTTTATTTATCACTTTTTTAAATTTATCGTATATAGAATTACCTATTGTACCCTTAACCTTCTCACATAGCATATCAAATTCGTCTACTATTTCGACTGATTCCGAGAGCGACATCCCTTGCGTTTGTAGTTTATGAATGGAACTCGAAACAAAGCTATAATTTGACTTAATATACAAAAAGAGGTTTTGTAGCAATTCTGTTGATGTCACTATCTTTTTACTAGTTTTCTAGAGCAATGCAGTTAGCAGTGATTTCAAGAATTACATTTTTTATTCCTTCAAAATTATCGGCGTAAAAAATTGCAGCATCTAACCATGTACCCCATCTCGTAATAATCGGTTCAGGAGGCAACTTAGCACCGGGAAGTCGCTCCTTATGAAATTGGATTCGTAAAGGTGCTTTTAAAAATACTTTTTTGACGTTGGTAATTAAATCATTAATCAAGGGAAATTGATTCCTAATGTCTTCGGCTACACGATTGAACCCATGAGCTAAACAAGTGGTATGAATAATGTTACTATAAAAAATGTTTAAATTTTGCGCGGTTTTATCATGCATGGTGCAGCGTCGGACAACATTAGTAAAATTTTTTCACAAGGTATACTTCCAAGTAAAAAGAAATTTGATAAACCTTCTTGAACGAATTGGGCAATTGTCACATTATTTGTTTTTTGAAGTTCTTTACAATAAATTAAATATGATTTACCTACAATATCTTCATGAAGAATTCCTATTAACAAATGGGCAATATACCGGCCACACTTATCCTTACTTTCATCTACCATGATATAAATAAAATTATTCCCTACCAATTGTTGAAGTTCTGCCACTGTTTGCTGGTAACAAGATATTTTTTTCGTAAGGCAGTTTCGTCAGGTATAATAATAATAATAATCCTTATTACCCAACAGAAAATAATTCCATTTACAGGATAATGTGACAATAACATAAAATAGTATAATACAGCATAATGTAGTAATGATATAATATATACAGTGCAGTAGTAAACTTAAATTACAAAAATGATACAACTGAATCATGAACATAAAAATAGCTCGGTGACACCAGAATGCAAGAACAAAGTAGGACGACATTGTAAATCCATGTAGACACTTCAACAAAACGGATCATCGAGTAATTCATTGGCATTCCTAATCATATGCGTAATGGGTGCTTTAATAATAATAATAATAATAATAATATCTTTATTGCCCAACAGAAAATAATTCCATTTACAGGACAATGCGAGAATAATGTAACCTAGCATATATATGTAGTAACAATATACAGCGCAGTAATAAATTAAAATTAGTCGAAAAAGATACAACTGAATCATAAATATAATAATGGCTCGGTGACATCAGAATGCAAGAACAAAATAGGACGACAATGTAAATCCAAGTAGACTCTTCAACAAAAAGGATCGTGAAGTAATTCATTGGCATTTCTAATCATATGCGTAAAGGGTGCTTTAAGCAGAACATTAGTTTTGCATGACGGGACCTTAAAATTAGGGAAGGACCTGGTATCGTACTGAGGTACCACAAAATTAATTTTGGAGAGAAGGGATGGAGCGTCAATAGCGTGATTAATTAGTTTAAGTAGAAATTGACTGCTAAATTCCTTCCTTCGATCCGATAACGATACAAAGCCGTGTCTCCTCAGCAGACCAGCATAATCAACATCGCGTCCAGGGTAAGTGCCATCAATTTTGAAGGACAGGTATTTCAAAAATCGTTTTTGCTCTCTTTCAAGTAGTACTTGCAGATGGAGATAGTGAGAATACCAAATTATGGAGGCATACTCCAACCCAGTGCGGACAAGCGAATAGTATAATGCTTTTAGCGAGGCAGGATTATTGAATGATCTGCAGGATCGTATGAGAAATCCTAAGGATTTCATCGCAGAATTTCGTATGGACAATATGTGGTCTGCAAACGACAAATTTGCATCAAACTGCACGCCCAGGTCCATCACAGACGAGTGCCTAGGAACAATAGCCTGACTTACAGCATAGTGAAAATTGTATAGTCTATGACATCTGGAGTAGCTTACAACAGCACACTTATCCAGATTCAAATGAATTCCATTCTGTGTACTCCATCTAACAATTGTATCCAGACTGTTCTGGAGAAACAGACAATCTGCCGGGGAGGTTATGGTATTGTAGATCTTAAGATCGTCCGCGTAAGCCAGTACATTGCAGTCCAGCCCCTGTAGGAGATCATCCAAATAAATATTAAACAAAAGGGGACCCAAATTGGATCCCTGGCACACACCAGAGGAAGCAGAGAATGTTGAGGATGTATATCCATTGTAGTGAACATAGCATGAACGATCAGTTAAATACGAGCGGATCAATTCTGTTACACTTGGCGGAAAACCAAAACTACTCAGCTTAGATACCATAAGGGAATGATTGATAGTGTCAAATGCTTTACTAAAATCGGTGTATAATACATCTACTTGTTGACGTCGTTCCATGGATTCGGCAATATGCTGTGCTAACTCAGCAAGGTTGGTTGTAGTAGACCTTCCTGGAATGAAACCATGTTGTCGCGAAGATAAGTAAGGCTTGACACTAACGTAAATTCTGTGAGACAGAAGATATTCAAAAATTTTTGCAAAGTTGGATAAAATATTTATTGGTCTATAATTTTGGAAGTCAGAACGATTACCTTTCTTAAACACGGGTGTGATTCTGCTAATCTTCCAAGCGTCAGGAAAGGTAGAAGAACTTACGGCCAAGTTAAATATTCTAGCTAGAGGTTCGCATAGTACTACACAACAATCACGTGCAAAAAATGCGGGGAGCCCGTCATGACCAGCAGTAAAATTAGATTTTAACTTCTTAGATGCTTTTAAGATATCGTGTGCTGTAAAAGATCCAATCAAAGAACTACCACTAATGAGATCCCTATCAAGAGGCCGGGGCCCCAGTAATGCTTGTGAACCAGACACAAATACTCTAGAGAATTCATCTGCGAAGGTCTGAACAATGTTGCTGGGATCATCAACAGTGGAGCCGTTCAAAGTGAGACATCCAGGTATTCTTGATGCATTACGACGCGCGTTTATGTACTGCCAGATTAGCTTTGGATTTTGTGCTATATCTTCTGCAGCCGCCGTCTGATATTCCACATATACAACTCTAATTTTGTCTTTAACTAATTTCCTCAAACGCTTAAATTCAATGTGGTAAATCTCGCGTCCACTCTTGTTCCACCTACGAAGGTAATAATTCTTTATTTGAAGAAGCTTGATTATTTCGAAATTATACCAAGGCGGGTATCTTCGAGAAGGGTGTTTGGTATATTATGGTATATTATGTTTGCAATATTTTTGCAGAAATGATTTCAAATTAACATTGTTTAATCTTGCTAATGGTATGTTAGGCGAAATTAATGCATTACACGGATCCGTTTTATATTCTTCTTGTTCTGAGTTTCGTGAAGTTGATGCTACACATTAATATATAGATTATGTGTTGATCAATCAGGTATTTTCTCTCACAAGACACCTACAACGACAATTGTCATTTTATATCAAAAGTTAAAGAATTTAAAAGCAATTGTAAAGCTTTTAGTAAAATTAAACTTACAAGTTTACTGCAGGCTCGACAAAATATTTTGTCGCGATCCAGTACCACTTCAGGATGCGGCTTAATCCATAAAGTAATTTTGTTCTCTATATATATATAAACGTAACACAATTATATGCTGTTTCGCTCAAAGATATTCAATGAATGAATAGTTTATTTGGGAAATAACAATAATAAAACGTATTTATCACCTTCTGCTAGGCGAAATTAAAGACGTGCAGGTCATGGAAAAAAGTATAAGAGAAACCAATGTAAAAGATTTATCTTTCTGACAATTTTCCGTTATCGATCTACATTAGGAATTACTAGGAATTTTTACTAATAGAAAGGATAAAACTTTTATAAAAATATGGATAGAAATGCCTGAATATGCAATATATGCAATCACTAATTAGCGCTAATTACCGTCAATTAGTGTAGTACGTCTACATAGAGACTATAATTAAAGACATGCAAAAAATAAAATATATGCAATTTGCATATAATCCGGTCTCTAGTGATTATCAATGCACGCTCACGACAGAGGTTGCCGTCTCACTTTAAGCACCAAATTTTGAAAGGTATTTGTATTTTTAACATGTGAAACCTTGTAATTGACATTAACAGTAAGTAGTTATTAATATAGACTGCTACAGATTATTTATATTATGTTCTGGACAATATCTACATATATAATATACACAATTAACTTAATAAATATAAATATTTCACTTCCTAAACTTAAAAATTGTATATATGTATCATATTGATTTCTTTTCACAGATGTACACTATTGCTTATACTTTTAAAATTGCCTATCGAAACACAATAAAGTGTTAAAAATCAATATCATACGATGGAAATGCCTTCAACCAATTTTATAAATTCCTTTCAGTTGCGTAATATTTAGGCGATAGTTAAGTTCAGTTGTATTTTGATCATTATCACTTAAAGTTATGTTGAACTTATTTACACAATATGGGTAGAAATAAAGAGAAGAACATAGGAGAACACGTTACAACAATTTAACTTCGTAAAGAAGCCACAAATAATCGTTCTATTTCAAATAAAATATAAAGCATCGGAAAACAGGAAGAAATTTTAATCACCTGGACTCGGTGAGGACTAGAATAACAGCCAACGCTGAAGACTAAGAAACTGAATTAATCAGTAAACGAAAAAGGAGACCTACAGTACCCAAAGTCTATGCGGATATTAATATATGCTGTAGTAATATTGAGGGTCAACTGATGACTAATCGCAGTAGGTTTAATCCTTAACCACCGTAGTGTAAATACTGTAACGTCTTCACCGTTGTGCGGTCTTGATGACCGCATGTAATAAACAAACTTTAATTACCAAAGTATATATTTTTTTACCCATTGGGAACATTCTTATTGGATTGAGTGCACCCTAAAATAGAAAGCAAGATGCCTTTTAACATAGTTCGTCCTTTAATTAACATAAACCAAACAAAAAATCCGTAAATGTCATATTTTGCTCTGTTTTTAACACAAACGCTACAACTTTTCTTTAGTAATATTCTATACGAAAATAAGAACAGATTCTTAGCAATAAATGATCATGCGATTAAAAAAAACAATAATGTAAGACATAACATAAAACAAAGGAAAAATTGTAGAGGGTCAAATACCCAAAGATTGTGTTTATAATTTTTACAAATTTTTGACGCACATGCTAAACATGTAGGTATATGGCAAATTTTAGACGCGTAAAAGGTTTTTCTTTTAATTCTAGAGGAATAAATGCAACATCTTTTTCGTTTTTGCAGTTTTTCTTCTGGAACTTCCGCTCAATCATATTTAAATTCTGCAATTCAGATCTTTGAATACTTTTATATGTATATCTCGTTCTGATGGTGTATAATATTTCATTTGTCCACTGCAATACAGCTTGTAGCAGATCTGCCGTAAATGAGAGATTCTACCACGTAATTACATCAGCTATATTTCCTAGTCCGTTCGATCGTCGCAACCCTGGCAGCTGTATAGCGATATTGTGCTTCTAGGTTCTCGCGCGAGAAACAATATTTTGCGATGACTACTTATAGCAATTTTTCCCATAAAAGAATTTTACGTTGTTTTGAGAAGTGCCACCGCTAGTTTCAGTTTCGTCCGACAGTTCATTAGTTTCTTCTGTTTGTTCTCCCTCACTAAGTTCAATTTCTGAGTCTGCTTCATGTTCACTTTCTTCATAACTGTACTCATTTGTACTGTTTTGGTCATTAATATCTTCATCTTATGCCTCTTCATGTCATGCTAATAAAGTGCTCTTACGATCAGGATTGCCCCACCGAACCGTTTTGGATGTGGTAGGATTTTTACTCATTATTCTGTGCAAAAAGCGCAACTCAAATACTAGCGTTAGCACGGTAGACCGATCCCTGTGACCGCTTAGTAACTTTAGATGTGTTTTTATTACGCACCGAAACAAATATCGACTTCAACTTTTTGCAGCATACTGCTAGGTAACGAGAAAACGGATCCGTGATATTAAAGTGAGTATGAGATAAGCAAAAGCACAAATCCGCTGCGGTCAATGAGACCGCATTACGGTGGCTAAGGGTTAAATTGATGCATTGCTACTAGAAAACCACCAGCTCGTAAATTAAACATAATAGAAAATTGGTACATAGAAGCTTGATCGAAGAAAATTGAGTGTATGCTCTTTTGGAGCGATGAGTCTAAAATCGTAAAGTTTTTGATAAAATAATAAACGGCAACTTTTTGTTTGAAGGACATCTGAAGAAAAAAATGCATAATTGAAGATTTTTCAAAGAAACGATTTTTATCCCTACCAAAATATTTTTACTATTAAACTGTAAAATTGATATTAAGATACCGAAAACTACCCTTTTTACGGACCAGCTGCATTCAGATAGACGGATTAGACGAAGAGCAATTTTTCGGAAATGTTTATCACGGCCATCACAAAATATGAAAATAGACAACATGAGCATTTACGTCAAAAAATGACAACACTAGCAGAAGATAGCGCAATCAAGTGATCTTATATTTGTTAGCAAATTAATAAACATGTTTTTATAACTGTTATAGTTCTTTATATACATATGTATGTAAAGGTTTATTTTATAACTAGCTTTTGATTTGTTCTTAAATATTTTAATGGTGGGTAAACACTTATGGCTTAGAGTGTATATATTACTAATTTGTATAATTACATTAATTTATGTTTATAAAGTTTTATTTAATATGCATGCCAATGATTTGTTTATAAATATGTCCCAGCAAAAAAGTTGCCATAACACCACCTAAACAATTTCATTCATTTTGGCTGTGACAGTGCTTTGCTTCACGATTGCATTCAGCTATATTATTATTTCGCAACACTACATGCTACGCAAGATACCTGCTTCATTCTTAAGTATAACATTTAGAATCAGAATGCGTTATCACGAGTGAACGACCTTGTATTAATTCATGCTCACATATATGTAGATACATCGCGCATGTAGATGTGTATCATAGAGTACATAGCGATGACGTTAATTTATCTGAATGAAATAGATCCAGGATGGCAAGAAAACAAAGAAATGTTTCAGGTCGCGGCATTAGTATGCAAATATCGTCTCTATCTATTCGATCTTCATATAAATTATGGTTACTTCTTTTACTTTTAGCCTAGAGTTACCTTGTAGATTCCTGAACGAATGGTTACGAAATATTGCTATTTTCCTTTTGAAGACAACTTTTTTGGAATTGATATTAATGTCGTACAATTATAGAAGCGCTAAAATTCCAATCCAAACATTACCCGAAAATGAATTTACCGAACATCGTTTTTATCTATATTTTTCGAACCGTTTCAGCTAAGTTACGAATATCCTGCTATTTCTTACGATGTCAAAATATTTTTATTATTTTTGGAATTTGTCAATGTTTATTTACACTCACTTAGTTTAAAAGAAGTAAGTCCACTACCCTCCAAAATTAACCATTTACAATATTCCCTGTAAGATTTTAAACTTAAAAAAAAATATTGCAACTATTAATTGTAACACATGGGCTGAAAAGTCCCGGGCCTAACAAAGAAAACACGGTTTTTTTTTGGTTCAAAATTAGCTTTATTCATCAACGTAATCTCCATCAAGAGCAACGCAATCATTCCATCGCGGCTCTAACATTTCAATACCACTTCTGTAGGACGATTTATCTTTTGCCTCAAAATAGACCTCAGTTTCAGCGATAACCTCTTCATTCGTGCGAAATTTCTTACCGGCAAGCATTTTTTGAGGTCTGGGAACAGCCAGTAGTCGCTGGGAGCCAAATCTGGCGAATACGGTGGATGTGGGAGCAATTCGAAGTTCAATTCATGTAGTTTTGCCATTGTTTTGATTGACTTGTGACACGGTGCGTTGTCTTGATGAAACAAATTTTTTTTCTTTTCCATATGCGGTCGTTTCTTTGCAATTTCGGCCTTCAAACGCTCCAATAACGCTATATAATATTCACTGTTGATGGTATTTCCTTTCTCAAGATAGTCGATGAATATTGCACCACGCACATCCCAAAATACCGAGGCCATAACCTTTCCAGCCGATTGTTGTGCTTTCGGGCGCTTTGGACGAGGTTCACCAGTTGCTGTCCAGTCAGATGACGATCGTTTTGATTCCGGAGTGAAGTGATGGATCCATGTTTCAGTCATTGTCACATATCGATGCAAAAATTTCGGTTTGTTACGTTTAAACATGGCCAAACACTGCTCAGAATCATCAACACGTTCTTGATTTTGGTCAACAGTGAGCAAACGCGGCACCCACTTTGAATAGTCAAATGCTCATGCAATATAAAGCCAATACGTTCTTTTGATATCTTTACGATGTCAGCTAACTCACGCAACTTCACTTTTCGATCATTCAAAACGATTTTGTGAATTTTTTTGATGTTTTCTTGTGTTACTGCCTCATTTGGACGTCCACTGCGTTCTGTATCATCGGTGTCCTTACGACCACGTTTGAAGACAGCAAACCAACGTTTTATTGTTGTTTCTGATGGAGCGGAGTCTCCATAATACTTTTCAAGCCATTGCTTCGCTTGAACGGTATTCTTTCCCATCAAGAAGCAGTGTAAAATTAAAACACGAAATTGTTTTTGATCCATTGTTTTGAAAATAACAAAAGTAGCGTGACTCTTAACACAATAACTCACAAACTAATGAAGAGAATATCATGAAATTTTAACAGCTGTCTTTTGAAGGTTAGTACTAACTGAGAGAAAGGTGAATAAAACTAGCGTCATCTATGTGTTAGGCCCGGGACTTTTTAGCCCATGTGTTAGTTTAAATGAGACACCAATATTTTTTATCAAATAGACTTTAAAATTATTGTAAAGTGTTAACACAAGAACCACAAACAGTAACATAAGAATTAAACAATATCATTAATAACTTATATTTCCACCCCTGTTATGACTGACAGGTCCATGACGACGCTTCGTAGTAGAAATTAAATGTCTCAGTTGGCCTTGTCCAATTGCATTACGAATTTTTATCAACGCTGTTGAAACTCTTCAAGAATAGTCGGTAGTGGTTGAAGTATTCTTATTCGTCTTTCAAACGTATTCCATGCATGTTCTCTACAGGATGTCCATAAAATAAAAAGTATGAAAAATATTTGCGAAAATTCCTTCGCAGACGCGAAAACATAAATGATAAAGATATTCATTCGTCTCACCACTGCACTTTCAAAAGTACACGTTACAACTGTAGCTTCTAAGCGTAAAAAGTAGGGTTAGCGGTAGGTGACGGCAATTCCGACACGACTCGCATATATCTGCACCACCACAGCGGTTCGACCTGTTTGTAGTGTTACATGGGGGTGTATCGAGTATGGTTTATACAACGCGTGAACTGTGCGATATCATTTTGATGTATAGTGGAACAGGTGCAAATGTTCTTCGAATTTGTCGTACGTATGAGGGCGACCTGAAATGTTTCCGGAATCTACGAAAAACACGGTATTGGTGTGGTTTTTTACTTTTATTTTTCGATGCAGTCTCCTCAAAGATCAATACACTTTTTCAAACGGTGCTCGAGTCTCTTCAAGCCGCCGAAACAGTAGGATGTTTCGAGGTCCGTAAAACAGCCATTTGTAGCGGCGATGACCTCCTCATTTTGAGGCAAATCTCTTTATTTCTAGTGATTTTTTCAGGTCTGAAAATAGGAAAAAGTCGATGGGGGCTAGGTCCGGTGAATATGAAGGATGAGAGACTAATTCGTAGCGCAACTCATTCAATTTGGATAGGACGATGCGGGATTAATGAGCCGGTGCATTGTCGTGGTGGGAAATCACTTTTCTCCGCTGCAAACGAGGCCGTTTCTCCTTCAATATTGCATCGAATCGGGTCAATCAATCGCTCTAGTATTGCACCGTGATCGCAGTCGATGAGAATCACACCTTGGGAATCCCAAGAAATGGTCGCCATGACCTCTCCGACCGATGGAACGGTCTTTGCTTTCTTCGGAGTCGATTCGCCCGGAAAAGTGCACTGGTTCGATTGTAGTGGTGGATTCAAGTCTCATCTACGATTACGAAATGCATGAAGAAATCCCTTGGATTGCGTTGGATCCTGGCTAGACACTCCTCCGAAACGGTCGTCCTATTTCGTTTTTGCTACTGTGCGAGCGAACGTGATACCCATCGCGCCGAATGGTTTTTCATAACCCGAATTTCGTGCGAGATATGACAAGCGCGTTCTTCTGAAATGTCTGTTGTCTCTGTTATCTCTGTCAGCTCAAATGGGCGATCGGTAAACACGATATCACGTCTACCATTTCATCGTTGCTAGCGGTTTCTGGGCGTCCATTGCGTGGTTCGTCACTTCTGCTTGTGCGGCCACGTTTGAACTCGCTCAGCCAGACGCTGTTGGTCGAAAATGATGCAATACAGGCACCAGGAACTTCCAGCAAAATATTTCGAATTTCCGTGACCGTTTTCCCAGCCATCCAAAGGTGTTTTATCACTGCGCGAAATTCGATTTTATGCATTTTTGACAGTTTCCATAAAGAAAGTTGCCCTTGCCGACCAAGGGATCCACTTGAACCTTCATGCGCCATCTCTTGTCGATTCCCGAAACATTTCAAGTCGCCCTCGTGCAAACCGTCGCTAAGCTGGATAGTATCTTGTTTTTAATTTAACTCTTAATGACATGTAAATATTTCAGATTTATTCTTTTACTTCCTCCTTACGTTTTGCCAAATTAATTTTGTATTTAGTAGTGGATCTCATCTAAAGGTGACGTCAATTTTCTACGATAGATTGATTCGCGATTAGTAAATGAACGTCATGCATTCTTTTCTATTTTCTGGTGACTATTGTGTACCAGCCAAATTTTAAGTCATAAAACATAATTAGTTATGCAAGTAAACAAGTGGTTGTCGACGTCGTCTTATGATCTAATATAAACTAGTTATGAGTGGGTCTTGTTATGTCCAGATTATTTTATCTGCAAAACACACCTAGAAAAATGTATAGATAAAAGTTAAACAGGCCAAGACATAATTAAGTAAATTAACATCTTAAATTAGTTACAAAATTATATATTCATAATCGCACAAGTTTACGTATACTGCAAATACTTGTAACTTTTGCCATTTTGCTTTTTTTCTTACATCTTCTAATTTAAAAGATAAAAATCTGAATGTAATTTGAATACATCATTTAGATCACAATTGATTTATATGTAAACCAACTGTATCTAATGTCTAGCAATCTAATTATCTTTTTTTTGTATGTGACCTAATCTTAGTAGAACAGAACCTATTAATCAATTGTGATCAACGGTTATGTGACAACAAAATTTCCGCGTGATCATGAGTTTCTTTCAAATGACGATTTTCGATTAGCCATTAATATTTTTTTAGTAAGAGGACGTATCAGATTACATTTTGTTTTCTTTAAGAATCACACTGTCCAACACAATTTTTGCCGATTTCTATATGAGACTTGATTTTTACTAATTTGGGTGTGCTGAATCCGAAAATCATGTTACATGTTACTTTCATAATTTGGTGATAAATAGAGTATAATTAAGGATCTTTAATAACTTTAAGATACAGTCCCTGCCCAATTTATTAGGGCCACTTGCTAAAATAGCGATTATGTTAAAATATATCATGAAAAACGTATTGTGTGAGTATAACACATGGGCTGAAAAGTCCCGGGCCTAACACATAGATGACGCTAGTTTTATTGCACTCACCTTCCTCTCAGTTAGTACTAACCTTCAAAAGACAGCTGTTAAAATTTCATGATATTCTATTCATTAGTTTGTGAGTTATTGTGCTAAGAGTCACGCTACTTTTGTTATTTTCAAAACAATGGATCAAAAACAATTTCGTGTTTTAATTTTACACTGCTTCTTGATGGGAAAAAAATACCGTTCAAGCGAAGCAATGGCTTGAAAAGTGTTATGGGGACTCCGCTCCATCAGAAACAACAATAAAACGTTGGTTTGCTGACTTCAAACGTGGTCGTAGACACACCGATGATGCAGAACGCAGTGGAAAAAAATCCACAAAATCGTTATGAATGATCGAAAAGTGAAGTTGCGTGAGTTAGCTGACATCGTAAAGATATCAGAAGAACGTATTGGCTTTATATTGCATGAGCATTTGACTGTGAGAAAGCTCTGTTCAAAGTGGGTGCCGCGTTTGCTCACCAAAAACAAGAACGTGTTGATGATTCTGAGCAGTGTTTGGCCATGTTTAAACGTAACAAACCGGAATTTTGCGTCGATATGTGACAATGGATGAAACATGGATCCATCACTTCACTCCGGAATCAAGACGATCGTCATCTGAGTGGACAGCAACTGGTGAACCTCGTCCAAAGCGCCGGAAAGCACAACAATCTGCTGGAAAGGTTATGGCCTCGGTATTTTGGGATGTGCGTGGTGTAATATTCATCGACTATCTTGAGAAAGGAAATACCATCAACAGTGAATACTATATAGCGTTATTGGAGCGTTTGAAGGCCGAAATTGCAAAGAAACGACCGCATATGGCGAAGAAAAAATTTTTGTTTCATCAGGACAACGCACCGTGTCACAGGTCAATCAAAACAATGGTAAGACTACATGAATTGAACTTCGAATTGCTCCCACCAGATTTGGCACCCAGCGACTACTGGCTGTTCGCAGACCTCAAAAAAATGCTCGCCGGTAAGAAATTTCGCACGAATGAAGAGGTTATCGCTGAAACTGAGGCCTATTTTGAGGCAAAAGAAAATCGTTGTACAAAAGTGGTATTGAAATGTTAGAGCGGCGTTGGAATGATTGCGTTGCTCTTGATGGAGATTACGTTGATGAATAAAGCTAATTTTGAACCAAAATAACTGTGTTTTCTTTGTTAGGCCCGGGACTTTTCAGCCCATGTGTTAAGTATAGTGCAAGAATCTATTTTAATAATCGTTAAAAAATACAAGAGTTTTAATTGAGTGCTTCAAAATGTCTCGCGGACCGGATCAAATCTTACAGCGGGCCGGGTCTGGCCCGCGGACCGGTTGTTGCCCAGATATGCTTTAGGCTCATGTTATAACCTAGGCAGTGACATTTTTGGGGTATTGATTTCACTAGAGCTTTGCAATTGAAGGTCTTTTGTCTGGAAGAAAATTGTTCGCGACCATAGTGAATGAAGTATAGGCTACTTTCTCAGCTTCGTTCATAGAGTTGATGACATTTGAATCTGTTATTAAAGTTCTACATTGAGGTCCATCAAATACCCCGGGTTTAATTTTTTCGTAACTCAGTTGCGGAAACTATTAACATATATATTTGAAACAGTCCCCTTGCAAATCTAGAAATCTGAAACTTATGACCTCAAATTTATGCAATTCAAGGTGATGGTTCAGGTTATTTAAAGCTTGAAATAAATCCATAAAAGTGCAAGTAATATAATCTGCATTACAAGACAGATAAGCTGCAAAACATTCACAATTAAGCGTCATAAATCACAAATATCTGATCTCTAGAACAGATTATAAGGGATAGAGAAATGAATTGACTAAGAGCCTGCAAACATGTCTATAAAATCGATCGTTTCCAATACAACATTTAAAAACATTGTTTAACTTTGATAAAACTATCCTATTTTGGAAGTGGAAACAGGTTGCTTGTTTACAGAAAGTTGTGAATAAAACGAATTTTCCGTTTCTTAAAAAATGTTCACACATTAATTATCACGTGACTAAACACTTTTCCAAAAAGCATCTACCAGGATCTTCCATTAATCGTTCCTGTAATTTGTATGTTGCACACAACATGCAGCTCGGCACAGGTTCATTAAGTGATATACGAAATTTTTTAAATGCATATGTATCCACGTGGTAAACTTACAAAGGTATCGTTTAATTACATGTAATTTTCATTTTATTATAAGCAAAACATAAATCATCTATATCGCTAATGATAAATAAATAATAGGTATCTAGTAAGTAATAATTCACGTTTATTATCTAGAACTTATTAAGATGGGATGACGTTTTGCGTGTATGCAGCTGTCTGCGTTTGCAGTTAACGTTCTAGATTACTAAAAGGAGGATCTGTACAATGACTGTCAGTTTTTATGATAATTGAGGTAGACATGTCCATGTGGATGAAATATGTACCCAATTATACATATATGTACATTCAATTAATTGGTTGCAAGGAAAGGCAATGTGACATCTTGAAATTAAATTTAACAAAGTATTGGTAGTTTTAAAACCTTGAGGGTACATGGTTACACTTTATACGTATTTATTTTAAACTATTTGTTTTGGTAAATTCTTCGTAGTAAATACTACCATACTACTTAAAACAAAAAGTTACACATATATTCGTATGAGATGCAATCACATCAGGCTATTTTACCTGTAGACTACCCTAGACGTCCTGCTTACGAGGACGACCTGAAACGTTTCCGGAATCGGAAAGAGATAGCGCACGAAGGTTAAAGTCGATTCATTGGTCGTCTTTTTTGTGACAACTGTCAAAATTTCAAAGGTCTACTGTCAATGGTTGTTGTTTAAGAGTGTATTTGGTGTAGCAAGTCAGGCGATTTCGCAAATGAATAAAATCGAATTTCGTGCAGTGATAAAACATTTCTGGTTGGCTGGGAAGACGGCCACAGAAATTCGAAATATTTTGCTAGAGGTTCATGGCGGATTTACTCCATCATTTTCTACCATCAGCTTCTGAGTGAGCGAGTTCAAACGTGGTCGAATAAGTATAGGTGACGAGCTACACAGTGAACGCCCAGAAACCACTACCACAATGAAATGTTTGACAAGATTCACGATGTCGTGTTAGCCGATTGCTGATTGAAATTGAAAGAACCAGCAGAGACAACAGGCATCTCAGAAAAACGCGTTGGCTATATCCTACATGAGATTTTGGGTATAAAAAAGCTTTCGGCGCGATGGGTAGCGCGTTTGCTCACACCGAAGCAAAAACGAAATTGGGTGACCGTTTCGGAGGTGTGTCTGTCCAGGATCCAACGCAATCCAAGAGGTGTCTTCATGTGTTTCGTAAGCGTGCATGAGACTTGGATCCACCACTACATATCGGAGACCAAAGAACGGGCGAATCGGCTCCGAAGAAAGCAAAGACCGTTTCATCGGCCGAAAAGGTGATGGCAACCATATTTTGGGATTCCCAAGGTGTGATTCTCATCGACTATCTGCAGAAGGGAAGGACGATTACGGGGCAATACTACAGCGAATAATTGACCTGATTGATGCAGTGTTGAAGGAGAAACGGCCTCTTTTGCAGCGGAAAGAAAGGTTTTTTCCACCATATTAGTCTCCCATCCTCCATATTCGCCGGAACTAGGCACCATCGACTTTTTCCTATTCCCAAACTTGAAAAAATCACCTGGAGCAAAGAGAATTGCCTCAAATGACGGAGTCATCGCCGCTACAGATGTCTATTTTGCAGACCTCGAAACATCGTACTTTTCCGACGGCTAGGAGACTACATCGAACAACGAAAATAAAAAACCACACCAATATCGTGTTTTTATTGTCGATTCCGGAAACATTTCAGGCCGCCTTCGTAACGCAATAGCAATATGAAAATCTGGTCAAACGCATTTCTTCGAGTAACACTGCATTGTATTCAATATACCTTCTGTCTGGAAATGATCAGAATACTCAATTAAATTGGTAAATACCGTAATGAATAAGTACCAATTTGCAAATAATATTATCTTGACATATTATTACTAACCCATCGCCTTGCAGGTAGTAATTTAATAAACGTAAAGAAATGATATCGTTGGAAATCCGTTTGTCTGGTAATTTTTGTGGTGTGTTTTTTTCGAAAATACAGCTATTACGCTTAAAATACTGAGAATCTTGTAAGTAGCACATGTGGTGGTACAGTATACAATGAAAATGAAAGAATATTTTATAGGATGCGTAAACGTTTACCGCAATCAATTCCAAGAAAAGTCACCTCGTTAATAAAAATGTGTCATAAATTGTAAAGTTAACAGTATACGGTTACTTTCGTAAAAAATGTATTTGGTATAATTTTGTGGTGGTAAAAATGATAAGACTGAATTTTTGTGGTGTGATTTTCCTGTTGTTTTTTTTGAAAGGAAAAGATTACTTACTTTTATCTAAAAGTTTACTATTCGCAAATAATTCCAATTTCCTTGGTTTTATGTGTATCAACGTGTAAATTAATTAGTTCATGAAATTAAAATGTATGGGTGCTCTGTACGATTCGAACCCACAGCTGCTATTCGCTAGACAAGTGCTTTAATCAATTACGCCACGGAGATCGTAGGAACGAATCAGTTTGAACGTCTACACTACCGACCATAAGAATTTACCCACCCTCAAAATATTACTAAAGGAAGTCAAAAACTAATTACAAAATAAACTTTTATTGTGTACTTATATAAAGAACTGTAACAGTTATAAAAATAATGTACTTATCAATTTGCTAATGAAGTTAATCATAAATTAATTTAAATTCGCGATTCGTCTATGCGATTTTCGAACCTGTCTATGGAGTTCCTTTCGTAAAAGCACAATCGGATTGAGATCTGGACTTTGGGGTGGTCACTTCAGAGAAACAAATTTTTTTTTTGTGATCCAGCTGTTCCAAATACTCACAACAGATCTTTGCAGTGTGTTGTGGCGTATTCAGCTCTTTTCCGTAAATATAAATGTATTAATCCACTATTATGAAAGCATTGTCAATAGAAAAGCTCACTAGTTATAATCCTGCTGGTTGCAATCACCCACGAATTTATTTTTTAAGCGCATCGTTGACTAAAATATTATATAACCAATTATATAACCATTATATAACCATTAAAGATGATAATAACCTCTTAAATTTGAAAATTGTTGTTTTCGTACAATTCATTGCAAACATGATCGGTGCACTTGAATTTGTTTCAAACGCTGCATACGTCATAACTAATTCCGCCATATTGTATAATAATTACATGCTTCATGCTCAAAATCAGCTAAAATTTAACCCCCCGTTTATTTTGGTCATTTGTTTCTTCAAAAAGGCACAGTGTCGAATAACTAGTAGCATGAGAAGCGAAGAGTCATCAATACATGTCCCATCTCCTGGCAGATCATTTCCATCCGCAGCTTCTATCAACAGTTTACTAATTGGTATTCCATCTTTCAGTGCAATGGAAGTTGTTTAAGAAGTTGAAGAACAAGAATACATTGGGTGATGATAGTGTTCCTAGCTTTCTGATTAGAAACTGTGCCAACATATTTGCAACACCTTTGCATTACCTCTTTAATCTATCCCTGAGTACCTCGGTTTCTCCTGAATGGTGGAAAATTGCACGTTTGTGTCCAGTCCATAGAACATCCATACATTAATTAGTAATTATAGACCTGTTGCTGTAATAAATAATTTTGCCAAAGCTTATGAAATGCTTCTCTATAGTTATATTTATCTACAATTTAGCTTTGTTTTATGTGGGGTTCAACATGGTTTTGTAACTAAACGGTCCACGGTCACCAATCTTACATAAATTACACAGTTAATATCAGACTGTCTGGGTGACAACAAACCACTGTGACGTTATTTATACCGATTTTACTAAGGCATTCGACCGTGTTGATCATCAATTACTGTTAAATAAACCCACTATTACTGGAGTTTCACTCAGTCTTGTTTCTCTTTTCTCGTCATATTTGCTGCAAAGGATACAATATGTGACTTATCTTGGACATAAATCGAGAAGTTTTTTTTTCCCTCGTCAAGTACTGTATAGGGAAGCAGTTTGGGTCCACTTACATTCCTAATCTTTTTTAATGATGTATGTACTAATCTAACCTGTAACAAATTAATGTTCGCAGACGATCTAAAACTCTTTTATAAAGTTGAAAGTCCAACCGATCGGTTTTCACCGCAAGCTAATATTGATAAATTGCATTCTTGACGTCTTGGTAATAACCTATCTATGAATGCACCTAAATGTAGTGTTATGACCTTCTCACGCAAGAAAAACACCTCAATTATATTCAATTACTTGTACAATAATGCCAGTATGCAACGATGTTCATCTGTAAAAGATTTGGGTGTCTCATTTGACTCAAAATTATCTTCCAACGAGGATATGTCTAATGTAATATCATCTGCTTTAAAACACTAGGGTTTGTGATTAGAATAACAAGGCGATTTTCTTCGCTGGAATCAATTCTTTCCCTTTATTTCGCATATATACGAACCAAACATAAATATACATCTATAGTTTGGTCACCAATTTACGCTACTCATATATTCACTGAAATCGTGTATACCTAGGTCAATGATTTGACCATAACATTCTGGACGGGTTCAGCTTGCAGCCCTTGCAGCGGCTCAGTCAGGCTGACATGAGATTTTTATATAACATGCTCCACAACAAAATTGATGTCCCACAGCTATTGGGAGAGGTACAGTTCGTGGTTCCTATCTACTTTGCTCGTATATTTACAACTTTTTACTGTCCGTTCGCTAAAACAAACTTTTTATTGAAATTCCCGATTTATAGAATGTGCTCTAATTTCAATAACACTTCCAATTCTGATATTGCTCTTTCCAATCTCTGTACTCTTTTAAAGAAAGTCTAACGTATTCTTAGATATAAGTACTTTAGGTTATCCTTTATTTTTCTGGAAACTATTATTGTTATGAAGTATTATTATTTTAATTATTTTTTGTTATTGTTTGTAAGAACTGTGATGGTTATTCACCATATATATATATATATATATATATATATATATATATATATATTAATATAATTATTAATAATAATAATTCCTTTGTTGTCCAACAGCCGACAGAGTCTAATAACAGGATAAATATATATATATATATATATATATATATATATATAATTATTATTATTAATATTATTAATAATTATTATTATAACCAACTATGACGCAGCTACAAAGTTTCACGGTTTTCAGTGTAGGTGGAATTTGTACTTCCTAAGAAATCGCATTTCAGAGTTTACGCTTGGTATAGGTATAATCCAATAGTAATCCCATTAAATTGAATGTTTTAATTAGTCTAGTACGAGGGTGACCAGAAGTGCTTCCGGAATCGGTAAGCGATGGCTCATGACGGTTCAAGTTGATTCATTGGTGGGCAAGAGCAACCTTTTTATAGCAAGTGTCAAAATTTCAGACGTCCATTGTCAATAGTTGTTGTTTAAGAGTGTCTTTTGTGTAGCAATTCATGGGGTTTCGCAAAAATGGATAAAATCGAATTTCGTGTAGTGTTATCACTTCTGGATGGCTGGGAAAACGGCCATGGAAATTCGAAATATTGTACTCCATCATTTTCGACCATCCATCGGCTTCTGGGTGAGCGAGTTTAGGCCACCAGCACAAGTGACGAACCACGTAGTGGACGCACAAAAACCGCTACCGACGATGAAATGGTCGACAGGATTCATGATGTCATGTTAACCAATCGCCGATTGAAGCTAAAAGAGATAGAAGAGACAACAGGCATCTCAGAAGAACGCGTTGGCCATATCCAACACGAAATATTGGGTATGAAAGAACTTTCGGCGCGATGGGTGCCGCGTTTTCTGACACAGGAGCAAAAACGAAATCGGGTGACCGTTTCGGAGGAGTATCTGGCCAGGATCCAACGCAATCCAAGGGATTTCTTCATGTGTTTCGTAACCGTAGATGAGATTTGAATCCACCTGTATAGACCGGAGACCAAGGCGCAGTCCAAGCAGTGGACTTTTCCGGGCGAATCGCGTCCGAAGAAAGGCGACAATTTTTTGGGAATACCTGTGTGTGGTCCTGGTCAACTACCTCCAAAAGGGAAGGACGATCACGGGGCAATATAATTTATTGACCCGATTCGATGCAATATTGGAGGCTGCGGAAAATGTACTTTTCCACCAGAACAATGCACCGGCTCATTCATCCCGCATCGTCGTATCCAAATTGAATGAGTTGCGCTACGAATTAGTCTCTCATTCTTCATATTCGCCGGACCTAGCCCCCAGCGACTTTTTCCTATTCCTAAACTTGAAAAAATCACTGTGAGGAAAAAGATTTGTCTCAAATGATGAAGTCATCGCCGCTACAGATGACTATTTTGCAGATCTCGAAACATCCCGCTTTTCCGACGGCTCGAAGAGACTGGAACACCGTTTGAAAAAGTGTATGGATCTTCGAGAAGACTACATCGAAAAATAAAAATAGAAAAGCGCACCAATACTGTGCTTGTCTTGTCGATTCTGGAAAAATTTCAGGTCGCCATCGAAATCATACTAATAGCACATTTCTTTTGACAACAATTGTATAAGGTTACAAAAAAGGCGTAATATCTTTTTGAAGTACATCGCACAAAAAACCGCGCTTAAAAAATCCCAAGCAAAACACTTTACTTCAATTCTCGCATCAACAGCAACGCCAGTATCGTTTAAATTTCGTCGGAAAGATCTAGCGAGCGTTAATAACCGCGAACCGCAATCGTTTCAGAGACGGTGCGCAAAATAAGCGACCGTGAAAATCGCTTCAGCGCGCGTCTGGCGAAAGCCACCTACCACCGGACCTACCGTTTCAGCGGCGGTCGCGAGTTATAAGCGCGCGATGTCCCTGACTGAAATTTCCGCAGCTTCTTCTCGCTGGTTAGACGGCGAAATGATGAATATATGCAAGCGGTGGAGGTGGAATAGGTCCGATGCTTAAATAAAATCCGCATTGGCCGCAGTGAAAGTACTTACAAACATTGTGCATACCTTTGCGGACGGTAAGAATCAATACGCGTATGTACATAAACTCACCTGTAACGCGAGCACGGATTCGGTGGCGTTCTGTCTAATATCGACAAACTAACGCGACGGGGCGATCTGGAGTGTGTGCGCTAGTGTTTTGTTTTGTCGCTGCCTCGAATGAATACGTTTAAGATAAGATAAACGCTGCACATCTTAAGAAAAGCTTTTACGTGATACGATTTTTTTGTTAGAGATTTTATTAAGTTAATTCAATTGTTAATTTTTATTTTTCCAACTTCTAAGTGTGAACAACTGTTTCTATTATCTGCTTGTTTGTTTTGTTCTTTTGTTTTCTAAACGAGTGGATTTTGTTAGATTAACTAACAATACAAAATGAAAGACAGCTACAAAATCTGGAGCAGACTCTTGCAGAGATCATACTCGGTGGTTAGCACTGCACCGGGTAATTTGAACAATAGAAGTGAACGTAACAATGAAGATTTGGAAGGTGGTCATATTAGTAAGGGTCCCAGTAACGAGTCCTACTGTAAATGTAAGTTATTTTATTTAAAAGTATTTAATAGTATAATGCAATATTATTTTATTATTTGGGTCTGCCTACATTTCTTTTTCCTAAATACCTATAAAATCTCGCTTCGTTACTTGCATCCACTTATTTTGGTTTTCCTTTATTTTCTCATTTATGTCGAAGATGTTTAGTTCTGTTCTTATATCTACTTTGCTTATTCTATCAGATCTTGTGCAATCTTTCACTATTCTTAATTTCATCTCTTGTGTCTGTATCCTGCGTTATTATATACTTATTGTATTGTTGTTTCGTTAATACTTTCTTTGTACCAGAGCTGTTCATAATGTTTTACCCAGTTCTCCTCGTCCGTGTTGTTTATTTGTATTTTGTTATTTTCGTGATTGTTTACAGATTTCATTACTTTATAAGCCAGGTTTTGTCTCCATGCATGCCATTTTAGATATTGCTTGCAAATCTATCCCAGGACCCTTTGTTAATCTTTCTGGATATTTCTTTCGTAAAATTTCCACTACGCTTGTAAATTTCATGATTAACTTCGGTAGATTTGTTAATATATTGAGTGTATGTTTTTTGTTTTTCTTTCACTGTTTCTTCCATCTCATCTGACCATATTTTTAATCCTTTCTTCTTTCTGAGTTTCTTCTCTTTATCCAAGACTTCAGATGCACTTTTTTTTTACTGCTTCTTTTACATTTTGCCATTCTTCGTTTATATTTTATTTTTTTTGTACATATCACCGCCTTTTCGCTTTGGAAATTTAAAGACTAAAAAAATATTTTAAAACAACATAAAAGGAAACAACCCCGTGAATTCTAGTCCAATTAGCTTTAATTTCATAAATTTTGATATTTTTATGGTTCTTTGCAAATTATTAATTCCCTTAAATTTAAATTTCTCTCCAAGATATTAATTTTTTCTCTTCACCCTTCGCAACTTTTATTTTTCAATATTCAAAATTTTATCCGTATCCTTTGCTATTTTAAAGTAGACTCTTTGAATATTCACCAATGCACATTGAAATATTTAAAATTTCGGAATGTTTCTACTGCGGACAGGACTATGTAGTGTAAAAGTACACATTTTAAACCTCGAGATGAATTATCTATAAAAAGACGGTGTGTATTCATTTAACCCCATCTTCTTCAAGAGACCTCTTATATCATTACAAAGGACTAAGTTGTTTTCTTTAGAGAAATACCGCAGCAGATCTTTCTCTCTGATAGGATAAAATGTAATATTACTACCTGGACACGGTAAGTTCTCTTCCTTAAATCTGGAAACAAATAATTCCTTTGCCCTTCCCCTTGTTGGCTGAAGCGTTAGGGACTCGCTGATGGTCCTTCATAATTACTATCACCTTCACTTTTATGGAACTGCACCTCGTCAAATGATGTATCTGAGTCATCCTCCGGAAGCACAGAAAAGTTACTGGACGTAGGAATAAGTATTTCTTCAGATTGAGGAAGGAGTCTTCTTGCAGGCTATATGTTAGGGTACACACATTTATGCCGGTTATTGCGATTAAAGCCTTCGAGGTTGACAGAACAAGAATAGCAGTCATCATGATGGTTTTTAGGCTCCTTCCATACTATAGGTACTCCAAATTATAAGCTCTTTCTCTTCCCGTTTGTCAACATTCGCAAATGTTCTAGGCATGTTTTGCGAATTAGAATTATAATATAATTATAATTCTAATTTCAGGTAAAAGCAGACAATTAAGGTCTCCTAATTATTTAGTTAATTATTTTGATTTTGCTTTTTATCCGTATGAGTAATAAATTTCACCGTGGTGTATCTCAAACACTAGAGCTGCTAGGAAGAAATGCCACTTATTTTTGGAACCATCATGCCAGAAATGCCATACTTCAATCCGTATTTTACAGGCACCACGACAAAAAATATATTCTCTTGGGCGGTGTAATGTTTTAGAGAGATGAACTTATTTCCTAAGCAGTTTATCCAAAAAAACTGACAGAGAAACTCGCCTAGAAAATCTTTCACATACCTGTGCACCTCTTCTTAAAGTAAGTTAAATACGAAGTAACACAGAAAATTTTTAATTTCAGAAGTTATGCATGTAGGAAATATTTTTGGTAACAATGTAAAAAAGCACACATAAAACTTAGTAAAGAATTTTATCGTTTCATCAACGTATGCAAGTTCAAATCAAGTTGCGAAATCGAATCCTCGAAATCGTTCGAGAATTACACCAACTGACAAAAGTCATTCACTATTCAGTTTACTTCTCATGTTTGGGGATAAAAAGAAACTACAATATGATAAATTGAGATGCATGTATGGGTAATGTGTCATTAATTCAACATTCTTATTGGTCAAATAATCAACGGTTCGAGGTGCTCCAAAGGGGGCTAATAAAGGATAATTCGCTGAATTCGATTATTTCTTATTACTCTGGCAAATAGATGGTGGCGTTCACGGTTTTTCGATTCTCAGATGTTACGCTAGTCGCATGTCTAGTAAAATCGAATAAACAGGTGATTTCATGTTTCGCAGTACTGTATGAAGTTGTGTTGGTTTTGACTCACTTTGAAATGTCTTAATGGTTGATTATTGTTTAAATTTAGGGTCGTATAAATAATTTCCAATTTTGCCATTAACTATTACGATATTATGAGATGAGCTAACGGAGACTGACTAACTGACTTTGATCATCTTCAGTCGCTAGCCGAATGAGAGCGTCCAGAAGAGGATGAATGAGATCTCTTCGAAATATCGACCTAGTCGAAACGGAACGGCACACACGGCCGGAAACACAGGAATATTATTTCATACGTGTGTTTGTTTTAAACGATCCACATCAAATATTACAGAAACTAAAATGAATTTCAAAATTTTCAAAAACAAGTCTACTTTTAATTCAACGGGTACCCTGTCACAAATTTTAAGGCGAACGACCCATGTGTAGTACCTCAAATAAAAACTTATTTTATTAGGATTATGGTGATATATCGTCTCTTCACATTTTTTTTAATTTTACATTGAAAAATGATAACTTTTGTTTTAGTAAATCAGTCTTTAATGTGCCAATAACAATTAAAAAGAGAAAAACAGTAACATTAAAAAAATAAACACACAAATTCACATTAACAGTTCAAAATGGGCATCATTGTTCTGCACCAGTAAAGCCAGTAATTTGGATTTACAATACTTATTTGCGTAATAGTTTAACAAAAGCGGTCGAAATCGCTTTCATTAAGCTTTTGCAATATTCGCATTTTGAAAGGGTGAAATTTATGCATATTTGTAACTTTGCGTACCGACGAGTAAGAAAGTCTAGGGAATGCTGCGACTTGCCACAAAGAGCTGTTTTTTTTTTCATGGGCGGGGCTTTAACCCCAAAGAGCAAACTCGGCCAGTACCTCGTCTATGGTGCACCCATGTGATTTTAGCTCACTCGACCCGGTTGTACTTCAGCAACAAAGTCCATAATCCGCACGAGTGGTAATTTGCCTAACTTGGGTCCGTCAAGCTGAGCATCCCCAAGGTGTACCTGTCTTTCCCTGCTGACTACAGGGCAGTCGACAAGAAGGTGCACAGGAGTTTCCTCTTCTCTCCCGCACTTTCTACATGAAGGAGAGTTTACTAGACCCATGCGATGTATGTGTTTATTCAGTGCGCAGTGTCCAGTTAAGATCGCTGTGAGTGCTCTCAGTTTGGTCTTGCTCATTAGGACTGCCTTACACAGTCTTCCCTCACCTGGATAAATCCCGAGAGATTTACAGTGTCTCAAATCGTCTACACCGTTCCAATAGGACCGGTGATTGACGGCCAGCTCGGATCTAACGTAGGTCTTAATACTGCCATAGGTACTCCCACACGTCAGTTCAGGACCTGAGAATGGTCGTCCGCTGGCATCTTTTGCTAGCAAATCAGCTATTTCGTTCCCTTTGATCCCCGAGTGGCTTGGCACCTATCTCAGCGTAACGCTGCAATGTTTCACCAATTGTTGCAGCCTTCTATGGCACCCCAACACCACTTCGGAGTCAAACTTGACAGCTTGTAGCGCCCTAAGAGCGGCTTGGGTGTCCGATACGATTTCCACCTCTTCCTGGTCATGTGCGTAGTTCAGAGAGTTCTCTGCACATGTCTGGATGGCAATTACATCTGCTTGAAAGATGGAGCAGGAGACCCCTAGACTGATAGCCTCGCCATCCGGTTCTCCCTATTTCCAAATTCCAATACCTGTGCCATTCGAGGCTTTAGAGGCGTCCGCAAACCAGCGGGAAATCTCCCGTCTCGATTTGCTTGCACATGCCTTTATTGCCTCGCCGTTGGGAATTATTACATTATATCCCCCAGCAAGGCTATACACGGGCCGAATTTTGTCGGTCCTCATTGACAGTCTGCTGTCTGTTCGATGTAGTTGAAGATGCTAGTGTGGTCTCCAGAGAATACCTTGCACCCACTACATTTGACTCTGTAGGCTGCTAGGGTTGCTTCTGACCTCAGCGCCAGCTGCACTGGCAGAAGCCCAAGGATGGTCTCCATCGCAGCCGTCGGCGTCGAGGCCATGGCCCCCGTAATGCCCAAGCAAGCAATCCTTTGGACTTTGCCAAGGATCTTGACCGCGTAGCCTTGCTTGGCTTTGTGCACCAGACTAGCGATGAATAAGTTATAGTTGGTACATAACTTATATAAGACCTGGTTGGTTCCATAGTAAAATTTACAATTACTTCAACCTACGCCAGTTCATCTACTATCTTACTTAAAATTTTTGCAAACGTATTTATAATCCATATGCTTATATGGATGTTTTTGATTAAAAATTATTGCTGTACCACCAGCGTCTTGCTTTGCACTATAAATGTAAATGACTTCTAGCCTCTCAGCAATAAAATATATCATTTTTACATAATCCAGGTGAAGGTGAATGACAGTAACTAATGCGACAGTTGTCAAAAATAACTTCAACGGCTTCTTTTATTTTGTTTATTGGTTTCTACGTCCAACGGACTGTAAGATTGTACAGTATGAAAATTGAGTGACCATAATTCCAATAAAATGGGCTTTCATTAGAGGTATCAGACGATGGGTCATTCCTTTTAAAATTTGCAAAGGGGTACTCGTAGGGGCGCAGTTTAAACATAAAAAATATTCTTCATATGTCAAACTGTTTCTCCGTTGAATTCAAAGAAGAAGTGTTTTTGAAAATTTTTAAATTCCTTTTATTTTCTAAAATATTTGAGGTAGGTTTTTTTCAAAAAATCATCCTGTATATATATATATACATATTTATAATATATACATTATTTGCATATGTATCTGATGTACTCTAATTGTCTTTTAAACAGCTAATGGGTTCAATAAACTATTGATCTATGCGTCTGATGAAGCTACAGATATTTCGATGTTTTAAATTATCATTATTGTAAATATTTCCTGTAAAACTCCCAATATATTTTTTCAAAACGTATGAATTGCCGCGTAATCTTCTAAACTGTGAAATGTATCGTCAGGAGATGTCGAAAATATTAATGAGTCTCAATCGATGCTTGTATTGTCCAGCTTAACTTTCCATTATAAAACTTATCTGCAAACTCAGTTGAATTGAAACATTTGATCTTCGTTGTTACGTATAAGGATAGCCGGCATGCGCAGCGAGAGTTTTTGCAACATTTCGAAATTATCTTCGAAAATAGATATCGCCTATTGTATAAGCAAAATAAATAATCAAGTCATGCTCCATGCGAATTATAATGAAAATAGTTCAAGGATGTAGAGATTTATTGGTGATAATTGGATGATGGTGCTAAAATTGAGAGTGTGTTAAAATTTTGTGTTTAATACCATTTAGTTTCCTCAGTAAATCTTACTTAGGTATCTTTCGGTAATCGTTAGATGGAAAAGTTAAGTTTCTAGTCTCTGTGTCGTATTGAATGCGTTAATTAGATATTTCGAAAAAGATTTATTAATACGTTCAGTGATCTAAGGCATTTAGATATATTTTTCACAGATCAGCACTATTGTCTGACATTAGTGAAATATAAAAATGCCAATATTTAAAAAGGACGTGCTATATACCACGAGATTGAAGTGTCTTTGTGGATTGAACGCGATATACAGTGTGTTCATTTCAAAATTTCCTACCCGAATTTTTTGAAAATCAACAAGTTAATGGAAAATGAAAATTGACGGAGACGAACTAACTGAGTTAGTTCATCTCCGATCGCTAGCAGAGCGAGAACATCTAGAAAAAGATGGGTGAGATCTCGTCAAAACGGTTCCTTTTGGGATATAACACATGGGCTGAAAAGTTCCGGGCCTAACACATAGATGACGCTAGTTTTATTTCAGTCACCTTTCTCTCAGTTAGTACTAACCTTCAAAAGACAGCTGTTAAAATACATGATATTCTGTTCATTAGTTTGTGAGTTATTGTGCTAAGGGTCACGCTACTTTTGTTATTTTCAAAACAATGGATCAAAAACAATTTCGTGTTTTAATTTTACACTGCTTCTTGATGGGAAAAAATACCGTTCAAGCGAAGCAATGGCTTGTAAAGTGTTATGGGGACTCCGCTCCATCAGAAACAACAATAAAACGTTGGTTTGCTGACTTCAAACGTGGTCGTAGAGACACCGACGATGCAGAACGCAGTGGACGTCCAAATGAGGCGGTAACACCAGAAAACATTAAAAAAACCCAAAAAATCGTTTTGAATGATCGAAAAGTGAAGTTGCGTGAGTTAGCTGACATCGTAAAGATATCAAAAGAACGTATTGGCTTTACATTGCATGAGCATTTGACTATGAGAAAACTCTGTTCAAAGTGGGTGCCGCGTTTGCTCACTGTTGACCAAAAACAAGAACGTGTTGATGATTCTGTGCAGTGTTTGGCCATGTTTAAACGTAACAAACGTCGATATGTAACAATGGATGAAACATGGATCCATCACTTCACTCCGGAATCAAAACGATCGTCATTTGAGTAACCTCGTCCAAAGCGCCCGAAAGCACAACAATCGGCTGGAAAGGTTATGGCCTCGGTATTTTGGGATGTGCGTGGTGTAATATTCATCGACTATCTTGAGAAAGGAAGTACCATCAACAGTGAATATTATATAGCGTTATTGGAGCGTTTGAAGGCCGAAATTACAAAGAAACGACCGCATATGGCAAAGAAAAAATGTTGTTTCATCAAGACAACGCACCGTGTCACAAGTCAATCAAAACAATGGCAAAACTACATGAATTGAACTTCGAATTGCTCCGACATCCACCGTATTCCCCAGATTTGACTCCCAGCGACTACTGGCTCATCGCACACCTCAAAAAAATGCTCGCCGGTAAGAAATTTCGCACGAATGAAGAGGTTATCGCTGAAACTGACGCCTATTTAGAGGCAAAAGATAAATCGTTCTACAAAAGTGGTATTGAAATGTTAGAGCGGCGCTGGAATGATTGCGTTGCCCTTGATGGAGATTACGTTGATGAATAAAGCTAATTTTGAACCAATAAAATCTGTTTTCTTTGTTAGGCCCGGGACTTTTCGGCCCATGTGTTATATATATAAGAATGCCAACCCCTATACGTACAACCTACTAGGACACATTAAACTTAAAAGCTTACCACTATAAAAGTACCTATTCTAACGATGTTATACTAAATTCGTCCAAGGTCATATAACTTGTCGAAACAAGTATAGAACATAATAATACGTTCAAATACTTTCTCATAAATATTGAAGCTAATATACTGAAACCAAGAAATATCTGAAATCTATTTTTTAAAACTTATTATTGTTATCAAAATTTCTCTGTCATATCGGATTTTGAGATATTTACTTAAACAGTTTCCTTAAAATCAAATTTGAAAATGGTAATAATAAAAATAATAATACGAGTAATTTTATTTAATAGCATATTTGTGCAATATAGAAAGAAAAGGATAGCAACGAGCGTGTTTGCGTGTGTGAATGCAGATGCACAAATATGTTTGTACAAGTACATGCAAATTATGTGCACATAAATAGATATGCATTAATTGAAACTGCATAAACATGTTTTGAATTACCTAGTGCATCTTTACTTTTTTAATTCAAGAGGGATGATATATGTATATATCCTTTGCGTTATGTATGTAAATATACCTTCTATCGCCGATTATCCTATTTAGTTCTGTTTTGAGTGTTACCTTATATTTACTACAAGTGGTATGATTGTGCTATGCATATTTAATGCTGTTTTTACATTCAAATAATTTCACTAATATATTTAATACGAAAGGTTGGATTATATAGTGCTAAAATTGAGAGTGTGTTAAATTTCTGTTTAATACCATCTAGTTTTCTCACTAAATCCTATTTAGTAATCTTTTGGTAATCGTTAGATAGTCTCTGTATCGTATTGAATGCGTTAATTCTCATTTCGAAAGATTTAGTAGTGCCTTCAGTGATCTAAAGCATTTAGATATGCTTTTCATAGATCAGCATTATTATCTGACATTAGTATAAAAATACTAATATTTGAAAAGGAAGTGCGGCCATTGTCATGAAAGCAATATAACAGTGTATTTGTTTCAAATAAAGAAATATCAATCTTCAAATTAGAATATCACAGTACTCTCTATATTAATTCTGAGACATACCTCGTATTTCTTTTTATGCCAATTATAAATTAAAGAGAATTTTTGGCAAAGAAAACACTCCAGTACTTCCACATCTGATACAATCTAGACATAGCTCCATGTGAGTATTTTCTTTTTCCGAAGCTTAAGCGCAAATTGAAAGGTTCCCATTAAAGAACAATAAACAACATTCAAAGAGTTACGACGCAAGTTCTAAACTGCTACCCGGGACAAGACTTCCAGAATTAATAGCTGTTAATATAACGAGAATATTATGCGTCCCAGATAGTTTAAACCGTTAATATTCAAAGCTTTATCGTATCATCAAAGACGAAAATAAATCAATAATTTTATTATGATTATTACTGATTTTTGAAATGGCGAAAAATATAGGAACGGATTTTTAGATTTACTACAAAGTCAATGTAATTCCTACACTTGAATCGTGTCTTAGATAACGAGAACAAAACAGTATATCAAGAAATGTCACTTTTATATAAAAAAAGACGTAGCAGTTTGCAAGCTCGTGAAAGAAAATCGGATGTTGATATTCCTGAAAGAACTTTAGAGCCAGCAAACAGTGGAAGATTGGATTTGCTGCCGGAGAAATCAAAAATATGTTATGAAAAAGAATATTGTGTGTTTTGTGACTGGCGAGACAGAGAACAAATTTAAGGTGCTGAAGAAACGAATGCACTCGCTTATTTTGTCAAACTTTCTAATGAATATTCTCCTTAATCTTTATGGTCGAAATATTCTATGTTGCTAGCTTGTTGGAATTGAAGGAAAGAGTGAAAATCGACAAGTATGGTGATTTGATAAGGTTTATCAAAAATAAGAATGTTGGACAGAGTTAAAAGAATCTAAAATATTCACAAATTGATAAATGTTTGTGTGCAGCCCCCGACTAGGTATTTTTTATGATAAAAGTAGCTTTACTGATTAGAGTTGGTGGAGCTTGTAAAGGCTATGAATTAGTGAAAATGTGTATGGATGATGTTGAGATTTCAAAATGTACGATTGTAATTAATGTTTTTTTTCCGAATACGTACATTAATTTTCAAAGTAACAAGTTAATAACACACTTGCCCATTGTAGCTTATTTATTCCATAATCACTTTTAATTTTTAATGATTATTATGATGAAGGTAAATTGCATAATAAGAACGTGATTGGGTTGCTGTATGTCAGTAAAAAATGAAGCATAAATAAACTTTATATTACGTTATTTTAATTTTGAATCCGTTGCACAATTAGCTCGTTCACGTATAAATAAATAACTTCTCCGTTTTGTTTATGTACTTTCTACATTGTGTAGTTCGATTAATGTATGACGCTTATTGCTTGACAGTTTGATGTGCAAATCATATGCACTGCAGCTCACGAAAGTTTAGACACTGTTTGGCATAACGGGATCAATCATCTCCCACATTACCACCATAAAACAATTAGAAAATTATGCTTTCATCAGAAAAGATAAGTTTGATAGCCGGCGTGCTGTAGGTGTAGCCATCTACGTTGGAGCTTGTTTCAGTTATACTGTATGTATATTGGATAATGTGGTATCGGTGGTATCAGCGTCACGGTGGAAGTTATTTACAGATTACAGATTGGCGAATTTGAAAATATGCTCTGTGTGATTTGCCAGTGTACACTCATGAATTAGATATTTTGGGGGATTTCAGTATTAATCCTTTAGATTCTAATAGCCGAACTTACAGACTATCAACAGTGCTACTCGTCAAACGGAGAATTCCTCAGCACCTATTGATCTTATTTTGATATTATCTCACACCTCGTTTAGTAGTTGTAGCGTGCCATATGACTTAATTAGACCTCATAATCTTCTTGTTCGCGTTTGACTAGAGTTTGGTAGAGTTGGCCACCACATATTTCTCGCACCTGTACTTTCAAAGATTTCTCGTGTTTTCTACCTATGACTTTTGACTTAACTACTATTCGGTTGCATATTTATAATTTTCCTAATACTGAAGAGAAATTTTATATTTTTAATGAATTCATTATTAACTTATTAATATACATACTTCGATTAAAACAGATTTAATAATATAAAAAATTATGATGAAAAGACCAAGTCAGATAAGCTTGCATACCTTTTAACTATAATAAGCAACTATTAAATTTTACAACCTCTCCTATTTGTCGTGAAAAAATGAGCACATATTTAAAATGTTAGATGCTACACTTTTATAGGAAACTTCAAATCATTAAACACTTACAATAACAACAAAAACTCTAAATTACCAATTTATATATCGGACGTTAAAATTTATAATCATTTTTTGGTTTTACACGCAAAGTTTATACTGACCATGATTTACAAAATTATTGCAATGGCGATGGATGTATTGATACTGTTTAAACCGTCCTGTCGTGTGTAAAAGACTTGGCAGGAACAGAGGAGAATGATTTGCTGAGGCACATTGTCATCTGTAATAAGACGTGGATGCACCATTACACCACGGAGTCTAAGCAAGCAAGCCTGGGGTGACGAAGACGAAGGTGTGTTCATGCGCAATTGCTTACAGATGCAAGCACATTCATTCTTTGATGATGAAATTAAAAAACTTCCGATTCACAAGGTGTATTCATTTTCTTATTGTACCAATAAATGTTTTAAAACCAAAGTCCGGTTCATGTTCGATTCGTTCTTGTATACCAAGATCGCCTCTATGTTCTACACCAAATTTCGATTTGAAAAATAACTACTATTAAAGATTTACATGATCGCATTATTCACAGAGAGAAATAATATTTTAGAGTAGGTAGTGAATAAAACACAACGCCAATAGCCTTACCGTTGATATTTTACTGTTTGTATAATTACAGTATTGGTATATCTTTCACATACATTTTCAGTTTCTTCAGTTGTAAGTTTCTATTTTACATATACCTGCCATATTAATTTTTCTTTTCAAATAATTTTCAATTTTTTATCTGTATTCTTTGATAAATGTATATGTGTATTCAGTGATATGGCACTTTCATTTACTTTCTTTTAGTACTTTATCCGCTGCTTAAAAAAACTACTCTAGTTTATTTATAGTTATTGTTTTAAAACTGGTATTACCTGTTTAGATGTTTAGGTTGGGAATTTATTTGCGGTGTATTATAGCGTTGTAACACAGCGTATAATTTTTTATTGTTAATAGTTGATGATGCTAGTATCTTAATTAAATTATTAAATCTGAATCAACCAGTATTGATTGCATCTCTATTACAATGTCAACTTTTTGTTGTCTACACTTACTGCGGACAATTACACATATAATTAACACCTGCTAATTGGAGAACATGTTTCCTGATTGCCATAAAGAGACCATTATTACATCTATTTCGAAATCTAAAACACCTGCAGATTTTTCTGAGTTACGGTCAATTTTTATCAAGTTATAATGCAAATTCAATTACAATACACGAAAAATTAAGACAAAAAGAAGAACTTAATAACAGAATACAGAAAGCCAACAAGGTATAGTATGCTATCAACACAAGATTTATAATCAGAAAAGAAATAACAAAACAAACAAAAATGATGGCATACAGAACAATATTTAGACCAATTCCCACATTTCGACGTGAAACCTGGGTACTCAATCGTCAAGAAAAAAGTAAGGTCTAAGCCATGGAGATGACATATCTACTAAGAAGAATGAAAAATTGTAAACTAGAAGAGGCAGGATAAGAAATGAACAAATCAGAGGAGAGTTACAAATTGAATCAATAGAAAGTTATGTAGAATAAAGACAATTAGCGTGGTGGGGGCATCTATAAAGGATGGAAAATACAATTCCGGTTAAGCAGGTTCTGGAAAGCAAAGATACATAAAACAAGAACGAGAGGTGGCCAAAAATAAGCTGGAATAAAGAAATAGGCAAAATTTTAGATAAGAGAGGAAAAACTTGGAATAAAGCTCAGAAAGTTGCAGTGAACGGAGAGGACTGGTGAAAATTTCTAAAAAGCTCTGTTCTAATTCAATAACATTCAAACAAAACTAACCATCCCTACTTTTTCTGGTTGTTTCGTTTTTTATTTATTTATTTCAAAACGCAACGTTTCGTGGGAGTGTTGGACAATTTCTTCAAGCCAATCTGCATTTGTTGTTTTTCTTTCCGTTTTCCGAATAATGATTATAATTTTTATATCTTCTTTCCCTTTCTCTTTCTTACTTGTTCCTTCTCATTTATTGTTTTGGTTTAATTCCCACTTTCTCACCAACCTTTGTTATTAAAATTAATACAAAAAATCTCTTTTATCAAATCTGTACTTAAAAATATCGCAGCTAAATTGAAATATTAAATAACAAACAGGTGTAATGTAAGACGAACGAACGAAAAAATAAAATTTGTGAATTTGATATTTCAACAAAGAAGAATTTTTTTTGCCTCTTTTTAAAAATACTTTAAAATATATTTATCTCCAACATCGCTATTTTGTCCAATAATTTGTTTTGAACAAAATGCACGACAACAATAGCTTAAGTCGTCTGGTCGATTTCTCGTTATTACGTTGGTTACTTTGAAGCATATGATAATATTTAAAGTTTCAATAATTATAAACAAATCGATAGTGGTATTTCAAAACATATTTGTGCATTCGGTAAAACTGTTTCTGATGAAATAAGGAATGCTATAATTCACTTGCATTCGAAAGGCCAATCTGCTTCCCAAATCGCTGATAGTATTAATTTGTCAACATATACAGTACGAAATATTAAACTCTACAAATGATATATTTCAAAGTCTAGATTTTTTTGATACCTATGATATTTTACCTAATCAACAGTCAGGATTTCGTTCAGACTGTAGCTGCGAGTCTGCGTTAGCCCACAGTGTAGATGATTTACTCAGAGAAGTGTTTTCTTGCATCAAGGAAATAGATTTTCTCGCAAAAATCTGTCTCTATTCAAGTAAATAATTTTTCTTCAAGACTAAAAAATATTTAATATAAGAAAATAATATTCTTGAAATTATACTTGCATTAAATAATATTTTCTTGGGGTTAGAAAATTAAATAAATCCATTACAGAAAAATGCTATTTCGGAGTAAAGTATTTAGTCTTAAGTTAAGAAAATGTTAACGGAATTGTAGTTTAAATATAGGTTTAATACGGTAATTATTATCTCTCCTATTGGCTTAGTGGTAGTCAGGTAGTCATACGAAAATCGTGAACAAGATAAATCGAGTTCGATCCTCGATACGGAAAGTTTCACTAATAAAAAACAAATATAGGCAATACATACGCCCAGCTCACAAATCATCGAAGGGTACGGATTTAATCGGGCAAATATACTCTGCCCTTCTCGGGCTGTACCCCGAAGACTGCCGAAACGTCTCACAAAAAATAAAGGGGAAAATAGGCCCAAACAAAAGCAACTTCTCTAATTAATAAATATTTTAAATTTTCTGCAAGATTTTCTTGAATCAAGTTAACGAATTTCTTAAGCAAAGAAGTACTATTTCATTACAAATATATAATTCCCTTTAGCGGAGAAAAACATGCTGAGAAAATATTGATTTGAAACAGTGATTCTATTATAGATAATTGAAACGATTATTTTCTTGAATGAAGGCGAACAGTCTTGAGACAAACAAACCTTTCTCTGCGTGTACGTAGTATTAATGGCAATCAAGATTCTGCCTTGATTTTATTAGATCACTCATTCTTTTTTAGTTACTATTTTGAAACGTATTTTCTCCACTTCTTATTGCATCTGACGCCCCTCAAGGCAGTGTTCTTGGCCCTATATTATATATTATCTACACATTCTAATATTGCAGAATTGTAATTCAGTTACTAACGCACCAAAACGAACAAAATATCTGGAAACGTAACATTACAATCATACAATTTCAATCTGACAATTTATTTCGTAACTTTTTCCTTGCCAATGTCTTTGTGGACGTTCTCGGACTGTACACAAAACAACCCCAAAGCCCAAATAGAACCCACGTGCTTAACTTTTGGTTCAACACATTCATTCACTATCTTTTTATCGTTGAACCTTCATCAAGTGTGCGAGATACTATGAGCGCTTGATGACCAGCACATACCAGGGCCGTCTTTAGGGTGGAGCGAATGGAGCGGCTGCTCCAGGCCCCGCGTTTACGAAGGTCCTGCGCTGAGGGGCCTTTTCACAATAAAATGTTCTTAGAATAAGATAAATGATTAATTGAAACCTTCTCTTTTCAATGGTTTATATTGGATTTGTTTGTCTCTAAACATTCCAACTTTAGGTATTTTTGGCAACATTATCGATAGAAGCAGACACTACGACCAAAGTCAATATTGAAGAAATTATTGACGACTTCGCTAGATTAACAGCAAGAAAAATTAAGTTAAAGTAGTGTAAGAATATTATTGTTAAAGCAATATTTTCAACGGATTTAAATTTCTTTTAGTTTAGTATTAATAAAAACAAAAAAAAATGACAAAATATTTAGCTGTTTTTTTTTAACTGAGATAAGTCATATTACAATGTTTATTTTTTAATGGTAGCGATATTGTGGTGAAGGTGGGAAAGAACGATGATGGTAGGTAGTTTATGAAAGAGAAGAGTCGAGAGCTATTTATCTACTTAAAGGCGCCGCAAAACTATTTTGCACCAGGCCCCGCTTTTGCTAAAGACGGCTCTGGCACATACCATCTTGTTGTACTATAACTCATATCAAAATAAATTTTGGAACATATTCTATTGGGCACCAGTATCAAGCATTCCAGTGACAACTCCTTAAGATTCTGTAAAAATACAAATATCGTTCATAAAGTCTCAACAAAACTAGGGAAATATTTCCACAAATAAATACGAACAGAGCATTTCTTTGTGAACGGTTAACGAACTTGTGGAACGATAATGATCATTTTATCGAAGATGTGTTTACGAATGAATCCACTTTCTCTTTGTATAGCAAACATGACACTTCGGTCGCATGTATTTGGACTATAAAAAATTACACCAGACATACGATGTGCGGATTCAATACCACGAAAAACTTAATGTTTGGGTTTGTTTCTTAGGTAATAATATTACTGCTCCAGTTTTCATTAATGGTAATCCGACGAATGCCAAGTATATGGATTTAGTAGCTAATGAAATTATACCAGGCATTAGTAATTTACCTTATGTACATGGGACAATGATAGTTTATTAGTGCGCTAATATATACATACTTGATATATTCAAAGTCATGGACATATTGGTTTTCAAGCAAGGTTGCCGGATTTGCCTCCAAATAACTCTCTCGGATTGTTTAAAGAGGAAGATGTTCGGTATACCTGTTCAAAGAGTAAATACCTTGGATCTATTGCAATAAAAAATTCAAGACCAAGTTACAAACATGTCAATATTACGCACAGTTTTTGTAATAGATTGAGCTACTGTCTGTTAGTAGATAGTTTTGTTTGAAGATCATATTCATCTTTTGCCTTACTGGGTGCAATTCAGTGTTGATTCTTCGTATTTTAGATTGTTTGATTTTTTATTGTGTATTAACGTCTATTTTATTATTCATTTACAATCAGACACATTCTTTTTATACTGTTTCTATAGTTTCCTTTTAATTTATACCTTTCAAGATTCTTTCAATTTTGTAGCTTTTTCTAAAGCTATGTCATCCAGTTCCGCTCAGAGGACAGGAATTTTCATCGAATGAGAAGGTTATTACATCTATAAATGTCCATTTTGCAGAATAAGGTACCAGTTGCTATTTGGACAGATTAAAGAGATGGAAACATCACTAGCAAAAGCGCTTAGACAAGAACGCTATGTTTAGAAATAAAATTCAATTTGAAAAAAAATACTTGTCCCTGTGTTAGGCTGGATACTTTTCAGATTACCTACGTACGCTATCGGCCATAAGTGTTTACCCACCCTTAAAATTTTACAAAAAACAAGTCAAAAACTATTTATAAAATAATAATAAGTTTAAGTTGGTGCAATTTTGTTATAGTACAAATAATAAGAGTGAATTGTTGAATCGTGATTTACCCTTTCTCTCTTAGAAATAAATTTGTTTTAAAGGAAAAGGTTACCTTCTAAAATCCTATAATTCAGTGTAATTTTGTCTAAAAGATTACCATTGGCATATAATTCGAGTTTCCTTGACTTTATGCGTATCAACGTGTAAATTAATCAATTCATGAAATTAAAATTTCTAGACGTCCGGTAGGATTCGAACCCACGGCCACTGTTCACTAGATTAACCAATTACTCCACAAAGACCATAGGGACGAATTACTTTTAACGTTTACACTACCGACCATAGGTATTTACCCACCCTTAAAATATTATTAAGAACAAGTCAAAAACTAATTGTAAAATAAATCTTTATTCTGTCCTTATACAAAGAACTGTAATGGTTATAAAAACAATGTGTTTATCAATTTACTAACGAAGATAATCATAAATTGACTTAAATCGGTCGAGTTCCTCTCATAAAGGCTTGATCGGATGGAAATCTGAATTTTGAACTACTTCGTGACAATTTTCTCTCTATATTCCAGTTGTACCAAACACTCACGGCATACCTTTGCAGTGTGTTTTGGATCACTATCGTGCGGGAACACGAAGTCTTCACCGAATAATCGTGTTCCAGATGAGATGGCGTTCCTCTCCAAAATGTCCCTATAACCTTCTATTATGACCAAATCCTCCACAGGGGGTATCGCCAAAATAACCTGGAATCATGACTGATCGTCCTCCTTATTTTATTGTTGGCGCAATACAAGATTTAAGTGCTCGTTCCTCTTTCGATTTACGGGCAAACGTTCTTCTGTTTGAACCAAAGGTAAGATATTTAGATTCGTCGGTCCAGAGCACTTTCTTCCGATCTTCCAACGTCTGGTCTTTGTATTCTCTCGCCCATGTTAACCATTTAGCTTTGTTTTCTTTGTGTAATAACAATTTCCGCGCAGCACTTCTTCTTCACCTTGGCGCAAACATGTTATTTCCCTGGTAACGCTAATTAGTTTTGGGCGCGAAATATTCACTTCGGCAGCAATTTCTTACATTGTTTTTCGTCTATTTCCTGATTACAATTGTGCGATCTTCTGCTGGTGTTGCTCGATACTTTTTAACATTATAATTCATGGCTCGACGGTATAATTTTAGTAATTTAGTAATTTTTCGGTTACCTTTACCGATGTTGTAATATGCCACTATTTGAGCATTCTTTTCTTGGCGACATTACTTTACTGTTTTAAAACACTTTGCACAAATTCTTCACTATTCACTACTTGCAATACGAAAGCTAACTAAATGCAACTAAACTAACTACCCTTTGCTAACTGCAAACTAAATTTTTGATTATATTAAAATCTTCGCTTAATCTATTTTCATATTTTATGATGGCAGTGATAAACATTTCCGAAAAACGGCTCTTTAGTCCCTCTACCAGAACATGTCTGATCTACAAAAGGCTAATCTTTTGATATCTTCATCCCAGTCAGCTGATTACGTATAATAATAATAATAATAATAATCTTTATTACCCAACAGAAAATAATTCCATTTACAGGATAATGTGACAATAACATAAAATAGTATAATACAGCATAATGTAGTAATGATATAATATATACAGTGCAGTAATAAACTTAAATTACAAAAATGATACAACTGAATCATGAACATAAAAATAGCTCGGTGACACCAGAATGCAAGAACAAAGTAGGACGACATTGTAAATCCATGTAGACACTTCAACAAAAAGGATCATCGACTAATTCATTGGCATTCCTAATCATATGCGTAATGGGTGCTTTAATAATAATAATAATAATAATAATAATATCTTTATTGCCCAACAGAAAATAATTCCATTTACAGGACAATGCGAGAATAATGTAACCTAGCATATATACGTAGTAACAATATACAGCGCAGTAATAAATTAAAATTAGTCGAAAAAGATACAACTGAATCATAAATATAATAATGGCTCGGTGACATCAGAATGCAAGAACAAAATAGGACGACAATGTAAATCCATGTAGACTCTTCAACAAAAAGGATCGTGAAGTAATTCATTGGCATTTCTAATCATATGCGTAAAGGGTGCTTTAAACAGAACATTAGTTTTGCATGACGGGACCTTAAAATTAGGGAAGGACCTGGTATCGTACTGAGGTACCACAAAATTAATTTTGGAGAGAAGGGATGGAGCGTCAATAGCGTGATTAATTAGTTTAAGTAGAAATTGACTGCTAAATTCCTTCCTTCGATCCGATAACGATACAAAGCCGTGTCTCCTCAGCAGACCAGCATAATCAACATCGCGTCCAGGGCAAGTGCCATCAATTTTGAAGGACAGGTATTTCAAAAATCGTTTTTGCACTCTTTCAAGTAGTACTTGCAGATGGAGATAGTGAGGATACCAAATTATGGAGGCATACTCCAACCCAGTGCGGACAAGCGAATAGTATAATGCTTTTAGCGAGGCAGGATTATTGAATGATTTGCAGGATCGTATGAGAAATCCTAAGGATTTCATCGCAGAATTTCGTATGGATAATATGTGGTCTGCAAACGACAAATTTGCATCAAACTGCACGACCAGGTCCATCACAGACGAGTGCCTAGGAACAATAGCCTGACTTACAGCATAGTGAAAATTGTATAGTCTATGACATCTGGAGTAGCTTACAACAGCACACTTATCCAGATTCAAATGAATTCCATTCTGTGTACACCATCTAACAATTGTATCCAGACTGTTCTGGAGAAACAGACAATCTGCCGGGGAGGTTATGGTATTGTAGATCTTAAGATCGTCCGCGTAAGACAGTACATTGCAGTCCAGCCCCTGTAGGAGATCATCCAAATAAATATTAAAACAAAAGGGGACCCAAATTGGATCCCTGGCACACACCAGAGGAAGCAGAGAATGTTAAGGATGTATATCCATTGTAGTGAACATAGCATGAACGATCAGTTAAATACGAGCGGATCAATTCTGTTACACTTGGCGGAAAACCAAAACTACTCAGCTTAGATACCATAAGGGAATGATTGATAGTGTCAAATGCTTTACTAAAATCGGTGTATAATACATCTACTTGTTGACATCGTTCCATGGATTCGGCAATATGCTGTGCTAACTCAGCAAGGTTGGTTGTAGTAGACCTTCCTGGAATGAAACCATGTTGTCGCGAAGATAAGTAAGGCTTGACACTAACGTAAATTCTGTGAGACAGAAGATATTCAAAAATTTTTGCAAAGTTGGATAAAATATTTATTGGTCTATAATTTTGGAAGTCAGAACGATTACCTTTCTTAAACACGGGTGTAATTTTGCTAATCTTCCAAGCGTCAGGAAAGGTAGAAGAACTTACGGCCAAGTTAAATATTCTAGCTAGAGGTTCGCATAGTACTACACAACAATCACGTGCAAAGAATGCGGGGAGGCCGTCATGATCAGCAGTAAAATTGTTTGATAAGGATAAACAGCACTTTCTTTGAAGAATCTCCAAGTATGCAGGTGGCTAAACATTTGCGGGCGATAGTGTATATCAAAATAGATAAAATATGCATTTCCAACTTCACAGATACACCATTGTATAATATTTATGATACTAAGGTGCTTCCTCGTAATCGATGCAATAGTTTTAACATTTTGGTCGGGATCTTACATCGTGAAACGAACTATAAACACTTAATTATTCAATATTAAACGCATAGATAATTTAGACGAAAATAGTTGAAATACATTCTTACATATAAAAGTAAAAAATTGTTTGCCATCGAAATATTTTAATTTTTACACGAATTCTCTAGATTATTCTTAAAACAACACACCTGACACCTGACACCGGGCAGGGCATTCCCAGGTAATTTGTTTTTAACGGCCTGTTTGCAATAATTATGTGTACTATTAAAATCGATCACTACAAAAACTCGTTCACGATTCTCAAAATAGATGTTTTTTTTCGTAACGTTATCACCTTAAAATTGTGTATTTCCTAATTATCTAGTCAAATAAATAGTTGGAATTTCAAGTAGCAGTATTGTGTGGCATTGTGAAATAGACAATTAAGTGTTACAAAGAAACATGAAAGTTGTTATCGCTTATAAATGGTGACATTACCATTTAAGCTATAGGGAAATAAATGTGCGTCTTCACCTTTGTCTATTTCTGCACAATTGCTGTTTGTTTTTGTAATTAGGACTGATAAAATTCCAAAGTATACACTTCATGTTTACAGAGTTCAGCTAAAAATGGTTTCTTAGTTGTTTTCAACGTTTTTACATAAACTTTACGTGCGATATCTATTTAAGCTGGATGTTTTTAACGTTTAATAAGTGTTTAAATTATTTCACTAACACGTTTACTACTAGTAGTTAATCGTTAAAGATCACGCATGTTGTGCAGGAATAAGTGGTAATTATGAATCATTTCTAGTGGCTATCATCGTTGCATATGTAAACAAATTTAATGTAGTGGTGATTTTACCTTACCATTTCCGCTGCCATTCACCTTTTTCATAAATCAATGTTCCCATTAGGTATGCAAATATTTTCTTTTTAGTGGACAAAGATATTCACTCATAAATACTAAGTGACATTTCTATAGGTCCATTAATAAAATTAATACATAACAAATTTATAATTGGCTTGTTATCCCGGATTTTAGTTTTTCTTGACGCTATCGTATTGTTTATTATTGGCATACACCTATTGCTAATATTCCTCAAAGATTTTCGATGGGGTTCAGATTGGTCGAACGAGTAGGCCATTGTAATACATTAATTTCCTTTTGATTAAACCATTTCTTTGTTTAGAATTATGGATAGCTGCAGTGTCTTGCTGAAATATCTAGTCTTGCGTCGGTAATTATTCACCAATACCTATTAGAATCATTTCCAAGTTCTATATAAGAATTAGAATTTATTCGGGTAGAAATAAAACGTGCAGGGGTTCCACTGTTATCAGTGAAAAAGAGTAAAGGCCGCCTAAACCATTACACTACCACCACTAAAATTTCGGTTTATCGCAACTTCAATGTTTTCGCGCAAATCCTGCCAATAACATTTGAAACAATCAGTCCCGCCCAAGTTAAATTTCTTTTCCTCAAGAACATGATCACATCTCATAAGATCTTGCGTAAATTTCAGTCTTGTTTGTTTGTGTGTCTCTTTTAAGATGGCTTCGAAACCTTTGTTAGTTCCCGATAAGACTTGTTATGCACGTCTCTTTGTTACTGATAAATTTAAATTAGATTTTGTTTGTTGCGCGGTTGCATTATCACAAGAGTCTAATCAAAATATCGATGAGTGCTGCCTTTAGCTTTGTTAGTGCGATTTTTGCCTCAGGAGTTGCCAAACTTTACCAAGTTGTTGACAAGATGATGGAAAATATTGGCAAGAGAACTGTCTGCCAATAATAAACAATACGATAGCGGCAAAGAGCTAAAATCTGTTATAACAAAGTTATTTTGAATAGAGGATCTAATATTCACTTCTAAGTTTAGAAAGAATTATAAATCTTTTATGTATTTATCTCATTTATTAATTTTGTGTTAATGGGGCTTGTTTTGAGTTTCTATTGTTGTAAATATTCTCTGTGTAAAATGTAATAAATACTTTTAATGTTATTTTTTTCTAGAAATTGTGTTTCTTTGTAGTTCAGTATTAACATCGATGCATAATTTGCGGAGGATATTAAGAAAATCGAATATTCTCTTCAAAAGTTAGTAGTATATATATACGTATATATATATATATATATACATAAACATAAATATATATATACGTTAAGTTACTAGTTTCATCTGTATACTAGAGGCGTCATGTATAATGTAATCACATTATTTTTACACTGTTGTATTCTAAGTTGATAAATTACTCTATAAACGTTAACATCAAAATGCGCAGTACATCATTAACAGTTTAACAAAGCAGCAAAATGTTGCTGAAGACCTTGGAGAGATCAAAACCAAATTTCCCGTCTTTGAAATCGCTTTTTGGAAAAGTGAAATGTTCAGCGAAAACAAAAGCAAGACCAACCAACGCCAGCAACACGCAAAAAATCACACTCTCAATACAACCCAGCTTCGAAGAGAGTTTTCTGCTGCCATTGGAAGGCTAATATCAACGCAAATAATAAGAAACCGTTTGAATAACTTTGACTTATATCCCCATAAATTTGGCAAACGCAGTAATACAGAATTTGTTCGGTAAAGGCCCCAATGTGGGTGTGGTAGTGTAGTGGTATGGTTCGAGATGAATCCTGGAGGGCACACCGACCTTCATTCAGACAAAATTGAGTTCTCCCTGGCTGAAATTCTGCGACCCACTGTACTTCCGTATTCAGTAGCATTGGGATCTCACATTCATAGACAACAATCGATGTCTCCATAGAGAAAAATTGGGAAGCGATTTTGTGAAGTGGGTATGGAAAGAATGGAGTAGTCACTCAATTTTCTAGAAAACTATTCAATGGAAGGTGCGAAGACAGGTTGCTGTGCTAAATATGCCATTGACAAGGCGTCAAGGATTTTAAATTGGTGCTAAGAAGAAATGTGGGGTGATTCTCCAAGAACTGTTAAATGTTGTAACCCAGTGTATGTCATTAAAATTCCAAATATTTTCAATACAATAACGTCTACAGGTGCTTGGCCGTAAACATTGAAATTAAAATACTAAAACTAAAAGGTGTGTGAAATCATTTTTTTGGTTACCTACTAACTGAAGAACTGAACTTACTGATGTAAGTTATAAACACTTTCAGCAAGTCTTATAATGGTGTTTGAATCTCTGAAATAACGACCACTTTTAAAGATCGCCTTCCAAATTCTTTCCAATAGGAATCCATAAAATCTTCATCACATACATTATTACTGTGTCTATTAACTAATCAGTTAGTATGCCCTATTTATTTTGGAAATAATGCATTTGCTTCCTCGATATGTGCATGTGCTTTTATCTTTCTACTTGTAACTGATCTTGTTTTAAAAGTATACACAAAAAGTTACTGAAACATTTGACAATAAATAGCTTGAAGTGTAAAGTAGTTATGCAATTATCTTCAAAGGTAATTTCTTGATTAACATAAACATAATCGTTTATTTTGCTGCTTGAATAAAAAAACGTAAATGACATTAATTAATGGTTGCCAATTGTAAATTACAGATTTAATTGTTATGATGCAATAGTTAGGATTTTTCTTGGTAAATAAGAGCTTTATAATGTAGTAATAATTCATTTTTGTTTTGAACATTGAATATATATGCAGCCCCAAGAAAGTCGAATAAAATGAATATACACTATTGCTCATAAATTTCAGGTCACGTATCGACAAATAGCGAAATGCTACAAAATGTAACTACGGTTTTAATATATGGTGTAATATAGTATGGCCCGAAATAAACAGTACTGAACTTCTAATTCTTTTATTTTTTTGAACATATTATTTAGATTTTATTACTAAATGTACACCTCTTCGTACAAAAGATACTTCATAACAAGTTGTCCAAATTCAGCAAAATATTTACAGTTCAATAAAATAGTAAAAAAAAAATGCCAAAGTTGTGCTGTAATAAAACACAGAGGCAAGCTTTTTGAGAAAACCATCATTTAACTGTGTATAATAACTTACGTATTGTTCACGATATAATCTCCTTCGATTTAGTACCATAATTTAGAGCAAATGTACATTTCTTGTCATTAAATCGTGTTGTTACCATTTTCATTAAATCTTTATTCAAGTTTCTCAAGGAGGTCTTAAATTTGAGCGGTAGTGTATTTAGACAATTATGCAATTAAAAAAATATGGTGTTATTTAAGCTTTATTCTAATTACATGCAAAATATATTACATACAATGTTCTGTGTTACGATGTTGCATGTATATGAATGTAGCATGAAAACTTTGAATGGTTGAATGAAGCGCATTAATCCTGCATATTTTTTTACGACTGTTTAGCCATTTCACTTACAACGTTTGGTGAAATTCTCTTGGAGACGAATTTTGCGACTTGGTGGATATCATTGTTCTATGAAAGAGAACAAAATAATATTTTAGGATGTCATCATTTGTTTCTATATATCTCGTATAAGCTCTATTTGCGACCAATACAGGAAAGGTCGAATAAAGGAATCTCCCATCATGCGATTAAGTTTGATACTGATGTAAACATTCGTAAAAAGAATTAATCATTTTATGTCCGGTTCTGAGTGAGTAGTCATAAAAATTTTCATGTGAATATTGTGAAATGTCTATAAGTCTAGATCTTTGCCTTTATAGCTAGAACGAAATTGCTTCAGCATTTCAGATGTTTTGCTTTACATTTCGCAGTAGGTTTTATACATGTTATATTCTAAAATAGGCGAAATCATTAATATTGATATATTACAGAAATTTGTTTTAGTACTTTTGATATATTTTAATACGAGAGCCGTTCGGAAAGTAAAGAACGTTTTATTGTCACACATGACTGCACCACCGCCGCCACCAGTGATCTTGGTACTCATCCGCTTCAGTGTGGCGGCAGCTACGATCGAATATGGTTGATTGAAGTGTACATCCATTCTTTCCAGAAATTTCCGGAACTATGTTGTACGGAATTATCAGTGCAGACCTGATCTATGAAGTCCGGACTTAGTACCATGTGATTTCCATTTTTATCCTAAATTCAAGGATTTTCTGAGTGGATAACGCTACAGAAGTGATGATGAACTTAAAAAAGCCGTTAATCAGCGGTTTAACAACTTGGCGGTGACTGAGTAAGCAGATTGCATAGAAAAACTGATAAAACGCCAACTCCCTAAATGTGAACGGTGATTGCTTAGATAGGTAGCTTTGGTGTCTAATTCTATGTAAAATACAGCTTGGTTTAATTGTATCTAACAAAAATGTCCATATAAAAAAACATTCTTTACTTTCCGAATGGCCGTCTTATATTCTTCAAATCTCATCCAACTATACATCATTTAGGATCAGATGCGATCAAAAACATTAATAAACAAAATGTTTAGAAACCCTGATATGACCGGATTTGTCACCAACATGAAACTCTGCTCTAAATTTCAAGAGAAATTCACATTAGGGTACTGATGCAATAAAAGGAAGATCTGCACATAAAAACTGCAATCATTAACCTGTAAAAATCTATAGCTGATCAAGTAGTCTAATATGATAATAATTCTACCACACACTAATATTCACAGATCATTAATGAGCAGACACAATAGTGAAGTATCATTCATAGGCACATCAGTCACTTGCATTCGTTCTATGCGTTTCTTCCACCAGATCTTGTGCAACCTTTCACTATTCTTAAAAATTTTATCTCTTGTATTTGCATCCTGGTTTCTTGTTTCTTCGTTGTTGTCCATGTTTCACTAGCGTACAGAAGGGTTGACTCTCCCATGTCCCATGTTGCAAACTTTTATTTGTGTGTCCTTTCTGGTTTTATTTTTTGTCGTTTTGCTGATTTTTATATGCGTAAATTTATTCAGTTTTTCTTCTCTCTTTGTTTCGATCATAAGGTACATCGCAGTCTAAAGACTACTAAGTGTTTCACCTGTTCTAGTATAGTATCGTTCATATATCGTTTTGGTTTAAATTGTTTCATTTCATAGTTTTGGCAGATTTTTTGTGATGCATATATGCTTTTCTGCAGATCATCCTTTGCTTCTGTTATTAGTACTAAGTCATCAACGTATAAGATAGAATTTGCGGTGATATTCTGGTTTAAACGTATTTCTTTTCCCTTTCGTTTATAATAGCATCAATATATATGTTAAACAATGTTGATGATACACAGCAGCCTTGTCTAACTCCTTTGATCGTTGGTATTTCTCTAGTTAATCTTCCGCCTAAATTTACCGTAATTCTGGTGTCAGTGATGATGTGAATATCCCTGTTCTTTCATACTATCGCACAATTTACATCTGTTTACATTCTCGAAAGCATCCTCGAAGTCTGTAAATCATATGTGTGTTTCTCTCTTGTATTCCCTGTGATTTTCTATAATTTGTTGTAGAGTGATTATTCCATCTGTGGTTGATCTGTCTTTTCTAAAGTGCATTTGTTCCTGTTCTACTAGTAGTGCTATGATTTTCAACCAGTTGTTTAGTATTTTGGTATAGATTTTATAAGCGGTGTCTAATAGGCTGATTCCTCGGTAATTTTTAGTCATTCTTATCGCCTTTTTTTGAATAACGAGACTACTTTCGATCTTTTCCAATCAGTAGGGATAATACTATTTTTCCAACATTTATTAAATACACTTGGGAGTCTTGGGTGTAGTATAATTCCCCTTATTTTCATAGCTCTGTGTTGTTGCCATCCATATCAGTCGCTCTTTCGTTTTTAGTAGCCTTCAAGGCTTTTGTCAGTTGAGTTAAATCTATATCATCCAAACCTTTTATGTTTATTTCTTATATTGTTGTTTCGTCAATATTTTCCTTGTACCAGAGCTGTTCATAATGTTTTAGCCAGTTCTCCTCGACTGAGTTGTTTATTTTTATTTTGTAATTTTCCTGATTGTTTAATGATTTCATTACTTCATAATCCAGCTTTGTCTTCCATGTATGTCATTTTATGTAATGTATATACGATATGTGTATGTACATATACGATGGGAGGTCCAATAGTTCGTGGAATGAACGGGTTTTAAATAAAATAAAACAATAAATCTATTTTTCCTTTTCAATATAATCAACCTTAAGCACAATACATTTATTAGATCTATGAATTAATTTTTCTAAACCATTATAAAAATATTTTTATCATTCGCCTCAAAATGGGCCAAAATTGCCTCCTTTACCTCATTGTCGTCGGGAAACTTTCTTCCACGTAAGTCTTTTTTTTAAATTGGGGAACAAATAAAAATCACTAGGTGCCAGATCTGGACTGTAGGGTGGATGGACTATTAATTGAAAGCCATGCTTGTGCAGAGCAGTCATTGCAACTTTGCTCTTGTGAACCGGCGCATTATCTTGCAAGAGCAACACACCCTTGGTCAATTTTCCTCGATGTTTTTCTTTGATGGCCTCCTTTAATTTTTCTAATATCGCTGCGTAACATTCTTCGGTTATGCTCCTACCTTTTTTTTGTAATCAATCCGTAATCTCCCTTCACAATCCCAAAAAACAGTATCCATCAACTTTCCAGCCGATTCTGACACTTTGAGTTTCTTTGGCGGTAGTGTCCCCTTTTTATGCGATTGCATGGGCACCTGTTTGGACTCAGGCTCAAAATGATGAACCCATGTTTCATCTCCGGTAACAATCCGCTCCAAAATCTGTGCAGGTTTGTCTCCACACAGCTCCTTGTTTGGACGCACAGACGCGTTGCTGCTTCTGCAGCGGCGTGAGCATTCTCGGTACCCATCTTGCACTGACTTTTGTCATACCCAGGTGGTCATGTAGGATACGCAAAATGGTGGTATCTGATACTCCAACCAATGCAGATAATTGTTTTTTCTTCAAACGGGCATCTTGCAGTAGAAATTTTTGCACTTTTTCGACGATGTCTGCTGTGGTGGCCTCAACTGAGCGGGGGTCGTCTTCAATCGACTCCCGACCATGTTTAAAAAGACAATGCCACTTATAAATCACTGATTTACTAGGGCACTGTTCCCCATAAACGGTTTCCATTTCACTCAATATGGTTTGAGCGTTCTTTCCTCCATGCCCTCCGTTCCACGAACTTCTGGACCTTCCTTCGTATATAATGTCCTCCTTTAGCTAATTGTACAGTGCATACGATGAATCTACGCAAAAAGGAAATTAATTTCGATAGTTTTTAGGTAATAATAATATTAACATAGCAATATGATTTATTCTATCAATTTTATTACTTATTTCATTGGTATTATTAAACGTATTCACTTATATTATTAAGATTACTACAACAGCAATTTTTCGTTTTTCAATATTAGTATGAAATTGCAACAATATCCTATATGATAGCTTCGCAAATAGTGAAACAAAAACATTCCATTGCGAAATACGTATGGGATTAAAATGAGAAATTTAAACAACGATAGGATAAGAAAAATATCAGTACCTGTACTGGCACCTCCAAATGATACATTAATAAAACCAAATACGTAAATCAAATTTGCAATAATTAAGTTAGCAGCAAATTCGGTAGATGAAATATCGATCTAAATACGATAGGATAACCTTCGACTAACTGCTAATTAAAACAGTAGAGTAATGAGCGTGTGGATTAATAAATTAAAGGATGTTAGAATTCCATTGTGTTTTTTACCATCCACATTAGTATTAGTAAGCTGTGTGAAAAGTAGTTCCAAATTCTTTCGTGAAAGGCTTCTGATTTATTACGTTCTTGACTCTTTGGTGATTATGTCATGTATTTTGTCTTAATCAGTTGCGTAACATTAGTTAAGTTATTTACATTGCGTTACGATATATATATATATATGAATCATTCCTTTTCTGAAGCGACCGTTGAATTTTTCGAATTCGCACAAAGCGGGGGGGTTTAGATACTTTCTAATTCTCAATTTCACGTTTGGTAAATATATTTGAAATATAGTTTCTGGAAAAGTGACAAATGCGTTCGTGGCAAAAAAGATCCCTATGTACATAGAAATTTACTTAGAAAAATTCATTCAAATTAAATGAACCTGGTGACATTGTTAATGTAGTCCATAAAATTAAAGGTGATGATAAATAAAATAAACAATAGATTTCTGTATAAGCTCTTTAGGAAATTTTTGGTTTTCACTTCTATAAAATTATACAATTGGTATTGCTACGATGGCGACCTGAAATGTTGCCGCAATCGACAAGAAAAACACGGTATTGGTGTGGTTTTTTATTTTTATTTTTCGATGTAGTATCCTCGAAGATCAATACACTTAACTTAACACTAAACGGTGCTCCAGTCTCTTCAAGCCGTCGGAAAAGCAGGATGTTTCGAGGTCTGCAAAATAGCCGTCTGTAGTGGCGATGACTTCCTCATTTGAGGCAAACCTCTTTCCTCCCAGTAGTTGTTTAGGTTTAGGTATAAGAAAAGGTCAATGGGGGCTAGATTCGACGAATATCGGTACGTTCACAGCTTTGACTCTTCCTTGGTCTCTTGCATGTAGTGGTGAATCCAAGTCTCATCCACGGTTACGAAAAGCATGAAGAAATTCCATGGACTGCGGTGGATCCTGGCCAGACACTCTTCCGAAACGGTCGCCCGATATCGTTTTTGCTCCGGTGTGAGTGAACACGGTACCCATCGCGCCGACAGCTTCTTCACACCCAAAATTTCGTGTAGGATATGGCCAACGCGTTCTTCTGAGATGCCTGTTGTCTCCGCTATCTCTTTCAGCTTCAATCGGCGATCGGCTAACACGATATCATGAATCTTGTCGACCATTTCATCGTTGGTAGCGGTCTTTGGGCGTCCAGTACGTGGTTCGTCACTTGTGCTTGTGAAGCCACGTTTGAACTCGCTCACCCAGAAATTGATGGCCGAAATTCGATTGACAGTAGGCGTCTGAAATTTTGACAGTTTCACTTCAATCTTCGTACGCCAATTCTTGCCGATTCCGGAAGCATTTCAGGTCGCCCTCGTATGAGTAATAGATTTCATCGTGGTGTATCGCAAAAACTAGAGATGCTAGGAAGATATGCCAGTTAGTTTTGGAACCAGCACATCAGAAATGCCCTAAATCAGTTTGTATTTTACACGCACCACGACAAAGAATTTATATGTGTTATTTTTGTAATGTTCAATAGCTGTAAATACATGGCCACTTTTTGCAGTCTGTCCACTAATTCTGTTTCCTGAACAAGACATCCACATTCAAATAATAATCGACACGAGAACGTAACTTTAACGCTACATTTACCGACTCCATCAAGGTTAGAAGAATTACTCACCGTTTGGATTTCGTTTAAATAGCTTTATTACTCTGCTATTACTAATTAAATTTAACTAATGCAATCGCTAATTAAACAACGTTTGATATAGTCCGGCCTCGTACCGAATGGAAAATCGATATTATTGTTCGCCTTCTAATTTCGGCCGACTCTCATCGTTTTGGATATGTGTATATTACCCGTTTACCTATATAGAGTATTGCCTGTCGCTTTTCCAACAATATCTTGATGGACTGTCAAATGCAGGAATGATGCGTTACGACACTTTTTACGAGCGTCTCGGGCTGTCGCGATGAATATAAATTCATAGACAATAGACGTTAAGAACTAGACCCGATTCTTCAAACGGTAACCTTAACGTACTCGTCATATCGTCGTCTCTAACACTTGTGCAACGAGCTTATATCCCCTTTAGATTCTGTGTGTTACGTTATAAGCGGTTTAGGATCGTCTCTTACATACATATGTGCATTTTAATTGAACGCATAATAAAAGAAAAGAAATGTTATGTAATAGAAAACTGCTCATTTAATTTTACTGAGTTAGAAGTTGCAGAAGGACTGCAGACGATTTTATAGCGTTCAAGACACTCAAATCATGGTCCTAAAATTTTGTGCTACAAAATTACAATATTTTTCGATTATTTTGAAGTAGATAGCAGTGTGAGTTTTACAATACGTATTTGATAAGCCTATTGTATCCTCTTTATGTTAATAATAGTGAATTTGCTTGGGCTTACATAAAGACATTCTCAAAAATTAAAATATAGTATCGGAATAGTTTGCCATGCAAATTGACATCCTAAACAAAAATAGGATTGATAAAATTACGACTTCCTAGCATTTTACCAACGTTTTAAATTCCTGAAAAAATATCAGTCACGGTAGGATTTGAACCCACGACATCTGCGTCACCGGCGTATTGTACTACCATTAGCCCACGAGTTTGAATGTGAGTTCAAATCGCTTTTAATACGTAGTTATCACAATGCCTGTAGATGTATCGTAATATCTCAGCAGACACAATATCATTAAATGCAAGTTTTCACCAATTAAATTAATATTAATATTAAATCACCGCTGGTTTTAGTAATGATAAAATTGCGATTCCCTTGCAATTAACCAACGTTTTTAAATTCATGAAAAAAAATATCTGTCACGGTAGGATTTGATCCCACAACCTCTGCGCTACTGGCGCAATTTGCTGCTAACTGCACCACGAGACTAAATGTGGGTACAAATCCATTTTAATACGTAGATGTGATAATGTCTGTAGATATGTATATCGTAATATCTCAGCAGACACAATAGCTCTGTTTAAGCAGCAACTAAACACATTTCCGCACATATTTCGACAGTTAATATGCTGTTCAAGCATATTAGATTAATGTTACGTAACCAATTTGTAAACGGTAAAAGTAGTTGAATGTATTTTACATGTCCTGGCGATCAAGGGCGTGCGAATTTGCAGTTTATTGTAGAGCGTTCAAATGATAAATATATTGGTAATGAAAATTAAGACGGCTTCCTAATAGGTAGAGTCAGAGTGGAATAAGAGCCAGAGTAGACGTTAGTTCCTCGTCTTACTAGGAATCAGCAAGTGGCCCGGGTTAAAGTTTGCTAGAGAACGTGTCAATTAAGTAATGAATTGCTGAACCAACATACTCTTCACAGATGAGTCAAGATTTAAGCCTTACACTTCAGATAGACGTATAGAGTACAATCGAGATGAGTACGTGATATCACGTCACAAGACAAAACTCATTGGCGGGAAAAAACCAACTAAAGAACATCATAACTTCATAGGCGTCATTCGTTTTATACGATGGTTACAAACAATGGATAATATAATATATTTTTGTAATTATTTTCATTTTTTGTCCTGTGTGAATAGTTTACATGTTATTTGAATTTCATTTAATGTATATAACAAGTAATAGGTTTAGAATACGTAGTAACACATGGGCTGAAAAGTCCCGGGCCTAACAAAGAAATCACGTTTTTTTTGGTTCAAAATTAGCTTTATTCATCAACGTAATCTCCATCAAGAGCAACGCAATCATTCCAGCGCCGCTCTAACATTTCAATACCACTTTTATTTATCTTTTGCCTCAAAATAGGCCCCAGTTTCAGCGATAACCTCTTCATTCGTGCGAAATTTCTTACCGGCGAGCATTTTTTTGAGGTCTGCGAACAGCCAGTAGTTGCTGGGAGCCAAATCTGGCGAATACGATGGATGTGGGAGCAATTCGAAGTTCAATTCATGTAGTTTTGCCATTGTTTTGATTGACTTGTGACACGGTGCGTTGTCTTAATGAAACAAAATTTGTTTCTTTGCCATATGCGGTTGTTTCTTTGCAATTTCGGCCTTCAAACGCTCCAATAACGCTATATAATATTCACTGTTGATGGTATTTCCTTTCTCAAGATAGTCGATGAATATTACACCACGCACATCCCAAAATACCGAGGCCATAACCTTTCCAGCCGATTGTTGTGTTTTCGGGCGCTTTGGACGAGGTTCACCAGTTGCTGTCCACTCAGATGACGATCGTTTTGATTCCGGAGTGAAGTGATGGATCCATGTTTCATCCATTGTCACACATCGACGCAAAAATTCCGGTTTGTTACGTTTAAACATGGCCAAACACTGCTCAGAATCATCAACACGTTCTTGTTTTTGGTCAACAGTGAGCAAACGCGGCACCCGCTTTGAACAAAGTTTTCTCATAGTCAAATGCTCATGCAATATAAAGCCAATACGTTCTTTTGATATCTTTACGATGTCAGCTAACTCACGCAACTTCACTTTTCGATCACTCAAACCGATTTTGTGGATTTTTTTGATGTTTTCTGGTGTTACCGCCTCATTTGGACGCCCACTGCGTTCTTCATCATCGGTGTCTACGACCACGTTTGAAGTCAGCAAACCAACGTTTTATTGTTGTTTCTGATGGAGCAGAGTCCCCATAACACTTTTCAAGCCATTGCTTCGCTTGAACAGTATTTTGTCCCATGAAGAAGCAGTGTAAAATTAAAACACGAAATTGTTTTTGATCCATTGTTTTGAAAATAACAAAAGTAGCACGACTCTTAGCTCAATAACTCACAAACTAATGAATAGAATATCATGAAATTTTAACAGCTGTCTTTTGAAGGTTAATACTAACTGAGAGAAAGGTAACTGCAATAAAACTAGCGTCATCTATGTGTTAGGCCCGTGACTTTTCAGCCCATGTGTTATAGGGCTCACTAGAAACAAGCATGATAAGTTTAGTAGTACTTAAAGATGGCAGCTAATAAGAAATATTCAAATCTTAGCAAGTATTGGCGTGAAAGGAAAAATAATTCACAGTGAAAGCCGTGAGATTATTGCCAACGTATTGGGCGTGTTTATATTAAACGCAATTATATTGCTCATATTTAATTACTAGAAATAAAACATTTCATACAAATTATGTGATTATTGTAATAAATAATTTAATTTATCCTATACAAATTTAAATAAACAAGAAGCATAAATATTTAGCATATCAGAAGAATAATAATTATTTAATATTTATGTATGAATTTAAATAGCGGACGCCACTGGTAAAATTTGAATTTTCTTGCCGTGCAAAAATTGATGACGTAATGTCACGTTCTCATGTTGGATGCGCTATACCAGTGTAGAGACGAGATTCTGAGCGCTATTTCCAATGCAACATATCCCAGATCTATGCCTAACTTTGGTTTTGGCTCTAAGATGGTTAGGGCAGGCACCTCTTTAGCAATCTGTACCGAGTTAGTATCAGTAAACAGAGGTAAAATGAATGCCCACGGGTATATAACAGACATTGTACAAAATTATGTAGTACCATATGCACCAATAATAAGCAACGAATTCTTGCTAATCATCCGGGAATACCATGACGGGGTTGGCATTCCAGTTTTAGATTGACCTGTGGTGAGTCCAAACGTAAATCCTATAGGGAATGTGTGGAACTATCATCACAGAATGGTACGCACATAATACGTTGCCGCAGTAGAGCTACAGGGATTGAAAGATGTCCTCTGTGAGGAGTGGGAAGGTTTAGACCAACCTTATATACGAAGGTTAATTAAATTCATGCCAAAACGAATGCGAGTGGTCAGAAGAACCAGATGTGGCAATATAGAGTATTAAGTTACTATCCTGTAACTTTCTTTTCTAAAAAGATGATTTCTTTTGCCATATCTGCTTAATAAAAATTTCAAATATGAGTTTCTGTTTCCATTTGGTTCCTATATTATTTAAATAATCGTAACAATTTTTTCTTGGAATATATTAGGATATATTTAAGTTCCTTTAGTCATACTCATTTGTCCTATGAAAATGAAGTATGCGGTACTTTTTTGCGGAGTGTATTTAAAGAACCACTACATACTGGTATAATGAGCAATAACGTAAAATGGCGTACATTGTTATAATTTAATGTATTAGAATTAGTACTTATAAAGTCCATTAAGATTTGCTAGTAAATCTGAACTAATTTACCATTGTCGAAGAGAGGACACAATGATATATAATGCAAAACTCCCAAACAATTTCAAGATGATAATCGAACTCGGAATCGAAACTATTCTACTTATACCATACGAAAATTTGAAGGTCATTAACTGTGTCTCTTGGACGCTATAACATTGACTTCAAAAATTCTGCTAACCGTGTTTATTGCCCCAAATACACAATCACATATAATTAAAATCGAGAAGGCTAATAAAAATAATGCCATGCACTTTATAGTATAAAACAAAAATAATTTTTTTTCAATAAAAACGAACATTTCCTTTCCCAAAATGAAAGGAATTCTGGTTATAACTAATTAATGATAAATGATGAACTTGATATTATTTTTGGTAAACGATCTTGATCCACTGCACTTAGTACATCATAATCATAATACACTTGCAGGTATTAAAGATCTGATAAAAATCACGCAAGTCAATGTCTCCAGCGTGAAAGTAGTAACCGTTTTTTGTGACTCAATGCATCAACCGAAGGTTGCCGTACAAATAAATATTCATCACCAAAATTTGTGGAAGTATTTCAAAATTAAGACGACGTTTTATTATAAACTTTTTAAGGTTATGGTCGCGACGAGTTTTAAATGATTTAATGGAACGTAGACCTTTCCGTTTGTACGCAACGTAAGATAATTTAATCAATATACAGCGTGAGTAAAAAGATTTGTACAAAGTAGAATAGAATAACATGCAAAGAGTTTTGGATTTGGATCTTATATTAAACTCGTTGTGGAAACTCGGTTGTGCTGTGAGATGTTACATCATTACTCTTTACTTTACATGTTTAAGATTATTTAAATTGTACGAAGTTAGGTCATTATCATTTTGGGAGACCACTAGATTTTGTCGTATTGATATGTCCAGTTTGAATAGGGGTTTTATCCCGGGTCATTTAACTATACCACAAATTTGGCCGTTGAATCGCAATACATTACTGAAGTTATTGATAGGCATAGTCAATTTGATGTGATTTATACTTACTAAAGCTTTCCACGTTATTGACCAGGAGATTCTGCGTCACAAGTTGGATGAGTTTGGCTTTGTTCCATCTACTCTAAAACTAGTGCGTTCCTACTCTCAGCGACCGTAACACGTAGTCTACAATGGATATTTTTCTGATGAGTTTACTTTAACATGTGGCGTATCGCAGGGTTTAAACCTGGGACCACTCCTGTTTGTTCTGTATATTAATGACTTGCTACTGTAAATTGATCGTACTATTCTTACGTATGCAGATGATATTCAAAATTTACTCAGAAATTTTTAGTACCAGTGATTTTTACAAGCTTCAACGCAATTTGGACACAGTGGAGTGGTGCAGTACATACAAAGAGTCAATCCGGAGGAAAACTGAAACTATGGAGGAAATTGAACACCGTGCTGTGATAAAGTTCTTTACAAAGCAAGGAAAGAACGCTCAAACCGTATTGAATGAATTGGAAACCGTTTATGGGGAACAGTGCCCTAGTAAATCAATGATTTATAAGTGGCATAGTCTTTTTAAACATGGTCGGGAGTCGATTGAAGACGACTCCCGCTCAGGACGGCCAGTTAATGCCACCACATCAGACATCGTTGAAAAAGTGCAAAAATTTCTACTGCAAGATGCCCGTTTGAAGAAAAAACAATCATCTGCATTAGTTGGAGTATCAGATACCACCATTTTGCGTATCCTACATTACCACCTGGGTATGACAAAAGTCAGTGCAAGATGGGTACCGAGAATGCTTACGCCGCTGCAGAAACAGCAGCGCATCTGTGCGTCCAAACAATTTTTGGAGCTGTGTGGAGACAAACCTGCACTGATTTTGGAGCGGATTGTTACCGGAGATGAAACATGGGTTCATCACTTTGAACCTGAGTCCAAACAGGAGTCCATGCGATGGCATAAAAAGGGGACACCACCGCCAAAGAAATTCAAAGTGTCAGAATCGGCTGGAAAGTTAATGGCTACTGTATTTTGGGATTGTGAGGGGATATTATTGATTAATTACAAGGAAAAAGGTAGGAGCATAATTGGAGAATATTACGCAGCGATATTAGAAAAATTAAAGGAGGCCATCCGGGAAAAACGTCGAGGAAAATTGACCAAGGGTGTGTTGCTCTTGCAAGACAATGCGCGGGTTCACAAGAGCAAAGTTGCAATGGCTGCTCTACACAAGCATGGCTTTCAATCAATAGTTCATCCACCCTACAGTCCAGACCTGACACCTAGTGATTTTTATTTGTTTCCCAATTTAAAAAAGACTTACTTGGAAGAAAGTTTGCCGACGACAATGAGGTAAAGGAGACAAATTTGGCCCATTTTTATGATGGTTTAGAAAAATTAATTCATAGATCTAATAAATGTATTGTGCTTAAGGATGATTATATTGAAAAGGAAAAATAGATTTATTGTTTTATTTTATTTAAAACCTTTCATTCCACGAACTGGACCTCCTCTCGTATAAGGTGGGGAGCTGGTCCAGAACTGTGTCTGACATTTTACAAAGCCTATATTCGATCTACTTTAAACTATGATTGTATTCTTTTTGGGTCTGTAAGCCAATGCCATCTGATTAAAACAGAATGCAATACAAAGCTCTACGATTCTGTATAGGAGCAATGCAGTCCACCCCATGCCTTCCTGTTTCAGCTGAATTCCTTGAGCTACCTCTCTTCATTCAACGAGAATCTCTAACTAGAAAATATATTCTAAAAGCTAAAAACTTAAGTATAAGATAAACACTTACACCTTCATATAACAACGCCATATCTGATTTATCTAACGGGTTTTGGAAGATTAAAAATTCACCTCCTCCAGTTTCCGCATTTAGAGATACTAGCCATCTTGAATCTTCATGTCACATCTTCTGGCGGAATTTTATATTCCAATTACAATTGCGATGTAAGTTCGAACAGTATTATACTTCATTCTAGTTTAGCAGAAAATTACAATCAATTCTTTACAAATTTTTACAGATGGTTCCAAGAATATTAGCTCGCTTGGTTCTATCTTTTATATTCCATGAAGCAATTGTTTTGAATCTTTCAAACTGAATGTTATGGTCTCTACTATTACTACTGAGCTTTAGGCTATAATGAAAGCTTTGAAATTTTGTTTAAAACATTCTACCTTGAATGGGGTTGTTATAATATCTGATTCTCAATCTGCCCTAAAGTCAATACACAATTCTTGTAATTCTAATAAAAATCATGTCTTTATCATTAAAATTTTTGACTTGCTATATAGTTTACAAGAAATGAATCTGTAAGTTAAGTAAAGCCCTTTGTATCATAATTAACAACGATATAGCTGATATGCATTCTAAAAATACGAATATTATTAGCTATTTTAGAGCTCAGAGGAGGGAACGTTGGGCTACTGACTGGCATGAGCTTACAAAGAAATCTAAAACGCAATATGCGTTACTCCATCTCGACTTAGCCTCTCACATTGATTATATCCATGAGTGAAGTGTTACTAGATACTTTAGTTCTACGATATCCCATTTAAAGTTTAATCGTATATGCTCCCCCGCACATCTCAATACGATTGATGTTCTTGATAGTCCTTGCTTCTCATGTGATAATGAGACTTTAGGTGATATTAATCATATTTTATTTGTATGATCTAATTTTATCAGATACCGAGATGAGTTTTTTTCTTTACCTCCCAATTAATATCTTTTTCATTTTTCCACAAAACAATATAAATATTTATAACATTATTATAAAATTTTTAATTCGTAATAAAATACGTCTATGAGACCGATTTTTGGTTTTCTTTCGCTTTTATTTGTGTAAATTAGATTCCTTTCCTTTGTTTACTATTTATTTGGTTAGTTTCATTCCTTTTACGTGGCCCTGTATGTACTATTTTAATTCAATTCTGCACGATCGGCCCATGTCGTTAAGTATGTATCCTTGCACTGTTCCTTTCGTATCTTGTTTTGTTCGTTTCTTCTTTTTAATGTTTATACTAGGATTTCTTACGTGGGTAAATGACTATTTATCAAGCCCAAAAGAAAAAAAAAGAAGAATATCGTATCAATATGTCTCAATGTTACACTCATAAATTATTTCGTTAAAATTCGTAATTTTTCTAATGATCGATAGTGCTATTTTAGAAAGTCTAATACGTCTTTAACAGCTTGCGAAGAGGATAATTTTTCCCGCGAATAAAGGGTGTCCTTGTTTTGCATTACACATTTTATGATCGTCCTTAATATTCACATCAACTCCGTCATCTTCTCTTAAAGTTATTGTAGTCGTATTGTCCCACGATCTAAACATTCACAGGTATAGCAGTAAACTCCACTCACACAAATTTATTAACTATGCGGAACGCAGCGTTTCGAGAGCACGTGGGCTCTCATTGTCAACCGTGTCCACACAGTCCTTGCAATCGTCATTTGATCTAAACATTGTAAAGTTCTGAATTTGTAACGTCCGATTACTTTGTTGTTACGTTCCTCAAAACAGTGTATTGAAATCATTTGTTATTATTGGTACTTAATAATGATGATAATAAGATTTAGAATATTCATGGGTTAGTATTAATCCGGCTCTGATATTTTATAGGCTCTTCAAATTTTATTTTTACCATCGGCGGTTTATGAAGAAATTATCGTAATAAATCTGCAATGGGCCTGGCTATGATTCCACGATATAAATTGACACAGAATGTTCGTTACACCATTTTACGTTACTTATAGCAGTACTATTTAAATTAAGAAGTAAGTTAGATTCTTTTCAAATCATTCTACTGTTAGAGAATATATATTAGCTGTTTTGTATGAATAAGATATTTTAAATATGAAAACATTTTGTCTTATATACATGTAACTAAAATTACTCCACCTCACTACGGTGTGATAGATTTTAATCCTCGGTTATAAGTAGACCAGGAGCAAGACTGTACGTTAATAAATTGCTACAAAGTGTTAATTTATGCGTATACGAGTATTGAAAGATTAAATTTTATCATCTCGAAATGATACACGTGTCGAAGTAGGTGCCAATTGAAGAATGAGGTAATTTGTATATTTGGCAATTGAAGTTTTACGTATGGTTAAGTAATATTACTGTGCATAAATGTAACATTTAAAAATGCAATTCATCTCCGTCGTGAAGCAATGAAATGTGTATGTGTACCGTATTATTTCACGGATATTTGGGGTATTTCCGTGTATATAATGGAACATCTGACGTTAAATTTGCTCTGGCTAGTCGACAATAAAATGTGTTAAGTTCTGTAGAATATTGGATCGTCATGTACTAGATCTTTTGTAATAGTTTAGGTGCATATATCATCTGTGTTACTAACCAGACCCTTAATAAATTTGTAATGGACGCTGAGACTAAATTAGTGAACCATAAGTCTAGTTTAGACCGTAGTGGATAAGCATAATAGTATCAATATGGATAATGCATTTGGTATTCGCTATAATAAAGCCCAGGCACTGCAAATAAAGGCAGATTATATTTTCAATATGACGAGTAAATATCAGCTTCTGCTTGAATTTGATGCCCAAATTCTTAGCATATTCTAGATGAGTTGGAACTTCACCATCGATGTGGTAATCATAAGTAGACGTAGTAGCTCTTTGATTATAGGAGACGACATTGCATTTGAATGTGTTCATACCTAACCCGTTTCTCATCATACCATGTTTATAATTTGACTGCATTTTGGTGATAGGTGCATGCAGTCTTCATAAACTATTAGCAAATAATAGAGAAATCAATTAAAATATTAAAAACAACAATGGACCAAGGGACCCTCAGGAACACCAGAGGTGGTAGTCTGATCGATATCCTCTATGAGTCAAATATTTTAAAATAAATGTTATTCGCTAATATAGAAGATGAGCTTGTCCTACACTCTGCACTAACTACCCCTAAATTTTTGAATTAATATGAAAACTATAATGGTTATGGTTCGAATTATAAGAACTATTGATTCATGTTATATCTAGTACACCGCCCAACAAAATAATTTTTTGTCGTGATGCCTGTAAAATACGCACTGATTTGGGGTGCCTCTAATGTGCTGGTTCCAAAAGTAACTGGATTTTCTTCCTAGCGGCTCTAGTTTTTGAGATACACCACGATGAAATTTATTATTCATACGTAATACATTTCACCGTTATTTATTACTAGAACAGATGCTTTCTAACTTTCCTAGAAAGAGCGAATTTCGAAAACTAGATCTGATAGAAGGAAATTTTTGGATTAGGCACCCCAAAATTGCTTAATTACACTTAAAAAATCCGAAGCACCAAAATGTGTGTTGACCAGTGTTCTCAAATAGTGTACCAGATGATTCTTTTCATCATAAAATTCTTGACACTTATAAAACCTTTTAACGGTCCTAAATCGTTAACGTTTTACCTTTCCGGACATCTTACTCCTTGTTTTGCAAAATCTACTTTCATTTTTACGTTATAGTTTAACTATGCATGTAACTTAAGCTCAACCTTAGTTAGGTGCTGTTGATGAGTGACTATTACAATTGGAGGATAAACCAAATAATAATCTATGAACAAACAGCGACAGTCAAAACGAGTAGTAAAAGTCTTATTGAAAATAGTTTCAGACTTCATAAACTGTAAAGGTCTTTTTTATTTTTAAGAATGTCACATTACACACATATTACGGTACATTTAAAACCGTTGTAAAAAGTAACTGATTGCCAGCATAATTCTTGTTTAAACCGTTTTATATCTTCATTAGTGCATTTTTCCAGCACTAAAATTTGTAGAAAACAAATGTTGCTTTTACCACCCCTTGACCTTTTCAATGTATATAATAAAACCAACTCTTTCAAATTTGTTAAAAAAATAGGCTCCTTCCTGTATTTGCGTTCAAATATTACAATGTCAAGTTATAAGCTCAAATCCTACAACTAGTAAAGAGTTGTTGCGCAAAACAGATTACGTACACATTTATTAATATTTTAACCTTACCAATTGTGAACGGTTACAGCAAAAATGTGAAGTTGTCTGCGCGTTTTCCGTTTTGGTGTAACACTTTAGTCACTCAGTCCGTTTGCATATAAGTAAAAATATGCCGCTATTACTTGCAGCGTATTCAACTTTGCGTGTAGTAAGTCGTTATTCTTGCAACATACATATGCTGAATTAAATGTTAAGTTTCATGAATAAGGATTTATCGGCGAACAAGCATTAGAAGAAAGTTGTTTGCCTCAATCCATAGAAACATATTAGGGCATTCATAGAATTGAACAGAAAAAGATTAACGTGTCAGGTGTTATTTGTCAGTTTTGATGCATGAACCGGTGATTTCAATGCTGGTATGGAACAGATACCGCCGTTTATGGCTTGATTTGAATCAGAGATTCTGATTCTATACGTGTGTAGACTAAAGAGACCAATATCAAGGATAATGTTTGTACAGATGTGCAAGGTATGATGCAATTTGAAGAAAAATACTAACATAGTATGATTTAGTTATACTTATTTACAAATATATGGGTACCATTTTCTCAGACATTACCTTTGTTGTAGATTTCTAACGATAATAATGAATTAATAAGGGATGTTTGCTATGATTTCTATGTTACTTCTCTGCATATCTCTACATCTCATGATATCCACAAGATCATGTTAACAAAATTTATGTACACTACCGTCCATATTAGTACGGACACACAAATAAATTTAAACAGACCAAAAAATATTCAAACTCATTTTACCAAAAGTTACCAGTAGCAATTACAATTAAAGTATAAAAGTAAAAAAGTAATTCTAACGAAAGATAAACAGAAACTTCTTAAACATTCCGTTCATGAAAGAAACTCCCTTTTCCGCGAAGAACAGCTTTCACAATTCGAGGCATCCGCTCCACTAGATTTTCAAGGACTCTATTTGGCATATTAGTCCATTCCTCCTGTAAAATGTTCCGCAGAAGGCCTACGGAGGTACGACATACTTTTCGGACCCTCTTCCTCAATTCATCCCTTAACAGCTCGATAGAGTTTAGATCGGGGCTTTGCAGCGGCCATGTCATTATTTGTAAAGTGTCAGTATCTTGTTCTTCATTTAAGAAATTTTCACATATCACTGCTGAGTGTTTAGGGACGTTGTCCAGCATGAACACAAAATTTTCACCGATTAGACGTTGCCTGGATGATATTGCAGTATTTCTAAATAAGTCTCTATTCGCAAAATACCTCCGATTTGTTTTGAAGTCTACTGTACCGGCGTAGGAAAAACAACCCCAAATAAACACAGAACTTCTTCCTTTATTGACAGTTAACACTACACAATCCTGCAACATTCTTTGGCCTTTCGCTCTTCTATAAAAGTAAAAAGAAAAAAAACCTGAACCGCCCAAGAAACCAACTGAAACATAAAAATTTAACGTGTTTTATAAATCTTTCTATCTTTAGAAATAACGGAACATGTTGTAGGAAACATAGGACACTCAGTATAGTTAATTTAACGAAATCTTACTAATGCTGATGGGTGTGTTTTTTAACGCTTTGTGTAAATGTCCGTAATATGTTACATTCTAGCGTCTAAGTGTATTTTGCATAAGTAGATAAAATGATGCAATCGAGAGTTGTCTTGATTTGACATTTACGTTAACACTAGCTCTTTTATTACTTAAAAGTTTATAGCCCAGAGGTTTTTTTATGAATCGAATATTGCCGTGATTTATTTGTGCTCTTAAACAAAATTATTTTTTGTTGCACCATTGTTTTGTTTCAACAGCGCTTACGTAATACCTATACTTTCTAACAAATTAAGGTTTCTGGATATCGAATTCGGATGGAATTTGTTGGAAATGTGGGGCACATTGAAGAATAAATTCCGATTTGATTAACCACAGTAACATAATCGAAATAATAATCTAATTTTGAATAATTTTTAAAGAAAATATTGAAATATGGGTGTTTGTCCAATTTGAGCTTCTTAAGAAAAAATATGAGATTAATAACATGCATGTACACTACTGTCCATAAGTAATTGGTCATCTATGTTCTCTTAAAACTTCCAAATTAAATCGCATTTGTCTTGGATATTATTATCTAATGGTACTTAATTAATAAGTCATGCAAACACATAGAAATATATATACAAAATTAAATCAAAGTTTGCTTTCGTCAATATAGCCTTCTCTATTTCTTATAACTGTCGCGTATAATCGGGACATTCTTCCAATTAATTTTGTCAGAGTATCTTCGATATCGTGTTCCATTCTTTCTGCAGAAGAGTCCACAGGACAGTAGCAGATGTTAGAATGGTTTGTTTTACTTTGCCATTCAAAACATCCCATAATAATTCAGTAGAATTGATATCGGGAGATTAAGGGGGCCATTCCATAACAGTAAGGCTGTCTTCTCTTGTTTTTCTTGCAAGTAATTGCAAAAGCTGTATACTTTGGGACATTATCACAGAAGTAAAGCTTTCATTGACTAGTCGCAACCTCTACGATACCACATTATCCTCTAATTTTTTTCTATACCCTTCTCTTTGCAGAATACCGTAAATTTTCACTAAATCTCCGACAGAAGCGCCAGCACAACACCCCCAAACCATCACCGAACCTCCTCTGTGTTTGGCGGTTTATTTATTTTATTTTGCGTGTAACCCACAAGTGTAGTGAAAGAGTAACAACGTATGAAAATGTAAATCCAGAGATAACGTGCATTAAATGTTAGATGCGGACTAACAATGCGATTTAAAAAAGAATAAATATATAAAACATATATACATGTGAGTAATCCAGCGGTAGTCCACTGCCCATGAACTACAGATGCAGATCCAGAGCAAATAGCCATTGGATAGCGGCAGGGCTACCGTCAAAAGAATCTCTTCATTCACCAGTATATTTTCTTAGTAGGCTATCCTGAACTATATGTGGTAGGGTTTGCTCAGGAGCTCGACAGTCACATGTTGGGTTGTCCGCGATGCCTCATTAGTGCAACACTGATTTCGTTTTTGCACACACTATGTTTTACGGGGAAGTTGCATGCCAGGGAGTTGTTTATTAGGATCGTCTATATTGTGGTATTTAATATTACTATTATTCCATTTCGCTATCCAGACATTACGGATGGCATAAATCCTTCCTGGGGAATTACAAATTGGTGCTACTGATTTGAACCGATATACACAGAGTTCGGTCAACATTCTTGGTTGTTCAGGTTAGTTTATCTTTTGCGATTCTTTGAAAGCGGAATGTTGCCATCGGATTTCTGGAGGAGCAATAGTTTATAGGACGTGGGGCCACGGTAACGGAGTTGACCTCAACGTCCCTGATATCATGGCTTCATTTAGTTCGGTGTCGATTTTGCTACTTCGGCCCCACACAAGATCGCAGTACTTCGCCGCACAATAGACACAATAGAATGTGTTTTGGCCAAAAATTCCTTTTTCTGCTGATCTTCGATTGAATACACGTTCGCGTAAGCCGTATATTTCAAACTTCGACTCGTCACTTTACAACACCTTCATCCAGTATTCGAAGGTGCAATTCTTGTGTACTAGTGCCCACCCATACAGTTTTCGCTTGTTTTCTTTCCTTAATAAGAATTTTCTTGCTGTTACTCGCCCGCTAGATTTCTTGTCGACTTCTTCTTCTAATCCTTACGATTAGACGATCTTCTGCTGACGCTGTCTCCTTCGGCCGCCCACTTCTCTTCTTATTGGAAAAACTGCTGTAATCCACCATATTCCTACTAATGTTAAATTCGCGTCCAGTTTGTCAAATGTTTTTAACCGCTCTATGGTAACTAACAATTAAAACAGCATCTGAATGGACAATTCCTTAATAATAAATATCAAAATCCAGAGGTAATAATTCGCTTATGTATGTTCTCAACAGCAGTAAATTTCGAACTAGCACAAATTACAATGATATGGTGTAAAGAGACCTCGGATTATAAAATGCAATCAAGCTATTACAACTGTATTGCATCAGAATTGCAAGAAAAACTCATTAACAGGTTTGATACCCTTATAGCTCGAGTGCAAGTAAAACGAATTTTTATTTCTAAGAGATCACTAATGGGGCGTATACTAATGAATCTTCCTAATAATATGTATACATACGTATATGAGGGTAGTTTGCATCTATTCTCGTTATTTATAGTAGATGATTCATAAAGAAAAATCAAGAGAAAGGGCGGCCGAATACTTATGGGTGGTAATGTACGTTGACTTTTCCGCAGTCTTAAAATGTTTATGCGAATGTAAATATGAAAAAGGATCTAATTTTATTAAACAAAAATAAATAGGGATTTCCATAAACCGCAAAAAAACTTGCCGCTTTCGTATTGACTAAATTATACTATCTATACAGTACATATGCATTAGATTAACAATACATACACAACAATTTAAACAAACTATTGAGTTGATTGTACTTAGAGAAAATCCATAAATTTGTCATTTGTTAAATCTTCGGCGTATTACACGGATTGTGGACGAGAATGCGGTTAGTTTTATGTAATTCTACGTGAAATAATATTGTCTCTACATATTATACCCTGTTATGTAATATTTGCCGTACAATAATGATAGGATTATGTGCAAAAATCACGTTATTGAGTAATCGGTAAGCTAAGAAATATTACAAAACAAATTTTTTATTCTTAGGAAAGACAAGTTGGAGGGAGACGCAATGGGTAATGACGGTTTTTTAAACGCGACTGTTCCAATACAAATAAAGCGCGGATATAATCAATAGCCTAAATGACACCCTAGCTAGCAAAGCTAGAACTTTAATTAAATTACCTAACCCAAATGTTCTAGATAATTTAATGATGTATGACGAGGTACATTTCCACATATCGGGATCTGTAAATAGGAGCAATTCGATACTGAGCTGCGGAAGAACTGGAATAAGTTCACGGATAACCTCTGCATTTCAAAAAAGTTACCGTGTGGTGTACCGTTTCGAAGAAGATGACCTTACAATGACGATAACTTCCCAACGATATTTGCTCCAAAATTCTCTACCTGCCTAGAACATAAAGAATTATGGTTCCAGCAAGTAAGCCATACTGCGCGAATTTGCATGGCTTCTCTAATAAAGGCGTTGTCGCTGCAATCCACTTGGGTTACCTTATCAAAGACTAATCCTCAAAATTTTCTTTCATATACAAAGGCAATAATAACTTCTCAGAAGAAACCATTTATGCTAACTTTGTTCTTACTACCTTGTTAGTTATTACGTAAAATGAAATACTGAATATTATGTTCAAATTTCGTCAGAAGGATATGGGTGCTGATGATCTAATGTGCAGTTTTGTCTTACATTCGCTCGATATGCGTTTTCTAAGCCTATAACTTATATTACTAACTTAAGGATCACCAATTGTACTTTTCTTATTCCATGGAAACGAGTAATACTTAGTCCTGTTGGCCAATATCTATTTTATCGAATTTTGCCGAGGTTTTTGTTGAAAATGCTATCTGCTATGTTTATATAACAATACGTTGACTTACATTACACCAAATCAACATCGTCTTGTTCGTGAGAGGTCAAAAGTTACTTCTTCCTGCATGACAATTTATTAGTGAGTAACTGGAAGATCAGATTGACATTGTTTATATTGACCTTAGACGTGCCTTCGATGTAATTAACTACACAATTTTACTCGACAAGCTGTTGACTTTCGTTGCACCTCGTTACAACATGTCACAACTACTTCATTCTGATTTAACTGAAGGAGTTTACTATATAATCGTCGCAGAACAGTATAAGTTCTCTTAAAAAGTGTATTCACGAGGCCACAACCAAATGAGGCAAACAGAAAATCAGAAGAACAAATGATGTTTGGTGGAACGACACTAAAGTTTTTGGTAAATGAAAAGGAAACAGCACATCTGAAGTGGATCACAACACAAGATCCGGATGACAGAAAAATCTATATGAGATACAATTACCAAGTAAAAGAGAAAAATAGAAAGCTATGAATAATTGTTTAGAAAGGAAATGTGATCACGTGAACAGACTTATGGGAGAATCAAAATCTAGGCAAACCTTGAGAACACTGAAGAAAAATACAAGTGAAGTGAAATCTATAAATCCAATAGGAATGGATAGCTTGAAGAGGTACTATAAAGCTTTATTAATTAAAGACAAATAATTTTAGGGAAGTAGATTACAAAATTGAATCGGTCGACCTAGCCATAAGAGAAGTAACAGTGAAAGCAGTTATAGAGGCAATGAAATCTGTAAAAAATAACAAAGCGGTGAATGCAGGGGATATGCCCATAGAAGTTATTAAGAATTTCCCAATCGTAACGTTAGAAACAATTGCCAGGTTGTTTACATCCTGTTTACAGAATAATGAAGTCCCGGAAGAATGGAAAACTGAATATGTAAGTTCTGTACCCAAGAAATGCAGCAAGAGAAAATACGAAAACTATAGAGGAATTAGTGTTACATCCTCTATGTGCAGACTGTATGGACGAATAGTAAAATCCAGAATTGCGGAACAAGAAAAAGATTCAGAAGAACGTAGTGGTTTCATACCTGGAAAATCTTGTATTGATAATATTTTCTGTCTAGTATAGCACATAGACGTGAATTACATCTCATATTTATAGATTTAAAAAAGGCTTGTGACAGTGTTCGTATAAATCAGTTATGACAGACAACGGAGTACAAACAAACTCTGTGAACGTGATTAAAACAACTAACAAAAGCAGAGTGAAATTCATTGTAAATTTAGGGTTGCGATAGGGATGCTGCATGTCACCAACGTTATTTAAAATATATGTCAAGACGGTACTGAAGGATTGGAGAAAGAAATATACGCCGATGTGGGTGCTTAACGATGACCAGCAAATATATATAGTTACGAGTTCGCTGACGATCAGGTTATATTAGCCGAGGACGCAGATGACATCGATTACATTTCCAGGAAACTGAGGGAAGAATACGCAAGATGGGGTTTGGGGATTAATATAGATAAGACAAAGTGCATGGTAATCGGTTATTAAGGAAAATAGTTAGTGCTGGAAAATGAAGTGATAAAAACGACAAATGCGTATAAATATCTAGGAGTTACGTTAACTTTCGATGGTACAGATGAAATAGATATACAGAATAAAATAATAAAGGGAAAAACTATAATTAGACAACTACATCCTGTGGTATGGAATGAAAACATTTCGAAGAAAACAAAAACCCGGAGGTTCCACTTTTTTGTTGAAAGCTGTGTTACCTATGGAAGTGAAGTGTGAGCGCTGAATTTAGTAGATGGAAAACAAAGTAATCTCAAGGGAGATGATGAACTGGAGACGCTGCTGTAAGAAGATATTATTAGATCGTGAAAGAAATTAAGGAATAAGTGAAATAATGCACGTTAACACGTTATGGTATGGCCATATGAGGAGAATGGACCAGGACATACTACCACAAAAGGTTTGGAAATGGAAGCTTGCTAATAGGAAAAAAAAGAAAGACTAAGAAGGAGTTGGGAGAAAGGAATTAGATTATACAGAAAAGCGGACTCAGGAAAGATGGTTTTAGGGATAGAGTTTCTTGAGATGCGGTAAATGGCAAAATTACCACACAATGTACCACAGGAGTCCGCTGTTGTATGTCCTGTATATAAAAAAACACTAGTTTTTGTTAAACTGCATTATATATGCATTTAAGATTTATTATTTTGACCTTAGTGCTTTCGTCTGTATCTACATAGCAACGCTCTGAAAAACGTCAATACCCAGTGCGCTACCCTACACAGAAAAAACAGATATGAGATGTGACTAATAGAATAGTCTAACGAATTTATATAAAATCATCAGCAGAGCTACTGGTCTGCCGATATGACTTGTCAGCTCTGGCTATCACTAATTCAAGAAAATAAGAATCAAGAATTAGTAATTAATCAAAATAAAACTAAATACATCGTATTATCTAGAAATAAAACATCACTTATTAAAACACATTTTATTCTAGTAGGCTTTGTAGGAGAATTTTTCTAGCACTAGATATTTCTCAGTGTACTTTTTAAAATAAAATATTGATCTTAGAATAGAGTAGTAATACATTGAATCTAAAGACTATCAATTCGTATTTACCTTACTTGCTCCTTGAGTGCAGAACTTAAAGATTATGGAACTTGAAGGAGTTCATTAATCAATCAAGAAAATTACACGTAGTCATTATTTTGCATTTATAAATATCAATGAAAGTGTGTAACCAAAGTGATTTATAAAGCAGCTGCTAAAGAGGTCATAAATGGACACGTTAGAATGACTTTATACGCGTGAATATAATTAAAGATTGTGATCATAATTGGCCATTTAAATTATGAAGAATTGTAATTTATTGTGTGTGTATATATATATACAGTATCCACTTATGAACGTGTATATATGCTAATGCAAATTTTTTATGCACAATAAAGCTGGGAGTAATGAACATAGCTTTAAAAATGATTCACTAAAAGAATCTTAGATTGAAGAATTAAGAAGACGAAAGCATATACACTAGGGTGACAAAATAAAATAGACACCAGGTAAAGCGGTATAAATATGTAAACAGCTAAATTCTAAGAACGAATTAAGAACTTTCTCTTGTCATTAGGGTAGGGGTAGATGTATCGGAAGGAATTCGTCATCGTTTAGTATCGTTACAACTATGCCTCGCTTACAAGCATCGAGTGATATTAGCGACTTCACCCGGGGTCGCATCGTTGGCCAGAGTGAACGCGGCGCTTCGCAACGTGAAATAAGCAAATTTTTAAATATTCCGTTGTCCACAGTTAACCGTGTGATTACACAATTTAAACGCAAGGAAAAAACAACAGTGGAGCCGAGACGAAGTCGTGCCGGACCTTCTGAAAGAAGTCAAAGGGTGCTTGTGCGCGAAATGTTGAGAGAACCGCGAGAAAGTACAGCTGAGCTTGCGGCAACTTCACAGAAAAGTCAGCGCACCGTTCTGCGATACCTCCACAGTGTGGGGATGTATAAAAGGGTGGCAAAGAAAAAACCTCTCCTTATGGCATTTCAAAAACGGCGCCGAATGGCTTGGGCAATCGAAATGCGAACGAAACCCGAAGAGTTTTGACGGTTTGTCATTTTTTCAGACGAAAGCAGATACTGCCAATTCAGTGGTAGTGGTCGTACGTGGGTATGGAGACGTTCGTCACAGCAACTGGGCGACAAATTTTTGCATCAGACGGTGAAATACGGCGGTGTGAACATCATGGTGTGGGGCGCGATGTGGTATGGTGGAAGATCGCAATTAGTAATCTGCGACGGAAATATAAATGCGGCAAAATATATCCAAATATTAACAGAAGGACTACTACCGATATTCGACAACGCCATTTTATCTAAAGAAGACGCCACTTTTATGGAGGATGGAGCACCCTGCCACAAAGCAAGAACAACAACCACATGGAAAGAGGAACAGGGGATTCGGATTTTACCATGGCCAGGCCAATCACCAGACATGAATCCGATAGAGAATGTTCGGCACATAATCCAGACAAATATGGCGAAACGACCCCGAAAACTCAGCAATAGGGAAGAACTCGTGGCAGCTGTTACAGAAAAGTGGTTAAATATTCCAGAAGACACCATTAATCATTTAATAGATTCTATGCCACGACGACTCGCAGCACTTCACGCAAGTAAAGGTGGATAGACAAAATATTAGTCTAATTTAAAAATATTTTGTATATATAACGAGAATAGAATCTTTTTTTTAATTAGTAGGTGTCGATTTTATTCTGTCAACCTAGTGTAAGTTTTTAAAAGTCTCGCTTCCAAATGTTGTAAATAAATACAATATCCTGCCTTCCTTTGAATCTATGATTAGAAATAAAGTGAATAAAGCGACGCAGGGTTGTACCATTTTATGAGAAACCATATATTCATCAATTTTACTGTCCAATATGAGATTTGTTTTTACTAATTTGAGTATGCTGAATCGGAAAATCATATATAGTTTTTGCGGACCACTTCAAAATTTAACTCTATGCCATACCATGCTTTCTGAAGACCCACTAAGTTGTTACTTAAGAACTGACAAGATATGAATAAATTCATTTATTTCTTTAAATAGAATATTAATCACGAGTATGGTACAAGTATTTATTTTAACAGTCATTAAAAAATTACAAGAGTACTTACAGGGAATAAACTTTCGTATACTACACTTTTTGCTGTGTATTTTGATTTGGCAGTCCCTTCGAACACTCCAACAGTAGTCGGCCATCATGTGAGAATCCCTTCTTCCTTTATACCGAGCCTCCATATTTTTTAAATCTTGATGAAATCTCTCGCATTGTTCATCGCTTATAGCACCAGAATTTCGAGAAACCTGCCAAGGTGACTATGAAGGAAATGAACCTTTATGCTCGTGTTACAACCTAGACGGTGAATTTTTTGAAGCATTGATTTCACTGGAGCTTTCTAATTGGAACCTTTTCTGTTTCCAAGAAGAATTGTTTGCGACCATAGTAAATGAAGTCCATGATTCTTTCTCAGCTTTATTCATAGAGTTCTAATTTGAGGTCCATCAAATACCTTAGCTTCAATTCTTCTCGTAACTTCGTCGTGGAAACTTTTGACATATGCGCTTGAAATAGTCTCCTTGTAAATTTAGAGCTTCATAAGACCTAATTTGATGTAAAGAGGTGGAAAAATTACTTTTGCTCTGTTGACTAAAAGTTTACTTACAATATTCTTACATTTATTTGAACAATTAAAAATTTGCTGCATTTAGTTTTCAAGAATTTTGAAATCGGCAAACAAGAAATGCTCACAGTAGCAATGCAATATGTGACTTAGCTTCCAACTTAATGACTAATGATAATAATCTCGCACTACAATAAGACTTTTCTCTTGAGCTGATGACAGGTATTCGTTGTTTATTTTTAATAGGAACCACTAAATAAACTAAAAAGTGAGAAGATATTTTGGTTGATGCTCCATAAAGTTCTGTATTATGTTCTCTTCAGAACTTTTAAAAGCTGCTTCAATATTTTTCTATTCTTCAATTGCATAAGGCAAATTTTTGCTGAATTCCATCACAGAGACTGGTTTTAATCATATTAAAGCGTCTTCGAATTGGGTAGACTCACAAGGTTGATCGTAAACTGAATTTAATTTCGATTTTTCCAAGAAACTTGTTTGGCTTAATTTTTCTTCTTCTAACAGCTGCTTTTCTTCTTCTGCCTTGCTCAATTGTATCATTCTACTTATTGAATTATTAGAATCCATTGCTTGTGTAACGTTTTTGGGCTTTAAAAACGAGCCTGTTTTCCTTTTTTTAATCCCTGAAAACATTCCTTAAGCAATCGAATCTTACAGTTAAATTAAGCGATCCTATTTCTCGTATATGGTGTTTAATTAAAAGTAGAACAAAATACAATAAGTAATAGTACCTACCAAAGCCGCATCTTCGCATCAAGTACATGCCAAGTTTTACAATTTCAAACGAAGAAATAAAATCACTCCTTGAAGTGTTGCAAGCTTAATTTAAAAATGCAATAAAAGCATGTTTGTTTGCTAGATTTCAAAGAAAAGTAAGTGACTGATAGCTTTTTGAAGCAGTTATCTTTAGAGTTTTAGTTTTTAAGTATTGCACTAACGCAAAAAATATGATTTCACAAAAGATTTTAAAATTCATTCCAGTATTATTGCACAAATAAATTATTTGTTCCACGAATAACTTAATGCTTAAATTAATGTACATATAATAAATTGAAAGTCTTAAAACTATTGGTTGAATCTTTGTTTGGATGTACTAAATATTTTTCTGCTTCAATTCTAAAACCTGCCAAAAACATTAATCGAATCTTCATAGTTTCACTAGACCAACAGAATTTTGTTAATTTCAACCTCATTCTTTTGTTTCAGCTACTTTCATTCTCGGACTTGCTGGTCTAATTGTGATAGCCATCGGGATGTTGGTGATGTTCGTACATCCATACGAAAAGATATTCAATTGGGTAAGATTTATTTTTTATTTTTAGTCTTATGGTTACCTTCGATTTAAAAATAATGATCTAACACAATCTTTCCATTGATTCGCAGAAAGTTCTATTCACTGAGGGCGGAGAAATCTTTGAATTATGGAGAGCACCCCCAGTAGATATCTATTTAAGAGTTCATTTGTTTAATATCACTAATGCAGAGGAATTTATGAGCGGAAAAGAAAAATTAAGGGTGGAAGAAGTGGGACCATATGTTTACAGGTATTGGAACTAATTAAAATGTATGGTATAAATTTTAAATTAATATGAAGCTTCCGTTGGTCTCTGTAATGATATCTATACAATATCCTTGTCACTGGCAATGTTAAAATTATTCGAAAAAATGTAGGTATCGGTAAGATTTGAACCTACGCCCTCTCAGAGCATTTTTCTAGACTTATCGGTTTCCTTCTCGACACTTTAATCAGGTTCACACAAAAGGATGCGCCCTTAGCACTAACGCACGCACAATCGGGTTTATTTAGAAACTAAAGCATTTATCAATACACAATACATCTTCGGGCGGCCTGCTTCCACCCCAAAGAGTATTGTAAATTTATTACCTGGGATATTGTTCCAAAAATAGTTCGTGACGATGAGGATTATTCTATAAATTACTGTATTGTGTCATAAAGTATAATAGGTTTTTAATCATTCTCCAACCGATATTTATAATGTTTTACTGAGTGTCCGAACTAATATGTACGGTAGTGTACATTCGCTATTCTTAATATTGATAGTAATCATAATGCAAGCATTCTAACAGCACACGTTTCTGCAGCTTTAACCATTATATCCCAGCAGAACTAATATGTTTTTAGTACCAAATTCTAATTAATTAAATTATTTCTTGCGGAAAAATGGTGTTACAAGAAAATTATAATTTATTGCTAGAAATTTTGTTGATTATGTGTGGTCAGTTTTGATTAATATATCATGCTTTGCAGAGAAATTATGTCGCATGAAAACGTGACTTTCAACTCAAACGGGACGTTGTCGGCGACACCAAAACATCCTCTAAAATGGGTGCCGGAACTATCAAACGGGGACCATGAGAAGGACCAGCTAATTTTGCCAAATATAGCATTATTGGTAAGTGATATTCTACGACGACAAAATTTATTATTTTATAATAAGAAATCTATTTCTTCTTCTGAATATAAAAATTTCTTTGAATTTTTCTCAAAAATTTCACGCAGGACGCTCCGTCATTGGATGTCGGAAGGTAGGTGTGTTAATTACTTCCGTTCGACTAGGAAAATATTAAGCTGATTGTAGTAGATAACGTGGGTCTTAATTGCGGCGATTATTTTGAGGTCCCTCTAAATTAAACATCAATAATCTTCAAGGTCTAGTTAATTTCTCTTTCGTGATATTTCCGTAATGCAGGTTAAAATTGACGAATCGAGACAGGAAATCATTAAGATATAGGAAACACACCTACACATGTTCTTTTTTCGTGGAACATTATTTTCTACCGAGTGACACACATCTCTATGACTTTAATAACGTACCTTGCGGTCGCAATTACCTAGATGACATTGAATTCTTAAGTAAACATCGCCGATACAAGAAAAAATACTTTATAATATTATTACTGGAATGATTCACGGGGCTTGAATTGACTAGAATTTAGCCTTTTCAATAATGAAACGTTTATCTTTACTATAATGTTTCCAGAAATTATAATTACCCAAGCGCTATTTTATCTGACAAGGTCTGTTCGTACATAATTTGCAAATTTACTTGATTATTTATAGTTTGTAGTCGATCCAATGAAGGTGTCTGATTCATTGATGCTACTTCTATAGAAATATATGAGGTGTCAATTTAATCACGTAATAGACCTTTAAAAGATGTGTGTGTAATTATAATGCATAGTTTATATTATGGTTTTTTTAAGGTTATGTGCAATATTTAATTTAATTTTAGTTGATCGAAAAAAACTGTAACGGCATATATCTACAAATATAAAGTTATATTTTTGGAATGTATACGTTAAGGTCATTGAATTTTAGCAAGAAAAGTTGTCAATAAGAGAACAAAATATTTGTCAAGGCGTAATTCGAAGTAATTAATGATTTAGTTGTAATAGTGAAGTCATTATATTAAAAGATCAAAATATATGACTAAGGGTAGATGAAACGACGGATGCAAGAAAGAATTGTATTTTAAATATGTTAATGCGCACTTTAAAAAGCGGTGAGGCTTACTTATCTCCTCTTTTACGTAGTAGAATACAACATATATTATTAAGACAAATTGGGCAAGGATAGTAAAAACTATAGAAAATAATGTTGGTTACAGATGTGAGTTCGATCATAGTTAAAGCTGGAAAGTTACTGAAACATCTTGTAGCTGAATTATACTATTATGTACTACATAACACATGGGCTGAAAAGTCCCGGGCCTAACAAAGAAAACACTTTTTTTTTTATTCAAAATTAGCTTTATTCATCAACGTAATCTCCATCAAGAGCAACGCAATCATTCGAGCGCCGCTCTAACATTTCAATACCACTTTTTAGAACGATTTATCTTTTGTCTCAAAATAGGCCTCAGTTTCAGCGATAACCTCTTCATTCGTGCGAAATTTCCTACAGGCGAGCAGTTTTTTGAGGTCTGCGAACAGCCAGTAGTCGCTGGGAGCCAAATCTGGCAAATACGGTGGATGTGGGAGCAATTCGAAGTTCAATTCATGTAGTTTTGCCATTGTTTTGATTGACTTGTGACACGGTGCGTTGTCTTGATGAAACAAAATTTTTTTTCTTTGCCATATGTGGTCGTTTCTTTGCAATTTCGGCCTTCAAACGCTCCAATAACGCTATATAATATTCACTGTTCATGGTATTTCCTTTCTCAAGATAGTCGATGAATATTATACCACGCACATCCCAAAAATACCGAGGCCATAACCTTTCCAGCCGATTGTTGTGCTTTCGGGCGCTTTGGACGTGGTTCACCAGTTGCTGTCCACTCAGATGACGATCGTTTTGATTCCGGAGCGAAGTGATGGATCCATGTTTCCATTGTCACATATCGACGCAAGAATTCCGGTTTGTTACGTTTAAACATGGCCAAACACTGCTCAGAATCATCAACACGTTCTTGTTTTTGGTCAACAGTGAGCAAACGCGACACCCACTTTGAACAGAGCTTTCTCATAGTCAAATGCTCATGCAATATAAAACCAATACGATATCTTTACGATGTCAGCTAACTCACGCAACTTCACTTTTCGATCATTCAAAACGATTTTGTGGATTTTTTTGATGTTTTCTGGTGTTACCGCCTCATTTGGACGTCCACAGCGTTCTGCATCATCGGTGTCTCTACGACCACGTTTGAAGTCAGCAAACCAACGTTTTATTGTTGTTTCTGATGGAGCGGAGTCACCATAACACTTTTCAAGCCATTGCTTCGCTAGAACGGTATTTTTCCCATCAAGAAGCAGTGTAAAATTAAAACACGTAATTGTTTTTGATCCATTGTTTTGAAAATAACAAAAGTAGCGTGACTCTTAGCACAATAACTCACAAACTGATGAATAGAATATCATGAAATTTTAACGGCTGTCTTTTGAAGGTTAATACTAACTGAGAGAAAGGTGACTGCAATAAAACTACCGTCATCTATATGTTAGGCCCGGGGCCTTTCAGCCCATGTGTTAATAGTTATCCAAAAGTAGATGAATTTATAGTTTCTATGAAAATTTTTATCACATTTCCAAAACGCATTCGTGAATTTAAACGGGCGTGTCCGGGCATTCTTCAGACACCATAGCATATATTGACGAGATGGGGAACGCGGCTTAAAGCTGTTTTATATTCTAAGTTTTTATACCTTATTAAACCTTGTATATTAAATTTAAATCCGCAAGAAGCGCAAGTAATGTCAGTAAGCCAGTGGCTGGTTTCAGATATCAAAAACCATACTCAAATAGAGCAAATTTCCGAATAAACGCAAATCTAGCTAATTATATCTACTCTAATCTCAACTTAGGATAAAATAATGCGGACCTAGCCCGCGCCCTACTTAACTTAGATATTTACATAATATCTCCTAACCATACAGAAGCGGTTTCGAATAGAATAAATGCTTAAGTTAAATATTTTATTATATTAGGTTCACTGTCGCAAGTTCGATACAACAAGAGATAAAAGCACGTGTTTTATCTAGTATCCGCTGCTTCCTAAGGGTTGGTTCGTCTCGCTGGTGGTCCTTTTGGTTTGAGAAGGACCTAGACGTTCGCTCGCGATCGTCCAAGTGATCCTCTCTCACCTCCGGGTTCATGACTAACGGCCGTCCCGCCGCCAGCAATGGGAGACCGGAAGTCACAATGCTTAACAAAATTATGTCTGCTATCATTCTCTCTCTCGCTCTCATACAACATGTGTGCGGATGTATATCCATGTCGGCATTCATTCTATCTCACACTGTGTATACTTAACGTATCGCTCCTTTTCGGGGCCTGACCTCTTCGTTTCTCCTCGGCTGCTGAAGGAGTGACCTAAAATAGAAACTCTTATTACCCGCATTAACAACTTACTGCTGTCTTTTTTCCCTTCATTAACTTAACGAGATAAAGTTATGCTTACGAAGTAACCCATTGCAATCCGTATGGTGGATAAACACCATCCAAGTTTTTGGATAAAAACTTTAAAAAGTTTTTTGAGTAAATTCAATTCCCACCAAGATGCACATAACACATAATTTGATCGAATGAGGGTATAAAACAATACTAGCAACGCATTTACATTGTGAAAAGATCTGCTAGATCGTACAAGGAAGCCTAAAGATTTATAGACGGAGGAGGATAACTGTAAAATGTGCATTTTGTAGATAAGTCTTGTTTTTATGAATATATATTACCAATGTTAGATTGTAGATTCTATTGCAATAAGACTAGTATGCGAATAAAAGGACACATGAGGATCAAAAAGCGGATCTCGATGTTTCGCCTCTGTCGTAGGAGGCTTCTTCAGGAGAATAGGGGAAACCAAAGTGGCACGGTAACTCGACGTGTAAGCCACGCTAGAGGCGACACCACTTTGACAGAAGCTTATGGTGACTCGGCGTGTTGACCGCGCTAGAGGCGAACACCTTCTTCACAGAAGGTGTTCGGGAAACGTCGGGATCCCACCTTTCTCTTCTGGTCTCTTTGTTTTTCCTTTTTTTCTCTCGTCCCCCTCTACTGTCTCTATTTCCTGCTTTTATTCTTTTCACCTTCTATTTCACGTCCCCCCACCCTTTATCATTTTTTCTTTTTTCTTCTTATTTTTTCTTTCTCCTCTCAGGTGGTTCTACTAACGTTGTGCTATAACTAAGTATACAAAACTTCAATATATCTAATTTAATATTACTACGCCTTTTCGTATATCATTCTATTTTCTCCATTGCAAAATCTAAAAGTCATGCAATATAGGCTGCACTTCCATAATTTCAATAAAAGTAAACGCTGCTATATTGAGCAATATGACTTACAGCTCGTAGTTAATATGAGCGTGTCTACGAGATAAGCATACAAGCACAGAATGGTAAGTTTCATGCGCTGAATATGCGATATATAAGCTAGAATTTATGATGAAAACGATAGGAATGACAATTGTGTTACTAATTCTCATCGCGAGAAATACGTCTATTGACTTGTTTATTGATAGCATGCAAGTATGCAGGACCGGATTTAGAGATCGATGTCTGAGAATTATTTTGCATTTTGATGCTTAGCGGAAAAATGGTGTTTATTTAAATACCAGACGTACATATAAAAGCAAATAAGATAGAAAGGTTAACGTGCTGAATATTTTTATTGTCCTATTACTATCTCCGTCTAGATCTTTGGCATAAAAATTCTGATGGATACCAACTGATTTTGATGGAAAAAGTCGCCAGATTATAGATATTAAGTAAACCGATTCAGTTACTATTCCACTACGTAAAATCTATATTATTATATAAATTTGGAAGCGTAAAGTTTGAAGTTTCGAAGTCAAAAGGAAGGTCAACAAAAAAATTCAAATGTCTTCATTTTTTCGAAATCATTCTCTTTTAATGAAATAATGAAGGACAATTCCGTAGTTTGGGAGTAGCAAAGCAAATTTTTCACCTGTTCTTACTGTAAATGTTTCTCTACTGAAATTTTTTCACATGAAGCACTCCGTACGTACACGTGGCGGTAATGTGGTTAAAATACCACGTGTTTCAGCTAGAGCTTCTCTCTCTCTCTGACCATCTTTTAATTTTTTGCTGCAATACACTAAGTAACAATTCATCCTCGTCTTCTTGATTACTGAAATCCAGAATTTTTCTTCAGCATTTAGCAATTGCTGTTGGATCTAATCCGTTCCATGTATACATCAAAATTGTAACAGCATCATGTTTTTAAATTGGATCCATTTATAATGATATTGTGGAGACGGCTACTTCTCTAATATAACTTTGATCCAGTGATTGGATAAGGGGTGTCGCATTTGGCGGTAGGTACATTATTGTAATTTACCCCTCTTTCCTCTGTAATTATTCTATTGGAGGATGTGATGGAGCATTATCTAAAATAAGAAGAGCTTTTGTTGGGCGTCCACTTGATTTTTGGAATCGTGTAACCTAACAACAGAACAAACAATGACCTGTCAATAATTTTGGAAGATACACGTTTGGTAAATTAAATTTACTTTATAAACTTGTCTGAGGAACGAGAGAATTATGGAACCAATTCTTAAAAATTGACCCCGTTATCCAAGCTGATTTGGAGTAGTCATAATACAAAGGAAGAAAAAAATTTTTGGGAGCTCTAGGATTTTTCGCCTTACCAATAATGAATGGTTTGAGTTTATGAGTTCCACTGGCATTGGTACATGTTAAAAATGCTAGTCGCTGTTTGTCGTGTTTTCAACCACGAACCTCGAGCCGCCTTCTATTGAAACAAAGGCTTTCTCTGGTAGAAGCTTCCAATAAAGATCTGATTCGTCAGCATTATATAATTGGTTAGGTGTAATTACCAATTGCTCTATATTATATATTAACTGGATTTTAAAAAGATCAATTAGTTTTGATTGCGATGATAATTTTTCACCAACAATTTTTAAATATCGAATACCGAATCTTTCTTAAATCATTGCAATCAACCATCACTAGCAGTAAATTCTTCAACAGAAGTTACTTTCATCTCCGAATTCGTTGCTTTTGCCTTTTCTTTGATCATATCACCACCGACCGTGCTTTAATTCGTAAACAATTTCTACATTTTTTCTCCCTTTCAGAATGTTTAGATAGCTTTAAAGTATTTCTTTGTCCTGATCCTGGTATATTAGTCCTTTTTTGGTTTTTCTCTTACAACTTTTTTAACAGAGTGTTAAGTATTTCGGTTTAAACGACGACATGACGTAAGTCGTGATCGAATGCTGCTCTTGAAAGAAGTGGTATGGCATCAACAACGCGTATCCTGTAATCCTATAACGTCGCGAATGCAGTCTATTCACGTTATACGGCATCCAACGTTATGAAAATGATTGGTCACGTTATCCATAAACTCCATTGCCCCGTGTACACTTATCGAGCGACTATTCTAATAAAATTTCAAATACACATAGCAATTAAAAAATGTATATTAAGGCATTACGTACAAACTATTTCCAATTAGCCCGTTTATAAAGTGGAAGTGATAAAAGGAACATTTCTCCTAAATATTATAACCGTCTAGGAAATCCATTCTGTAATTGTAAATAGGTATTTTAAAGAACCAATCAGTAATAATCTATATAATTGATAGATTGAAAATTGGAATACGAACAGAAATTAGTCTGTCCCGGAGGGACATGGAGAAGGGAAATGGATTTGTTGCATTTCTTTTTTCTCCAGAGATATCTGCACCGTTCTCGAGAGAAGTACACTATTGAGGTTCCTTTATTGATGAAGTAAGTTCTGTAAAACAGGGCAGTAACATGGGTCCACTTTTGTGTTTGATATTTATAAATGATTTGTGTGATCAACTGAACTGTCCAATGTTATTATGGCAAATGACTTAAAATCATAAAATACAATTAATAATTCTCAGAATTGCGATTAGTTGCAAAGCCAACTTGATATATTCCATCTGTCGTGTATCAACAACAAGCTAACAATTAATGTAAACAAATACAAAATTGTTACCTACTCCTGTTACACAATTCCAATTAACAATTGGCTGGATCTCCTTTACCTAAGAACAACTCTATGAGAGATTTGGGTGCCATCTTCAAGTGGAAACTCACCTTTACAGAACATATATCTAGTCCTTGCGCATTGGCGCTGGGTGTGTTGGGTTTGATCGGATGTGTTACACGACCTTTTTCTACTATAACAGTCATTCTTCAGCTTTATTTTGCTTTTGTTCGGTCTAAATTGGAGGATGCGTTCTTCGTTCAGTCATCTACATACGTCTATCAGATACATTTTGTGGAACAGATTCAAACAAGGTATTTAATGTTCTTATACTTAAAAAAATGTAATATGATATAAGGATTCAGTCACAATACTCTAGTGGAGATGTTTAATATTGATTCCTTAGAACTACCTAGAAAAGAACCTGGCTGAAAATCCTTGGGACAAATTAATTCTATTGGTCCACGTCTGGGATCCAGGCAAACAAATATATTTCATTGTCAGGCACCTAGAACAAACGTTAGGTCCCCAATATATAGAATGTATAATGGCTTAAACTCTATGGATGCTGTTGTGTAGATAATACATACCTGCTCCTTGCCATCTCCTTTGGCATTATGTAAACCGCGGATACATTGTATTTAATAGAAATTCTTTTTTGTTTGTTCCTTCCCCATTTATTTGTTTAACAACTAGTGAATTTCCTTTCAGTTACAATAAAACACTCTGTATGTGAGTGTGGATAGTTATAGTTTGTTGTAATTTAATATAAGTATTAGTAAAACAGTATAAATAGTAATTTGATCAGCCTTTCTTTTGGTTAGTTATGTGTGAAACTCATGGGTAACTGGTTTTACATATGTACATTTATTGTATTATATTCGCCTCGCAGTTGGATATTTATTTTATCTATTGGGTAAATTATTATTAAAACATTGTACAATAAGGTATACCTAGGTATTACCAAGTTTTAACTATTTTATCCGATTACGAAACCTTCATAATTGTGCAATAGAGTTTGTGAAAGATACATTCACACTATTTTAGAAAATCTTTTTATTGCTATACTCCGTTAATGCCCAGCAGGCTTTTGAAAATTAAACCTTAGCAGAATGTGAGAAACCTAAACTTTCACGTACGGTGTTTAAACGGCATTTGATGTTTTAGCATATCGACGGAGATCAAATTAAGACATGTCGATCAACTATTATTAAAAGACAACAAAAATTGCGATAGCTGTGCGGAGTAGAAAGTCGGTTATTGGAAACGAAATTCGTGAAAATAGAATTATGAAGTTAATAGTTTGCGCAAACTAGATCACTTTCTAATGCAAATTGTGACTTATGCTATAATCGATTATGTAATGGTAATTGCGCTATCATATATAAATTCATCCAAAGAAGAAAAATCATCATATACGTGCTTTATTACAGAATATCGTAACGTTGAACGGGACCTATCTTGATTTCTAAACGGTATTGTTGTGGAATTACAAATAAGTTAAACGCCGTGAAGTATAACACGCCTAATTAACATAAGAATAAAATGTTGCCGCTACATATAAGTTTAATGACACTGCATCCGATAATTGTTTGCTTACAAACATTAAACTAAAAATAAGTTCTTAGACCACATAGGTCTCCGTATATGCATTGGACTAATTATAGCAGCAATAATAACTACTATACCAATAATAATTAATATTTTTGTTGACTATGTGTGGCGTTCTTAATGTCTAGAAGCAGGAAATAGGTCATTTTGAATATTTTACATTACTAGTCGGGAAAACCTTGTTGGAGTGTAAATGATTAAAGTAAATCATTGTATTTACTTAGGTGCGTATTCTATAGATATTAGACGCAATTTAAACATGATTGATACTTCAGCGCTGCTAGATGCATTCATATTAGTGAAAAATTCCAACATTCCAAAACATCGCTAAATAATTCGTCTTAGGCAGTCTACATAATATACACTATCGCTCATAAGTTTAATACCATCTTTTATAGGATTTAATGAAAAAGTAGTTAAGATATTTTTAACGAGAAAAAATATGTATATATGTTCAAAAGCAGAGGAGATTTTACAGGGTGTATTATATTAAGATAAATATAAAAAAGTGTAGGTGACCAAACTGTGAGACGTGTTTAACTAACTGTATATTGAAATGACTCGGTGTGCAATGCACCTGAACACTGTAAGAACAAGAAAGTGTTTGGATAAAGATGGCGATGTATTTGAGCATTTGTTTTAAGCTGGAATCAATATTTACTATTTACTTTTTGTTTAGTTTCTTGTAGTGTTACTATAGATTGTTATTAATCATCCATTTCATTTGAATTTGATTACTTAAAGCACATCACGTAATCGATTTCAAAAGTAAAATTTTGAAAAGGCAAATACGTTCTCAAGCTGTGACTCGCAAATAACTCTCAAGCTGTGACGTTTAACTATAGGGATTTAAATACTTGCTGGCCCTAACACAATGAAACTGCTGTTTAAAAGTATGGAGAAATAGACATTTTCCGGGATTTTTTTTACACCAAATCACTGGCACATGAATCATTAATGGCAATATGAACTCAGTGTTAATGAGAGGGACTAATTGCGTTTTACCCAGATATTTTTTAAATTATTATAGACTTGATATACACATTGTAAAAAATATTGGACCTAGAATAGATCCACTAGATACTAACAATATACTATTGCCTAATTAAACACGGTGCCCTTTGATCACAAAAATGCATTTGGCATATCAATGGACGAGCCCTCCAATTCCCTCCGCAGATGGTTCGTGACATTGTTTTTAAGTTGCTCTGCCCTCCTAGCCACTTCTTAACTTCACAAAAGAGACGGAAGTCGCTTGGCGCTAAGTCGGATGCTCAAAAACTTCCCATGGAAGTTGTTCAAAAAGTCTTTAGGTTAAAGTAGCATCGTCATGAATAGAAAAATCTCCAGCAGTAAGCATGCCCCTTCTTTTGTTTTGAATAGCTCTCCGTAATCGTTGTACAGTCTAACAATAAACAGCTACATTGATCGTAATGCCCGGTTCCAGAAATTCAACAAGCAACACAGCCAGTTGGTCCTAAAACACTGCAACCATAACTTCTCTGTTGTTGAATGTTTGTTTGAACTTGTTCGGTTTGTTTAGAGAGTTTGAGTGCGTCCATTATTGTGGCTGTTGTTCTGTTTAGGGAGTGCAGTATTGAATCTGGGTCTCATCTCCAGTCATAATTTATTTCAAAAAAATCTTCACCTTAACAACCAATATCTTTGGAACCCATCGAGCGCACTAGTCTCGAACTTCAGAAAATTCCACACTCAAGTCGCCGATGATAATCCACCGTTTTCGTCAAACCACTTTGTCAACTCGTTGAACAATGTCTTCCGATGCGACACACTTGAGACCATGTTCCCCTTCATCGCGAACATAGGCTCGGCCATCTTTAAACTTCCTACACCAATCACTCAAAACTCCATCCGCCATGAAGTTTTCGCCGTATATTCAGCTCATTCTTCGATAAATTTCAGCTGCACTATTCTTTTCTACTTGAAGGAATCGAATTATACTACGGAAATCGCACTTGGCTGTAGAATCAATTGTAGCAGCCATGTTTACGTGCCCACAACTCAGCTGAAAATTGTATAATGACGTTGCAAGTGGTAAATATTATAGTGGGGAAGATGAGCAGTCACCTTCTGGGCACCCTTGTCCCCATCGCTCGCGTGAGTGTTTACAAGCATGAACTGAGGATGAAAAAGAAACAACTCTAGCATATAACGTGTGGACTTAACGAGATGCCATTGCACGCATGTCACATCTCGTTCTAGGTACCAAAATTGACCACCTAAAGTTGTGTATTAACTTTTTTGGACTTCTTCCATTGGGATTATTTGAAAAGTAGAGTGTATATGAACTATTCTGACGCTATTCAATAACTCAAGGAAGAAATCGAACGCAACATTAATGAGATTCAATCGCTTTTACTCTAAAACATCTTCGAAAATTTCGTCGGTATATATGTACGACGTAGATGCAGTGACTGCTCCACTGATATTTTATTTTATGTTTAATGTCAACATTAGACTTTACAAATCAACAAAAACTGCAAGAATCTCGTTAAAAATTTTATCTTTTTAAGTTCCTATTGAGACAATCTTTACGTATTCTGATTACTAAAAATGCTATTACAAACATGTTTTATAACCTTTTTTTGATTCTACGTTGCTTCTAACTAAAACGCTAGCATAAATTATGTTTATGTTCTGCTTCTCTGGCTATCATAAAAAAAGGTATAGCGTCAATATTTATGCCATTTTATGTTATTACACTTGTTTGATCAAAATACATCTGTAAATTGAATGCTTAGAAAAACACTAAAAAGTATATCGTTATGCAAATTGGAAGAAAAAAGTCCAGATTGGCGTAAATGCCAAGTATGTGAATGAATATTAGAAACAAAAACAGATAATTTATTGATTAAGGATAAGAAAATCTAAAATTTCGATTCAGTTTTTATCTACGTCGTAGATTAATGTAACCTTTAATTCTTCCAAGAAGGTCAATCTTTGAAAAAATTAAGTAGCCCTAATTAAATAACAGCACAGAGCGAGTTAGTGTCTACTGTGACAAATGCATTCCAGAGAGAATGTTACAAGTGATAACGCACAATAAAAAATAGATATTGTCAGAAATTTAAAATCATCATTAATCCGATATAAAGTGCAATTAAAATCATTCTTGATGGGGCCCAGCATCATTGAGATGTCCTTCACGGAAACGCTTACAGGCATGAAATAGTTAAATCCCATTTTCTACGGTTTCTTCATGTAAATTAAATCGAATGCCAGCAATGATACGTTCCATGCTGATCTACAATTGGTATAATTTAGTTAGTTTGCTGATAAACTAACGACTTAACATAACCCCAAAGAAAAGAATCTGGGTAAATTAAATCGCACGAACGAGAAGAATAATTGGTATAATAATTTTTGGAAATAATCTAGTCTAGAATCACCTTCAACAAGTGAATTATTTAATTCCCAGTATGGGAAAGTGTCACGGCCTAGTTGGATTATTCTAAATTAGGTGATGGAGTAAAAAGTAAGGTTAAGCTACTCTGCCAGTACGAAATGCACCCCTGACACCTAGCTTACAAGTGGATGCAGCATCTCATCATGCATTACTTCTGGCGGATTTTCAGATATACTATTTAGCCAGAACTGAGCTTCATCGCTAAATTCCTAAAGGTAAAGAAATCGTTGGGATCTAGGTCCAGATTGTACGGAGGACGGTCTGACACGTTTTGTCGCGTTAAAAATTCAACATGTATCGTCTTAGTGGAGGATGATCCGTTCTTTGGGGTTGGCTTTCTCGATGCTCACCGATAACTTGTGGCAAACAAATGGGTGTATATCAATCAGTAACAGTTCTTTGATCTTGTGAAGGAATTATTGCTACATGACCTGCTTTCGAGACAAATGCCGCGACCATCTTTTTGGAGACACTTCGAGAACGGTTAACTTTTGTTGGCTTTTCTTCACCTTGGGATACTGACGATGCTGTACATATTTTTAGAGTTTCCAGCGTTGAAGCGGTCTAGAGCTTAATGACATCCCTTAGCTGCTTTCTGTTCTTCGGTCAACAAATGCGGTCCCCAGTAGGGAATTAGAATTGAGGCCTTGGAAATCCCAAATGATCGCATGTTGATCTTCTTTGATGAGCTTCCGCACAACATCGACGTTTTCCTGAGTAACTGACGTTTTTGGTGCATCTGCTGTTGAATCGTCACTAAAGCTAATCCGTCCGCGTTTAAATTCTCCATACCAACGCAAAATTGTTGACTGATGTGGAGATTCATTGCCAAAAAACAGTAACCAGTAACTTGTTAACTTTGACAGTTCGTTGTAGCTACAACACTACACGTATTGCACTAAAACTTTGGATTTATGTTAACTAAATATGGAAGTTAATTTTTGTTGGTGACATTAGACTAGTGGTGCGCTCTATATCCCAGTGTGCAAACCCTAAAAAACACCCTTTGTATTTACGTTTGTGCGTGAATAAAGAAGGCACATAAAAAGGATAATGCCACGTATGGCGTCAATTAACATTTCTATAAAAACAAACTGACGTTCATCTATCGACTTTCCCATAAACATCATTAAAACGAAATACCTTATCATTTAATGAATAATAAAACAGTGCGGCATCACATAATAACACGTAATAGCTATTGATTAGTTGTCTAGAGGAAAATTTTTAATTTTTGTTGTGCCTTAGAGAAACAGATGCAAATTCTGGAATTAATCGCGCATAAACGGGGTATCAATAAAACGAAATAGAAAAGTGTACAGGTCAACCAAACTATCTTCGCCGGAAATAAGAATAACTTGCTTCTAGGAAACATACTGAAGCCTGAAATAGCCATAGTTAATAAGTTCTATTTCCCGTTTTCTAATAAGGTTAGGCTATTTTTACAACATAATAAAACTAATTACAGCCTAATGTTATATAATTTTGATATATGTATGTGTAACCTGTTTAAATATAAAACCTTGGGAGCTAGTATATCTACATTGATCAAGCTGTACATACATTTGTCGTGCAACAAGCAGGCGACCACCAGCACAGTACTCGTGTTGTTGAAGCGATTCCTACATATAAATTATGATGATTGTTGAATATTAATTAGTAGCGAAATATTTTTGTTTCGCATTGTTGGCTTGATATCACTCACACTTCCTTTTATATGGCTTTTTAAATATCGATTAAACAGTTAATTTTTTTGAATTAATTTTTTCTGTTATCCGTCCATTGGAGCTTCAGAGCTTCGCCGGATAAAATACGTTTCAATATTATATAGATAGAGCTTTTGAATCGATATATGCTTTTAAAATTCAGTTATAGCGTTAATAAATTCTTGCAGACTGGTAATTTGGATGAAGTGTAATTACCAGAGCAAATTTCTCGATGAAATCCGACTAAGAGATGTAAAGAATTATGTATCTTAGGAGAAAACCCAAATATATTGTATAACGTAAATAAATTACCGTTCATAAATCTGATCGCACCTAATATATTCTGTTACATTTAGAACTATTTTAAAAGTATTTACTGAAATTCATATTAGTCTTCTTAGAATGGCATTTACAATCTAATAATTATGGTATTTATTCATAACAATAACGCGTATTTACAAAATCCATTCAAACACAGAAATAACGTATTTCTGTACTAAATTTTATGGTGGCACTAAAGCAGTATCGCATTAATAGTAGGAAAGTGAGGATGAATGTGTTATGAAATAGAATTTGGTGGGGGAGGGAGAGGGGAATTAATCATCCACCTCCCTTATAATAAAATGTATATTCAGCAAGCATTCAGCATATTGCCGAGATACTGGAGACGTACGTGTTTACATTAGGAAGACCTTACCTCATATTATTAATTTATTTAATTGAAGATATGCCAGTAAAAAGGGAATTGGATACTGAACCGTGTGCCAGAATATGCGTTTTACACGAAACAAATATTTAAACGAGAGAAATTACTCGAAAATTAAATATGTCTGACTGTTGTCGACGATGTAACTAGACGATCAACACATCCAAGTGATTTTCGTAAGAAATCACCTCCTTACTGCACCGCAAACTACAACAGAGAGCTCAGATACCACCATTTTGGGCATCCTACATGACCACCTGGGCATGACAAAAGTCAGTGCAAGGTGGGTACCGAGAATGCTCACGCCGCTGCAGAAACAGCAGCGCGTCTGTGCGTCCAAACAATTTTTGGAGCTGTGTGGAGACAAACCTGCACAGATTTTGGAGCGAATTGTTACCGGAGATGAAACATGGGTTCATCACTTTGAGCCCGAGTCCAAACAGGAGTCTATGCAATGGCATAGAAAGGGGACACCACGGCCAAAGAAATTCAAAATTATTATTGATTGATTACAAAGTAAAAGGTAGGAGCATAACCGGAGAATATTACGCAGCGATATTAGAAAAATTAAAGGAGGCCATCAAGGAAAAGGAAAAACGTCGAGGAAAATGGACCAAGGATGTGTTGCTCTTGCAAGACAATGCGCCGGTTCACGAGAGCAAAGTTGCAATGGTTGCTCAGCACAAGCATGGCTTTCAATCAATGGTCTATCCACCCTACAGTCCAGACCTGGCACCTAGTGATTTTTATTTATTCCTCAATTTAAAAAAAAGGCTTACGTGGAAGAAAGTTTTCCGACGACAATGAGGTAAAGGAGGCAATTTTGGCCCATTTAGAGGCGAAAGATAAAAAATATTTTTATGATGGTTTAGAAAAATTAATTCATACATCTAATAAATGTATTGTGCTTAAGGGTGATTATATTGAAAAGGAAAAATAGATTTATTGTTTTATTTTATTTAAAACCCTTTCATTCCACGAACTTCTGGACCTCCTCTCGTATCATTATATTTCCAGTTATATCTAATGTCTATCAACTTTTGCACTAGCGCTTGATATAAAATTATTACACAGTATTTAAATAATTTGTATGTTTGGGTTTTGTTTCAATGTTGTTACTCTGGTTCTGATTTAGGCTTCTTCTTAACATCTGTGTAAACGATCTATTGTTTTTCCTTGACTGTAACGTCCCTATTTATGCTGACGATTTTAAGATTTACGGTAGTATTACTTTGACTTTAAATACTCATTAAGTACGGGCAACCTTTGACACGTTCTGGACCAAACTTTAGTGTGCAAATACGTTCGCGGGCTGCGTTTAAAAGTAGCGTTCATAATTTTTAGCGATAGATATCAGACATGAAATAATACCATAATGTTATTAGAACGCAATTTACGAAAATAAGAAAATGAAATGAAAAATAAAATAGGTACAATATTATAATTAAATCGTGAAATTTGGAATTTGGAATTATTACAAACTACGAAAGTTAATTAGCGACAACGAAATCAATGAGACACTTAAGCTTGAATTTGGGAAACTAATCCATCCATGTTTGGATTAATTCGACTGACATAAAGACATAAAGAATTTTCCAAATTATCGTCAGTCAGTACGATGTTCTGATTTATTAACTTTCATCATTGAAAAGAATTGTTCGCATTTATAAGTACTGCCAAACGCACAAATCAATCTTCTTGCGAATTTTCTAAGCTCCGGAAAATGGTCTTCTTCGAAGTATTTCTTGTAGAAATCGCGCAACTCCACGTCTTCAAATTTAGATTTTAGGAGTGAGTTTTCTTGAAGCTCGATCAACTCCATTTGTAAGTGTATTGGAGCATTTTGTGCATTACTTTTTGTTGGAGTAGCAAATAAATTGAAACTGTCTTTCATGTTTTTCAAATCGCCAAATCTGGTGTTGGCGCCATATGTTTAAATCAAATTTCTCGCACTAATTACCATTGGAGGGGCGGCCTCATTAGGGCTTATGTATATATATATATAGATGAATTGTATTGACCACGACAACGTTCAATGATGTACAATTAACAGCAGTGGCTGCTTATAGTTAATTTATTTAACGTCGAATACAACAAATAAAACAATTACAGTAGTTTATTTTTTACTACAAGAACTAGTGACATTTCATAACGTACATCTGGATTTCGGTAAAAGGTGCTTTTCACCGGTACAATACATCGCCTCATTGATCCCGTATTCTCGTCTCCAAATTGAATGAGTTGTACCACGAATTAGTTTCTCGTCCTCCATATTCACCGGACCTAGCCCCCAGCGACTTTTTCCTATTCTCAAACCTGAAAGAATCATTGGGAGGAAAAAGATTTGCCTTAAATGAGGAGGTTATCGTCCCTGCAGATGGCTATTGTATAGATTTCGAAACATCTTACTTTTCCGACGGCTTGAAGAGGCTGGAGCACCGATTGAAAAAGTACGAGGAGACTACATCGAAAAATAAAAATAAGAAACCACACCAATACCGTGTTTTTCTTGTCGATTCCGGAAATATTTCAGGTCGCCCTCGTACTATGTACACACATTCTGCATCCATAGGCGGCACATGTTTCCTGGAGTGTTTTTATTGCTGACATTCGCGTCATAATTGACTTTTTGGATCTTGGTTCTATATAATTACACCTTCTCATTTTCAGTACTTTTTTTAATTATTTGAAAAACATCCTGTATAGGAAAATAGCGTGTGCATAAATAACATACCTTCATTGATGAAAGCAGCTTAAATTTCCTTTGTAGTAACATCTTAGATATTACCAAAAAGGTTATTCCACTGTATTATGTTCTGCGGTTTGCAATAAATCACGACCGCACTATTATTAACCGTCATTATTAAAGTCGCTGATGCAAATTTTGGCAATCCATTCACCTCTGAACGATTATTTATGACCTTTTACTTTTTTACTTTGGTTTTGAAGAAATTCATTCAACTAAATGAACGCCGTTCCAGTCAGACATCGTACATCACTGTAAAATATAAATTAGACGTTTGAAATCATGCTAAATAACCAATCTGCCTTTCACCTACAATTAATTTAATCTATCAATATCTAAGTCATCAAAATAAAATAACTAAATATACATTTTCTAATACTTTATTATAAATATTTACCAAATTAACGTCTTCACCATAAAAAAAATGTTAAATTTTTACGAATTAGTGTTGCTATATGTTTAAATTGATCTGATTAACATAAATTATATAAATTAACATAATAAATAGAAGATGACATAAATATATAAATTATTCATTCATAATACAGAGCTAATGGTATCTTTCGTGCTAGTACGAAAATTCTTAGAAACTAATTATATACTTATCATTTGTTTTAGGCGGTTAAACTTTGAAAAGGATTTCTGTTTAGTAAATACCGGATCATTATCTATATTTCGTTTTTAATTGCTCATATTGGTATGTTGGATATAACAAAGAAAAAACGGATTGGTTTGTTCGAAATTCTAATATATTCTATTCTTTATGTCATTATTTATACAAACAATAAAACTCTGAAAAGGTCAGGTTCCATTTCATCCATATCATCATACCAAATTATGTGAATAATTTGAAATTAATGTGTACCTTTTTTTATATAATAAAAAAGTTATGACACCATAAGCTAAGAAAACATAAACAAAAATGCGGTTCTCAATCGATAAATTAAAATAGAACTCTTATTAGGAAAATCCCGGACTATCAGTAGTAGATTCTTTACGAAATAGTATACTGGGTATTAAAGAGAAGCATAGTTTATGAACTGTTTTAATTGAAATACGGCATTGATTCAACTAACACTCTGTCAGAATCGACTTAACCAGCTTCGAGATTCACAATCTATAGAATCAAATCTATACCAGAAATGCGGATACCTCCGGATATTACACACAATACCATGCGAAATTGAATTTTCTTGAAGCGAGATTGAGTAAATAAGTTGGTGGATGTTTGTTATCGCTCTAATCTTGTTGTTGGTTTAAAGCAGCAAATTCATTGCTCAACACAATTTTTGCTGACTTCGATATGAAACTTGCTTTTTACAAATTTGGGTGTGCTGAATCCGAATATCATATTAGTTCTTGCGTATCAAGTCAAAATTTGATTCTATGCCGTACTATGCTCTTTCAAGAATCATTAATGCGATTAAGGTGTTACTTAAAAACTGATAAATATAATCAAAGTGTAAAATTTTAATAATTAATTTATTTATTTAAATACTATAACACATGGGCTGAAAAGTCTCGGGCCTAACACATAGATGACGCTAGTTTTATTGCACTCACCTTTCTCTCAGTTAGTACTAACCTTCAAAAGACAGCTGTTAAAATTTCATGATATTCTATTCATTAGTTTGTGAGTTATTGTGCTAAGAGTCACGTTACTTTTGTTATTTTCAAAACAATGGATCAAAAACAATTTCGTGTTTTAATTTTACACTGCTTCTTGATGGGAAAAAATACCGTTCAAGCGAAGGAATGGTTTGAAAAGTGTTATGGGGACTCCGCTCCATCAGAAACAACAATAAAACGTTGGTTTGCTGACTTCAAACGTGGTCGTAGAGGCGCCGATGATGCAGAACGCAGTGGACGTCCAAATGAGGCGGTAACACCAGAAAACATCAAAAAAATCCACAAAATCGTTTTGAATGATCGAAAAGTGAAGTTGCGTGAGTTAACTGACATCGTAAAGATACCAAAAGAACGTATTGGCTTTATATTGCATGAGCATTTGACTATGAGAAAGCTCTGTTCAAAGTGGGTATCGCGTTTGCTCACTGTTGACCAAAAACAAGACCGTGTTGATGATTCTGAGCAGTGTTTGGCCATGTTTAAACGCAACAAACCGGAATTTTTGCGTCGATATGTGACAATGGATGAAACATGGATCCATCACTTCATTCCGGAATCAAAACGATCGTCATCTGAGTGGACAGCAACTAGTGAACCTCGTCCAAAGCGCCCGGAAGCACAACAATCGGCTGGAAAGGTTATGGCCTCGGTATTTTGGGATGTACGTGGTGTAATATTCATCAGTGAATATTATATAGCGTTATTGGAGCGTTTGAAGGCCGAAATTGCAAAGAAACGGCCGCATATGGCAAAGATAAAAATGTTGTTTCATCAAGACAACGCACCGTGTCACAAGTCAATCAAAACAATGGCAAAACTACATGAATTGAACTTCGAATTGCTCCCACATCCATCGTATTCGCCAGATTTGGCTCTCTGCGGCTACTGGCTGTTCGCAGACCTCAGAAAAATGTTCGCCGGTAAGAAATTTCGCACGAAGGTTATCGCTGAAACTGAGGCCTATTTTGAGGAAAAAGATAAATCGTTCTACAAAAGTGGTATTGAAATGTCAGGGCGGCGTTGGAATGATTGCGTTGCTCTTGATGGATATTACGTTGATGAATAAAGCTAATTTTGAACCAAAAAAACCGTGTTTTCTTTGTTAGGCCCGGGACTTTTCAGCCCATGTGTTATTGGTCATTAGTATAGTGCAAGTATTTATTTTAATAATGATTATAAAACTACAGGAGTATTTGTAAAAACACAAACAACCAGGGAATAAATTTTCGTTTGCTGCACTTTCTTGAGGAAGGAGAACCGTGATGTTTTCACTCTCAACTTTGCATTTTGGTCTGGGGATCATAATGGTACATCCATGATTCATCCATGATCACATACCAACTAAGAAAGTTCTCTATTTTTACTTCGTATCATTCCAAAAGACGCTTACAAATCAACACCCAATTTCTTTTTTTATCAATGGTTAAAATTCGAGTCACCCATCTTGCACTCATCCTTTTTTGATTCCTTATTCAGTATGCCAGTATGTCAGTCTTCCACAATGTGCCTGATGCGTATTCGTCGGTCTTGCAGTACAATATCGTGTATCTTGCTAATGTTTTTGTCCGTTGTTACCGTTATGCTGCAGACTCGCCAATAGTTGCCATAATGTCTTTATGGATTTGAGTTGGCGTCATGCCCTTTTTCTGGAGGTATTTCATTACGGCTTTTCGTTCTACGGAATCCATTTTTATCACTACACACAAGTCAAGAATTTGCCACAGCACAACAACACTTTCAGATAAAAACTTGACATTACGTAGATATGATCTACAACTGTTAATTAACTAAGTGGCAAAAACATTAATCAAACAACTACAACCAATTAGAAGTAGGTGAAGGGTGGAGCATGAGAATCTGGTCTCATATATGAGTTAAAAACGAGTATAAGATCTTAATCAGCAGAAAAACATTTATTTGTTGGCCAGTTTTATAGAAAAGTCATGATGAAAGCCTCCATTGATGCATCTTGATTTGAAATTGCGTTCATCCTTGAAGAATCCCCCAATCAACTGAACTTTTAAGGTTTTATAACGTTGGACGACGTTATCTTCAGATTCTTCGAATGATGATTATTATCCTATTGGAAATGCAGATATGTATTATTAAAAAGAACAGTTGTTTATAGTAAAAAACAAGAAATCGAATATATTTTAAAATTTCCTCCGAAAATTATTTGTTATTGAAAAATTAACTTATGGATATAATACGAACATGGACTGATAATAATGATATTAATAAGCAACCAGACCAAAATTAAACCGTATAAACCGTATTTTCTGCAACGCAATACCGTAAACGCTTTCATTTCTAGAATCTCAATTATTTTGTTGTTTTTGTTGTTACATACTTTCATTTCAGATTAGGAAAACACAGACATTATAATTAAGACGACTACAAACCATTTACAATGGAAATGAGAGGCAATTGGTATACTTTCGTGGGAAGACCGAACTATTACACGCTTCGGACTTAATAACATCTGTACTTTGCAGACGACACATTATCGATGCAAATTCTCTAATAATTTAAGTGCTACAAGAGAACACGATATAATAGAATAACCTACCACTTAACTTTTAAAAAGAAAAGATTATAATAATATTGTTGGTTAGATTTACCTCTTTTAGCAATTGATTAACCTGAGGTCTTTATGCTACATACAGGAAGTGCGCATTTGTTATTAAATTCCTCGCAGAGTAGACGTAATATCATGCTATTTTCGAGTCAATTTATCCAGTACAATACACTAGTCTAAAAACTAGAAAGCGTTCTTGTCTAATCCAATACGCGTAAGATATAATAAACTTACATAATTTCTGTTATTAATGAAACATTTTGAATGATATCTCTTCTTAAATAGATTACGTTGTACCATGTGGCATCGTTTCTCTCATCTATGTGAGTAACAATATAAAAGAAACCTGACTACACAGTCTGAGAATTAAATAACTGAACTTTTTAGATATAGAATGGAATGCACATTATATTACTGTTGAACTTTCTTTTTTAATTGAAATATGTTCCTGTAGACTCAATACAGCGTATGGCACGGGTGACTAGTGTATGCATCGATTTTTTGAAGTCAGGTTGAGGGATGTTCTTCAGCATCTACATCACAACTGCTTGAATAGCTGGACATAAAAGTGTCCTTTCATTGCAGTTTTTAGTTTCTGGAGCAGAAGGTAATGGTAGTACGGTGATAGATCAGGCGAATACGATGGGACAAATTTGCTTTTAGTCAAAAACTTACGAATTTTGAAGATTTTGCGAGGTCGTCTATTGTCGTGCAATAAAAACAGTTGTTTTCCTGCTGGATATTCGGGTCTAACTCGAACAATTCTCAATCACAAACGACATAAAACTCTCAGATAGTATGCTCCATTAACAGTTTCTTCACCTCCTGGAACAGATTCTTTGTGGACAATACCTTTCGAATCATGAAATATAATCAGCAATGTCTTGCTTCTTGACTTCTGAGAGAGCAATTTTTGATTCGCCTTTGGACTTTGTGGGCACTGTGTCTTTGTACAAATTGGTATTTAGTTTCAGACTCATGCTTAAAGTACAATATCTCATCATCAGTTATGATAGAACCAAAAAAATCCGGGTCGTTTTCAACATCTTGATGTCTGTACAATACGTTGATCTTAATTCAACTGATATGGAACAAAACGTGCACATACCTTTCTTTTGCTCAAATAGACCGTCAAAATTTATCCAACAGTTCCTCTGTTGGTACTTAATTTTTCAGCCAACATTTTATCAGTGAAATTCCCATCGATAATGATTTCTTGAATTTCGGACACTAATTTAGCACGATTTTTACCTTGTGTTGTATCATCATTTAAATCTTCTTCTAAAATCGCGTATACCACTCATAGACTCTTGTACGAGACAAACACTCATCACCATACACTTTTTTCGACAGTTCCTACGTCTCAGCAATTTCTCTCCTATTTTAAAACAAATTTAATATTTGATTTTTGTCGGGGATTTTTTGACGTGAGCAGCTAACCTGCAGTCACTAAAATGCGTGTAACTTTAAAAGCTCTCATTCGATTTGCTCGAACTTCAGTGCGGTTAAAAGAGGAAACCTGTGTGCTTCTAATGCTATTACCGTTTAATACATGCCGTTAGGTGTTCTATGATCTAAATCAAAGCTCCGTTATTTAATTGTCAGACTGTGTATACTATAAGGAAGGTAAATATATGTGCGTACTTAACAATAAAACGGAAATGCATTGGATGATAAATGATAAAATGATGCGCGTGAACACTTGTAATTCGAAAATCTAAATTTCGATGTTAATTTAACGAGTAAAAGGGTGCCTTGGTATACTAGCATGCTATATCTTCACGGTCAAATACACTCAAACTACTTATAGGGTTTACGTTAGCAAAATGCTGTTATCAAACAATTTTTAGTTAACTTTATTACAGTGAACATCACATGCGCAAATGCGTAGCTTAGATTAAAGGGCGTGTTTGTTAAAACAACAAACTCCGGAATATTTAAGGCAATAAATTCTGTTATTGATTCAAAGAGTTGTTATTCTTCAACCAGCACTATAGATAGGCTTGAGTAATGAAAATTATTAAGGTAAAGTAGGATATTGGTGGATATGGCATCGTCACGCAATATAACAAAAATTTATTACTCGTTCTACATGTACTGCCATGAATGACCTATGATCGTTTAGTAATAGTTTTATTTACGAGGTTAAGTAAACCCCGTATCACCTAGTATCGCCAAACGCCACATATACAACGCTGATAAGCGTGGGTTTAATCCAGGAACATACATAAACGCAACATACAATTACGCAACTTTGCCAACCATTTCTGTAGACGGACGACTTTCACTATTACTCTTGGTATTAAAGGAATCTAAGAAGACGTTTACATGCTGACCTGCGCAATCATTGTTTAGACCTTGCAAATGTGTATTACTTCTTCGACGCCTGGAAAGCTCATTTCAAAGACCTGGCTTTCCTCTCCCACCAAGTATAGGACCAAACAGCGTACCCATTCAATCATAGAGTAGACATTGTGCTGTAAAAGTTTAGAAATTGGAAAATAAAGCTGGCAACATTTTTAATATATGAGAAAATTATAATAATAATAACAGCGATGACATAACTTCCAAATGCGTTTGGTTTTGGACTCTGGGTCATCTTTTCTACCATAATGGTTCCCAGGTACTACGACACATATTTGCATTAGATAAATATTATTAAGCTGCAACCCACGCTAATCTTTAAATATGTGGCAAAGTGGGAGAACCGGACGGCGAGGCCATTAGCTTAGAGGTCTCCCTCTCAATCTTTCACGCAGAAATAATTGTCAATCAGACATGTGGGAAGAAGTTTATGAACTACGCGCATGTCTTTAAAACGATGGAAATCATATCGGATAGCCAAGTCGCCCTTAGGGTGCTACAATCTGCTAAGTTTAACTCCGAAGTGGTATTGGGATACCACAGAAGGTTGTAAAAACTGGCGAAACATCGCAGCGTTACGCTGAGATAGCTGTCAAGCCACTTGGCGATCAAAGGAAATGGAATAGCTGATTTGTTAGCAAGAAACGCCAGTAGACGAGTACTCTCAGGTCCTGAAGTCACATGTAGTAAGACTTCTGTTATATCAGAGCTTAACCGGACACTGCACATTGAACAAACACATGTATCGCATACACTTAGTAAACTCTCCTTCATGTAGAAAGTACAGGAGAGCAAAGGAAACTCTTCTGCATCTCCTTGCCCACTGCCCGGCAATCTGCAGGGAAAGACAGCTTCACCTTGAGGACGAACCCAAATTAAGAAAATTACCTGGAGAACGGATTGTGTGCTTTGTTGTTCAGATGCAACCCAGTCGATCTAATTAAAATCATATGGCTGCACAATAGCCGAGTTATTGGCCGAGTTGCTCTTCGGGATTAAAATCCCCGCCCATAGAAAAGATATCATTGTCATAAGGGTGAATGCGTAACTCAGGGATTCTTTAATAACAGCGACCTTCGTATCCCTCAACAGCTTTCGCTAATTATAGGGGCCATCAGCCGGCCATACGGTATTATGACACCAACGCTTGTGGTTTGTTTTAAGGTATTCGTTCTCAGCATTCTGTATAGAGTGAGGAAAATCACAGAAAAACCTCAACCTTGAGAAACAGCTCTGGGTTCGAACCCGGGATCCCGAGACAGATAGTAAACTACGCTAAGCTCTGAGCCACTCGTTCCAATATACAAGGGCGAATCAAATGCGAACCAGACTCTTAACGCCCTCTAATTGACGCAAAATAATATCAACGGAGATAATGTACTGGAGACGCTCACATAAGAAGACATTATTAGATCATGAAAGAGATGAAAAAATAAGAGAAATAATGCAAGTTGACTCGTCATTAATATATTAACCACAACGGAAATAACTATTGTGGCATGGCCACATAAGGTGAATGGGCCAGGACAGACTACCACAAAAAGTTTGAAAATGGAAGCCTGCTAACAGAAGGAAAAAAGGAAGACCAAGACGGAGTTGGGAATTAAAGCAGCTATGCCTCTTCGGATGTGGATGTTCAGCATTCTTTCCAGAGTTTTAATAGTCTGTCCCGATTTCTTTTTCCGACAGATTTATACAGTTTGGCACTTTCTACCAGTCTATCATCGCTCATTCTGCTTACATGCTTCTTCAAACATTTTCTTCGTTTTCTTATCCATTTTCCCACGTCTTGTTTGTTGATGTAGGTCTTCGCTTCTAACTTTGTCAAGTCGTGTTTTTCCATGAATGCTTCTTATTATTTTCATTTTTACTACATAATTACTTATCACAGTTTTATTTGCTGCTCTGCGTAGATCCATCATTTACTAATAATCTCTGCATTAACTTATAATCTTATCTAAAATATCTAGGCCCGATGATGTGTGATGTACACTCGTAACTGGTGGCCTAGTTTATTAAAGATGTCTGAAATTTGTTTTCCTTATTTAAATAAAAATTGTCTACAGTCGCTCAACGTATTCGTTATTTGACAATCCCCGTACACTAGATGTATTCAATGATGATGCCAACACTTTCACTTCGAAGTTCATTATTTTGCGACAATCTTACTTAGCATACACCATCAGTATTTGCTCTAGTAGCACATGCGCTCCTTAAACATGTTTCGTTTCTTTTCTTCCCGTTAGTAATATACCATTTTCAACCTAGTTAACTGTCCGATATTACGCGAATTGCGTATGTATATCTGTACGCGATTAACTTTTACTCGAGAGCCTGTTATGCAAGACTGTTATGGCGGTCGACCTAATTTATCCACTTCTTTCACGAGGAATTTTATGTTGCGAAGAAAGCGTTACTCAATTACCAAGGAGTTATGTCATCGCCTATGTTGTTTCTGATAAATTTCTACAAACTGTTTAGATGCCACACGTTAAACTTGACATATTTCCTAAGAAGCAAACATTTTATAGTAACCTATTATATAACTAGATATTATCTTCCGTATTGGCCAATGAATGAGAAAGAGATCGCCATGCTTGAGATTCGGCAAATTAGGACACAGTTTAATTTCTCGATTGTTCTGGCGGATGGTAGGAAAATTACAGAAATTACAAACACGTGGTACAATTATCGACAAACGCGAGATATAAAATTACAACGTGTTTCCTCTTTTCGATCAAAAACAGAAGTCTAATGTAAGTAAAAGGTGAAAGTTACACCAGAAAAAGTGCACGGTGATTATATCATGATCTTGATGTTGCTAGTGTATGTCACTGACCTGCCTTAAATCTATACGAGGTGTGTATTTAAGTCTAACATCGTACTCTTTTCGCTGTTGTAAAATGAATCATTTGAAAAGAATTTACTGTACGTTACATCATTTTTCTTAAAAAAAGACACTTTCTTAGAATTTGACAGAAAAATTTATCTAGAACTTTCTCTTGCAAGCATCTTCCAACGCTTACAATATACAAATTCCCTTGTATGCAAACTTAGATGTGATTTCTTATGGTTCACCGAAAGTTTACTAACATTTCGCTAATATATGATCTCTGTCTTATCTTGACTAAATAGATTAAAAAGCGGTATTCCTAGTTTAATTTAATAGACATTATTATAAGGACACATCTAAAAGAATGCCTACAAAATAACACCATGATAAGAAAACGCTGTAAATACAGCTATCTCATGGTATTAGTGAAATCAATTCACGAGAAAGACATGTGAGACATAAAACGCTAGCACACGGACATGTTTCTGCCTACCCGCCGTAATCAGCGTGGTTTCGAGCGTTTTATGCTCAAACCATGTAATTCTCACTAATACAATGAGAAAGCTGTATTTACAGCGTTTTCTTATCTTTGTATTATTATAAGGATTTTCAAAGGATTCATATTTCATTTTGTATCACAGGATCCATATCATCTTACATTTCCTCCGCCTCTGTGAAAATAATCTGCCGTCCTCTCTAATAATAATCATCGTTAAGATCTTCGTAGACCTATCTTTCTAAATTATATTCTGATGTTATCAATACAGGTTGATCATTTCCTGGGTGGTGTGCTGATGTTAACCTTCAAGAAAAAGTTCTCTGGTGTCAAATTCAGATCTTAATGAAACTTAGCAGGTTGAGTAGACAGAGTATGTTAAGACTTGAAAATAGAAATGTTTTATTTGTGCTGCAATTTACTCTGAAACTTACAGATTTTCACTTTTCTTCATTTAATAGATATAACAAAAATTTAATCGCAAATATTGTACATTATTGAAAGATCTTTTAGGACACGTGAATGTGGTATATACAGGATGCTGCATTTAAGAGCAACCCTCTTATGCTAGAGCTGGTTATAGTAATATGGAAAAGAAATTAACGCGAGTTGTTCATTTTTAACATCATTTATTTGTTTTAAAGCATTTTTAATTAAACAGAGTGTTCTAAAGGTGATATTAACATAAGAACCTATATATTACAATTATTCTATATAATCCCACTTCATACAGTTTTGGTAGTTTAATTTGCTTCATATTACCAATTTTGATTAAATTTGATTGAAGTACATAACTGCAATCACCGATTGGTATGGTATCAGATGCAGTTGTTGTTAGTTTCAGTGCATATAAATAAAATCAGACAAAACTGATATTCACATTTGTTCAAAACGAAATATTTCCGAACCACATCCTATTATTTGAAAACTGAAAGTTAAGGTATTATTGTCTTTAAATACCAATTTTAAGTATATACATACTTCTAGTTTAAATATATCAATGTGATTGCATATCCCTGCTACCAGTCCGGTTGTATTCAGAATTGACCTGGACTGTTCGAACATCCGACCAATTTTTGCCTTGTTAAATCAAGACCATCCGTGTCCTCCCCATTACTTTCAATGTGATACTTTTGCATTCATTCGTTGTTGTTGGTGCAAAAACTTCTTATGCTTTAAGCATCTTTTTGGCGACTTTCATTACCATACTCAATCATGAATACATAATTTAAATATGGATTGCAATAAGTACTTTATTCACTACTATTTATTGCTAAGGATTTGTTATCAGGTGTAATTCCGTGTTTAAATTTATATGAATTATGAGCATTAAGACGTACTAACTGATGCAAGGTACAAGTTGCTTCACACCTTTGGAGCACCCTGTATAACTGAAAAAGGATTTTAAAGATGAACAATATGACAAGAGGATGGCGTTTAAATGCAACATCCTGTACATACCACATTTATGTGGTCTGAAAGACCTTTCGATAAGGTACAACATTTGCATTTAAATTTTTGTTCTATCTATTTCAGTTCAAGGATTAAATCGGGAAAACTGCAAATCTGTGAATTTTCGAAGGAGTGTTTCATCCCATCAGAGTGAACTTCAACACAAATAAAAAAAAATATTTTCAACTCTCAACATACTCTACTTACCTAACAAGTTTCAGATCAAGATCTGAATTTGACACCCGGGAATCTTTCCTTGTTAGTTATTGGACAAGGCGATAATTTTTACAATTAAGGATACATCAAACCTACATCCATTTCCTTTATCGGACTAAAGCGTGCACGTGTTTCCATACAATTACTACATCCACTTTATCAGCGTTCTCCATGATTACATCCTAGAGTATCACATTATATTCCAATCCAATTTGAGATATTGAAAACGCATTTGCGTGATAAATCATTGCTATTCGTATTTGGAAGACAGGCAACAAGCGTAATGACCCTTATCAAGCGAAGTCGATGTTAGTTAACTTTAGGTTACGCCAACCGATGATGAGTTTAGATGTAATAATTTAGCGTCTCTAAAGTAACACTTGGATTTCATTAGATGCGACATGTAGTGATAATGAAAATGATATAGGCACTTCAATTGTAATTCTTTCGCAATTTATTTTCTTTTTAAATCCAACTTTACATGTCTATTATTTATACGAGGGGATAAATAATAGGAATCATTTGAAATACGAGGGCAAGCTGAAATATTTCCAGAATCGGCAACGGCAACGTTTTTTATGGAAAAGTGTCAAAATTTCAGACGCCTATTGTCAATAGTTGTTGTTTAAGAGTCTGTTTTGTGTAGCAAATCAGGCGGTTTCGCAAAAATGAATAAAATCGAATTTCGTGCAGTGATAAAATACTTCTGGATGGCTGGGAAAATGGCCACAGAAGTACGAAATACATATTTTGCTGAAGGTCCATGGTGGATGTACTCCATCACTTTCGACCATCAGCTTCTCGGTGACCGAGTTGAAACGTGGCTGCACAAGGGACGCAGTGGACGTCCAAAAGCCGCTACCAACTATGAAATGGTCGACAAGATTCATGCCACATCCTACACGAAATTTTGAGTATGAAAATGCTTTCGGCGCGATGGGAGCAAAAACAAGATCGGGTGACCGTTTCGCACGAGTGTCTGGCCAATATCCAACCCAATCCAAGGGATTTTTTCATGCGTCTTGTAACCATGCATGAGACTTGGATCCACCACTACCTACTGGAGACAGTGGTAGTGGAGTAGTCGAAGCAGTGGGGTTTTCCGGGCGAATCGGCTCCGACGAAAGCAAAGACTGTTCCATCGGCCGGAAAAGTCATGGTGACTATTTTTTGGAATTCCCAAGGGGTGATCCTCATTGATTATTTGCAGTAGCGAAAGACGATCACCGAGGAACATGACGGGATTCGATGCAGTATTGAGGGAGAAACGGCCTCGTTTACAGCGGAAAAAAAGTGCTTTTCCACCACGACAGTGAACCGGCTCATTCATCCCGCATCGTCGTGTCTAAATTGAATGAGTTGCGCTCCGAATTAGTCTCTCATCCTCCATATTCGCCGGACCTAGCCCCCAACGACTTCCTCCTATTCCCATACCTGAAAAAATTACCGGGAGGAAAGATATTTGCGTTAAATGAGGAAGTCATGCCGCTACAGATGTCTATTTTGCAGATCTCGAAACATCCTACTTTTCCGACGGCTTGAAGAGACTGGAGCACCGTTTGAAGAAGTATATTGATCTTCGAGGACACTATATCGAAAAATAAAAATAAGAAACCACACCAATACCCTGTTTTTTTTTGTCGATTCCGGAAACATTTCAGCTCGCCCTCGTAAATAGATTCTTTTAAAGTTTAAAGTGAAACTGGTAATTTTAAAATGCTATTAATTCTAACAATAACCAAGCCTTGATGTGTGATGTAAGATTTAGGTGCAGAAATAAAATAATTTTCAGTTAATAGAGTTTATGGTTGTTTTTCACTTTGTAACTAGTATATGTACGTCCTAGATTTTAATGAAAGTTATTGGATGATGGACGTCAACTCTCAATGCCGAGAATATCAATTTAGCGGCAGATATAGGCTTATACCTATATCTGCCATCTGTTTTTCGCGTGTCCCACTCGTAGGCAAGTACTATTACCTAGTCTGCGCAATGCCAGTTGCTACTCTCTAGCAATTAGAAGCTCGGACTAATGCGCAAATATTTGACGTATTAATTGATTATGTCTACATGCGTAAGTTATTAACAATTACCTTCGATATTTGAAATGGTTAGCAGAACGTTAGATTCGTGTTTTTCTTTTCTTAAATTAACCTGTCAGATGATTAATCATTTGTCCTTATGTTACGAAGTTAGTTGCTAAACACATTTTATTTTAAAACTAATTAGAAGTATTTTTACGGGATAAATAACGTGTAAATAAAATGTTGATTGACAGAAATTGGAAGCTAGAAGGCTATTGAAGGTCTATTTAAAAAATGGAAGGTTTTTCCACAACGAAGGTGTTAAACAAATTATAGTAATTGAAGCCTATGAAAATATCCTTCTTAGCATTACGTTCCACGCCTCAAGAGAAACAATTTGAAACGTCGTCTTTTCATCAAATACACTCCGCAACATTTATATAGTTCCATATTCTTGCAGTCCCATTGTAAACGTTTATCAACGGTAAAAGTTGGGAATTACGTAGAATTACATCTCTGAAGGTAATGAAATAGTAGACTTACTGTATGATCATATAAATTTACCCACTAGGAAGCCATGAAATTATTTCCTCAAAATATCTTGTTGAAAGTAAGTAGTAAATTGACATTGTCAAATAATATACATTTGCCATGTGTATTGTATTGATTTATTGACACAAAAATGTTAGCAATAACTCACAAAGTTTTCACTATCGAATCATACCACAGAAATTGTATAAACTTAGAAAATGAAGAATGCATACAACCGCATGTCAACGGCGTAACATAAATTGAATCACCAGCACTTTTAAAGTTATTCTACCAACTTAAGTTTATGGTTTGCTAGAGGGTAAATTTACTATCATATGGTATTATTTCGTCAATATTGTAACTGATAAATAGAAGAATGCTTTTCATATAAATTCACATATAAATAAGATCGAATTCCCTACTGTTCTACAGAGTTAGGTAGACATTATACGAAGTCAGGCACTTTCCTCTAGGACAAGAATCTTCTAACCGTATTAAAAGAGATGGGAAAGTTAAAATAAGGAGGCAGGCTTTCCTAGTCGAGCTATACCTAAATTGGCTCATCTCTGCAATATACAAAATCCGACACACAATAATCATAGTGTATGTGATAATGTAACCGCACAACAAATATAATTTAAATTCACCAATAGCTAAAAGACTAATTCGTAATTTCTTTATCTGTAATTATATTGAAAAATCGCTGAAACCAGTAACTTAGGGTTTTAAAAATACTTACTTTTGGCATATCTGTTATCATTGAAACGCCATCGTTGATTTTTTTAAAGGACATCCTGTAGATTATATTGCATTTTTAGATACGTTTTTATACATATGTACAGATGTGTAATAATTTTGCTAAATGTAATCAGAACATTTTTGAAAAAAAATTGTCGTTAAACTAAGTTAAACTGAGTAGAAATTTTAATACTAAGTAAACAACGAGCAACAAAAGATAATTATTACTTAAAATTAATTAAATAAACTTCAATGTATGAAGTGTTCAAACTGCTTCCCATCAACTAACTGGCCATAACCTAAGCGAGTATAAAATCTTTGAACTGATTGGTATCAATCTAATCTCGTGACTAATTCTAATTTTTAGATCCTTTATGTTATTCGGTCTATTCGTATAGGCTTTGTTCTTCAAACGACCCCATTAGAAGTCCAGTGGGGTTAGATCCCTGGATTTAGAAGGCCATTCAATAGACTATCAGTGACCAATCCATCTTCCAGGAAACTCGTCATTTAAATATGTTCCTACTGCAATACAATTCCATAATGAGGTGGTGCTCCATCCCATTGAAACCAAATATCTTGATGGGGCACGTCGTTGTCATTGTCATTGGCAAACAACACTGCCAAAGCAAGAATTAGTTTATCACGTCGAAATTCTAAATAGCGTATAGCAGTGAAAATTCCCTCAAAGAGATATTATTTCTGCCCAAGCATTGATTTTTTCTGGGTGTTGTAGATGAGTATCCTGGGCCCAGTGGGGGTCCAGTGAGGATTATGTCTCGACCAATAACGGTAATTGTGTCGATTTACAGTGTCACCTACATGGAATGTCATTCCTGCCCAGACATTGACCTTTTCTAGATGTTGTGGATGAGTGTACCGGGTCTAGTGAGGGTTGCGTCCCGACCAATAACGGTAACTGTGTCGATTTACAGTGCCATACGCATGAAATGTAGCTTCGTCTACATAAACAGTAATAAAGTTATGATTATTCTCTAACATGTAATGTATTGGTCTTTCATTATGTGTACTTATCTGAAAAAAAATGATATTATTTAAAAAAACGTGGATTTCATTTTCACAAAACTCCATCCACCGATTAAAATCGTCTTCTGTCAATTCGTGAAGTAACTGCACTTTATAGAGATGTATTTTCTCATTTTTAGAAAATTGCATGACAGCGCTTTGATTTGTGCCAATGTCCTAGTGGAAATATGTGGATTTTCTTCCAGTTCCAACAGCGTATTTAACTTTTCCTCATCCGCTGCCTTTGAACGTTCACCCCTAGGTAAATCTCTTACATGTCCCATCTCACTGTATTTTGCAATAATTCTACTAACAGCAGACTGTGTGATTGGATGTATTTCGGGGTGTACCCTGTTAAACAATGTACATATCTCATCGTGACTCCTAATTTTATCGCTGTAGCCTACCATCCTAAGTATTTCAATTTTTTTCCTCTCACTTAAACGAACCATTTGCAGAAACTCATTCAGATGACATAGAACTGTACACTCGACATTAAGTAGACAACCGGCGAATGTAAAATATCGACCTCAATCCTTTCATTGTGAGATCAGAGTGTGGAGTACAGATAACGAGTAGGGTGAACAAGATTATCGATATATCACGCATATAATTCTAAATCATTTGTTTGCTTTCTTTAAAGTTTGTTACCCATTGAATTCAATTAGTTATGATAAATTAGAATTTTCAAACTTTGACAATGTTTTTCTCAAAAAACATATCTGTACATATAAAAACCTATTGGATTTAAAGATGCAATATAATCTACAGAATGTCCTTTAAAAAATCATCGATGAAGTGATATCGCAACGATATCAGATATGATTATTCTTATGATTCCACAAATAAGTATCTCTAAAACCTTAAGTTATGGGTTTTTTGCGATTTTTAATATAATTACAAATAAAAAAAATACGAATTTTATCCGTTGCTTTACAATCACTCTGTATATAAAAGATCTTGTCCAGAAGTAAATATTTTCCATAAGTAAAAAAAGGTTTCAGAACAACTTTTAATGGAGAACTATAAGCAAACAAGACTGAAATTTACACAGGATGATATTTTCTGAAGATAAGAAATGTAATTTACACTACTCGGATACTTTCAGATTATTAGCACAATTACAAGTACAAAAGGTCACCGAAGTTGCTATGATTAGAAATTTTGGTAACGCTGATTATGCAATATTCGACACTAAATACGAATAACGTTACCCCTTAGGAGGTGTAAATTTGCTTTGCTGATTTCCCTATACAAGTTCAATACAAATCTGAAAATTTGTATTCAGATACGTTTAAAGAGAAACAAATTACAATATGCAGTCTCTTTGAACGTCCATAACATCAAACATCATACATATAAAACGTATTCTGTTTCTTTTTTATAAATTATAAACAATAAAAATTACAACTTAAGTTTGTGCTGACTTAGCTTACGTAACGCGCCCAATTTAAAACAAATGCATAACTAGTTAAGTAAAAAGTATAAAAAAACTCATACAATCGCATTTTTGATCAAGGAAGACCTTTCGAACTTCCCACGCCAACAAACCCACGTCTTATAGACGATTAAATGTTGGCAAAATTGTTTATTATAATAAATTACACTAATGTGTAAATCTTCCATTGACAGCTTATAAATATATTTTTATTACCAATTTTATTAATAATTCATCACCTTTCCGGTAATTATTCATCGTTATTTAAAACGCTCACATACACAAGGTTATAGGAAAAAGTCTGGCGACTCACTTCATGGTCTTAAAATGCCACTTTGAAGAGTTAGAATATTTTTCGATTATTTTGAAGTAAATAAGTATTAACTTTAATAAATACTTTTGGAGTATTGTGACAGTGTAGGTTAAAAATAACACTATAGTCCGTCCCAACCTCCGTATTCAGTATACGTCTTATGGGAATTTGTTTCATGGTTGCCAAATCATCCGATCGGCTGTACATTACTATTTCCGGTTAATTATTTGCAATTTCACCCGATCAATTCATAACCTTTATTAACGTTTATTGACGTTGAAGGTGCAAAATTATTGACATTCATATGACATTTTGCTTATTATTTTATTAAAGTAACTAACTTTTAACAGAGTGCATAGCGACTTCGCTGCACGTAAAATTATAGGAAAAAATACTACAGATAAAATAGTTATATCTCAATATTTATTAACAATACTATACACACATCTATAAACAAATATACATATGAACGATATCTATGCAATGTACAGTGAATATTTGCTTGATATTGGGGAGTATGCAATTTATTAAATTAAAAGAAGATGATCCTTATATATATACAAATAATAGTTTCCACTTTTTGTAAATAAAAAGAACTGAGTCATAGAAATACGTATATGTATAATACAATAATATTTAAGAAAGGAATAGCAATTACACACATATATCTATGTCTTACGTTAATTTTCTAGTCAGTCGAAGAATCACTTTGATCTTCAGATGATGATTTAATATCTTACGTGAATAATAAATTCTTCGATGTCGTCTTGCAAATTATCCACTATCCACATTTCCTTTTCAATATTGTTTACATGTTTGATGTAGTTTTGCCAATTATTAGTTGTTACAGTGCTATACGCTCGTCGAATTAATTGCTCCATATCTTTTACCTTAAATGTGGTATTATTCATTCTACGTAGTTTTTAAGTTGTGCTCATACCATTTCAATGGGATTTAACTCGCACGGTAAGGTGGTAATCGAAGAACTTCATGACCTTTTTTTCTTTTGCAAATTCGTCAATCCTACTTTTATCATATTGCGTTTAATTTGTGACACGCAATACAGTAAGTCCCTTTAGCATATCGGTACTGATTTGTATTTGTTTTTCATTGAGCCAATCAATGATCTCGTTTTTCCTCCATGCTGTTGTTGAATTTTCTCTCCAATTTTCTGCAGTGGTAGGAAGCATTATCAAGAACAATGACTGACTTCTGTATATTTGAAGTAATTTATTTATAAACCAATCTCATACGCTTGAATCCATCTCATGATGAACATCGGCAGTGTTTTTCTTGCAAAGAAATGTATATTCAGCACCAGGAACAAACCCATTATCACTGCCTGCATGAACTAATGCAAAACGAGGTCCTAGCCCGGTTGGTGATTTCAAACCAGTGCTTAGTCCTTGAATAAGAGCTTGTCGACTACTTTGAATAGCGGTATCTGTCCAAGTTTTATTTACCGTATGTCCTGTATTCACCCATGACTCATCATTGTATATAATAGTTCGACCTGAAATATAAAATTACAGCCATGTCAAATAGCAAGAGGTAAATTTTACCTTCTTCTCTAAATTTCTTGATCTCTCAAGTATTTGTGCCTCCATCTAATAATCTCATCTCGCTCAATGAGTATACTTTTTCGTCCTACTTTTTTAAATTCAAGCTCCATATCGTAACAATCTATGAAAAGTTGTTCGACTGAAGTTAGGGAGATCATCGTCAGCATTGACAGTAGTAAGAATTGTATTTAAAGTAGGTGGCATATTCTGTATAAAAATCCATGCACTTTACGTCGAATAGCTGCTTGCGTGTTCTCACCATATGTATGCGCAGCCCATCATTTACTTGTATGCCCTTCCTTTTAGGTTTTTTGGACTTGATAATAAACCATTTTGTTGCTCCTGTTTTACATGATATATTGCACGGTCTGAGATGCCCAAAGCTTTACTTGCTTCCTCTAACGGCAGCACTCACATTCATTGATTTATTGAAATAATTGAAAACATTTGCAATCATACACTTCTCTCTTACGGTTAAATTTGTCTCTCTGCGCTGTTTTCTTCCTATAGGCTCCATTAATGTAGTGAAAACTGTAATTACATTTATATTCTGTTATAACATTTATAAAAATAAATAAAAATACCCATATTACCCTGTGCACGCTTGAAAAAGATAGAAGTGTTCTGAAAAGAACAATTTGTACAACTATATAAGCAAATTAACAATTTAACGAAATATTTCAAAACAAGGACGATGATGATTGACAGTTGATGCTAATAGACAGATAGTATACAACTGTTGTCGACGCCGACAGCATATGTAAATAAGTTGCAACATAGCAACCGGTTGTAGAGATAGCGCTAATGACAGCAACCAAGGATAGTAAGAGATAAAAGTTGCTATTCTATCCCATACTGAATACGGAGGTTGGGACGATCTATAGATAAATTTTGGCAACTGACACAATAAAAATTAAACTCTTTTCTGTACAAGTAGTAAAACAAATGACGATTGCAAGGACTGTGCGGATGTACAATTCACAAGTATAGCAGTAAACTCCACTCAGTCGGTAACACGGTTGACAATGAGAGCCCACGTGCTCTCGAAACTCTGCGTTCCGCATAATTAATTAATTTGTGTTAGTGGAGTTTACTGCTATACCTGTGAATTGTAAAACAAATAGTGACAATAAGAGGATTAAAAGTATTTAAGCCAAAATGTCAAACTGGCGTTCATTCACTTCCTGACAGTAACAAATGCTTTGTCTGAAACTATTATTGCCTTTCATTGCGTATTCGAATTTAAAAATCTTCCAGATTTGTTAGTTGGATTACATAAACACCTCATTTTAAAGTACTCCATAAGAAAAAGTCCAATGGCGATAGTATAGGTGATCTAGCTGCCTATTCAATAAATTGGAGGTCCAAACGCAAACCTCGACATTTTTGGGGAATTTTACTTTTGTAAACAATTATATTCTTCATGTAAAAGACTACAAACCACTATTCATTTTTAGTGCAAAAGCCAACTTCTTACATGGTATTTGTGTCATAGAAAATACGCCCGGTGGATTTACGTGTTTTAAGGTGTTGTGCCATGCTATCAAATTATCCAACTTGTTTACATCAGTTTCTGTTCTTACAATTAAACTTGTGGTAGGTAGTTCGATAGTATTAGTTCAGATTGAAAAAACTAAGAAAGAGAAAAGGAGAAAACCAAGTCAGAATCCATGTCATTGAGGTACTATGTTAAACGAAAAGATAGATTAGTGGTTAATATGTATAAGCTAAGCTTTATAGGTATTTTGAAAGCGAAAAGAGACGGAAATGTTACAGTGACATGACAACAAAATTTGCAATAGATTTTACTTGCCAGTAGAACTAAGCACAAGAAATCTTTAGAATATGTTTACAGTAACCGAAGACCTTCGGGTTAAGGAGTCGTCTTTTGGTTTTACCTTTACCATAAAATATAGTGTGAGTTATAGTATTCCTAAAGGCGATTTACGTTCGACGTGTCTACAATCTAAAAATAAACTGAGAAAGGCATTAAATAACAATAGAAAACATCGAGTAATAAATTCACAAAATTCGGCCAAATTACTGCAACGATTGAATGAAATTCGTTTCATTTATGAGGTCGTAACATTTGGTTTTGATATATATGTATATATAACACATGGGCTTTCACAGAAGAACGTAGACATGAGGACGTATGTTTGGATCAACGTTTCGCTATACAATACGGTTAGATATAACACATGGGCTGAAAAGTCCCGGGCCTAACACATAGATGACGCTCGTTTTATTGCAGTCACCTTTCTCTCAGTTAGCACTAAGCTTCAAAAGACAGCTGTTAAAATTTCATGATATTCTATTCATTAGTTTGTGAGTTATTGTGCTAAGAGTCACGCTACTTTTGTTATTTTCAAAACAATGGATCAAAAACAATTTCGTGTTTTAATTTTACACTGCTTCTTGATGGGAAAAATACGGTTCAAGCGAAGCAATGGCTTGAAAAGTGTTATGGCGACTCCGCTCCATCAGAAACAACAATAAAACGTTGGTTTGCTGACTTCAAACGTGGTCGTAGAGACACCGACGATGCAGAACGCTGTGGACGTCCAAATGAGGCGGTAACACCAGAAAACATCAAAAAAATCCACAAAATCGTTTTGAATGATCGAAAAGTGAAGTTGCGTGAGTTAGGTGACATCGTAAAGATATCAAAAAAATGTATTGGCTTTATATTGCATGAGCATTTGACTATGAGAAAGCTCTGTTCAAAGTGGGTGTCGCGTTTGCTGACTGTTGACCAATAACAAGAACGTGTTGATGATTCTGAGCAGTGTTTGGCCATGTTTAAACGTAAGAAACCGGAATTTTTGCGTCGATATGTGACAATGGATGAAACATGGATCCATCACTTCACTCCGGAATCAAAACGATCGTCATCTGTGTGGACAGCAACTGGTGAACCTCGTCGAAAGCGCCCGAAAGCACAACAATCGGCTGGAAAGGCTATGGCCTCGGTATTTTGGGATGTGCGTGGTGTAATACTCATCGACTATCTTGACAAAGGAAATACCATCAACAGTGAATATTATATAGCGTTATTGGAGCGTTTGAAGGCCGAAATTGCAAAGAAATGACCGCGTATGGCAAAGAAAAAAAATTGTTTCATCAAGACAACGCACCATGTCACAAGTCAATCAAAACAATGGCAAAACTACATGAATTGAACTTCGAATTGCTCCCACATCCACCGTATTCGCCAGATTTAGCTCCCAGTGACTACTGGCTGTTCGCAGACCTCGAAAAAATGCTCGCCGGTAAGAAATTTCGCACGAATGAAGAGGTTATCGCTGAAACTGAGGCCTATTTTGAGGCAAAAGATAAATCGTTCTACAAATGTGGTATTGAAATGTTAGAGCGGCGGTAGAATGATTGGGTTGCTCTTGATGGAGATTACGTTGATGAATAAAGCTAATTTTGAACCAAAAGAACCGTGTTTTCTTTGTTAGGCCCGGGACTTTTCAGCCCATGTGTTATATATATATACCAAGGGCTTCAAACCTACAACGAAGGCAAGTTGAAAACTAAATCTTTTAAAAAGGTAATATAGAAGGCAAAAACAACATTTGCAAAAATATACCTTTAACGTTTTTTGTTTAGTTTTTACCCCAGTGTTTACATTTATTTCTTTTTTTAATTACAGACGTAGTGTTAGTAATTTGCTGCAACTTTTAACAATTATACTATCATTTTATCTAACACTCTAGAGTTCAAAAGTTCAAAATTCCGATTTCTTTTAAAGTTTAAAAAGGCATAACTCGGATATACGGGGTTGAATGTATCTCATAACCGTTTTAATTTGGACAACTTTTGTCCGCCGTATATTATGAAAGGCTTGCTCGTATCATTCTTTTCCGGATATTGTTTATTTTTATCAGTCGATGGTAAACAGTTTCAACTTATTGTTTCTTTCTGTGGGGGATTGTAACTTGGTTTTTTATTTGTTGATAGCTTCTATACGTACCTTGTCTACTTTTCCTTGTTTGCATCTAAATTTTCATTTTCATTATTCGTTAACAATGATTTAGCGAGTACAATACTTGAACTTCCTGTCTTCGCGGCGTCATTTCTGCAAAAACAAGTGATTCAGTATCATTCCAGACGGTGTTATATGCGTAAATTCCCAACTTTTCAAGATCGTAATGATTCAATCATTTCTTTTTTCATTTGATCGCAATCCAGGAGGCATACTTTTGTAATTGAGTCAAAAACTACTTACAATTAATATTTCGCAGCAAATCACAAGAGCAGATCAGTTTTTTAATATATTGTTCACAGTAATTTATCAAAATTTAATCGCGAATGATCAGGATTGAGCTTTTAACAAATGAATTAGAACCAGCATTGAGCTTTTAATAAATGAATTAGAACCACTTCGTTCAACGCATGTGGTTCAATGTACATCTCGAAGAACTTTCCGAGAAATTTGTAATTTGTAGCTAGCCTCATTTACAAATAATGAAAATGCCTAAAGAAGATGGTTTTATTACTTTCATTTAACATTTCCCATGTCACTGCAGGTTTTATTATATTTGTCTCCTTTCGTTTCAGAGTATTGCAGAAGTAGTGTCCAAGAAGTCGATCTTTACCAGAGGCGCCTTGAATATCATCATCTCACAAACCGACACTCATCCCCTTGTGAAGATGTCCCCCAAAGAATTCATGTTCGGTTACGAGAGCACCCTGATGACGTTAGGCTACCGATTCTTGCCAAATTGGATCGATTTTGATAAATTAGGACTTATAGATAGGGTATGAACTTTTATTCTAGGATTTCGCGGCTGTTGTCTATTGTACAGGTGTCTTCCGGAGTTCTTTAATTTCATTGTTCAAATTTACTTTTCCAAAGGGCACTGTTACAATGACTAGCCCCTATAAATATCAACAGCGACTTCAGAACGACATATGCCTTTGTTTATTTTAGATGTACAACTTTAAAGGAGACTACGAAACTGTTTACACTGGGGAGAAAGATATCGCTAAAGCCGGACTCCTGGACACTTACAGAGGGTCAACGAAGCTTGTTCAATGGAACGGATACTGCGGTAATATCCAAAACGCTTCGGATGGTACAAAATTCTCCGGCGGACTTGATAAAAACGAGACCATTTATTTCTTCAGGAAAAGTCTTTGTCGAGCGAAGCCATTGGTGAGTATTGAGCTATGTTATCTCCGATGTAATTGGCCATGCTTGACAAGCTATAGTCTTTTGGAACGAGCCTTTCCTTAATTTAACTCCTACATGCCAATTTAACTAAAAGAGTTCACTGTATATTTTACAATGGTTATATAGGGTGTTTCAATAAGAACGCAAAATTTTAAGCTTCAATGAAACATAGATTTCTGTAGCAAAGTATTATTCTACATTTGGACATTATGTATGAAAGAAAATTTCTTTCTCAACCGCCACGGTTTTGCTGGAACATGCGTACTCCTTTGACAAAATTTGTAATAACGCTATTGTACATATGTGGCGGTATTTCATTGATAGAGCGTCTGATTTCGGCCTTCAATGCTTCGGTGGTCGCGGGTTCCGATAACCTCACAGCCAGAAGTCCAAAGGTGTTAAATCGCAAGAACGTGGCGGCAAATTCTGGTCACCAAACCGGGAACTGACACGGCCAGGAGCAAACTCGTGCTGTGTGATTCACATCATTAACCGAAGCAGTACTTTCGAATTTTTCGATTATTATTGTCCAAGTAGATAAATTAAGACATTCTGTCGACAGAATATTGGACGCACTTTACGAATGTTCGCAATCAAACTTTCACCATTTTGATAATAATATTTAACCAATCAGGACGCATTGTTCTATTGCGTAATACTCTATGCGTACTAACTCGAATCTGTCAGCTTTCGTTCTGTCACGTCATTATCGCGTGTAATTATGACTGTCATATATGGCGGGCAATTCAAATCTTACGCTCTTATTGAAACCTCCTGTATATCCCCCATTGTTTTTGTTTGTAGTGATCATAAACGATTTACTAAACATAACAGAAAAATATATTCCCACATTAGATTTTTAAATGATGTGGCTCACCTGAAAAATAATCCCCATCGTACTACTAGTTGATGGTCTCTTTATAAATTAGAACTAAGTGACAATAAATATTTGTTTCATATACACAGAAGATTAGTTATGTTGTCTCAGTGTACTCAGTGCATAATAATTATCTCAACAGATGGCGTTCTATTTCACTCCGGATTAAGTTTTATTGCATTGATCGATGCATCCCTGTATCTAAAACTTTAGGAACTGCCTTACTCGTTTTCAATTTTTTTAGTGATGTATCTCTACCCAAAACTATACTACGTTGTTAGTAAATTAGAATATGCATCTCCGGTTTGGTCGCCGTATTACATCTATCTTCAAAAAAACATCGAGGAGGTCCAGCGTCGTTTTCTGAAGTATCAGTCCTTTAAGATGAATCACCAATATTCTCAAAGGGGTGTCGATTATAACTCCTTGTCACCTTTGTGAAATCCATACCTGTACAAGTTGTCTTGCAAGGCCAAAATATTGTTTGAACTTGTCGTAAATTTTGTGCGAAGACTTTGGAATTATACTATAAGATGATATACTGGCTCCATACGACAGTAGTGAGATCTACGATTATAGATAGCGCTATTGCTTGGCGAAAGAAGGCACAACAGATAGCAGCGAGCATAAAACTCTCTGCATTCCAGAGAATTGCCAACTTGGTTATCGCTGGCGTACCTTGCTTTTTGAATATTCCTAGATCTCACTGTCTTTTACGTACTGGTGAAGATGAAGGCCAAGACCGTTAGTTACAGTTACGGATACTATACGATAAAGTCACCACACAACATGGTTTGTACGAACTCAGGAGTCCCCATGAAGTCATGAATGCACCACTACCAACCCGAAATCAAACATGCTTCAATGCATGTTAAAAATCTTTCTTCTCAGGCAACAAAGAAATTCAAGGTTGTGCCCCCAGCTGATAAGGTTACGCTTACCGTGTTCTGGGATTCTCAAGGAGTGCTCCTAGCACATTTCTAGAATACACATGAGAACGTGACTGCTGAATCATACTGTAGAGTTTTGTTGTTGGTTGGGGATGCAGTTCGATGAAAACCCTCAGATCTACTTATGCGAGGAACATTGCTACATCACGATAATGCCATTCGGACCACTTGACCCAGGTGAAAATTGCAGAATTAGGGTTATCTGATTTGGCCTAATGAACGGGTGGATTTTGGCGACAAACATTTCAAGGGTGATAACGATGTTCAACAAGAAATGCGCACGTGGTTCAAAGGACAATCCCCCCCATGCACCAGACATTGGGACATTGATAAAGCCATGGGATAAGTGTGTTAATGTAGATGGATCAGCAATATCTCAAAAAATGAAGTGTTGTTGAAAAAATACCTTTAAATTGTGGTCTTTGGCTGCAAAACTACAAAAGGATAAAATTTACATTAAAAACTGTGAAAAAAGCTACTAAAAACTGCCCCACTTATTCACTGGTACCGTAGTAAACTTCATACCACGAAAATTAAGTAATTTATTCAGAACGCAGCGTCTCAAGAGCACATGGGCTTTCATTGTCAACCGAGTTACCGACTTAGAATCATACAGTCCTTGCAATCGTTGTTTCCCATTTATGCTTAATTAAACAGTATAGATTTCTATCAACTATAAATGAGATTAATAAAGATACGTTGCTCGAGGCCAAAAAAAAGATACGTCGCCTAATCTCCTAAGGTAACCGAAACGATAGGTGATTTTAATTCAAGAACATTTTTGTTGTAGGTCTTTGTAAATACCACGGTATCGTCCGGACTAAAGGGTTATGTTTACAAATTCGAAGACAACGCCCTCGATAACGGAAAGTACCTCGAAAAGAATAAGTGCTTTTGCAAAAAAGGCAAATGCATGCCCCCTGGTCTCTTGGACGTCCACGAATGTTATTATGGTTTTCCTATAGCGTTGAGTTACCCCCACTTCCTAGATGCTGATCCGTCCCTGATGGAGATGGTGGACGGGTTGCAACCTAATCGAGGGAAACATGGAAGCTACTTCGTGTTACAGCCGGTAAGCAAGTGCAAATTAACGGCAAATTCTTGAGTAAAATTCTCGTGTATTTAGGAGTCTGGATTACCATTGGATCTAGCCGTAAGGTACCAGATCAACATGGCGTTGAGTAACGTTGATAGTATTGTACATACTGGGAAGTTCTCAAATATGGTCATACCGATGTTATGGACTGAAAACGTAAGTATTTCGATTACTCCTCACAAGAACGATGTATAATCTTCCTACTTTTTTTTTTCAGAGACTCTATACATTGCCTCCAAATCTTGCCTCTAGATTCCAATTATACCTAAACGTTCTTCCGCTAGTAGTTCAAGCTAGCCTCTACATATCGTTCACTGTGGGCGTCATATTTATAGCGATAAGTCTCAGGAAGTTTGCTAAATCTTCTAGATTTCCTTCGAATTTAAGATGGAGCCCCCCGAGCATGACAGTCATGGAACGAAAGTTATCCTCCTACGCCTCGGAAGGTAGACGTAGGATGTCTGTTAAAGAGATGGATACATACTACAATGATCTAATGGAGCCGTTAAATCAAACTTTGGATCCATTGGAACCGTTAAAGCATCATATCCACGACGAAGTGAATGACGATGAAGACGAAGAATAACACCTTCTATCCCTTTAATTATTTACCTACCTGATTTTAGTAAGAGAGAAAAGCATGTGATAATATTTTTTAGTGTTTGATCTTAAGATGTAGGATATTTAGCGTTGCCGATGGTTGCAAACATTAGCTACGTATTTATTATAATCTATTAAAGACTACCGACATAATTGCTCAACGCTTTTATTAGAAAAAAAGAAGTATATATACATACCTATGCATTTCCTTCTCAAAAATCAGTATTAAATTCTACATTTTATGCAACCTAACCCCAAAATAACTAAAATACGAAAGTAATGAGTGTAATGACAGTTGAGGTGTCACCTATCGATAACATTCTAATGTAATAGAGACCTCAATTGTGTGTAAATTATCAAATGTGAACTTCTAATGTGGTGATTGTGTTTATTGCCCATGTTTCCATTTAATTGGCGTTACTTACGGTTTTATTTTGAGATGTAAAATCGTCTACAAGGATGTAAACATGATCGATGCCGTAAGAACGCAAAAATTTGCTTAGTCACTAATATACACTATTTTTAAAATAGTAGAATCATCTTAACTGCAATTATACTATGTATAATTATTTTATCATGATATAACTAACGAGTACTCCATTAAATTACCGAAAATGATGAATTTTTTTTATTTCTTTCGATTGTACTATAATATGGAATTTTTTTACTTATCGTAACTTAACACGTACTATTTATATTATATTTGTCTTTCCGTTAACGTATTTCTTTTCTTTCCTATATTGGAATCTATACCGTTAGGTGTTAGTAGCTAGTCTGTTTGTTATTTGACTTTTGCTCAGTGTTTGTTTCTTGTTGTATAGAGAGTCGAAAGTTATCTAACAAAACCATGTTGTGAAGGGGCCACCTGTACAACTAACTTGGCATTGTGGTAACTAGTATTTAGGTTGTAAATTTAAGGAATGTTACTGTTAGTGTAACAAATTATACGAATTTTTTGTAAATAAATTTTCGATTTTTATAATATTTATGCTCAAGTAATATTTATTAGTAATAGTCGAAAAATAAACGATAATTTTTTTTTTGTAATGTCATCAAATAAAATACGTCGGATGAAAATAATCGTTTGGTTTTATTTATCTTACAAGAAAAGATAACCAACCCGGAAATTCAGAATTTAATTAAACTTAGGTGGTTTGTACACCCTACAGCAAGAGTGCTCAGACTTCAACTGCTGGCGATCTATCTCAATATTGTTGGATTACAAGCGATCGACTCTGTAGATGCCGCAACTATGTATGATGCAGGACTGCAGTGTAGATAGCTAGGGCGTAGGTAGGTCATATGTGTTAAAGTTTAGTTTTAAAAAACGATGTTTTAGTTACTAAACTAAAGAATCTTTGGATGTCGGCGCGTGGCACTGCATGTCTTCAGCGTACTTTTCGTAAGATGGTATGTAATTACTTAGTGCTAATCGCAAGCATAATGACATATGTTTGCCAATTAGGAGATTGTGATATTTCAAAAAATAAAGAATCACACAACTAAGTTGCCCCAAACATTGCTGTCAATTGAAGGACAATTTGCCTTAGATTCGAATATTTATCTTTAGATATAATAGACCAGACCTGAGATAAGCTGAACTACCTCACTTTCAACAGAAGATGACTCCATCTTAAACTGATTTGCTATTTCACTGGCAGATTTCTCAATGTTTTTACAGGAAAAAGGATAACTCACAAAAGTTGAGATATTTGTCAACTTAAAGACGTCTTTTAAATTCTATCAAAATATTTGTTAATTCTCTCTCATAAATATCAAAATTCAGGTGAGGAATCCTTGCTTTCAAAGACGGGAAATATTTCAGATCCTTTCTTTCCAGTTGATCTACAATTAGTTATAATTTACTTTTGAATGTGTTTATTGCGCTAATCATTTCGACAATATTGTTTCTTCACCCCCCAGCTCCAAAATAATGGTGTCTAAATGCATTGTGACGTCCATTAAAAATTCTAAATCAGTCAGCTATTTTTCGCTTTTAAGGATCTGAGCGTTATCACCTCTTTCGTGTAGAAAAATAATTATTTTGAACAATAATTCTTCAAACCTTTCTAGGAAATTTCCTCAACAATCTTACTTTCGTATGAAAAAACTAAATCAATGCGTTCAGCAGATTCACGATCTTCCAACTGTAATTTGAAGAGTCATCGTTGCAAGCTTCGGGCACGGATGGAATTCCTGATTTTTATTGCGATGTTAGTAACCTCATCCACGTTTAGAACTATTGAACACAAGACTTGTCGATGGATAATGCAACTTAATTTTTGTAGATAATCGATGAGGATCACACCTTAAGAATTCTGGAAATGTTCACTGCTTCGACTGTTCCTTGGTCTCCGCTATGTAGTGGTGAATCCAAATCTCATCCACGGTTACGAAACTCCTCCGAAACGGTCACCCGATTTCGTTTTTGTTCCAGTGTGAGCAAACGTGATACCTATCGCACCGAAAGTTTTTTCATACTCAAAATTTCGTGTAGGATATGGCCAACGCGTTCTTCTAAGACGCATGTTGTTTCCGCTATCTATTTCATCTGCAATCGGCTTACACATCATGAATCTTGTCGACCATTTCATCGTTGGTAGCGGTTTTTGGGCGTCACTTGCGCTTATGCGTTCGCGTTTGAACTCGCTTACCCTGAAAGTGATGGTCGAAAATGATGGAGTACATCTGCCATGAACCTCTAGCAAAATATTTCGAATTTCCGTGGCCGTTTTCCCAGCCATCCAGAAGTGTTTTATCACTGCACAATTTTATTCCTTTTTGCGAAACTGTGAGACTGTGTGTCAGAACACACTCTTAAACAACAACTCTTGATAGTAGACGTCCGAAATTTTGACAATTGCCATAGAAAAGATTGCCCTTGCCAACCAATGAATCCACTTCAGTCTTCGTGCGCCGTCTCTTGCCGATCCCGGAAATATTTTAGGTCGCCCTCGTATGTACATCCCATCATATATTTTAGTTTGACTTGATCAGACATTGTGACTATCGGACCAGATAATTGAAGTTCTTTAATAGCAGATATATTTGTTTTATTTTTAAAATCTCCAAATAAAACCTCACCTTGCTTCAAAAAGAGCTTTCTCCACAACCAACTCGTTTTCAGGGGTTCAAGGGTTTCTTGTATTTCGCCAATATATGAGAAATTGTAAATGAAGCGACAGTTACAGCTTTTGATTTTTTGGCTGATCTTGTAAACATGTTCTTTTTTCAAACAAGGTATCAACTCATGCAGTTTTCGTTTTACTTAATCCATTCTTCGGTAGGAAATCGTTTTCATAGTTTTTATGAATGATTTTGTGATGCCTCTCCATGTTCTCACGCTTAGGTATTGCAACTGATGCTCGGTAAATGACACAAATACACTTATCCTTCATCATATAAAATAAGAATTCTTCCTTCCTATCGTTATTAATGTACCACCCTTTTGTATTGTTACGTGCTGCGGGTTCGAAAGGATAGAGTAATGCCACACAGATTTTAGTGAAGCGGCGCTTTATTTATAAACTTCGTATCGCATTCGAGTTACTACTCGAACCGACTCCGACTCCTGTAGGCGTAGTATTTATATCGACGCGGACGAAGTCTGGAGTGTTCCCCATAGGCATGTAGTTTCGGCATCGTTTGTTAGGGAACCGTCAAACACGTCCGAAATTTCCAGAAGAATCACATTTTCTCTTAATTCCATTTCTATAAAATGTATCTAGGTGCCTCTTTCTTTTGTACGATAGTGTACATCAAAAAATCATCCATTTTCGAATCCGCAGGAAGCTCGATACAATCTGTCACCATACGAAGTCAGGATTTACTTGAAGTTTCCCAATATTGAGTCTTTCTTTCTCTAAACATCTCAGTTCAACAATTGATAAATAAAATACCTTTGAATATATAAAACAAAATGTATTTGGCAGTATTTTTTTGTAATTTTTTTTACATTACTTTTAAGTAGTACAAATCATTCACGTACAAAGAACTAAGAAAACCAGACACTTTTACACTGGAAAAAGGAAGAATCGAAAAAGGAAAATCAAGAAAACTAATTACTAATAATACAATATCTAGCAACACCTGCATCACATTAACTGTACACAAGTAAGTCACCCATTAAAAGAAAGAAATACAATTTCTCAACAATGGTACGATAAGACAAATGTTTGAGAAATCGTTTACAGTCGCTAACAAAAAAATTAAAACGTTTAATCTATTTTGACAGGTAATAATTTGACAACTAATTATTTGACAGCTGTCAAATTCTTCAATTGTTTTCTTTTTTCAAAGAAAGACAGAGTAGGAGGAGGTATACGTTGCAGTTGTAATAATGGTGGATTTTTCGCAGTTAACAATCAAGGAACATTCGACTTAAAACAATTAAGAGACCTTCTTCGGTCCATTTTTCCATTTCTTCCGACATCTGTTTTATATAGAAAAGAACCATCTATCATCCTATTATTCAGTTATTATCTTAGACGTTACAGAGCCTATAAATAGATAGGTATTTTTTGTATGTATATAATATGTATATATTAATAATTAATTATAATAAATTATAAAAAGTAATCAGCCTGAGGTTTCTTCGATGGTATCCCTCGAGTTTCCTGAGGAGCCGCTTCGAATATTGTAAAGTCCCTTTGTAAATGTTCGTTTAGTTCTAGAATAGCGGCCACATTACCACATCTACGTTCAAAACAAAGCATTAACATTTTTGATAACCCAATTAAACATAATCCTTACCTGTAACAGTAGTTAGGAGCTGACCACACCGTTAAAACAGTTTCGTTAAAATGCCACTTGTAGCCTTCCATAACTAACTGATGTGCACGACATATCATGTCAATATCATTGGCCGCATTAAACTGTGCTACAACATCCGATCCGAAAAGATAACCTGCACCACGAGGCGATACACCCCATCCTTGCGTATCTAAAGTATTACCCATGACAATATGTTAGAACTAATGACCCAATCACATTCAATAAGAAATCATACCTTCTGGATCACTCCACAGTAAATCGCACATGGGACCATCATGTGGGACCTCTTGTTTCCGATCTATGGTCCTAATTTGATCAAGTGTCTGTATTGAAGGCGATAGTCCACCATGTACGCAAAAGATTTTCCCATCTATTATTGCAGATAATGATAGATAATCAAAAATCTCCGTACAATATCTCCACACGGTTATTGAGCCATATTTTCTCAAGCATTCATCGTAAAATCCATATACCTGTGTTATCTGACGAGATTCATGATTTCCTCTAATTAATGTAATGCGATCTGGATATCTAACCTAAAAGATGAGAATAAATTGGTAACAAATTAACATGCAAGCAATTTTCCCCTTAAGCTTACTTTTAACGCTAGTAATAATAAAAATGTTTCCACACTATAGAACCCTCGGTCGACAAAGTCGCCCATGAATAAATAATTCGTTTCAGGAACATCCCCGCCTACTTTGAATAGTTCTTTGAGGTCATAGAACTGTCCATGAATATCACCACATACCTACGTAACACAAACATATTTAAGATATGTTTCGATGGAATAAATCACAAAGTACTTACAGTTACAGGGGAATCTACTCTTTGTACGTTGCTTTCTTCAACTAAAATTTCTCTGGCCTTAGCGCAAAGGGCTTTTACCTCAGCTTCCCGAATGATCTCACATCTCTTCAGTTGCTCTATCTGCCTATCTAGATCGCTTGTATCAGTCATACTTACAAAATAAAGCTAAAACAAATATGGTCAGTTTTAACAGGATACATATTCTCCTAATTAAAGGATCTAAATAGTAAGTTTACTCCCATCGCTGTCACAAAACGAGGGTATTTAAAAGAACACCTATAAAAATAAGGTTATGTAAACAAAGTTATCTTTAAAAACAGGCAAACGCGGACGATTCTGATGTCGTAATTGTTTTAATTTGGACACTAAAACCGTATAGAATATTTACGACTGTTTGAATACTCACGATTTAATACTATTTTTGAATAAATTCTAACAAACGCACAAATGCAATACAAAAATGTGTGTACTAAGAATTGTATTACGTTTATGATTCTTGTGCGCTGAACGATGCGTTCAGCTATTTATGGAGAAGTAGTTGTCAATAATAATTGTTAAGCGTTTATTTGTTGTGTACCTTTGATAAGGAATAAGGAAGATATAATTAAATTGGTTATTATGAGATCTATGCTAATACTACTTAATTAAATACGGATTCTGCTTCGCCGAATTTATAATAATTTTAATATTAAGTATTTACAAATATTGTAAACACTATCCCGCAAATTATAGCATTAACATGAATTCTGTATTTAAGTTGCAGATAAATATTACTTTGAAAGTACACTTTAAGTAAAGAAAAATTTAAAATGTCCAATTGTTGTTATAAAAAACCCTAAAGATTCAGTTATCCAGAATTCAAATGCATACAAATATTGAGACTTATTCTCTTTAGACAATTTTAATATATATTACAAGCTATCTTTTAGTTATTTATAGGCAGAAAAATTTAATGAAAAAATATATAAGTATGCAAACTAATAATTTATATTTTTACTCAATTCGGTTGCCTTTTCTATGGTTATAGTCACAAGTAAGAGCTGTTAGTTTCTATACTCTACTTTTTAATTCGGAGGAGTGTTTTTAAATTAAAGCGCCAAAAAGTAGGCTAGCTGTTGGTCAGTATTCGGCAAACATTACACTACAGTTTATTCGAAAACGACAAAATTCTGGACAGCCACCAGTCCAAATTACAACCTATAAATTTGTAAAATCGCTTTTAAATTTGAAGAGATCATTCTACAACTAAGACCGCAGAATGGCAAATGTAGTAGTTGCAGCATAATTGAAAGCAATAGCTACAGAATTGTAATTTCAGTACAACTAGAATTCTCTCTATTTGCATATTACTTACATAATCTATTAATTTTCAAATTAAAGCTCTGAAAAGAATTAATCTATACCGTAAAATAGCTAAGGCAATATTACCGATACGCAAACGTGGTATAAACAATGTTAAAGATGTTAAAATCTTTGACAATTTACAGCAAGAAGGGAATATTGTACGGTGTGATTTCGTCTTGTTATTAGCCAACAAGAAATTACTGTTCTTGGGTCTGTTCAGAGATTTGTCTCTCTCTGGAATATATGAATATATATTGCCGGCCGTCTTATTGTTACAACAACTGATTGATGTTTAGATCGTGTATTTTTCTGCCTAAATTTGCGCTGTAATAATAATTACGTAATTACAACTCATATAAAATCTTATCCAGCTTTAAAACTGTCACCAAAAAGTGTTTATATATAATTCAACAACGTATTTTATTTGCTAAGTTATGACGGGACATCCCCTTTTCTACCAAGCTATGTATTGATTAAAAAGTCTTGCGCTAATAATAGCTGAACGAATGCCAATAACAAAAACAAATTATAAAACAAAGTATATTTTGTAATCTTATATCTTGTTACGTGGCCACATTTTAAATCACATTTTCCCCATTTTTTTTTTCATATATAGAGCTAACACATTTGAAATGAAACAAATATAATGTATTCGAACATGCGATGGCTGAACGACTTGAATTCTAATAGGTTTTTAAACATTTTGTTATATTGGCAAGCTCAAAATTAAATCTTTCGTAAATTAAAGCAGTATATTTATATTCTAAATAAAATAAATTGAATATATTTGGGCAGTTTAAAAGAAAATGAAATACTGAACGTTCATGTATCTGATTGCGCACGCGTCGTTTGCATAGTATGGCGGCTCTATTTTATATAAATTAATATTTTCTCCCCGAAATTTCGGCATATGTTTTGGTGGTGGATTTAAAACCGTTGGTGTGGTGTAGTGCGGTGTTTTTGGTGGTTTTTACCGTTTTGGTTTAGTGAAAGGGCATTGCAAGGACGCGAAGAAAAATGGGAAATATTCATACAGTAGGACCCAACGAAGCTTTGATTGTATCAGGTAGGAGATTTAATTTTCAAATTTGTTTACAACTATTACTACTCCAATTAAGAAGAAAACCTTCTCGTACCGTTACAACAGCGGTAGATTTGAATTAAGAGGGTATTATAAGGTACGGCATTGCGTTCAGGATACGGTTTTCGCAGCAATAAAAAGTTGTAGGTGCATTTAAAGGTTATAATTGCCTAAAAATTCCTATTTTGTATTCACGATTCCGTATGATCGATTGTGTTTGTTATTTATGCAATCTGTTGATTGTCAAAAGACGTAGCACCTTTAAAAATATATTCGGGGCATTCAGATAAGATAATTTCGTATTTTATTGTACTTTAATTCCGGCTAATATCAGAAGACGTGATTTTCACGCTTTAAAAAATTAAAATTAATTGGTCTTCGTTAAAGAGAGGACTGTAAATAAAAAAACTAGTTTTTTATTGTTTTTCCTAATTCTAAGATATTTATGACGTCATTCTTAAATGTATGTATTAATGCATTTCTCCTCCTTCCTTTTTAAACAGCGCTTCTGGGCGATGAGATAAAAATAAGTGTAAAATGCGTTTAACCCGTTTGTTCGAATATCGATTTTCCGTGCGTGAGTTAATTTATTCCTCATCAAATTCGCTTCACGAATTTCTATTCATTCGAAGGGAGAGGTTCAGAAATTTTTCGTTCGAATTAGCATGACCCAATTTTCCTCAAACCGTAGTGAACGCCCGGAAGATCATTGGCGTCCCATTTACTCTTTACTCTATTTACGTGCGCCTTTCCAGGTTACTGCTCTCTTGCGTAATATTTTCGTGGCTGACGTCACTTGCCTTTAACCAGTGACGTCCTTTCATTCTGTAGGCGCATAATGCAAGTACAAAACAGGTATTCGATACGGTATGTTGTTTATATCAGAGCGAGTTCTTCCAGGAAATGTTTTTTTTTTCTTTCGTACACGTATGAGCGTGAATAATTTAGATGTGTTTACCTACAATAAGGAGTTGAATGGGTTTTTTATTTGTAGTTGGGGATTCTTATCTTTGAATTTTGAACGACGTAATTTAGATAATTATACGGTGGCAGTCCTAAAAGTCGTATTAAATGTGGATTTTTTAAAAAATATGATTATATTAGTATGTGGTTATATTTACAGTAGTGACCATATACCAGGTGTACGCATAAATTTTCTCCGGTTTAACTAAGAGATGGCATCATCGAAAGATACACAGCGTATTAATTTGATACATACGGCCTCGTTTGCAGCGGAAAAATGTCCTTTTCCACCACGATAATGCACCGGCTCATTCATCCCACATCGTCGTGTCCAAATTTAATGAGTTGCGCTACGAATTAGTAGTGTCTTATCCTCCATACTCACCGGACCTAGCTCCCAGCGAGCTTTTGCTATTCCCAAAGTTGAAAAAAACACTGGGAGGAAAGAGACTTTCCTCAAATGAGGAGGTCAATGTTCGCTTTCCGAAACCACGCTAAACTTGCAGCCGTAGTGTGGCATTGTCTTGTTGAAACAAAACTTCGTCAGTATTTATTCCGAAAATTTTTTCAATTGAGGGTAGTAAAACTTCATCTAACTTGTTGGCGTAGGTCCTCGAGTTCATTGTACCAGTGCACACGAACATCTCTCCAACCCCTGTCGACGTCATACACCCCCATATCATGATACTACTGCCACCATGTTTGATGGTAGGCACCACATAATCGGCATGGTATTTTTCAACAGGCCTCCGACGCACTAGCGTGGCACCAGGTGTACCAAAAATCTGTAATAAACCTATCCAGTTAATTCTGTCAACTCTCAATTTTTTTTTAACACAAATTCGTTTAAGTTTCTATAAAATAGTTACCTTATACTGAATATAAAACGATTAATTATATTACACTCATCTGTCTAAATCACATTCGCCCAGTCCTTCTCTGTCCACGATTTGTGTTTATGAGCCCCTGCTAATTGTTTATTTTTATTTACGTCCGACAGCCATGGTTTGTCTCTAGCTTTTCTCGATGATAGACCGACTTCTCTAAGACGTCTACTTACTGTTTTAGGCGATAAATTGAGTTGTGGATTTAACGCGCCAGCCAAATCTGTTGCCGTTTGACGTAGATTTTGTAAAAAGTGTCGTTGTAACCACCGGTCCTCCCTTTCTGCCGTTTTACGTTTTGGACCTCTTCCCGGTCTTGATTTAGTATCCCCTGTTCCTTGGTAACGCATTAGAGTTGTTTGTACGGCGCACCGTGAACACTTTACTTTTTAACTAATCATTACTTGGGATAATTCCTCGGCATGTAGTGTCATAATTTGCGCACGTTGAAACTCAGAAAGTTCCTTAGATTTCGGCATTTTCAGTTAACAACAAACGCACATATAATTTAAAATAAAAATACTGATGTTCACCAAGCGGCAGGTAAAGACTATTTGTCTGTTAATACGGTTATATTAAAACATTTAAAGGGTGCCTCATATTCATGTCCCTGGGTGTACTTACTGAAATACACATGTACAAATGAAAGAAATGTAAGAATAATAGCATGATAAAACGCAGCAATTTGAACATTAATGTAGATTTAACAGCGAAATTCGTTCGGTTGTACCGAACAATTATCTGTTAGAAAAAAGTGTAAATAAAACGCTTCTTTATTGTAATGTATTGTATACATTCTGTTGCTCATTGTGTATTTGCAAGAATTATAGATAGATTTTAGGTATGCTATGGATTTCTAAGCTAAAATTAACCGCATCCAAGTCGTTTACGTCATAGAAGTTCCATTGATAATGCTACTTGAGCATTGTCCATAAATAATTGGCGTTTATCGGACAGGCACATCAATTTATACGAAATGTAGTTTTATCTTGTTTATCCCAAAACTGAATGTGACGCGTGTATATGTATCTTGCTAGTACATTAATTCTACACATCTTTAAGACCTGAAACAAAGCGCCTACAATGTTACAATAAGATGATTTGCCTTGAATTACATTGATAAGCAAAAATTGTTCGTCATATCAAGATAGAAAGTTGATATTGATGATTAATACAACAATAATTTTGATCAGAGTGTATTATAAACATTTTATTTATAGAATGTTGTAGAGAATTGGATTCGTGTTGACGATTATGTCGGATTTTTAAATTCTAAAAATATATTTTAAAGTCACTCATCTATAAATACAGTTACGTAGAAGAATTTTTGGCAAGTTTTTATTATTTATAACTATAATGATGCAAATTTTCACCAGAAGTAATTTTTCGATATATATATTTATTAGATATTTTTTGTAAAAGTTATTTTTTCCAATTTCTATTATGTGTAATAACTAGAGACCGGATTATATGCAAAGTGCATATATTTGATTTTATTTATTTATTATATTCTACGTCTATTAATTAACGCTAATTAACTTTAATCAGTGTAATACATCTACATATAGACGTAAAATATAATAAATAAATAAAATATATGCTCTTTGCATATAATCCGGTCTCTAGTAATAACTATTTTATAGTTTAAAATTATAGTAGGCTTTGGCATAATTAAATATCAACTTTAATGAACTTTTCAATTACTTTAGTAAACTAAAATTCCTCGAATCCTCGGCACCGAACGGAATTTTGGAGACATACGAACAATAGGTTCAGAGTATAATTACAGTAGCGATTTAATAACCAATAAATAATCACTGCGGTATATTTTTTGTATATGATGTTTTATTAAATTTTATCCCCTCGTATTTCTAGATAATTTAATGTACGAGGGATATTTCCAAAATTCTGGGCATTGCACTCTACTTAAATTACGCAAAAGTTAAACAGACAAGGCTAATGGTGATAGACAAGTCTTGAGATGTTTATGCAGCGATAATGCTTACGAGGGCGACCTGATATGTTTCTGGAATCGACAAGAATCACACGGTATTGGTGTAGTTTTTTATTTTTATTTTTCGATGTAGTGTTTTCGAAGATTAATACTGCATCGAATCTGCGTCTATAAATAGTTGTAATATTGCTCCGTGATCGTCCTTCCCTTGTGCAGATAGTCGATGAGGGTCACACCTTGCGAATCTCAAAAAATGGTCGCCATGGCCTTTCCAGCCGATTGAACGGTCTTTGCTTTCTTCGGAGCCGATTCGCCCGGAAAAGTCCACTGCTTCGACTGTTCCTTAGTTTCATCCACGGTTACGAAATGCGTGAAGAAATTTCTTGAATTACGTTGGATTCTGGCCAGACACTCCTCCGAAACGGTCACCCGATTTCATTTTTGTTCCGGTGTGAGCAAGCGCGGTACTCATCGTGCCGAAAGCTTTTTCCTACCAAAATTTCGTGTCGGATATTGCCAACGTGTTCTTCTGGGGATGCTTCTTTTCTCTGTCATCTCTTTCAATTGGCGATCGGCTAATACGACATCATGAATCTTGTCGACCATTTCATCGTTGGTAGCGGTTTTTGGGTGTCCGCTGCGTGGTTCGTCTTCTGTGCCTCTGCGGCCACGTTTGAACTCGCTCGCCCAGAAACTGCTGGTCAAAAATTATGGAATACATCTGCCACGAACCTCTAGCAAAAGATTTCGAATTTCCGTGGCCGTTTTCCCAGTCATCCAGAAGTGTTTTATCACTGCATGAAATTCGATTTTATCCATTTTTGCGAAACCGCCTGATTTGCTACACAAAACACTCTTAAACAACAACTATTGACAGTAGACGTCTGAGATTTTGACAGTTGTCCAAGCCGACCAATGAATCCATTTCAATTATAGATACATTCATTAATTCTGAAACATACCTCGTATATAGTTTTTCCTTTTTTTCTTGTAGAGTTTGTTTGCCTTGAAGGAAGTTTTTATTGGGAATAAAAATGTTCATTTGTGAAACAAATATTTTATTTGTGTTATCTAAATTTGGTATTAATTAGCATACTTATACAATTTCGAAGATGCCCAAAACATCATACAGTATATGTTACGTAATACATTAGGATAAAGTCCTTGACATTTGTTTTATAGTTGAGAAAGGCATTTACTGTTTTATAGATATTTGTAACAAACACCTTTTATTATTATGTCACAAATTGCCATAGTTTCTTTTCTTAATTAATATTCTGATATACTGCGTGCTTTTGCCTATTTATTTACGCATCTTACCGATTGATGTACAAAATATTTCATGACAATAATAACAACGGTAGTATTTCCTATATCGTTAGAGATAACATCGTCAAACAATGAATGTATCGTATGTGTATGAAATTTAACAATCATGTTATTGATACGAACAAGTTATGGTGACGTGATAATATGCCAGAACTTTTTAGCGGACAAGCTATTTCCTTAAATCGAAATTCCACTGGATGTATAAATATATACATATATAAAAGCAAAAAATATATAAATATGATGTTCGATTCAAAATATTCTTATGATGGTATTTGCTTTTGAAACACATTGCATGTTTGGAAATATACTTACAAGTTCGACTTTACAATCTCGCACAACACATAGGAATTTTTTTAATATCTCGTACTGGGAAATTTTGGTCTTTACTATTATGTAATGAAGTTGGAAGTACAATCCAAACAGCCAAAGTTGCTTGTAGGAAACGGCAAATATTTTTGAGCAAAAATCCTGTGAAATTTGGCACTTAAGATTAGTTGCTAAATGGATCTAATAAAAAAGTGCGACTAGAAATTGATGTATCTGAGAAAAAAAAACTAAATTAAATTGCGTTATTTGGAGGTTAAACTCCAGAAAATGTTTCAATGCCCCTTTGTTTTCAGGACGTTATATTTCAAATGATTAACTGACTTATAAACACTAAATAGCATTGAAAATATGTCTGAAACTAGTCTGTTCGCATCTTAAAATGCAGTATTGGGGCTTACGGAATGCTTTTTTCTCTTTCTATTGACAGAGAGTTTATATATGTACATCTCTTTTCAACCAGGGCAGAGTTGCCCGATGGTATGCTAGTGACTTTGACAGCTGCTTTACCAACGATTCCTATGACGTTTCGCCCGTGATTTGTATGTGTTTTGTGTGCCTTGTTTGAAACTTATTATTCTTTTTCCTTGCGTTTGATAAAACATCTATATCTAGTGAATCTGTTCTTTTGAGAGCAAATTTGTCATCAGCGTTTTGAAATAGAAAGTAATGGATTGATAGAGCAACATATTATGTTTACACGTGTTTTAGGATATCGATATAGCTGTGAAGAAGAGGCGCCAAGGCAAAGTGTATCGTAGCAAAGAAAAGCAAATGATTTTGAATGCGTTTTGCTATTTTGACAAGACGATGAATGTATTTGCTGCTGCCAAAAAAACGAGCAAAGCTTTGGGTTGCAAAGAATTGTATGTTCCCTTCGCACGCAACAAGGAGCACTGCAATCCCCACCGGAGAAAGAACCAAAGAGAAAAGAATACTCGTATACTAGTATATGATACGCAAGTTCAAACACCTATGCGTGGTAAAGTGCATTGCTTCTTAAGTAATATTCCGCCAACACTTAATCGTATACTAACATCCGTTAATATGGATAACGACATACCAAACTTTAAGAGAACGACTCTTTATAAGTTAATGCTAGATATCGGTTTTGTATTTGAATAGCTTGGCAAAAATATTGTATACACTGATGAATCGTTGGTGAATACTGGTCTTTTGTTGACAAAGTTTGGTCTGACAGCGCAATAACTTCAAAGAGACAGGCACTAACTAGTAGAAGGCGTAACAACGGGAATAACAGCACCTCATGGTCGTGATCAGAGATATGCATTATTTGTTGCCGAAGCAAAACTTACATTTTTATGCAACAAAAATACTCTTGACTTGATACTGTTGACGATGGATTCTCAGAATAACTTATTGTTTGTGCTATTTCCATCGTTTGTTGAAGTTCAACAAACGATGGAATTTCTCATAAGAGCCATACTGACTTTTAAGGCGCGAACGGACTATACGCAGTTTATAAAAGATTAGAGGGGATTATAAAATATATGAAAGTAGAAATTAAAGCTTTCAATAGGCAATGGAAGCAGAACATCTAGCTGGATGCACAATCTGCTATGACTTGAGTTATTACTTATGATGAAATTGTGATGTTCAGTAAAGAATTGCAAAGATCTATTTGACATAAGAAATCAAAGGTACATATTTCCCGAAGGGTATTACATTGACGCAAAATAAGTGTTCGTATTGGATAACGTAAACCACTGGTTCATCAAGCATCACCTTTTAATTTCTACTATAATTAACGTTTCTAGTTCATATTTCACTACGAAATTTTGTTATCCACAACATATAACAAACGCCATCTTTCGCTAAAAGTCTTTCCAATTTCCTTTGATCAAATCAGAACCCTTTTCGCCAACCATAGCGCAAGGTGCGCTCGTGTGAGCGGTAATCGCAAAAGGGATAACGCTACAGTCGGCGACCCTTAACCCGCTAACCCCGTGCACCTTTAATTCAGCGTCGACGATCGCGCTTGGATCGGAACCCGGTCCCATCTTACACGTACCGACCTGGTGATGTAACGTCACGCTTAACGCCCTAACCGCACATTCCCAATACGCGTCGCTATTGAACCGGTGTCGCTCGCATCCGGGCACAGGAACCTCGTACAATTTGGAATCGTATTTCCTAAATCCTTCTGACTGCGCCAATTTCAGAGCGAAACGGATCGAAGCGATCATCGTCCTCATATCTTTGTTTTGCGCGTCCGTAAAGTAGTTGCCGAAAAGTAGAGGCGCATCGTACGGATTCTTCGAGCGTAGACTCATCGATCCGATGGATTCTGGATGTACGGGCATGGGGAAGATGGTCCAGGCGGGAACGTCGTGAAGCGGGCGCCAGAGCTTATCGTAGACGTCGTCCCGGATACGCATTGAGCGTCTCGTGCCTAAGCCGTAGTCGCTGTTCAATGAACCTCCGACGAAAATCAATTCCACGTCCGGAAAATTAGGTGTGGTGGCGTCGAGGACCTGCCGAATTGTGTAACAGAAAAGAAAACGAGGTTATTGAAGTCCTTTGAGGGAGGAGAAACTGGAACGGAATTGGGAAGTTGGTCGTAAAGTGCCTTTGGGATGATTTATCAAAAAGGAGAAGGTTGAAAAATGTGACCTTTATGTTTAAGGAGTAGAAGAAATTTAGTTTGCAACAAAACAGGAGATAGGCGATTTTTTTTCTATTACGAGGGTTGTCTTTTAAGTTTTGGATTTAGAACTGGAATAAAACAGTAGATAACTTTTAAAGATTTAATTGTTCTTGAAATATTCTTCAAGAAGTTTAATACACTTTTGCATGCGCTCGAGCCAACTCTGCAAGTACTTATCCCACTCGTTTGTTGGTACAGTCAAAATTGCGACTACTCCTTCTGACGACTTGAACCTTTGACGACACAATCCGTTTTCGGAAAGGTAAAGGCCTAGGATAATTCGTCATTGGGGGTTAGTTTCTCGAAGCCCAACGAGGACTTGCGGCAAATAAATGGTTGTATACGAATCCGCACTAACAGTTCTTTGATTTTGTAGAGGAATTGTTGCTACATGACCTACTTTCGAGACAAATGTCGCGACCATCTTTTTGGAAACACTTCGAGAACGGATGACTTTTGTCGGCTGTTATTCGTCTTAGAACATTCAAACTGGCGACTGATCTTTATTTTCTGGGTTGTATGAGTAAACCGAAGATTCACCACCACTGACGATGTTCGTACAGGTTATTAGCGTTTCCAGTATTGAAGCGGTGTACAGTTTTTTGACACCAATCCACCCTAGTTGCTTTCTGTATTGCGGTCAATAGATGCGGTATCCTGAGTGACCGCAGATTTTTGGTGCATCTGCTCTTGGATTGTCTCTAGCAATAAGCCGTCCGCATTCGAAATTTCCATACCAACGAGAAACTGTTGACTGATGTGATGCTTCATTGCCAAAAAAGGAAACCAACTTAGCGGAACGTTCTTGTTGAGATAATTGTCTCCCAAAATTATAGAAAGTTATTGCGCGAGAATGTTCTCGGTTTAATTCCAGATTTTTCAACTACCTTGTCAACTTTGACAGGTCGTTGTAACTACAACACAACACATATCGCACTGAAACTTTGGCTTTGGATTAATTAAAAATTGAGGTTAATTTTTAGTACTGACATTTGATTAGTGGCGCCCTCTATTTCTAAGTATGCAGAATTTAAAATATATCCTTCGTAGTATATTGTTTCTTGCAGCATGGTTTTGAGGGTACTAGATTTCACAATAGCTTTTACTAAGCTTGTTAAAAACTTTGAACGTCTAATGGACTCTGATCTTAGGTTTAAAGTACACATTAGCAAATTCATTTGCCCGGCTTATTTCCACTTGACAAGTCTTTACCCCCATAGAAACTCTCTACCTCTCAGATAATCTCGTATCATCGCATTTTAATTATTGCGATGTTGGTTATGGTTTTTGGCTGGACGACGCGGATCGACGTTTCGCTATACAATACGGTTAGATATAGCGAGCTGATTCATCTTTTTGTAATTTAATAGTACAATAATGCATTACATCACTACTGCTTCCAGTAGGATGGCGCTGCACTACATACGGCACATTGAACTATAGATTGCCTTTTGACAATAGGCTTGTCACCACAGAATGTTGGCCAGCTCGTTCTTTCAACTGGAGCCAGTTGGACTTTTTTCTTGTCGGGTATTTAAAAAAATAGTGTTGTCTAATCTATTGCATAATTTGGAAGAAAAAGAAATTTCATTTACACAGGAAGTGAATAATATTTCTTCTTACAATGTGATCATAAAAAAAAACGTAATCGAGAGCCTTGTGTTTCTTTTTGAACTATTACATTTGTTTACAACTGTATCTGATAGGTGAATCTTGCTTAAATAATACTACTTCAAATTACGTTTGATGTATCTGGTAGCAATGGTGCAAATATCTTTCTGTTTTAAACGGTAAATGGTTAATGTGGAATTCTAATTCAATAACAATAATGCTAGTAGAATGAAAGAAATGTTTTGCAGTAAAAGTAAAAGGATTATACATTATCTCCTTCGCTTTCAGTACAAATCCTTACTCTTCGTTTTCGATGTTTTATCGTCTTACAAACATTTTGAATTGCTTCAATAAGTTTTTGTAGTGTGTGATTTTTTTTTAAACTGTATTCTTTGAGCGTGGAAAAATAAAATAATTTAAAATGCTTATTTTAGGAGGCAAATTTATTGCACGGCTAGCAAAATATCTATGCAAATACATTAAATTGAACGTCATTGACCTACCGTAAAAACAATTACGGCGGTCAAATTCACTTAAAATTGCTTATTGAGAGAACAACAAAAATGTGTAGGATCTAAACTACAGGAGGTCTCTCAACATTATGTTTATAAACATGAATTCGCGCCAATTTAAAATTTTTTGTTACATGGTCTTTAGTCGAAGTTGTATAATCTTTTCGTTTTAGCATTACGAATTCTAGCAAATAGATATGGTCTATGTCTTATTTTTTTAATTAAATTGTAATACAGATTTCTTAAGTTGGTCTGAATTTTATGAGCGACAGTGTATATTATGGTATTATTCACTATAAAAAAAATTTAAAAATTAAACCTTGACAATTTGGAGCTGATTATAATAATATGTTGACTGTTAATGAATGCGTATCGTAACAGTTGTGCCGAATGATATTGGAATTTTGGCACCCTAGGTGTTCTTTTTTACTTTTCAAAATATTACAAAACTATAGTAAAACAAAAACATTAAGAGGAGATTTTAGTATGCGATATTGGATAAATATTTTTTAATGTTAGCATCATTAACATTATACATAGTCAGTCAAAATAAATTACTAAATTCTCTTAGCATAGAGAGGAATAAGTCAAGAAGTAGGTAAAAGTTCAACAACATAAGGCTGTGATACCTTCTTGAGGCCAAATTACAATACGCTTCATGTATTAACATGTGGTAATTTCTAACACTACATTCACTTATACATACATATGCACATACGTAAGTATTTCCACATCAAACTAGTTGTGTTCACTCTTTATTTTCATTTTGGCAGGCGTCCAAAATAAATACAGTGCATTACAATAACACCAATTATGGCGATATGTTACGTAGAAAAACGATGCAACTATTACATATAATTTTAATAGAACGGCACGCTATATCTGCAAAACGTTCCCGTTGTTAGAGTAATTCCCAGGATGTGAAAAGGAAGTGGACTTGTTTTGAATTAGAATTAGTATTTTGCAACTAATTAGTGAATTTATAACGTAAAATAGAATACTCACCTGAACATAACCGAGTCCTTCTACACCACCCAAACTAGATATAGGTCCTGTTCCGTATTCTAAGTAATTTCTCACGCTTTCAGTTGCTAAAGCACTTTGAATATTCACTGTGACATTCTTGTTAACCGTAAATATTAATCCGACAAACGTTAGGTGGTCTTGCATAAATTTTCCAACGGCTAGATCTTGTAGGACTGGTATTCCTAGATTTTGCAAATCCTCAGCGGGACCTATTCCCGAAAGCATTAGCAGTTGAGGTGAATTGAAGGTGCCCGCGCTCAGAATCACTTCTTTTTTGGAGTAAGCTTTCCTGGATTGCCCTTTGTAGTCGTACTCTACGCCGTACGCTTGTCTTGTTTGAGGATCTACGAGAATCCTGTTAACATGCGCTGAGGTCCTAATATGAAGGTTCTTTCTATGTTTGATTGGTTGTAGAAAAGCCGTTGCTATGCTATTTCGTCGTCCTTTGACTTGGTTAGCTTTAACCGATGAGAAACCTATTTGACGTGGGGTGGTGTAATCTATGACATCGAAGCCTAGCTCCTGTCCGGCACTTAGAAATGAGTTTAGCAGAGGACCTCGGTAGGGATTCGTGACACTCCATTCACCTTTGGTGTTGTGATAATCCGGATCTCCGTCTATTAAGCTCGAATTTTCCGATTTTAAAAAATAAGGTAACACATCCTGATAGGACCAACCAGGATTTCCTTTGGCAGCCCATCTGTCGTAATCCTCCGGATTTCCTCTTGTGTAGATCATATAATTGATCACGGTGGTGCCTCCAAGCGCTCTGCCTCTCGGCCAAGCCATCTTGTGACCAACCAAACCTTTCCCAATGCCTTCTTGATATTCCATGAGGTACGGCCAGTTATAATCGGTGAATTGGAGGAGCGGTGCTAACGGAGGCACTAAAGCAGGACTATTTTCGACGCGACCAGCTTCTAAGAGTAAAACGTTCCAGTGAGGCACCTCAGAAAGCCTGCTTGCTATAACGGTTCCAGCTGAACCTGAGCCTACAACTATGAAGTCGAAGATTTCATCTGAAAGAAATATTTAGGTTATTAGAAATACGGTTTGGGAACTTTTTTTATGAACATTCTATATGAAAGATTTCTTAAGTCGATTAGTATATGTAAAACTTACCATCATTTGTTGAGGAACTGGAACCACCTTGGTAGAAATGTTCGTACGATTTCATCCTGTTCATGAACTGATGGAAGATTTTTTCGGCAAACCTATCGATTCCCAGCAATCTCTCCAAAATATCGTAGTTTGCTCCTTGTTGTTGACTATTTTTGGCGTTAAACATAATAAATGTTATACATATCACAAAGTTTAAAAGCCCCATTTTTTTTATTGTGTTCCAATGTTATTTTAAAGAAAACAAATTTCTTACATTTTTGAATTGTTTCATTTTAGAACACTTAAGCACCAAAGGATCTTAATCTTAGGTATGTAGTTCACACTATATACACTGTACATAATTCCACTCAACTTTAAGGATGGACTGTAACTGATAGATAAGTCAAACACGCTACTAAGTTTATAGTTTCAAATTTTTTCACTTCATCTTAACTTTCTCTGTCTTAACACATATATAATACGAATTGGCCATTACTCCCACTCCTGAAGCTTTTTTCGTGTAACCGTTTACGTTTGAATCCTTTGGCGGTGTTTCAACATGTACTAGTTAAAAGAAATATTGCTTAATTCAACAAAAGTAGGTGTTGTATGTGTTACGTTGAAACTAGATGATATGGCTGTCTACATAAACAAGTGAAGTACAACAAAATGCTAATATATTCGAAAGTATGACGCCTTCGTCTTATTGCCGAAACTTCTTTTCATTGTATAGAAATTATACACGTATTTATTTCCTGTGTCTTTCCTTCCGTCTGTTTTGCCGACTATGGATGTATGCTTTGGTAAAACGCGGGGTAATGATGGATGCTATTACTACAGATTTTATGCGTTTATTAATGTAAATGACTTTCTAAATTAGTTTGTGATGTTTTTCGGCTTTTAATTATGTTAGATTTAGTCGTAATTATGCAATATGAAATGCTTAAAAAGGTTGTTGTATAAGATATTCATACACTGATGCGCCCAATATCACATTTATTCGAAAGGACAAAAAGAAATGGACGATATAAGACCGCAGAAGCTGTAATTAACTAGATTGGGAGAATTACAAACCAAGGTTGTATTAGAAAAAATATTTCGTCGTCTTTGTTAGATAGATACACATGCATATGTAATTTTATTTTGTTTTACACGTAAAATGATTATCATAAGAATATATGTATTTCTTGTAATGGTAGATTTACAAAAAAAAAAAATAATGAAATAATAATACTCACCAGGGACTGGCTTCCAAGGTGATACTCACCGGTTAGATTAAGTCTGAGTCTGACACTCAAAAGGCTTTTCGGATTTTTCTAATTTAAACTTTTATTGTGAATAGAAAAGAAAATTTTGCACTCTCCCTAGGTCTCTCAAATTAGCGCAGATGAGATTTTTTGTCACCCTTACCATTATTTCATCATTCCCTTGCGGAGCGGAGGTTGAATGTAACAGGGCAAAATATACGCACGAGTGACCCATCGGAAATACCAAGTGTTTACTCACCATTAAAATATTACAAAAGCAAGTCAAAAATTATTATAAAATAAATCTTTATTCTATGCTTACACAAAGCACTGCGACGGTTATAAAAAGAATGTGTTCCTCAATTTGCTAACAAAGATAAAGCATAAATTAACTTAAACTTGCGATTCGTCAATGGGTTTACCTTTCGCTTTTATTACTGACACATCTTGGAATTCTCTCTAGCACCTTTGTCAGTGTTAGAGGCTCTATTTTCCTCTACGTGTCCTGTAGTTACGCCCAAAGTACTATTGTCGAATTTAGAGCAGATTTTCGAACCTGTCGGCCGAGTTCCTTCCACAAAAGCTTCATCGTAACAACGAACACAGAGAGAAAATTGTCTCTGTGTTCCAGTTGTTCCAAACATTCGCAGGACATCTTTACAGTGAGTTTTGGATCATTATCGTGCTGGAACACGAAGTTTCACCAATTAATAGTGTTCCAGATTCGATGGCATTGCTCTTCAAAATCTCCCTATAACCTTCTTTTCTAAGGATACCATCTATTTTATCCAAATCACACACTGACAGGCAACCCCCAAGTCATGACTAGTTTCCCTTTCAATCTAGGGACGAATATTCTTCTGTTTGAACCAAAGATGAGATATTTAGATTCGTATTCCAATCTTCCAACGTTTAGTCAGTTGTATTCTCTCGCCAATGCTAACCGTTTAGCTTAGTTTGTTTTGTTTAATAACGCTCTTGGCATAGCAATTCTTCTGTATAAACGAGGTTGGTGCAAACACCTTATTTTCGTGGTGACGCTAACTGATTTTGGACGCGAAATATTCACTTCAGCGGCAATGTCTGGCGCTGCTTTTCGTCAATTTTGTTTGTTCGTGAATACCATTGCGCGATCTTCCACTGATGTTATTTCTGGCCATCCAGGTCATTGTTTATTGGATACACCGCCACTTCTTTGATGCTTTCTAACATTGTAATCCACGTCTCTACGGTTTAATTTCAGTAATTTGGGAATTTCTCAATTACTTTTACCGGCGTTGTGATATGCCACTACTTGAGCATGCGTTTCTGTAGATAATTCTTTTCTTGCCGACATTACCTTAACGTTACTCGCTTTTTTAAAACACTGCGCAAATTCTTCACCATTCATTATATTGAAATGTCCGTATTGTCTATTTTCATATTTTATGATAGCATTTCTAAAAAACTGCTCTTTATCTAATCCGACTATCTGACGGCGCCTGATCCGCAAAAGGTTCATTTTCGATATCACAATACCAGTCGGCTCATTACATACACACAGAAGACCACAGAGGTGTTATAGTCTGTCTCGTACTTACAGTTTAATAATTGAAGTATTTTCGTGGGGATGAAAACTAGTCTCTTTGAATAATCTCCAATTATGCAGGTGGGTAAACACTTTTGGCCGGTAGTGTACGGACAAGCGGTCCATTTACGCCTATATCTATACTTGCTCCTCACTCACTCCTAATTGCCCCAAAAAAAAAACCAAAAGTAACTGTAGTGTTTAATATGAGACAGTATGTATACTTGTAATTTTATATAATTTCTAATAAAATTAATTTGGAGCTCATAATGGTCACATTTTATGGACGATTAATCCTCATTAGCAACGTTTCAAGCAACACCTTACCCTGGACGTATAGTTAGGAACGAAGGAACATAGTAAAAGATACAAAGATAATGTTCAACTAAAAAGGTAATTAATTATTTAACTTTGGGATATCCTTTATTTTTAAACACCGTCTTACATCTACCCGTTGATTCGATAAGAGCCACATAGTATTCTTGCGGAATAGTTTGTGAAGCTATAATGACTTCTTCAAAAAGTTTATCCATATTGGTTATTCCCTTTTAACTTATACTCCAGTTTACATCAGTCCACAGATGTTCAGTAGGGTTTAGATTAGGAGGCATGAAAGCTACTCCGGAATTGTGGTCTTATTACCAGCTAACTAATCCTTTACTATCCGGGCAGTGTTTTTTGGGTCGTTGTCATACTCAGATATCTAAACGGCTAGAAATTTCTCCACTTCATAAGGTAGCATAATAGTCTTAATAATTATTAATTCTTTTATCATTTAAAGATTGCTAAAATAATAGACGATATACAAGCTGCCTTCAAAGCAATCTTATATTCTTTAGATTGAATGGACAAAGCTAATGTCCTGAAAAAGTCTGACGAAATGCTAGGGTATTCAGAGCTTATTGAAAATGCTATAGTTTGATAGTTTGAGAATCTGCACTTACGATACGATACAAGGGTTGTCTCTTAATTTTTTAGAGAACTGGAATAAAACAGTAGACAGCCTTTAAAGACTTTATTGTTTTTCAAAGCATCCTCCACGAAGATTAATGCGCTTTTGCTTGAGCTGAAACCAACTCTGGAACCAGTTATTCAATTCGTTTGTTGGTACAGTCAAAATTGCATTGCGTGTCGAATCTTTGAGTACGCACTCCGTTCTTGATTTTTGGAAAGGTAAAGAAATCGTTAGGACATAGGTCCGGACTGTGGGGAGGATGGTTTAATAATACGACGTTTTGTTGCGTTAAAAATCCAATTGTCCTGGGTGCGGTGTGCGAACTTGCGTTGTCTTGTGGAGGATGATTTGTCGTCCGGGGTTGGTTTTTCGAAGCTCAGCGATGACTTGAGGCGAACAACTTGAACTTCTAGAGGAATTTTAGCCACATGATCTGCTTACAAGTCAAATGTCGTGACTATATTTTTGGAAATACTTCGACTTCTCGACTTTCCTTCAACGTAAAACACCCGAACAGACGACTGGCGTTTATTTTCAAGCTTGCATGAGTAATTAAAAGATTCATTATCACTGACGATGTTGTACACGATTTTAGAGTTTCCGGCGTTGGAGCGGTCTAGAGTTTTTCGACACCAATCCACCCGAGCTCTTCGGTCAACAGATGTGGCATCCAAAGGGAAACTAATTTTTCACACACAATCCTTCATGCAAGATTTCTTAAATTGAGGTGTTTGAAATCTTCAATGATCTCTCAATCTCATGTTAGTCACATGTCTATCTTCATCTTCTTGAGAATGATTGCCGTTTTTAGGACACCTGCTCTTGGATCGTGTCTAAGATTAATCGGTCCACGTTTGAATCCAACCAACGGGAAATTGTTTACTGATGTGGTGTTTTATTGCTGAAAAGAAATAATTTTCTTCGAAAATTATAAAAAAATATTACGTGCAAATGTTCTCGCTTTAAATCCATTTTTTAACTAATATGCCAACTTTGTCAGTTCGTTGTAGATACAGCATTACATGTATCGTATTGAAACTTTGGGTTTAGGTTAACTAAAAATTGAGGCTAATTTTCACTACCTACATTTGATTAATGGCACCCACTACACTAAGGTGAATAAAATAGACACCTACTAATTAAAAAAAAAAATACTATTCTCGTTATATATACAAAATATTTTAAAATTTTTAAATTAGACTAATATTTTGTCAATCCATCTTTACTTGCGTGAAGTGCTGCGAGTCGTTGTGGCATAGAATCTATTAAATGATTAATGGTGTCTTCTGGAATATTTAACCACCCTTCTGTAACAGCTGCCACGAGTTCTTCCTTATTGCTGGGTTTTCGGGGTCGTTTCGCCATATTTGTCTGGATTATGTGCCAAACATTCTCTATCGGATTCATGTCTGGTGATTGGCCTGGCCATGGTAAAATCCGAATCCCCTGTTCCTCTTTCCATGTGGTTGTTGTTCTTGCTTCGTGGCAGGGTGCTCCATCCTCCATAAAAGTGGCGTCTTCTTTAGATAAAATGGCGTTGTCGAATATCGGTAGTAGTCCTTCTGTTAATATTTGGATATATTTTGCCGCATTTATATTTTCGTCGCAGATTACTAATTGCGATCTTCCACCATACCATATCGCGCCCCACACCATGATGTTCACATCGCCGTATTTCACCGTCTGATGCAAAAATTTGTCGTCCAGTTGCTGTGACGAACGTCTCCATACCCACGTACGACCACTATCACTGAATTGGTAGGATCTGCTTTCGTCTGAAAAAATGACAGGCCTCCAAAACTCTTCGGGTTTCGTTCGCATTTCGATTGCCCAAGCCATTCGGCGCCGTTATTGGAACGCCGTAAGGAGATGTTTTTTCTTTGCCACCCTTTTATACATCCCCACAGTGTGGAGGTATCGCAGAGCGGTGCACTGACTTTTCTGTGAAGTTGCCGCAAGCTCAGCTGTACTTTTTCGCGGTTCTCTTAACACTTCGCGCACAAGCACCCTTTGACTTCTTTCAGAAGGTCCGGCACGACTTCGTCTCGGCTCCACTGTTGTTTTTTCCTTGCGTTTAAATTGCTTATTTCACGTTCCGAAGCGCCGCGTTCACTCTGGCCAACGATGCGACCCCGGGTGAAGTCGCTAATATCAATCGAACCTTGTAAGCGAGGCATAGTTGTAACGATATTAAACTATGACGAATTCCTTCCGATACATCTACCCCTACCCTAATGACAAGAGAAAGTTCTTAATTCGTTCTTAGAATTTAGCTGCTTACATATTTATACCGCTTTACCTGGTGTCTATTTTATTCTGTCACCCTGGTGTATATTCAAGGACGCAAAACTTAAGAGGCATCCCTCGTATATATGAACCGAAATTACTGAAATTTGAGTCGATTAAACGTGCACGAACAGATCGATCTTGATATTGACGTCTGTATTATGTAAATATTGGGGCGTGTCACGTTCTACTACGTAACTAAACCATTCCCCGAACTGTGAAATTATGTAAGTTAAATTGTTAGTGTTGTTAACTACCAAAATGTAGAAGTATATCTATTAAGAGTTACAGATGACGCTGATGGATAAAACTGTCTAGAACGGACTATTTCTACAATGTTGTGATCTGCTTTAGCTTTTATGTGTCATTTGCATCATAATTGCGCTATAAACAAGAGCCCATTTGCGATCATATCATTTTCTTTTAAATTTGCACATTACCTAACATATAATTAATATGTAATGAAAAAAATATTTTTGATGACTTCATCACTACTAAATGATATGAATTATTTTAAAATTATATCATCCATGTGTTAAAGCTTGGTATAGTTGTTCTGAAGTATATCTCGATATCCTGGGTTCCAAAAATGTTGTGTCGATAAAAATATCTTTTAAATGTACCTAGATACATACATTGTAACATACATTATGCTATGTCACTATCAATATTGGATATAAAGCGTTTATTATCTTGTTGAATCGAAACATGCTAATTTGGGATTATCTACCGCTCGATTGTCGTATTGTCTCTTTGATAGCGATCTGATATTGCACAGTTGTATGTAATTTGTGAACTGTGTGGAGATTAAACCACGTCCAGTTGACCTTTGTTAATCTTTTTATAGTTCATAATATATACAGCTATTTACAAAAGTTGTAGGATACAAGAAAATGTACAGCTGTGGCCATATGTATTCGCCACCCTTTTTTGTTTTTTATTCTGACGAATATGTAAGAAATAAAAGAAAATTGATCGATGAAAATGTTTCATTGTGAGTGTATACAGATATTGCTTAATATTTGGTAGCTCCTCCCTGGGTTTTTATCACCGCACAAATTCGTCGGGGCATACTGCTCACTAAGTTGTAGCACTGTTCGGGGGTGATTTTATTCCACTCTTCGAATGTTTTTGGTTTTAAGCATTGCTTTGTGGTACATGAGCATTTAGCTACATTTCGCTTTAAAATGTACCATAAATGCTCAATTGCAACTTCTTCCAACATGTCGACGTACGTCTGACTGTTCATTCGGCTCTCGCAGACGAACAGTTCTCCTGTTGCACTCATGGAACCTCAAACCATTATGCTACCACCCCCAAACTTGACAGTCGGGATGATACAGTCTGGATGGAAGGCCTCTCCTCGCCTGCGTCGCACGTATTTAGGCCCAGGTTTACCACAAAGCCACCAACAAAAACATGGATACTGTTACATATTGGAACCCATTAAAAAGAATAAAAACACTGTAGATACCAGGAATTGAATACAGAATACCGCAAATATCCGTCCACATAACATTGGCCCAATCGTCAATGGTCCAGTCGCGGTGACTTTTAGTCCACAGCAGTCTGTTTTTCTTTTGTTGCGGAGACAACCATGGTTTATGTCGAGCTTTGTATCCACCTAAATTTAATTCACAAAGGCGTCTTCTAACCGTGCGAGGAGAAATAGCAACATTATGTAGCAGGAAAAGCTCAATGGAAAGCTGTTTAGACCATTTTTTCCGGTCTCGCAAAGACATCCGCTCTAAGACTCGCTTATCTCTGCTGGTTGTCTTCCTTTTCCGACCAGTTTTCGGTTTATTTGTCAAAGATCCACTCTCTTTGTATCGTTTTATCGTCATTCTAACTGTCGATCGCTCACATTTCACTTGTCGGGCAATAGCAGACACCGACAACCCTTGCTTTTCTAACACCACAATTTGTCCTCGCTCTACCTCCGTCAATTCGCGTGTTTTCCGCATTACTCTTTACTGTATACTATCGTATTACACAGACAAAATCACAGACACGATATCTTCACTCTAACTAGCTCAACCTTACTCTTACAACTTTTAAGAAAGACTGAAGAAATATTAAGAAATTACAATTTTACGTCTATTTTCTAATTTACTCAGAATGGCCTACAATAAACCGTTAAACCCTCATTACCAGGTACCTAGTTAAGTCCGTCATCGAGCCTGCTTCTTAGAAATACAATAATATTCGTGTAACACGTTCATAACGAGAGTGGCGAATACATATGGCCACAGCTGTATATCTTTGCGAGGAATTTACTAACTACTAACGAGATAAATATCAGAGATAAGGTTTTAATACCATGATGGGTATATACTTCTGTGTTTTCGCTTAGTAGAACTTCAAATAGACTAGAGCATTGCTTAACTGAAGGAGGAAGCGATAAGGTTATTGGTTGATAATAAGCCGTATCTCATACTTGTGTTGACTGTGATTTTTCTATAGAAAAAAATCGGAACCACCCTCTTTATTGCTGCTGCAAAGCCACGATAGGAAATCATTTTTGTACCGAATTGTGACGGGTGACGAAAATGAATTTACTTTGAAAACCCGAAGCGGAAAAAATCATGGTTTTCACCTTCAACACCAAAACCAAATCGCTTCTGCAAGACGTGACAAAGTAATTTTCTTACCCAACAATACGCTGTCTCACACAGAAAAACTATTGAAAGACACCTAGAAATCGCTTGAACGGGGCATCCTTCCGTACCCGTCGTACTTCCCAGGCCTGGCGCCATCTGACTATTACCTCTTCACACCAAGTGAGTACGCTCTCGCAGAGTAGCGCTTCAGTAATTTCGAGGAAGTTGGAAAATGGCTCCACGAATGGTTTGCGACAACGGGCAAGCAGTTTTTCTGACATGGTATCCATAAATTATCTGAAAGATGGGCCAGAGAAAATGTATAGAAGCCAATGGCTAATATTTTGAATAAAAGAAAATAATTTTCCATGAAAATTACGTGTTTCTTTTTAGCTTTAAAAAAAACCGAAAAACATATGCATACATCTAGTAGAACGAAGAGCTGCGGTATTATTTGTTTGAAATGAATGAAGACAAGTATACATCATTTAGATAATGATTATGACTAAGTAACACAATTCGCACAGTGTGATATTAAATGCAGTTTTCTCTTAAAACCCACTAAAGTGTTTGCCTAGTAAACTATAGTTCCCAAAAAATCTGAATCGCGTTTAATATTGAATCATGAATCGAAAATACTGCTTTTTAAGTGAATTACGAAACGTACAGTAAGAAATCGTTTAGGCGGATGTAATACAGTATTTCTGGAAAGTGTAGCATTAATTAACAATAAAGAATTTCGTACACATACGTGTATAAGTAAGCACGCAACTTTTACGTAATATATTTTTGTTTTCCCAATTAGCTTAATCTAAAAGGGAATATTTAATCTCTTACAGATATTATCATCACATACGTAGTATACTTAGAGACTGATACAAAGATATATGCAAAGGTTAAGTATTCTTAATTAATAATTTCATTCTTTCGCTACTAAAGGCAGAAACACAATGCAACGACAGCTACAGAAATTTAAAACTTAACTAACTAAATGGTTGCAATAAATTGCATGAAGGGGCGTATGTAATCAAAGTTGACCAACTGTTAACGGTATTATAATTACATAATATAAATTTAATATCGGCAGCGTGATTTGACGGTTTGAAGTTATATGAAAGGGAATGCAGCAGAAATATGCCAAAACTTCTAAGTCGAAAAAATTGATCTTAATTTTCAGCAAGAAAGTAGTTAAAACACATCTAAAGGGAAGCCTACAATATAACACCAAAGATAAAGACGCTGTTAAATACAGCTTTTCTCATGGTATTGGTGTAGCTGTACCCGCTTCATCTCACTGTGTCTCACTTTGCATACAAGTGTTTCATTCTTTTGGCACCAGTTAGCGCCAAGAATAATCACTTCAATTGTAGGGTTAGATGTGGTGATGGTAGCAGAGAGGGCATGATAATGTGTCGAGCATAAAACCGCTCGAAATCACGCTACTGACGCCGGCTAGGCAGAAACATGTCCGTGTGTTAGCGTTTTATGTCTCTTCATATTGTCTTTCCCGTATCGTTTGCCGCGGATTTCAGAACAGTGTTTTATACTTTTTAGGTGGCGTTCAGACTTCCACCTGTTGGTACAATTTTGAAACGCGCCGTTTCCGAAACGTACGTAAATGCGACATTCTCTAAGTATAGTGTGTTTTGAAGAGCACTCACAACAACCAGTCGAATAGTACTGAACAAACGTGCTTTGATACGGGTATTCGATTCTCCGTGCTGCGTGCTTCAACCCTCCTCGTTGTTCTCCGCACGGCACTGAAACTTGCTGCTCTTTACCGGGACTATTTACCTACTTTGATTGTGTAGCGAGATGTTCAGGTCGTCTAGAATCACAAATAGTGTAGCTTTGAATAAAAGTAAACATGCAGAACTGTTCTTTTGATGTCTTAACTTGCCCTGTTTCTTACTTATCGGGCGCCGTCTAAGAAATGTGAGTGAAATTTAGGAAAATTTCCCAAATTTCTGAATGCTTCAGTTTGTGAGTCTGAGAAAATGACTAGTTTTTTGATTTCAATTAGCTCATCGAGTTGACTTATCAAACGGAGAAATTGAGAAAAGCGAATGGTGTACTTACGATACAGTTAGAACAGTTCTCAACTTCAAAATACATAAAAAATCATTGTTATATTTTGATTAGTTCATACGGTGGATTTTGGTCCGTTGAGTAGGTTTTTAATTGTATTAAATTAACGTGCAAAAATAGTACTTTTTAATGTAATTAGATCTATTTAGCAATCGATGAATATAATAATTTTTAACCGTGTATTAAGGTATTTCCATATATTCGAAACTAGAATATACTTTCTAATGAATTTCGCTTACGTGACGTGATAATTATCAAGAAAATATGAATATTAGCTAATACTTTAATCACCTCGCCTAAAATGGTGTCAGCTTTACTCATCAACCTTCAATTTTTTTTGCATATGACGAGAATTTCGTTTAGTATCGTTATAATTAAAATGCACTAGCTATAAACTTAAGCAATATTTACCTTGTCTAGCGGTGGACAGCCTAAATGCAGCAAAAGCCATGCATGCAAAGGTGTTCCAATTTTGGATGACCTTTAAAATTTACAGTCGTTTATGTTTTTCAAATTAGAATACCATATTTTATTTAAGAAATATAAACGCTGCCGCTAATAAAAATGGAAAGGTATGCTATTGAAGAACACACGTATATTATTGAAAATTATTTTAATTTTGGTGGAAGTTATACAGAAATCGAAACAATGAGTATATACAGTAGAACCCGCTTATAACAACTTTGGCTGTAACGACACTCCTTTTTTAGCGTCAAATTTTAAGCGGTCTCGTACTTTACTATTCAAACGTACATGGAAAAACCCGGTTTTAGCGTCATTAACCCCTGATATAACGACAAATATTTACCACTTGAGGTATGTATTTATACTATCATTTATGACTCAATTCCCGGTATTTGCTTAGCCTGCAACCGACCGTTCGGGGATTCCAAGAATATTACCGTTCGTTGAATTAAGATTTCTTGCAATTTGTCTAGCCTGCAACGTTCGGGGATTCCAAGAATATTACCGTTTCTTGCAATGCGCCAGGCACATTTCGTAAGAAATTTCCTCAGTCGGCATTTGAATTGTGTGAGTGAAACATGGAGATTTGTTTATCGAAAATGTCAGGTTTAAAGCGAAAAAGTTCAAGCGTGAACGACAAAGTCGCGATAATCAAAGCAGTCGAAAGTGGAAGGAAGAAAGCGGACGTGTGTCGCGAATTTGGGTTAGTTAATTCTACGATTTGTACAATTGTGAAAAATAAGAATAAAATCATGAATACCTTTGTGAAAGGGAAAGAAAAGTCAAAACAAATTCGATCGTGCGAAAAGGTTGAAATCGACGAAGCGCTTATTTCGTGTTTAAGCAATGTAGAAGTGCAAATTTACCCGTTAATGGACCACTGCTTATGCAAAAGGCCGAAGAATTTGGAAGTTTATTTGGAGACACAAATTTTAAGTGCAGCAATGGGTGGCTGGAGCGTTTCAAACGGAGACATTCAATAACGTTCGGAAAAGTGAGCGGTGAAGCGAAAAGTGTTAATATGACAGAAGCAGAGACGTGGCTAAATGAAGTGTGGCCTAAATTAAGACAAGATTATGAAGACAATTGATACGTTCTCCTGGTTTGAAGAACAACGCCGCTGTAGCCTGCTCGTAATTTCCTATATTACTTGACCAATACTTACTTGTAGAGTATGTTCGCTTATTTACTAGAGGAGAGGCTGTACAGTGAAACTCAATGCGCATGCGCAAAAAATATATTTAAAAATGAAATGGTTACACGGTTTCACTCTTGCCTATGTACATGTAACGATGTACGTAAGATACATAGATTTGCAATAATTGCAGTTATTCGAGCTCTCTTATACATGTAATGTACATTAGCATTTGTATATGTATTTTCATTGGTAGCAACATAAAGTAATGCCTCAGCATGTACGTTGCAACGCTATGTCTTAATTCTGTTTAAAAGGTTAAACTCTTATATGCTTCCGCTGAAGCTTTGTCAGAGGCATGTACTAATGCCTCTATCTGTTTGCATGCACCACTACCTTTTTATAGGGGAGCCAACCCTATTTATTTCTTAAATTTATAAGCGCACCTCGGTGCTATGCTTATTTATATGTCCCTTTCCGGGAGCCTAATATACTTTCCTTGTTTTAAATTTGCCTAAGGAACTTGGCCCTGTATTATTGGCATGTATTTGTACTTGACCAAATACGTTTGTTATATTCACATTTATAGGGGAACCCACCCTATCTCTTAGAGCTTGAACGCCTGGTCGAGGGCGACAGTAGCGATAATAGCCGATCTCAATACAAAAGTAATGTCACAGCTACCCAGGCGTTCTCGTTTGAAATATTACGCTATGTGCAATCTTTAGCTCTCTACTCTACTGCGCCCCAAAGAAGGGAAAAATCTAGTAACCAGCAAATGTGCGAACTGTGCACCGACAAGTAAAACGGAGCGATGATGCCGACATTACATCAGAAAACTGGTCCGTGACACTCGTCCGCTACGACGAGCAACTAAATGAAACATTTCTAAGTCCCGATACGACAAGGACCGAACAAACGTACAAAAGACAACGGGCGCTGCGGCCGCAACGACCGTCAGCAAGAAGCGGAGTCATCGTACTTGTAGAGGAGGTCTATACATGCGCGCCGACAATCTCACCAAAATAATTTCCGACACAAACTTAACTGAAGACTAAAAATATGTATAGACGACAATGGACACAGTAGCCTCGACGTACGATGATAGAGAATCGAGAATTTATACTTATTAAAAAATCTATACGTGGTCCGACGACGTACCAAATGACTCCGCCAGAAATAAATGTATAGACAACGTCCTCGACGATTCCCGCCAAAACTAGAAAAACTTAGAAATCTCTAATAAATTTACGACGACGTTACTGTACACGTTACGACGAGGCACGAAAGGTGACCGAGAGTGCACGATCGCTAATACCTCGACTGTCGCGAGGGAGACGACTGCCTATGCTTGTGTACCTTAAATTTTAAGAAAACTCCCATTACATATCCGACGACGTTGCAGTGAATGATTTCTAATTAGGCAGTTTTAGCTAGCGTAATGCGAATGGCTGACTTGCATACATATACAATGCGTAATGTACATACATATTAAAATAAAATTGGATATAAGAGAGCAAAATAAATAAATATAAGAATGAAAATAAATAAATATAAAAATGAAAATAAATAAATATAAAAATGAAAATAAAATAATATTCTAAATGAAAATAATAATGCAAAGAAGATAAAATACATAATAGTAAAAAACTTACAAAACACAAAAAACAATGTTAAGTCCTTAACAACAATGAAATTTACAATGGCGACGAAACGGGAATTTTTTATAAGCTTCTTCCAGATAAGACTCTGAGGTTTAAAGGCGAAAAATGTGTAGGCGGTAAACTAGAACGGTTAACTGCATTTGTGTGTGTTAATATGACCGGTACGGACGCCAATGATTTGGTCTAATAATATTTCGAACAGCGATTACTCGAACCAAGGGTTTACTTTGACAATCTAGAAACAATTGACGGCCTTAAGGAGAATGTTACTGATGGTATTTCTGAGATTGAGCTATGGTTATGCCAAAATGTTATTGAAAAGTTTAGGATGAAGAGTACGAAAGCTTGGAATGCACCAAGAGGATGTCATTTACAACATATTTTTCATTACTAAACCGTGCTAATATTTAAAATAACGATATTGCAGATTTTAAATAATTTGTGTATTCAAATTGGAACCTCACATATAAATGGACGAAAACAAATATTAGTCAGTGTCGTTGTGATTAAATCTCATTTTATTACAAAAACTTTAATAATTATTTATTTTTTGGTAGTTAATAGTTTAAATACAACAAAAATTATACACACATATATGTAAACGTTAAATTAAAAATTAAATTAAAAAAGTTAAAAAACAATATTCGCCTTAAGTGTAGCTTAATATAATAAGTGGTTCTCATTTCCAGTCATGTTTAATGAGATCTGCAGCTTTTTCACCAATCATAACTTCCGGAATTCCGGTATGGGCTGTTAGGCTACTTGGAACAACACTAATATCCGCTACCCTGAGATTATGGATACCCCTTACTTTTAATCGGTTATCGACAACTCCTTCTTTGTCTGTTTCGGGTGCCATCTTGCAAGTTCCACTTGGAACACTTATACTGAATGTCAGATGCCCAATGGCGCATTTCCAATACTCATCAGTACCAAATTCGACATTGGCACAGGACAAAATCGGTTTGCTGTTCAATTGCAAGCCTAATTTTTTAAACGCTTCGGTTTCGCTGAAGGCCTTGGCCTTCGTAATTCCCGCTAATAAGGTGTCTCTGTCGGCTTGCTCTTCGTCAGTTAGATAATTACCATAAATGATCGGGTAATTAAGTGGATCTTTGGTGTGTAATTTTACGGTGCCAGTTGATTTTCCGTGGGGTAATACAACGAAGATGGAACATCCCGATTTACCTTCGTTAGGGGCCCAAATCGAATCGTACAGCTCCTTTCTGATGTTGTACTCCCTCTTTACATAGTCGTAGCCAACATTCATTGCGTGTGGAATTAAAATAAATTCAATATCGGGATAGTCAGGAGAACCCTGTGATGTGATCGTCTTCAATACGGCTAAGGCTTCGACGCCTGTATGAGAAAGAGGCCCTTTACCTTCTTTCAACCACGAGATGAGGTTTTCTTTTTGGTCTCCTTCGGTGATTGTCTCGTTTGAAACGAAATTCATTCCTACAAACACCACATGGTCCTTCAAATTCTTACCAACAGCTAAGTCTTGAATGCATTCCAATCCAACGCTTTCTAGTTGTTCTTTAGGACCGATTCCTGACAACATTAGCAATTGAGGCGAATTGATCGGGCCTGCTGATAGGATAATTTCCTTCCTACTCTTTGCTACGTATAATTTCCCTTTGTGGACGTACTTAACACCATTGGCTTCTTTCGTATGCGGCGTGACGAGAATTTGAGTAACCTGACTGAACGGTCTTACAGATAAGTTCTTTCGATCTTTTGCGGTTTCCAAATATGCTCTTGAAATGCTGCTCCTCCTACCGCCTTTAGTTACCAGTTGAGGAACGGCCACCCCGATCGGTTCTTCGCCATTGGCTTCAACTATTTTATAACCTAGTTCCTGTCCGGCTTCCAAGAATGCCTCTCTTAGTGCAGAACCGTGCAGGGGTTCCTCTACGTTTATCGGACCGCCTTGGCTGTGATACTTTCGGTCGAATTTGTGTAGATGAGCGTCTTCGGATTTCTTGAAGTAGGGAAGGACGTCTTTATAGCACCACCCGTCGTTGCCGAGGTCGGCCCATGTGTCGTAATCTATCGCATTGCCACGGCTGTACATCATTTTATTGATGGCGCTCGTACCGCCCACGGCTCTTCCTAGGTTAATACTGCACCTGTCATCGTTCGCACCTAGAGAGTAGTTGAGGGATTAGTGTTGTAAGTTGGTGAGGGTCAAGTACGTAATTACCTAGACATGCTTTTTCTTGAGGTTCCGTCTTGTATCCCCAATTGTAAGGTGTATTTAGCAAGATGTTCCTCAGTGAAGGAGGTTGCGCGTAAAGACTTTCCGGAGCGCCAGCTTCTAGGAGAAGGACTTTCCATTCGGGTACTTCGCTTAATCTGTTTGCCATAACGGCACCGCCCGATCCTCCTCCGATTACGATGAAATCAAATTCTTCTGCATCTGTAGGATAAAGCAATTCTTTCATTAGTATTTGGTCGTTTCAGGGTCTTTAAACCCATACTTTCAATTTTATTTTCCTATGAAGTTCTCTCAATGGTTCTGGTAATTTACATGAAATTGGATTACAGAAAGTTTATCGTGCAAGTAGAACCGTATCGTTATCTTTTAAAAACAGAATTTTTACTAATTATTTTATAAATTTGTTACTGTGCGTGCGCAGTAAAGTGTAGACTGTCAAAATGGGGTTTATATTAGACTAATTGTTTCAAATATCAAATCGTGAAAAATTAATAATTGCAATTTAAACGAGGGACGTCATAACTTGAGTCATACTGGGACATAGAGGGCACCACTAAAAATCAAGCTCCATCTTTAGTTAACCTAAATCCAAAATTTCAGTGCGGTGCGTGTAGTGTTGTAGCTACAAAGAACTGTCAAAATTGACAAATTAATTAAAAAAAATGTAATTAAAAGACAATTATCTCAACAAGAATGCCTCGTCGAATTGGTTGGAAAATGGAAATGTTTGAGGCATAATTGGGGATTTCAAAGACCTCAATTCAAAAAATTTGACATGAAGAATTGTGTGTAAAAACATTAGTTTCCCGATGGATACCGCATCTATTAACCAAAGATCAGAAAGCGCGCTAGGGTGAATTGGTGTTAAAAAACTCTAGATCGCTTCAACGCCGGAAACTCTAAAATATGCACAACATGGTCAGTGATGATGAGTTTTGGATTTATTGGTACGAGCCAGAAAATAAACGCAGTCGTCTGTTTGGGTATTCTAAGGTGAAGAAAACCCGACAAAAATCATCTCGAAGTGTCTCCAAAAAGACGTTTATCCCTAAAGCAGGTCATACAGCAGCAATTCCTCTACAAGATCAAAGAACTGTTGCTGCCGATTGGTACAACATTGGTACACAACCACTTGTTTGCCGCAAGTCATCGCTGAGCTTCGAAAAACCAACCCAGAACGACGAATTATCCTCCACCAATACAATGCAAGTTCACACACTGCATCTCCGCATCTTCCGTACAGTCTGAGCCTAAGTTCCAATGATTTTTTTACCTTTCTGAAAATAAAGAATGGATTGCGTGGTCAAAGGTTCCAGTCGTTCACTTTTGACTGTACCAACAAAAGAGTGGAATAACTGTTTCCAGAGGAGATTCAAGCTCATGCAAAATCGCATTAATCTTCGTGGAGGATAGTTCGAAAAACAATAGTCTTCAAAAGCTATCTACTGTTTTATTCCAGTTCAATATGCAAAACTTAAAAGACAACCCGTAGTACTTTGTGAAGCTATGATCTTACTTTTTAAAGCAGCTTCTTCATCGAAATGTTCCGGCTTATACGATCCCTCTTGCAAAACTGTCTTGTTAGATACTTCAATAAGTCGGTCTATACCATCTTGGAAATCATTAACATATCTGTCCGTCAATTCGAAAACCGACGAATATATTGGCACCAGAAGGCATATTAACAGTAACCCTGCGGATTTCAACATGTTTTTTTTTCTGAAAAAAAATTTAAATTAGTACTAAGCTAATTGAATTAAGATACAGTTTGCTAAAGCAGAGTCGTAAAACAGCATATTATGTTAAACGTTAAGCTTTCTTCTACAATAATATCCTATTCTAATTCATGTCAAACGTAAAATGCAGTTGTTTGAATTGCGGTAGATAACGTATTTATGTTTTGTATGTCGCAAATTCCTCTGTAAATTACTAAAAGGATTATCTGCGGAAACATATCAAAGATGTAGTAATTCAGGAAGTATTAAAGTTAGCAGGTTTTAAAGTTGCTACATACTTTTGCTTTATAGAACATGGAACTGGTAAGTGAAATACTCCAAATCATTAAACACCAAGTTTTTGCAATAAATTTGGATCTTTTCCTAGATAAATAAAGTTATTAAATAATGCCCAAAAAAAGCGTGCAATAAGTTCATTTGTTCGGCTTATGCTAGAATAAGTTTGGATGAATAGGGAAATCTTTATATTGTTTTTGATGATCGAGTTTATGATGTACGTGTTCAATATAATATTATTATTATAATTAGATGTAGTTTCAATTGATCTTTGACAAGATCAGTGTTTGACACCTTTGAAACCACAGACGCCAGTGATATGTGTTGTAATATAATAGAAGGGTGTGACATGATATGGAAACATTTGAAGAGGGAGTGGGGTTAACTTGCGGAGGTTAATTAAAATTTGTTTACTATGGTGCTAATAATAACAGTGACTTAGAAAGCTGAAAGATAAAATTTTGACGCAAAAGTCGAATTTCTAAGAGTTTTCCAAAATTTCCGTACTCTAGATCACCGAACCGGCCCAAAATCTTCACTGAATTACCTCTGGATATTTGGGCCTCATTTCCACAAACGCTCCATAACCCCACATAATACGCCAGAGAGAAACACTCTGACCTTGTGGAACGAATTCCTGATATCGAATACCTTCAGTTATAAAAGCAAATTGCCATTGTCTTCTCTAGTGACTTCTGGAAGCACAATTTTTTCGATTTTGGGAACCCTGGGGACTTCTGCGTAGCATTTGGGCGTTTTATTTGAGGATCGTATCTCCAGTACCTAGTCTCATCACCAGTTATGATCGACTCTAGAAATATGTGATTCGTTTGCCCGTTTTGAGCATCCATGCAATCTTCAACGCGAGCAGTTTTTTGGTTCTCGGTTATGAGGAATAAATCGAGCGTAAACTTTCTCTTTGTTCAAATCTTTCGTCAAAATTTCGTAAATCATGTCTTTGGTCGTATTTAATTTCTCCATTTCATAGTAAATTTCGCATCGTATGCGATAATTTCAGGTACTTTTTCGAGCAGCTCCTCGCAATTTTTGTTTCATGGACGGCCTAGGTTCAGTTTCCAAAGCATCTCGACCATACTGAAATTGCTTATACCACTCGAACACACACGTACGCGATAAACACCATTACCCACATTTTTCATTAATTCAAATGTTTCTGTAAAACTTTTACCGAGCTTGAAATAGAATTTAATATTAGCTCGTTGTTCCATCATATGCTTGTAACGAACCGGTAAAAAGTACTGTCACATTAAGCATTATAACTAAACTACCATTTGATCGATTTTAATGCTCTTGGTTTTGTTTTGTGGAGAGGATATATAGCTTTCAGATTATAACACATGGGCTGAAAAGTCCCGGGCCTAACACATAGATGACGCTAATTTTATTGCAGTCACCTTTCTCTCAGTTAGTACTAACCTTCAAAAGACAGCTGTTAAAATTTCATGATATTCTATTCATTAGTTTGAGAGTTATTGTGCTAAGAGTCACGCTACTTTTGTTATTTTCAAAACAATGGATCAAAAACAATTTCGTGTTTTAATTTTACACTGCTTCTTGATGGGAAAAAATACCCTTCAAGCGAAGCAATGGCTTGAAAAGTGTTATGGGGACTGCGCTCCATCAGAAACAACAATAAAACGTTGGTTTGCCGACTTCAAACGTCGTCATAAAGACACCGATGATGCAGAACGCAGTGGACGTCCAAATGAGGCGGTAACACCAGAAAACATTAAAAAAATCCACAAAATCGTTTTGAATGATCGAAAAGTTAAGTTGCGTGAGTTAGCTGACATCGTAAAGATATCAAAAGAACGTATTGGCTTTATATTGCATGAGTATTTGACTATGAGAAAGCTCCGTTCAAAGTGGGTGCCGCGTTTGCTCACTCTTGACCAAAAACAAGAACGTGTTGATGATTCTGAGCAGTGTTTGGCCATGTTTAAACGTAACAAAGCGGAATTTTTGCGTCGATATGTGACAATGAATGAAACATGCATCCATCACTTCACTCCGGAATCAAAACGATCGTCATCTGAGTGAACAGCCACAGGTGAACCTCGTCCAAAGTGCCCGAAAGCACAACAATCGGCTGGAAAGTTTATGGCCTCGGTATTTTGGGATGTGCGTGGTGTAATATTCATCGAGTATCTTGAGAAAGGAAATACCATCAACAGCGAATATTATATAGCGTTATCGGAGCGTTTGAAGGCCGAAATTGCAAAGAAATGACCGCATATGGCAAAGAAAAAAAAATTGTTTCAACAACGCACCGTGTCACAAGTCAATCAAAACAATGGCAAAACTACATGAATTGAACTTCGAATTGCTCCCACATTCACCGTATTCGCTAGATTTGGCTCCCAGCGACTACTGGCTCTTCGCAGACCTCAAAAAAATGCTCGCCGGTAAGAAATTTCGCACGAATGAAGGTTATCGCTGAAACTGAGGCCTATTTTGAGGCAAAAGATAGATCGTTCTACAAAAGTGGTATTGAAATGTTAGAGCGGCGCTGGAATGATTGCGTTGCTCTTGATGGAGATTACGTTGATGAATAAAGCTATTTTTGAACCAAAAAAACCATGTTTTCTTTGTTAAGCCCGGGACTTTTCAGCCCATGTGTTACTGTGTATATATTTCGAATTTTTAGAATTCTATAAAAAGGGATGTTTTATAAGCACGTTGAAGTTGTCTAACTCTCTAACAGCATGCTGCTTGATCTTGTATATTCTCATAACATTTAGAAATAAACCCTGTTAGGTCCACCTCAACAAATTATTAACGGAAAATCACCTTTCTTTCGGAAATCTCAAATTTTACAATAATTTTATTTAACATTTCAATTTGTAACAAATATCTTTCGAAAACTATTACATCTAATACAAAACCTTTTAAATAAGTGACTGGATAGACACCGTTCAATAATTTTTTTCAACCTTTCAATGCAGTGAACTTATGATCAAACAAATATAAAAAGGCAAGCGATTATCATAATGGTATTAATTATCGTTCGTTGTATCAGGCTAATTTAAAATTCAAATTCGCAAGATTAATGATAGCGTTACACCGTCTTTAAGAATACGCAACGAAACCGTTTAGTTTTGCTATACAATCAAGGTTAACCATTTCTTAACAATAGTTGGATCGTCTATGTTTGTTTGTTTTTTTTTTACTTATTACAATTATCATTATTGTTTTAATGTAATTATTTTACCTTCCCGTTAATATATATGGGAAAAAAGGGTGTGTGCAGTGCGTATCAATAGAAGGAATCTATCAGAAATTACTTTTAATTATAGGCTTTTAAATTTTTCTCCAACATATAGAGGGTCATTCATGACGGCAGTCTATTACATGTATGTATCTCTAAAGGTAATAACACTTCGTTTTCACATTTTAGCAAACGATATTATGAATGAGGATGTATTTTCTAAAAATACTTGTAATTGCAATGACATTTCAAACAGAACGCCTTATACATGGTATGTTAGTGAAGTAAAGTAATAGAATTAGATTATTAACTTTTAAAAAATTTTAAATTCAGATGGAATAAATACAATATTTATTGACAGGAACACTTCTTCGTACGAATTTTATTGTCATATGACTTGTCACGCGAAGGAAAATACTACTGTGGAAAATAAAGAGGCACCTATATAAATTTTATAGAAAGGAAATTTAAGAGAAAATGTATTACCGTAATTTAAGTAACTATATTGTCCGATAAATGTTTGCAACTAATACAATATGTATATCAGTAAATAGTATACTCAATATCTTCAGAACTTTTAGTTTTGTAATATTTTGTATGGCTATCCTTATTTTTGGTACCGTCTCTTACACGAGCTGGAGACTATCATGCAATGTTCTGATGTGATAGTCCGGAATACGACTCATTTAAAGTCTTTGCTGACCTTTCAATCATATTACGGTCAAGATAATCCCAAACATGTGTGTGATAATATTTAAGCCCGGGATTTGTGGCGGCCAGACCATAGTGCGAGCTACTCCGTCCTCTTTTGACTGACTTAAATACTTCTTGAGCAATCGACAAGTGTGTTTGGGATCGTTATCTTGCTGCAGGAGGAAACTATTACTAATTAGACGATACCCAGAAGGTATAGCACGTTGCTCCAATATTTTTCGATATTTCTCCGCTGTAAACTTCCTTTCAGTTTTAATAATGTCACCAATTACTTGCAGTGAAATGCTACTCCAAACCTGAATATTCTCACCCCCGTATTTGACAGTAGCTTCTAAACGTGGTTCTATAAGAGCTTCTCGAGCACGTCGTCGAACATACTGACTCCTGTTCGATCCAAGTAATTCAAATTTAGACTCGTCGGTCCCATAATATTTGTCTCCCTTCATCATCTGTCCAATTTTGATGGTTTTTAGCATATATCAAGCTTTTTGACTTTATTGCTTCCTCGCAAAAGAAGTTTCCTGACAGCTACAGACTCACGTAATTCCGATTTCTTCAAACACCGCCTTACAGTCGAAGCATGTCCTGATGTGGCTGTGGCTTTTCTAGCTCTCTCACCAGTTTCGGGCTTACTTTTTTTTTTTTTAAAGTGTGCATTCGCTCTGGTAAGTTTTTTTGGTCGTCCGGGCTTCAGTTGCTTGTACACTGCACTGACAATACTTTATACGCTTTCCGATTTTTGCTTGGCTGTAACCTTCTTGATGTAAAACAACAACTTTATTTCTGTTTAATAACGACATTTTCGGCATTTTTTTCTAAATGTAACTACTGTATCACAACTTACAGCAATATACTCGCAGTATACTCGCTTCTACACTATTATTCTTCTGTTAGGAAAAACATAAATCTCGTTCTAATTTATACGTAAACTCTTCACGCTTGGGAACTACAATGAACAATAAACATACACAAACAGATCTAACCAGAAATTTTCCTGCCTCTCAATACAGATACCGAGAATTACCCTGCATTCTTGAATAATACAGAAGGATTACGATTTTTAAGTATTTTTTTCTATTTGTGTTGGTATGGCATTTATCAGAATCAAGGAAGTGTCATTGCAATTAAAAATATATTAAAAAATATTTCTGGAACCCTGATCATTACGTAAGCTTTTAAAAATATACCTATGTGCCTCTTTTTTTTGCGCAGTAGTGTATATATATCGGTGTTGGAACAGAACATTTTCTGTACATAAATTCACTTATTTTCGCAAAATAGAGAAAGTTCATATAAACGTATTTTCTGCAGGTCTAAATTAACATTTTATTCCCACAATTTCTCCCTGGCATACCTATTTGTAGTAGTATTTTCGTGTCTGATGGCTTTTGTGTTCAGAACTTGGTCAGGATTTGTAGAGGACCTAGTCAGGACTCACTCTGAAAGAAGATCCTGTTTAGGTCTTGTAAACATATCTATTGCGGAAACTGTTCAGACTTCGTCCAACAAATAACCATCGATTTTGAACGCTTTACCATTGTTGTGTCTGATAATTTTATTATCACTATCTTACTATATAAATTTCATCAAATGCAATGCTCCGCCCACCTCATTGTTTTTCCGCATAGATACCATGGCAGGCGTTGCATACGTAAATCTTAAAGAAATAGAGATGTCAGGAAGATGTGCTCCACGAAATTTAGAAAATAACATCCTTTGTCAAAATTTGAAAACCGTAGCTTCATTATTTTTGGAGACACATACATCTAATTAGATAAGAAGCAAGCTACGTTGCGATTGGCCCTGTATATTTAGATATCTCTTTAGTGCTATTCAAGGGATTTTATTGACTTTACGGTACTTGCACTGTGTGGAATAGGTTACTTTATTGGAGGACCTTAAACTTGTCGTAGAAAGAAGACCTTCGGAACTAAGGAAATTTATTAGCAACGTTTTTATACCAGCAGCAAAATAAGTAGTTTTACCGTATATGCGGTTTATTGGGTAATAACAGTGATTATGCGCATGTTTCAGCGAGCATAAAATCGAACAACTGCTGCTGTAGGAAGTTAACGGCGTTGGCATAAGGAGTGTATTGCGAAATTACAACTATTACATGCATATAAGTATTAGTAATGAGCAAATACCGCCAGACAACGCCTATATTTAAGTTTTTTCCAGATATACTGCTACAGAACTGGTCGACATTCTTTAAGAGTAAGTGTTCGATATCACTTACACGATATGATTTGAGAGGTTCCGATTGTTTATAGTGCAGTCTATAAAGAGCCGTTTCTCTCACCTAGTTGCAATTGAAACGTTACATAACGTAACCTAAAATAAGCTTTTTATTATGTCCAATTATTAGTATTTTGATAAGTTCTTAAACGATGAAAGTAGTACGGTGAAACTCTATAGCATCTTTCGTTACATAAGTTATGTCGGATTCACAACAAAGAAGTTATAATTGGTTGAATTTTATGCTTAGATTGGTGTCAAACGGTGAAAAGTTGTTTATTTTATGCTTGCATTTATGTCCTAAGCACTAAAATACAATAACTATTTAATTTATTAGCGAAATTGCAGTCGTTAGCTTTATGGTGAAGGTTTTGATGAGGATACTCTTAAGAGAGAGATGTCACCAATATGAAAAGAAAAATAACGTTTATGGATGGCTAATAGTTAAGCCGCGTGCAGAAAGGTTCTCATTTAATATGTGCCAAAATAAGGCACTATGTATAATTATTAAGTAATTATAATATGATATTTACAGTAATCTTCAATAATTCAAACTCTTCTCACCATTGGGAGCGCTGTAGATTATCTATTTTAACTTGTAATATCTTGTTAACATGTAATTCAGAATTGAATATTTTTTGTCACAAATCCCGTGGGCCTTAAGCAAAGTAGCCATGGTAGTTTATTGCATCCTCAAGAGATAAATGGGGAAGCAGCATTTGGTTACAAATCTTACCAAATTTAGTCATTGCTTGGTTTCATAAATTCATTAATTTCAATGAAGTAATAACCATGCCACTGAATTAATTTTAACTAACAAGAATTCTTCCATGTTTGATTTATTTTCCCAAAATCTTGCTACTATTTCAGAATTTGATACTACGTATCCATTATATAACAGACATTAGGCGTGCCTTAATGGGTCATTCCTTGTCAAATTGCTTAATTTTAGAAAATGCTTTTACTACTTTATAAGGGATTTATACTTAATATCAACCTGTAGATATGGAATCTATGTTATAACGACAAATAATAGTCGAAAATTTATAAGAGCGACTTGGTAATTATATCAACCAGAGGAGTCTAAACTTTAAATGATCTTCGAGACATATTTTGACAATTCTTCTTGCTAATCAATTTAGAAACCTCATAATGTAGCGTAACGTAGTAAGCAAGGACGTAGGATTTCGTATTAATTTGTGATTAAAGAAACGTTGTGGACTCGGTTGTGAGCTGATATCAAGATATGGGAAAAAGAAAAGAAAACGGGACCAATCTCACAGTGTCCCAAATAATTTAATCAATGGCTACCGGTTTCATGCACATTCGCACATCATCAGGACAAGACACTTCAGGAAAGGACTACAGAATTAAAACAGATTCAAAAAGAAAACATCGCAAGCATCACGGCAGAAAAAAACTTTTGAAAAGCACCACAACTAAAATTTTAAAAGGATGTACATAAGAAAGTTGACTTGCCCCGTTTTAGGCATTCTGATTTGTAATTGATTTAGACACAGAAAATATAAGCTTTATACAAGTTAACGGTTTCAAAAATTCATTGTCGATTGTAACTAGTGAGAATTCCTTCTTATTTTATTTGTTTGCCTAAAATCTTAGTATTATTTTTCATATTCTGAAATATTACTTCTATTATCTAGCGAAAATTTTTGCTGCGTTATTTCATGTTAAATTGTTCTATTTTAGGAAGTACCATACTTCCATAAGTAATTTATGCTTTAATTGAAACACTAAATTTGGAGATAATGTCAGATAATGGTTGGCATATAAGAGAAAGTTGTATGTGGTAATTTTTTTGGAATATTTTAGCAATTTTTAGTTCATCTATATGGAAAACCGAAATTCTAAATTACCATCATTAATTAATAAAGGATTGTATAAGGCTGCTGAGTTTTATTTATTTTGTTTGCATCAATGAATAAAATATTATAATTTGAAGGTACAAGAATTTTTCACAAATGGCATAGTTGCAGACGAACAAAGCTGTCATTTTTACGAATATTCCTACCGGTCAATCTAAGATTCTATAAGAATCGATTTATTGGATTTAGGACAAAAGAATTTATGAGTACTCCTAATGATGAAATGGCAATCTCTATGGGATCCGATCTGGTATAATAAATAAAAAACCATCCGCGAAAGCGTTACCTGGAATAATTGCATTTTTGAACATAGCGAAGTAGTAAACGTCTTATTTTGTTAATACTGCAAGTAAGAAATAGTTCCAAAGACTATTAGATATTATTTTCAAGCACAAGAAATAAACCTGGTAAAAAATTTACTTATTGTTATTAATGATGTCTCCAGCGGTTCTAGGATTTTGATGCGCGTTCGAGGTTCTTTGTTGTTGATTTATCTAGCAACTTTAGCTTCGAGGGTGTTGGTTCCTAAAGGAACCGCACCAAAAGATGTACGTGATTACATCGGAACTTCATGTCGCATCCTTCCTACAATAAAGATCGCAGTAACTAAAATCCTGAAAAGGCGGACATGAAGACAGTGGTTATCGATACCGTCATTAGCATTTTCGTAACTGCAACTAAAATGTGATTTAAATTTATTGGTAACTAGAAGATGTCCACAACAAAGTTCATCGGGCAGCAAAGATGGGTTAAAATGTTTCCGGATTGAAGTTTGTGCAATACAATATGGGATGGGATCATTATGTTTTCCGATGAAAACAAATTTAACTCAGGAGGTGCTGATAGTATCAGATATTTGTATAATTTGCACGAGAACACTGAAGATTTGATGGGGCGGTACTGTTATGGTTTGGGTGGCTTTACCTTTATTATTTCACGATGCTATTGTCAACACTTCCGTGTGAACAAAGGAGTGTCTTCTTAAAAGTAAATAAAGTTATTACAAACTTCGTCTATCCAACTTGAATTACATTGAAAATCTTTGGGAATTACCGACAACAAAGATAGATCCTATTAATTGGCAGTAGAATAGCGTCAATGAATTGAAATTTGCGATAAGGATGTGTTGGGGTGAGATTTCTATCTTAAGATTGACCAAGTTAATAGATAGCATGAAAAAATGGATTTTTGAAGTTATTTTCAATATAGGATCTAAAACCCATTGTTAAATTGTAAAATTGTAAATTTCTTGACTAGTTATTAGTTTTGTACTAATGGGTCTATAGAAATTTAATTGTATTGAATAATTACTATTATAAATATTTCCTATAAAAGCTCTAATAAGTTTTTCAATGTCGTTTTCTTTTTCATTCGCATTTCTTTTTGTAATTAAGCACTAGGTTCATAAATCATCGACGATGTAATAATATAATCAATACTGAGTTACTGTATGGAATGGTATGTTTGGAAAAGGGTATTCAAAATCACTAAAATAGTTTAGAAACTGTGAAGATGTTCGTGTTAAAGATGCTGTTCGAAATCAATGCATTTTATTAACTTCAATTATTTTTTTATTTTTTTATTCATTAATTAAAATATATAGAACTAATTCTGAAATTTCTTTTGTCTATTAAAGTTGTTGCGAATATTATTTGGGCATCTCTAGGAAGCGGTTTAAGTATATTATGTACACTTAAAAACTAGGGTATATATTTTTTTAAAATTAGCCACAATTATACCTTTTACAACTATCTACAAATATGCTTCTAGAGTGTATAGATCAAAAAAGTACTTACCAGTACAGAAGTCAACACCGTAATAACTTCCTTCTACCCCACAAACCACTTATATACATTATCATGCGCTTAGTAAACTTGAATCGATGTACTCATACAATCTCCTTCTTCCAAGTAATATACAATACACAAACGCATTCAAACGATATATCGCAAATTTGCATTTATTGTCGCAGATTATATCAATCTTTCTCAGCTATCTCACTCTAAAATGGCTGTTGCGCTTTGTACGTACCGAAGAGGTGTAACGCGGCGCATAATGCGGTTATCGAGAGAGTTGCGACATTAATTTCTCTCGGAAGACCTTGCTTATGGTCAAAAACCAAATCGAAAAGGTGATGAGGGAAGGTTATTTGTGATAGTGTTAGGTTAGTATTCAGTCCTGTACCTTCCCGTGTGAAGTTATTGAAGATTTGTTTTTGTGCTTTTTAGTATTTTATAATATAGAGAGGTCAGTACAAAAAGAAATGGAATGGCTTTGTAACGCATACTTCAATAACGCCTTGATTACACTGACCAACAAACTCTAGGTTTTGGCTTTGCCATGATATGACAAACAGAGACGTTGATATTAGTAAAATGTAGATAATCCAGTAAGTTCTGATTTATATTCAATTTTGGTAAAGTGCTATTATTATTTCAAATTATTACAATTGAAAATGTGACGAAATATGACAACGCCTTTTAAAAACAACGTCTAGTTTCTTTTTTCTAATATAGATTAGATTAGATTAATTAAGGGTGATCTATTGATCTATTGCGCTCCCTTATATGAGCTGCCAGCTACTAGGGTTTGCCCGAATTTATAGCTTCCCATTCAGTCCAAGAGATTTAATAAATTGCAGTTGCTGTGCTGGTTTCAGAGAAGATATTTGCACCTCGTCTTTGCCTAGATGTGCAGTTAGATATTAGGTGTTCCGGACTTTCAGTCTCTGTCCCAGAAAACCTGCAGTCGCTATTCTGTTTCAGACCTACCCTTGTCATGTGCTACCCAAGGCGACAGTGCCCTGTAAGAAAACCTGCGAGGACACGTAGTCTGTTTCTACTTAGTTCTAGCATAGTCTTTGCTCTTTGCTTATTGAAGTGTCCAAGGAATACCTTGGAATGTCTCAGACCAGGAAGATTCTCTCAAAGAGCTTCTCCTCTCTGTCTTTACAGTCTCTTTTATAGGTGCTGATCCCTATACCACAGAACGGCTCCGGTCTCACAAAGGAAATTGTGGCTGCCTTTTTTGGTAATAGGTTAGCTTTCTCGTTGCCGCTGCTTCCAGTGTGTTCTAGTACCCAGCATATTGCAACTCTGTTTTCTCTGCCTATGTTGTTTAATTTTTCTAGGCATTCCCAGACTAATTTCGAGCTGATGGTGTTAGAGCTCAACGCCATTATGTTGTCAAGGTTCAATTGAGCACATCTTCCAATCGCATTGATCTTCGCTTGAAAGACATAGGCTAGGGTATGTTCCCATTCACTCTGAATATTTGGTTCCTGGCCCAAATATCCCTACACTTGTTCCTCTGTTCCAATTTTGGAACCATTCGTGTACCATTTAATGGTATTTGCCTTTAGAAAGTAGGTGGAGGATTCTCCCTTCGATTTTTTCTTGTTACTTAGCTTTCTAAAAAAATCTTTTTGAAGCTATATTTCTTAATCATTTCATCGCTCAGCAGACTTAGAAGTGGGGAGAGTTCCGCTCGAGATGTTCTTTTAATGTAACATTTCCCGCTAAAGTTCTTTTCCACTCCACTTTCTTGCAATAGTCTATAATGTAGCATACGTAACAGGTATATATTTTCTGAAGTCAGAACTGCTAATATCTCATTCTGAACTACAGCTTAAGTTGTTCGATTTCGCTCTTCAAGTTTAAAGCATGTCAAATTTTTACGCGTTTTTTCAGGGTAGATGATGCTCTAATTTGCGCAGTTTTATAGCGTCATTCCTTGAAATATTGTTGCATTAAAATGCAGGAGTGGAATGAAGGCAAGATTCAAATAATCAACGGTATACGAGGGATGTCTTTTATGTTTTGCATACTGGGATATAAAACAGCTAAAGCGAATTGCAGCTTCAACCCCGGGAACTCTAAAAAGGTGTACAACATCGACAGTGATTTTGAATCTTGAATTTACTCATATGAGCCAGAAAATAAACGACAGTCATCTATTTGGGTGTTATGGTGAAGGAAAGCCTACAAAAGTCATCCGTTCTTGAAGAGTTTCCAAAAAGATGGTCGTGTCATTCCGAAACCAGGTCATGTAGCAACAGTTTTTCCACAATATCAAAGAACTGTTACTGCCGATTGATATACAACCATTTGTTTCCCGCAAGTCATCGCTGAGCTTTGAAAAGCCAACCCCGAACGACGAAACATCCTCTATCAAAGCAGTACAAGTTCGCACACGAGACAATTAAATTTTTAACGCAGCTAAACGTCGAATTGTTATACCATCCTCCGTACAGTCCTAACCTAAGTCCCAACGATTTCTTTACCTTCCCGAAAGGCAAAAGTGCATTAAACTCGAAGTATCGTGGAGGATACTTCGAAAAACAATAAAATGTTTTCAAAAGCTATCTACTGTTTTGTCCTAGCTGTATATGCAAAACTTAAAAGGCAACCCCCTATAAATTGAAATAATTTTAGCTAGAAATAAAGTTATTTTTTTTAAATGGGACTACGCTGAGTTTGATTTCTACTGCAAAATCAACCTTCTTGTTTGTGAGCGTGAAGTGTTCAATATCAGTATATTCATATATCGAGTGTCATTTGAGTTACTATCTTATGTGTTAGAATCTTATATATTTGGATCTATTTTTAAATTGTTGATGATGTTTTGCTTTAATTAAAATATTCCCTATGCACAAACTTATTAGGTTTTGAGCTATTAGCTTATGAAGTGCTTTTGCATTTGGATGCCTGTTGCGTATACATATGTATAAAAAGTATGCGCCTATGTGCTATAATTTAACAAAAACGTTACTATTTTTAGTTACCACTACCTTTTAATTATATCCATAAAATGCATCATTAAACAAAGGTGCTATAATATATCCTTGAAGCAGTACTAAAAATTGCCTACAATTTACTTCCTTCTAGAGGGAAATACCACCGGTAACCGCAAATACTACTAAATTTATTCACGTTTTTTGTATATTAATGTAAATCGATCATTTTTTGTTTATTTATTAATTATTTCTTTATCTTTACGGGTTTACCCGATATTTTCGTACGAGATCTATAGCCACGTTCATATATGTATATTACACAGTTTCATGCACAGAAACTTAAAAAAATAATAATTTCCGCTAGTGGTTTAGCATTTATTCTGTGGATACATTAAATTTTGTGTATTTAGTCTTCAGAGGCGAATGTACAGGTTGTTTCGGATACAATAAAACTCGCTTATAATGTACTCGTCGGGGCCATACGTTGTAGTACGTTAAAATGGAAGTATGTTATAAAAAAAATATAACCAAAAATTATGTATATACCTCTTCGACAGATTGCCTATTTCTCAGTCTGGATATCATAGTCAGACGATGACGCAGAATGAAGTTCACTTCAATTTGAGTGAGTGTGCTGCCGTAAGCTACTCTAGTTGTAATAGTCCTTACAGACACAAATATGATGTGGGTCACATTATTACTCCTAGGCACTCAGCTATGCGGAACAGGAGTGCATTGTTTGACGTAAGTCTGTCGTTTGTAGACCACACAGCTTCTGTACGAAATTCTGCCATGAAGTCCTTAGGATTTCTCATACGATTCTGCAGATTATTTAAGAAGCTCGCGTCGCCAAAGTCGTATTGCGTCTACAAGTACTGCTTCAAAGAGCGCAAAAGAGATTTTCCTTTCAAAACTGATAGCACTTATTCTAGAGGTGATGTTGATTATGCGAGTCTGCTAACGAGGCATGGGTTTGTATCTTTATCAGATCGAAGGGATATTTAAACCGATGGAACCATACTATTGAAGCTCCCGCCATTCTTCCCAAAATTAGCAGTATGATAGCTCAGTGTGTTAAGAGGTCCTTCCTCACATTTGAGGTTTCAAATAGATATACTACTTGAAGCACCCATTATACATATGACCGGAAATGCCAATGGATTAACTGACGTCTAGATATAGTTTATATTGTTACCTCATTTTGCTCTTGTTTTTGTTAGTATCATAGAGTTGAGCACCACTTTTTGAAAACAAATATAGAACGCTGCTTCACCTTAAAAATCCGTTCGAAAATATTAATTTACAAGGATCTATATTTCTATCAACACAATTAAGCAGTCTACATAGATTTAATAACGAATAAATCCAATACCTTTTTTTGCTATAATCGATGGCATATTGGTGTCAATGTTATATTATCATTGGCTAAAGTGTGCTACAATGCTATAACTTATCCATGAGGGTTTGAGACATTTTAACAACGAAGAACATAAGAAAATGCTGGAAAGGATAATCCAAGGTTCCCAACACTAAACTACAAAAAACTACTGGAATGAATCATGTCTTTAAAGTACAATATGTAAATTGCTGATTTAGTTATCTCTTAGTACTTGTTAAATAGATTGATTAAGATTGCCAAAAGCAAGATTCTATTGGATCAAGGTTTGCGAATGTACGAGGCGCGGTTCAAAAGTAGGGCCTGATCAATTGAAAGAATGACTTATTAATAATTTAAAAAAAAATACATATTTACTTTATTTTTTATATAATCATTATGCACTTCCAGAGGCTTTTGATATCGTCAAAACAAGTTTCTTCAAACCTGTTATGCATAAGGTTGCACCGCTTGAGATATTAACCAGTCTTGCTTTTAAGACGCTGAAGGTGCTCACTAAGTACGAGATCAGACTATAAGGAGGATGATCAAAAATATTCCCTCCACATTACTATGAAAGTGAACAATTCCTTATCTGAGCATTCCCCATCGTTGGTTAGAACATATTTCACAATAGATTTCTGATGAACCACTGCATCAGAAATCCAGGCTCCAGAGATTCAATCGAAAGCACGATTTTGGTCCCAAAATCCAGTAGCAAGAATTTTGCTTTAAGATTGGACTCATTTGAATACTTTCAGTTTAGATGAACCGAAGTGCCGCAACTGCATGGACTGTTGCTTCGTTTCATCAAGAAACGTACGAAGTACACATTCCATTGGCTACGACGACATGGGAAGGATATTCTTCACCCTTTGATAAATCGATTAAGAAAGCCACATGCGGATGACACCCTGTGATCTTTGTAAGCTTCTGTGAGCATTGTATGCCACTCGTCGTGCATACAGGTTCCGGCAGCTTACAGTTTCAGTCACGATTCTTAATAATGTTGTTCTAGAATCTTCTGGAAGTTCTAGAGAAACGTTGCCTGTCGCATTTTTATTCACTTTTGCTTTCAGATGCTCAACGAGATCGTCAGTGTAGACACTAAGCTTTCTAGTTCCTTGTTCATTGTTTATCTTTGAACGGACTTCTTTAAATCACACCATTACCAATATATCACTCCAGATGATCAACCCAATGGAAAAAAGGTCTCTGTGAGACAGTACATGTTTTATTTCTCCCAGAGGCATTGTTAGATGACGCTATAACTTAATGCATAATGAAACGAAAGTCCCTTGTTTTATTTTTCAATTTTATTAACTTGAAATATTAAAAAAAGGATTTAAAATAAAGAAAAAAACATATCCATATTAATTTGGACTTTGCACCAATTTCCGAGGAATTTCTGTGTCTTCTGAAGGGCGTGGGTACTGCTGTTTTGTAATCTTTTGTTGCAGTCATACAATGATGTATCGAAATGATCAATGCATATGTGATTGTTACATAACTAACACCTGGAACGATACCTCTGGTCTACGAAACATATTTTGGAATTAGTACATATCTAATGATGTACTGATAATTACAAACTTCAATTTCATAAGTATATTTGTAGTTTATATTATTTGAACATATAAATTTGATTTTAGTATAATTACTGTTGGAAATATATGCGTTTCAATGAGTTGTACGAGGACGATCTGAAATGTTTCTCTGGCATCGATAAGAACACGGTATTGGTGTGGTTTTTTTATCTTTCGATGTAGTCTTCTCGAAGATCAATACACTTTTTTAAACGGTGCTCCAGTCTCTTGAAGCCGCCGGAAAAGGAGGATATTTCGAGGTCTGCAAAATAGCCATATGTAGCGGCGATGACCTCCTCCCTTGAGGCAAATCTCTTTCCTCCCAGTGATTTTTTCAAGTTTGGAAATAGAAGAGAGTCGCTGGGAGCTAGGTCCGGTGAATATGGAGGACGAGAGACTAATTCGTAACGCACCTCATTTAATTTGGACACGACGATGCGGGATGAATGAGCTGTTGCACTGTTGTAGTGGAAAAGCACTTTTTCCGCCGCAAACGAAGCCGTTTCGTCTTCAATACTGCATCGAATCGGGTCAATAAATCGCTGTACTATTGCCCCGTGATTGTTCGTCACCTTGTGAATCCCGAAAGATGGTGCCCATGACCTTTCCGGCAGATGGAACGCTCTTTGTTTTCTTCGAAGCCGATTCGCACGGAAAAGTCCACTGTTTCTACTGTTCCTTGGTCTCCGGTATGTAGCGGTGGATCCATGGTTACGAAATGTATGAAGAAATCCATTGATTTGCGTTGAATCCTCGCCAGATTCTCCTCCGAAACGGTCACCCGATTTCGTTTGTGCTCCGGTGTTAGCAAACGCGGTGCTCGTCGCGCCGATAGCTTTTTCATACCAAAAATTTCGTGCAGGATATGACCAACGCGGTGATTCAATCGGCGATTAGCTAGGACGACATCGTGAATCTTGTCGACTATTTCATCGTTGGTAGCGATTTTTGGGCGTCCACTGCGTGGTTCGTCACTTGTGCTTGTGCGGCCACGTTTGAACTCGCTCACCCAGAAGCCGATGGTCGAAAATGATGGGAGTACATCCACCATGAACCTTAAGAAAAATATTTCGAATTTCCGTGGCTGGTTTCCCAGCCATCCAGAAGTGTTTTATCACTGCACGAAATTCGATGTTATCCATTTTTGCGAAACCGCCTGACTTGTTACAGAAGACGGTTGCCATAGAAAAGGTTGCCCTTGCCTACCAATGAATCCACTTCAACCTTCGTGTGCCAACCCTTGCCGATTCCGGAAACATTTCAGGTCGCGTGGTACGTACAAGACCACTCATAATTGCTTGGGAACGAAAACATTCTGGATACTTCTATGGCACTCATTCCATACGCGACACATGCGCCTCTCAGTTTTTCTTTGTTTCCAATTAAAATTTGGAATAACAAAAAAGAAAACTTCTTTTTGAAACGGCAACTGTGACTTTATGTTATTACGAGAATAACAAAACACAACATCAACACAACAATTTCGCACTTTCGCACGCTTGCGAGCCAATTTTAACGAAACATCTCAGCACACATCTTACAACGCCATCTATAATTGACCTGACGCCTGCTGACAAGGATAGATCGATAATATTTCTAACGAAGAAACAACAGCAGGGTACAACTTTTCCCTATATAGTTGGAGATCTGAGTGATCTGTGCCCCTCATTTTTCCTTCATTTATCGCGGTAGATCTACACGTTTCACACAATTGACGGTGAATTTCAGCATGGGTATGTCTTTATACTTCTATAAATCTAATCACTGATCGAATTTTATAACTGGAGATTTGTTATTGTTATTACCCTTTTGCGAAGGCAGACAACCACGAACTGATTGCAATATGCAGATTATATCCAATTAGTACTGCCATTCACTTTTTATGTGTTATCGGTAACGGGTTGCAATTTTGAATCGCACCTTGTAGATTCTCTCATGAACTTGCAAAAAATGATCTATAGAATTGCCTTATTTATGTTCTTGACATAAATATCTCGGCACATTTCTCACCACACTAATCAATCTTTAATTCGGTAGACGGTCTTTCGAGAGCGTGTGGGCTCTCATTGTCACCTAAAATGTTTGCTTGTGGGGTGTGCTGGGGTATTTGTGTCGATGATACAACTGCGCAGTTCTTTCAATTATAGTGATTTATATATTCTTGTTAAAAAAAATTTCTGAGGGTCCTTTCCTTTAACTAAAAACAAAGATCTATATCGTTTGTAGTATTAATATTTTAAACATAAGTATCTAACAGAAATTAATCGTTTACCCGGAAAAGATTGTCCGAGTGGGCCTTTATCGTCACCCGAATTAGCGGATTTATTTGTGTGGTCCAAAATGCAAAGAAATATTTCCATTGATTATACAACCGCACCGATCACAGTAATTTATAGTCTTATTAAAAAAAAAACCGAATTTTCTAATAGGCTTCTTTTGTTTTTGTATAATAATTAATTACTGTTATCACATAAAGCTATTGTTGAACATCAATTAGTCCATAAGTTCGGAGTAACCTTGCTATTCAAATAGATATATCAGCTACAGTAGGCAAGTGATTTATTTGACGATATTTGTGTGCTATCTTAAATTTGCATCTGCTACTAGTTCTAATTCTGTTGCCTTAGCTAGTGTTAATTGCGTCTTTGCGTAATTTTGTTCAAAATGAAGCATCCTCTTACATTGAGCATAATGGATTTACCTATTGTTGAAATTATTTTAGTGAGTTTGAAATAATTTGTATTCTAATTCCGAATATACCGTTAGTTTTGTTAAATTAAATCTGCGAGGGTTGTTTTTCTTTCAACCTCCATTCGTGCCTGTAAACATGGGAGACGAAAATGCCCAGAAGGTGACTGCGTATTTTATTTATTATAATATCTTCCACTTGCAACATCATTACGCCATTTTCAGCTGACAAGGGAAGGCAGGCAAATATGTGTCACCGATTTAAATGAAACTTGGTGGGTTTATAGACCAATCTAGTGTAAAACCAATGGCAACTATCGAAGCGGCCCAATCGCCATAATCTTAAGAGTAGCCTTCACTGTTTCACTTAATAACTCAGAAACTATGAGGGATATCGAAAAGAAGTTAAGACAAGATTTTATCTGTTTTATATGCTCTAAACGCTGGTGTAACTGTTTTCTAGATATCAACTGCCTGTTTACGAAAACAACTCCCCCCTCCCTCCTCATTTTTCTATTCATTTCAGAATTGTGTATTACTACACGAATACAGAGGATATTCGCTATCAATTTATAAAATGTATTCCACATTCTATCACCTACCATTATTACTATTATTAATGTTATCACGGATACCGATTATGTGCAGAACAATGAAACTATAGATTAGAGGTTCTAGCAAAGAAGGGTATACGTCTAACCACATAAAACAAGGTTTAGACGATATACAGTGATACATCTCCTTCGTATTCCACTGTAAAAGAATAGCCAAAATGTTTCCGTTTTGGGGCAAGAATCCCTGGAAGATGCTAAACGGTCGGGTCGACCAATAACACCTCAATTATTGATTTAGTGCAAGAAGATCGCCGTTTGAAAGTGAAGGAATTAGCAGTGATAACAAACACATCCGAAATAAGTATTCGCCGAATTCTCCACGACCACTTGGGTATGAATAAAATTAGTGCAAGATGGGTACCACGATTTCTTTTTACTTTCCAACGTGAACGTCGAGCTCAATGTGCGCGAGCGTTTTTAAACATGTGTGGAGACGACCCAAAATCGATTTTGAGATCACCTTGAAACATCAAATTTTTTATATTGTTCCAAGTTTCGATTTCTGTATCAGGCTGAGAATTTATGGCGCCTACCTCGTATATGTACACTACCGCTCAAAACTGTTTAGACACTCTCACTGACAGCAAAAATGTATAAAAACTCAGCAAAAATGTTAATAATATTTGTTTTTATGTACGGATACACGTACATGAATAAAAATATATTAAATAAATGTGAAAACTAAAACGTTTAATTTAAATTTTGCTTTCATCTATGTGACTCCCTCTTGATTTAATAATTGCAGCACATAATCGAGGCATTCTCGCAATAAGTTTTGCCAGAGTTTCTTGTGTTATTGAGGTCCAACTCGATTGCAATTTGTTCCACACGTCAGTAGCTAATGTAGGAACCGATTTCCGTACTTCCCGATCTAGTTCTTCCTATAGTAACTTGCTTCACGGTAGCAGCAATACACTCTTCTCTGGCACGTTCACCCACAGATCTTCTTACGAATATGCGTCTTTGGGTTCCGAACAGCTCAAATTTGGACTCATTCGTTTATAGGACGTTGTTCCACTCTTCTATGATCCAGTGTTGGTGTTCACGACCCCATTTAAATCGCTTTTGCTTGTTTTGTTTGCGTAGTAATGGCTTTTTCATCGCAATACGTCCATGGAGCCCGGCTTTCTGTAGGCGACGTTTGACTGTAGAAACACTGACTAGTTTTTGGCGACCAACATTTAATTCTGCGGTGATTTCCGGGGCTGTTTTGCGTCTATTTAATTTGCTGGTAACCACTATTCCGCGATCATCTGCAGATGTTGTCGCTTTTGGCCTTCCACTCCGTCTTTTATTAAGAAAACTGCCAGTTTCCCGATATTTTTTTACGTTATAGTCAACCGTAGCGTGGTGTATTTTCATTTTTTTTGTGGCAATTTGTCGATTACTTGTGCCAGTTTTATGGTAATCTATTATAAGCGCACGTGCTTCCGTACTAATTTCTCTTCGCGGAGGCATTTTAAAAAATTATCACACGATATTTCGCTCACGACGTGAATAGAATAAATACCACACTGCAACTGACCATAGGTTACAGATTTCACTATAATCTTCTAGGAAGGTAATTTAAACATTATTACCTACAATCGAACAGATGACTAAATTTACCCAGTAAATTCAGAGGGATTGTTATTGTAATTGCACCGCAATAAACAGTTTATGATAATCCTACCAAGTGCAGGTAAATGATAGTAAACCTTATGCGATATAATGGGTGTTTATCTTACTGAACTACATTTTAAATACGTAGGTTTGTATTTCTTATTTCTGCCTACCAAAGCGAGAAATGTATGCGTTGAAAGAAGTTAAACATTCGTAATTATTTTAATTAAGAAGCATTGTTGATGGAATTACTAATTTATTACAAATATTCCGTAAGAATTGTAAATACAATCGAATGTACATAGTAAATAACGTTTAAATATCTAGTGTTTTCTTTGGTATATGACGGAGGATTGTGAAATACCCAAGGTAAATTGTATACCAATTAATTTGAATTTGAGTTATATATGTATTACCTAGAATCGTACGAGGTATATCTTCAGGAATCTTGTGGAAATCTAAGATTTTTGTAGTTTAGGCACATTTAATTTAATAAATAAGTTCGTCGAAATTCATCGTTAATTTATAAAAAATATTTATGGTGAAAATATATATCTGGTTCCAAAAATAACTGGCATTTCTTTCTAGCAGCTCTAGTTTTTGATACAACACGATTACATTTATTACTCATACGGATAAATAACAAAATCAAAATATTTAATTAAATATTTAGGAGACCTAAACTGTATGTTTTCACCTGAAATTCGAATTATAATGTAGTTATAATGTAGTGGCAAACTTTCTTCTCGGACAACAAAATGGTTACACAAACTATCCTTGTTGTTTGTGCCTTTGGGACAGCAGAGTTAAAGCCCAGCACTGGATTACTAGAAAGTGACTTTTAAGAAATGTTTTAGTTCAAAGAGAACACAACGTTCTTAACGAACCTTTTTGGTTGACAGAAACAAAATCATTTTTCCACCACTGCATATCAAGCTGGAACTTAAGAAGTAATTTGCTAAGGGTTTATCTCGAAATAGACCGTGTTTTGAGTATTTGAAAGAAAACTTTCCAAGGCTCAACACAGAAAAACTGAAGGCTGGAATTTTTGACGGTCCTCAGATAAGGCAACTTTTAAATAACCTGCAGTTTACGGAATCAACGAACGAGCGTGCCTGGTGCTCTTTCGTTGAAGTGGTAAAAAATTTTCTTGGACATCATAATGCACCAAATTACGTTGAATTAGTAGAGCAGATGCTTTGTAACTTTCATACGCTCGGATGTTACATGAGCGTCACATGTTAGTGAGGAACAGGGAGAAAGATTTCACAAACACATCAGCATTATGGAAGAAAGGAAGATGAGATAATTATTGCTAGAATCTGTAGAAATGTACCAAGAAAGATGGGATACGTATATGATGGCCAATTACTGCTAGAATCTTCAACGAGACTGTTTCGGTAAACCTCAGGAAGGAAATCTTATAAAAGAAAATTTTTAGCTGATGATTGATAAGTTTTTTTCTAAAACGGTACTTACTTTTCGGACAGGTCCCGTATATATTTTAATAATTGTTAATAAAGTAATACAGAAAAATCATTTGCACTTGTTTTATATACTGCATTACCATAATTTCCTAGTTTAACTATCAACGACTGTAATCGTCCCGCAACTTTAGAATTCTGTAGCTTTCTCGGTTGCCTAATAATCTGTATTGGTATACATTTTACTTCTTACGCCAGAGCTTGAGGTCGCCACCTTTACTGCGGTTGATTTGTATTTCAACGCACTCTAGTGATATTTATAGTAATTTTAAACAGCAATTTAGCATTCAGTGTGCATTATTTTCTACTAGGCATTGGGATTCTGTAATAATTAAAGGAAGATGAAGAATCTTTTATAAATTTCCATATATAAAAACATAGTTTTTCTTAAGCGTTTAATATTACAAATATTATTGTTACACAAAACTTTTATTTCTTTTTCTTTTTTTTACAGGTACGTCATACTTCTTTTCTTGATCTATTGAGCGAGTTTCTATAGACAGCGGTAAGTTTGAATAAATTTACGTTGTAATAACAGCATCGTTCGCAGATGCAATTTCGTATTAATTATGAACTATTTCTTATTTCTCTGACTCGGATTTGTTTCGTTTGAAATGAATTTGATATTTTTATGATGTTTTTTACTCTTCTCCACGCTGTATAAGCTGTGTAGGTTTTTTTAAAACAAAAATTACGAAAGAATATTTTTTATTGAGTAAGCATTTAAGGTTGATATACTTTAGAATGCGTTCAAATCAATTTGTAAAACATTTTTCCACTCTAAACTTGGTGTCTCAAAAACATTGTTCTTTTTTGAGGTGATTACATTTTTTTATCAAACGTTCAAGAACATAAAGAAGTCATTAAGCGATAAATAAGGTGATAATGAAAGATTAATTCGATGTTCTCCTTCAAATAATCAATCGTTTGATGTACTGCGTGAGAGCTGGCGTCGCCATGATCATGAGCGATGCCACGTTCACCGTTGTAGGTATAGTAATTTCGTCGATGACTTCCGGTAAATAAGCTGTTGTATACCATTCAGATTATTGAGTGTTACACTTATTTATTACATCAATTGCCATATCTCTAAGATAATCAGGCATATGTGGATGTCTTGATATATTTTTACTTTGGAACAAGAAACTGTTTTCATCTTTTTGTTGTTAAAATTACTCAAATTACATATTGGTTCGAAACTGAGGTGTCTGATACATTATTACAACATTCTTTCTACTCTTAAAATATTTCAGTTAAAACTTTGAAGTTACATTTTCTTGTAAGAATGGCCCTAGCTATCTTCTTGGCTAATTACAGTTTCTTCTCCTCCAGGAGCTCGAAATGTTCCCAATGAAATAGCTGCTACCACCATCATTTCTCAGTTCCGTTTTTTTATGATTTGTATAGTTATAGTTTTATCCGCTTACTTTCACAGTTGGAATTTATTTATGTTTTCACTTTGTTTGACTGATTTTTATGCTTATATATTTCCCAATGATTTGTAAGTCTGCTCGCCAATTCTTCCATGCGTTTGCCGCATTTCTTTTATAGATTGCGTTAGACGCAAATTATTTTAATACGTTGGACGTACATACTGTATATAAGTTTGATCGCGATATTTAAAATAACAAAATAAACTAGACAGGTAATCTTTGCGTGAAATTTATTAAAGAGACCAAGTTTAGTCATTAACTTACACATAAAATGTTTTAATGAAAATCAAAATAGTACATTCTAATAAAATACATGCTGTTAATGTAAATAATGTTTGAGGTTATTACGTTGCTGATAAATAAACCCCTCTACAGCAACTCCATACCTCTGAATGATTCGAATTTCGATCCGTCCGTCCGTAACACATTTTTCTAATGATTTACACTTCAGTTTGCGTGAGCTTTTGTCGAATTTAGTCTTTTCCGTTTGTGTAAACAACTTAATCGTTGTTTTCTTACTGCTATACGACCCCTCAGACCGTCTTTTATTAGTCTCAGTTAATTGTCGATACACTTATTGCACTTACACTACCTGTCTCTTCCTTTCTCTACGCACACTACGCTTAAAAATATTTAATTTTCGTACAATATCTTATTTGAAACATTTGTTGGATATTCTGGCGCGTGTTTCAATATCCAAATGCCTCCTTTTTTTGGTATATCCTCGATCAAATAAACTAACTGTATGAAATAGCATACTGAATCTATTATAAGGCAAATGAATGATTTGATACGAATTTATTCCCAATTTCTTAGTATTAACACTTTATTGCCATCATAAATATAATACAGGAATCCAATGTTTTCGTGTTTAAAGGCATTTTGTAAATAAGTCTTGTTGTTACCAACATTAGATTGTAAATGCCATTCTAAGAAGACTAGTACGAATTTCCTTAAATATTTTTAAAGTTCTAAGTGCAACGCAATATATTAGGCGCGGTCAAAGTTAGGAACAGTTTATCTTCGTTTATTTAGATCTAAAAATTAACTACGAGAAACACGACTTTCATATGGCCTTGCAAATAAGACACGTTCCAACATCTTCGCGGATGGATTGTTGACTTTTAGAAACAAATATCTTGTTGGGATATCCAATTTCAGATCCTTGTGCAATATTTTACCAGAATTTTATTATAAAAAATAAAATAAGGCATATTGATAAAGGATCAATGTTTAAAATAACTCAAACCATTACAATTTTTTTTATAGAAACCGATAATTGTTGATTTTTTCGGATATAATAATTTTTATAAACTCCGTGTTGCACCATTCTTATTAGTAACGACAACAGTAAAATGAGATGAGGTTTTGCAAAAGTAGAATTGGTAATAAAATATATAATTTGCCTAAATATTCTTATTGTTATTACAACAAGTTTTATTAAAAGCGTTAGTGCAACAAATGGTGTAAAAATAAAAGATCCAGGTCATTGAAAGATGAATCAGACACTGTGTGTGTGTCTGATTAAAAATGGTATCTCACAGATCCATCTAAAATATATCTAGTGTATCAAGTAACGTCTTGTATTGCTATCACAGGTTTTATTAAAAAAAAAAGTATATGTACTGTTTCCAAAAAAATTATTAGTAAGATTTTTAAGCGGATGACGTGTTCCCTCGAAAGCTTTAACAGTCAATATACGAGGGTGAGTCAAAAACTAATGCCTTGTATTTTTTCTCTCCTTCTAAATGACGTGATATAAAAATGCAATTACATAGGTTGAGAAACACAAAATTGGTGATTAATTAGTTACTTTTCAATATAATCTCCGTCCATTTCCACAGTTCTGGCCCATTTTTTAACAAGGGCATGTATCCTAGTGTGGTAAAAAGTACGGTCCTGCTTCTTAAGCCATTGACGCATGGACGGTTTCACGGCCTCCTCATCTTCAAAGCGAATCCTTTAGCTGCTCGAGGAGATTGAAATCTAAAAGTGCTCGGTTATGGTTGCATGGAGGATGACGCCAGAGTTCCCATTCAATTTCCTCATTCAATGATGTGATGACTAGTGTGTGGTCTTGCATTGTTTCGTTTCCAGTCACATTTCTTTTCAGAAACTCACCTCCCTCCAGACGGAAGCGTCTCAAGTGTTGTGTGGCTGTTATTTTTCTTGTTTCTTTATTTTAGTCGGTTAACATTCTTGGTATCTACTTTGCGCAAACCTTTGACTACCTCAATTATAGAATAATTGTCACCCTATTAACTTTAATGAGCGAGAGAATGCATCTGCAGCCATTCAGCGGTCACCACAAATGATGTAACCGACTTGCTGAATGTTGCTTGGAGTCACTGCTGTCAACGGCTTGCGGTTCCTCTTTGTGTTAGGTAACGATGTTTCTCTTTCCACTTGTTTACAGCAACAAACCCATTGTCTAACAGTGCTGACATCCATTGTTGCATCACCGTACACAGTTTTCAACCTTTCATGATTGCGAGTCGCAGAACGCTCTCTAACATGAACATCGATATCTTCCATATTGCTGGCGACTGCAGTACTGCCACCTATTGACGCAAAAAGTTATTACTGCACTAGATTCTAGAAGAAGATTTGAGCATTAAATTTAAAATTTTTACTTAAGTAGAAGAAATAGGAGGCATCAGATATTGACTGATCCTCGTATGAAAAGGAAGGCGCATTTCGGACAAATTTAAAAGGCTACAGATTCAGTAATCAACGCAGGTAGAATATTTTCATTTGCTTTACATTTGTGTAACATTTTCCAAACGTAAACATAAACATAAACTGTCACGGGAGACCTCTAGTCAGGTTGATACTGATGCTGACCTTTTAAAAATTACCAAGTCAATTCAAAGATGCGCTTGTCTCCCTTAGTCACCCGGAACTGTCATTGTCTAATCTTATTTCGTAACTGGTAAGACACTACATTTACCAAAGAAAGAAAATACCAATCGTAACTAATTTTTCTCGGAATTATTATCCCACGCCCTCTTTATTAAATCGCTAGCTTTTTCCGCTATCATAATAGTTGGAGCTTCTAGATGTGCTGTTGAATGCGCGGGTATAACGCTAGCATCGACCACTCTTAACCCAGTAACTCCATGCACCCTCAGCTCATTATCGACCACAGCTTCAGGATCATTGCTTGGACCCATTTTGCAAGTTCCATGATAATGAAACGAGCTAGTGTGTATTATGCGTAAGACACAAGCCCAGTAAGCGTCCGAATCGAATTCGTGTGCCTGACAGCCAACTGGTTTCAACGAATTTAGCTTAACGTTTAATCTCTTGAAGCTTTGAGTCTGCTGAAAGGCTAAAGTTTTTCTTATTGCCTTAATTAAATTTTCTATATCTTCCGGTTCGGATAAGTAATTAACATCAACTAACGGTGGGATGAAGGTGGTATTCGATTGAATTTTAACCCTGCCAATAGATTTGGGAGTTAATAAGACCATGCCGATGATAAATCCTTTTCTCCCTTCCATCGGCTGCCATATCGAATCGTAAACAGCTTTGTCGATGTTCAGTTGTATTTTGGCGAGTTTATAACCTATACTAGCTGTTGATGATACCAATATAAGTTCGAAATTTGGATAATTTAGACCGTTAGTGCTAAAGAACGCTTGAGCATCGAGACCGGCGCCAGCAAGGGCTCCTTCTCGATGAAACACCCAATCAAGGCTATCCTGCACTACGTTCTGTGTTTGGTTGTAATCGTAATAAAAATCTAATCCTAAAAAACAGTAATGATCACGTAAATTGTACCCAACCCGCAGATTTTGAACTACTGGTATTTCTAACTTCAGCAGATGATCTTCTGGACCGATCCCGGATACCATTAGTAATTGTGGGCTGTTCAAAGCTCCACAGGAGACTATAATTTCCTTTCTAGCTCTTGCTATTAAGTGTCGATTATTTCTTTCATACAATACGCTTGTAGCTTTCTTCTTAGAATCAAAATTGAGCTTGATAGCATGGCTATAAGTTTTGATCACCAAATTTTTTCTGAATCTCACTGGTTCTAAGTAAGCTTTAGAAGTACTTAATCGTTCCCCATTTCGCGTAATGAATTGTCCGTGTGAAACGATTCCTGACGAATTTTCACCATTGTAATCTGCAAGTTTGTAACCTAATTCTTCCGCCGCTTTCACGAACGCTCTAGATTGTTCAGTTATGTGATTATTGTCCTCAACGTTTAGTGGTCCGCCCTTTTGATGATAGCCGGGCTCATAATTTTGAAGTCGAACATTTTCTGGTTTTTTAAAATAGGGCAGAACTTCGTCGTAGGACCATCCTGGGTTACCTGTGTTGGCCCAGTAGTCGAAATCGGCCTTATTTCCTCTTGCGTAGTTCATAGCATTTACTATAGAACCACCTCCTAGACCCTTACCAGTTTTTATGTAGCACTGATGACTTTCCGTTCCTATAAAAAGAAATGATGCTAGCTATGAATAGCTGAGGTATTATATCTATAGACATTGTGATATGCAGTTGATAACACAATTTGTTGCTAGCACAGAGGTCATTGGTTCAAATCCTATCATGAGTGATATTTTTTCAAGAATTTAAAAAACGTTGGTTAAATGCAAGGATTGTAATTTTATCATTACTAATATCAACGGTAATTTCGTATTACGAGGGCGACCTGAAATATTTCCGTAATCGACAAGAAACACGGTATTGGTGTGGTTTTTTATTTTTATTCTTCGATGTAGCCTCTTCGAAGATCAATACACTCTTTCAAACGGTGCTACAGTCTTCAAGCCGTCGGAAAAGTAGGATATTTCGAGGTCTGCGAAATAGCCATCTGTAGCGGCGATGTACTCTTCATTTGAGGCAAATCTCTTTCCTACCAGTGATTTTTTTTGTCAGGTTTGGGAATACAAGAGAGTCTCTGGGTGCTAGGTCCGGTGAATATGGAGGATGACAGACTAATTCACGCAACTCATTCAATTTGGACACGACGATGCGGGATGAATGAGTGTCGTGGTGGGAAAGCACTTTTTTCCACTTCAAACTACGCCGTTTCTACTTCACTACTGCATCGAATCGGGTCGATAAATCGCTGTAGTATTGCCTCGTGACCGCCCTTCCCTTCTGCAGATAGTCGAGGAGAATCACACCTGGGGAATCCCAAAAAAATGGTCGCTATGACCTTTCCGACCGATGGAACCGTCTTTGCTTTCTTCGGAGCCGATTCCCGACAAGTCCACTGTTTCGATTATTCGTTGGCCTCCGGTATATAATGGTGGTTCCAAGTCTCATCCAACACTTACTAAGCGCTTGAAGAAATCCTTTGGATTGCGTTGGATCCTGACCAGATATTTCTCCGAAACGGCCACGCGATTTCGTTTAGCTCCAGTATGGGCAAACGCGGTACCCATTAACACACAACTATTGACAGGAGACGTCTGAAATTTTCGCAGTTACCATAAAAGGGGTTGCCTTTGCCGACCAATGAAAAATTTTAGGTCGCCCCCGTAATATTGATTTAATAGGTGCTAGTTATTACTTGAAATAATCAAAGAATTTAAGTTACCCAAGCAGCTATATTTCTGGGGTGTCGTCTTGTAGGTCCAAGCGTATTGCGAAGATCGTAGTATAACGCCCACGAGTGGTATTTGACCGATTAAGAGTTCTGATGGTCCTGCTTCTATTAGAAGAACCCGCCAACTGAGGTTCTCTGATAATCTAGAGGCTACAACAGCGCCAGCCGATCCAGCTCCGATGACGATGAAATCATAAGTTTCCACATCTAGCAAAATACCAAAGTGATTATATTTGGTCATCATTTCTGCTTTAAAATGTAAGTGAGAATGGTGGAAATTGATCACTAGAAAATTGCTAGCTTTCGCTCTTTTTATTGTACATCAAATTTTGGCCCAAGCGCTTTGGTGTACGTGTAGATCCTAACGAAAGCCTTAGCCCAAAGAAAGAAAATGAATAGTATTTTTTTCCATTGAAATGTATTAGTTTCGAAGAAATGCTTCTTAAAAAGTTTGTAAAAAAACTTATAAATGTATGCGAGACTAACAACGTTTCTTATATTCTTTCTGTTTCATTTTGGATATTCTTAGATAAGGGTTGAAAACAGTTTTTCTTACCTTCATCTAATAGTGTACTTTGTACATTAGGCCCTCTTGATGATAATCGGAGGTATCTGAGTTCATCACCTAATTCTTCCAAAACTTTATCCAATTGTGCTATAACCATTTTGATTACCACTAGTAGCGTAATAAGTTTCGTTAGCTTCATCTTTAGTCAAAACACGTAATGGAAAAGAAATCAATATGTTACCTCACAAATGTACCATTTACTGACTCTTACTTGCATTCCTTATTTCTTTATATGCAATTTTTTGTTTCGTTTTTTTTCATAATCCAGCGGGGCAAGTAAATGGTTAATTAGTTAATGTCCTTAATTATTTTAACAAGTTGTAAATATAATCATATAAAATTTGTCCTTGACTTTACGCTAAATGAGGTCTGTACATTGTGTGACACTCAAATTGTCACTTCAGAAAATTTTATATGGTGAACCATTGAAAGTGATAAATGCAAATAAGAAACAAAAGAAATATCGCAAAAAATATTTAGCATTACGTTACATAAAAGAGAACCTACATTTAAGCCCATTTCGTCAGCATTAAAGATGTCATTCATGTGACAGTCTTTCATAAAACTATTTAGGGTCGACTGTATGTAATCGCTTGACATTTTTGTTTATCTGTTCTAATGCGAGAATCTTATCTTTATTTTTCATTGTGGCGGTAGATATTTACAGTAGTTTTCACAAGAGCGTGTACGGAATAACGGTATTAAAAAAACACTTCAGAAAGAAACTTTTTTATTAAAAAGCTACATTAATATATATACTACTACGCTCACAACTAATAAAGAGTCCAGTCTCCATTATTTTCTAAAATAGCTTCACATCGTCTAGGCATGCTCTCCGCCAGTTTTCTAGCATATTCTGCTGGTAGTGACCTCCATATCTGCCTGAGTTTTCGACAGAGCGACTTATAATTAAATATGGGTGTTCCCCGAAGTTGGTTTTTCATTCGTGCCCAAACATTTTCGATGGGGTCCGCATCGGACGATTGTGAAGGCCAGTCTAACACTTGTACCCCATTTTCTGTTTTCCATGACACACATCGGTGGCTGCGATGTTTTGGGTCGTTATTCTCTTGCAATATCAAACCGACGGATCATCACCAAACCACTTTGTTGCTGATGGTAATAAACATTTTTTATATTTGCGTCATTCTTTGAGCGTTTAAATTAGCCGTAAAGATGTGCAATTTGCCAAACCCAAACGCACTAAAGCAACCCCAAACATGTACCTTTAATGGGTGCTTAACACTTCGCTGTAGCATTGGTTTTCCACGGACGGACCACACTTTTCGTTGAGGACTAAAAGCCCAAAACGACGATTCATCTGAGAATATCACGTTCTGCCAATCGCGAGTCATATTCTCGCGCGCCCACTCTAGACGTTTTCCAACATGTTGTTCTTTCAAAAGTGGTTTCGTTCGTACATATCGCCACTAAATGTTATTTTCATGTAATCGACGACGTATTGTTGCTACACTAACACTAATATTACGTTTAGCTAATCGCTGTTGTTTTAATGTTAAAGTCGGATTTTTTCGGAAAATGTTTATTATTGCTCGATCCATGCGATTAACAGTCGCGCGCTTTGTCCCACGTTCTGGCAAATCGTCCACATTTTTATTTATTTTATAACGAGTAACCCACTTATCTACAAATGCCTTCGACCGCTTGCAACGACATTTTGGGTCCCTTAGGGTGCGAAAACGGAAATACTGCTTCTAATCTTTTAATATAAGGTGAACTCATTTTACTCTGTGACCTGTTCTTACGAATACACAAATAAAACTGACCTAAAACTCTCCAGCGTAATAAAGTAAACATAATTGTTTACGAAATATACCTCCTTTTCTAAGAAGGATCATGTAATTAGGTATTTACGCCGTTTAGGCTCTTGTGCAAACAACTGCAGCACGACAAATATCAGATTGTTTTTTTACCATTTTGAACTTCTTTAATTATATTTATTTTCTCTTCAACTGCTAATACTTAGTAGAGGTACTCATTTTTAATATAACATATATAATTAATATCGAAATAAATGTCTCTAACACGTACGAAGAGAAATAACAACATTCCTTTAATACATTACATTATACGCCCTACCTAACAGCGATTGTGGTGTGTGAGCTTCTACTGCTCCGTCGAGAAAGGTAATTTCCCGGTATTTAACACATACTGCATGCTGCTTTATATCAGATTTATATAATAAGTACGTTAGTAAAAAATCAAGTACGTTGTGAAAAAAAAAATAATTCTGTTTTGGATAATATTTTTGCACGTAATAGCAGAAGTTCGTAATAGATATGTACATATGTAATATAACAAAAATACATTATTTCAAATAAGGTTTTGCCGGGATTAAGGAAGGTGTACTCTATATCCGAAAGTACGTTATATACAAGTATCTTATAAGTGAGCTCTACTGTACATAGTATATTTTACATTAATTTTTAATATGCAAGTTTGTTGTTTCCTAGCTTGTAGTTTCCTTTCTTGAGGTGTAGCAACCAAGCATGCTATCGTTGGTGAATTTCGAATAGTGCTATTGGGGCGATATCGCTTTGCATATAGCAAGGAAGCTCTGTGATAGTTTTAACGGCATTCACCTCTAACAAATAGCTATTTAATAATATGTAATATAAAAGTATACTATGAAATGCAAAAAAGGTCTAAATCAGAATATCCTTAGGAAACAAATAACATTTTTCTATTTTAATTTTTCTTTGGGTAAATCAAGGAACTCAAGCCTGTAATTCAAATTTTATTACATTTATATTCACCAAGTTTTATAACTTACCAGTGATAAAATTTGGTCAAGGTTTCGTGAATTCTGAAGCTGGGTTAAAATCATTTAACAACATTCGTGAGATGCAATTAGAATAGAAATTAAAACAATCCGTTTACTGTTAGCAAGTATTTATTTTTTACAGACTGTATTTGTATATATTTGTATATGGCATGATATGCATTATTTCGTATTACCACGTTTATTTCAACAAATCTGGTTTTAATGCCGCTTGCTTCGTATTCTACAAAATAATTTGACGTCACTCTTGAACGATGTCATCTATTTTATAGCCTCTAACTTATTTAATTGTTTCAATTACCGAGAATTAATTATTATGCATAGTACGCGATCTGAATTCACTTAATTGTGACATACTGTGGAAGGGTTTAATTCGCGTTTTGATGAATCGATGTTTGTTTACTATTTTATTCGCCGCGTTCCCTTCAATTAAGTAGCTCATTCCAATCTTCCTTAACAATATCAGCACCTTTCTCGGCCAGCATAATAACAGGTGCGAACATATGACCCGTATTAGCATTCGGAATAACGCTTGCGTCGATGACTCTCAAATTTTTAACGCCGTGAACTTTCAAGCGAGCATCGACGACACTTTTCGCATCATCCTCGGAGCCCATTCTGTTAGTACCACTGTAATGGAAAGTGCTAATGTGAAGTCTGGGTATGGCACACCTCCAGTAATTATCGCTTCCGAAATCGTGGTCTTCACATCCGTAAACTTTTTTGGTGTTAAGCTCAACGCCTAATCGCTTAAACGATTGAGTCTCCGCTAACTCCAAAGCTTTCTTAATACCTTCTAGAATAATCTCGGTATCTGTGGGATGTGAAAGGTATTGCGGGTCGATTAGAGGATGATCTGCAGCTTCCCTTGAGCGAAGTCGTACCGAACCGGTAGATTTTGCTCGAAGCAGTATGATTAGTATCATAAAAGCGTCTTGATCTTGAATATCTTTCCATATGGAGTCGTAAATTTCCCTCTTAAAGTTAACTATGGGTTCTATCAGCTCGTATCCTTGAGCTAGACTTACTGGGATTAACGCTAATTCCACATCGGCATAATCGGGGTCTTCTGATAAACCGCTATTTAATAGACCGATCGCGTCTGTGCCGGTGCTTGTTAAAGGTCCTTCACCTTTAACCATCCAGTCGTACAGGTTAAGCAGGTAATTTTCTTTAGGTGATTTATCTCTAAAGAGAAAATGCAAACCGGTAAACCCAACGTGGTCCTTGAGATTGTCGCCCACAGGAAGATCTAGTAGGCAATCAATATCCATTTCCTCTAAATGATTTTTGTGTCCGATCCCGGACAGCATCAATATTTGAGGCGAATTAAATGTTCCAGCTGATAGAATGACCTCCTTTTTATTCCTTGCCAATAAAACTCTACCGTTCCTCGTGTATTCCACACCCTCAACTTCTTTCGTATCTTCATTGATTACAATTCGCGTTACGTTGCTTAAGGTCTTTATGATTAAGTTCCTTCTTCCTCTAACACTTTCCAAATACGCTCTGGAGACGGAATGCCTTCTACCGCGCTTGGTAGTGACTTGAGTCCTTGAAAATCCTATTTGTTTTGCTCCATTGTAGTCTATAATGCTGTAGTTTAATTCCCTTGAAGCGCTTAGAAATGGTTGCCGTATCCTAGAAGGATTCCTTAGGTCTTCCACGTTATTCGGACCACCTAATCCATGGTATTCCCAATCGAACATCTTTAAGTGGACGTCTTCGGCTTTTTTGTGATACGGGAGTACGTTTTCAAAGTTCCATTCTTCATTTTGAATTTCTTGCGCCCACCAGTCGTAATCTTGTTTGGTTCCTCTGCTGAAGGTGCTGTCGCTCAATACTCCGCCGCCACCTAGACCTTTGCCAGAAGCTACATTGCATTTGTTGTCAACCATACCTATTAATGTATTGGTTTTAATCAAGGAGCTGCAGATTTATTGGAAATACTTACCTAAACATCCTGTTTCTTGTGGTACCGTCTGATATCGCCAATTGTATTGGGTCAGTTGAAGAATTTGCGACAGAGCTGGTATTTCTCCAATAGGGTTTTCTGGCATGCCCGTTTCTAATAGGAGGATCTTCCAGTCGGGAATCTCTGAGAGTCTGTTCGCTAGAATTGAGCCAGCTACACCTGCCCCAATTATGATAAAGTCGTACTCTTCTACATCTAAAGAGGGGTAAACATTTAGAATTTTTTGAAATAATATTTGCATTATTTTATCAATATCATTACTAGTAAGTGAGGGAAGTACTTTTAATATAAGCATTCGTATAAATACGATTGTAATTGCTATAGTTCTAAAGAGATAGGCAAACAATATACGAAGTCAGGTCTTGTTTTCCAGCACGAAAAATGTAAGCGTGTATCCTTAATACATACAATTTATTGAGCAGAGACAGTTGGGATGGTGAGGGCATCTGCAAAGAATAGATACTGAGAGGTAACCTAGAAGAATATGGAAAGCAAATATTGCGAAAAATAAGAGAAGGGTGGACATGAAGGAATGGCTAAAACATGGACTGAAGCAGCGAAGTTGGCAAATGACAGGGAGCGGTGGAGGAAATATGTAAAGATCTTAAAGAAACATAATTCCCGACACCATTTATGAGGTACATGGGCTATCAAATTGTATTTATGGGTGTATATAACACATGGGCTGAAAAGTCCCGGGCCTAACAAAGAAAACACGGTTTTTTTGGTTCAAAATTAGCTTTATTCATCAACGTAACCTCCATCAAGAGTAACGCAATCATTCTACCGCCGCTCTAACTTTTCAATACCACATTTGTAGAACGATTTATCTTTTGCCTCAAAATAGGCCTCAGTTTCAGCGATAACCCCTTCATTCGTGCGAAATTTCTTACCGGCGAGCATTTTTTTGAGGTCTGTGAACAGCCAGTAGTCGCTGGGAGCCAAATCTGGCGAATACGGTGGATGCGGGAGCAATTCGAAGTTCAATTCATGTAGTTTTTGCCATTGTTTTGATTGACTTGTGACACGGTGCGTTGTCTTGATGAAACAAAATTATTTTCTTTGCAATTTCGGCCTTCAAACGCTCTAATAACGCTATATAATATTCACTGTTGATGGTATTTCCTTTCTCGAGATAGTCGATGAATATTACACCACGCACATCCCAAAATACCGAGGCCATAACCTTTCCAGCCGATCGTTGTGCTTTCGGGCGCTTTGGACGAGGTTCACCAGTTGCTGTCCACTCAGATGGCGATCGTTTTGATTCCGGGGTGAAGTGATGGATCCATGTTTCATCCATTGTCACATATCGACGCAAAAATTCCGGTTTGTTACGTCTAAACATGGCCAAACACTGCTCAGAATCATCAACACGTTCTTGTTTTTGGTCAACAGTGAGCAAACGCGGCACCCACTTTGTACAGAGCTTTCTCGTAGTCAAACGCTCATGCAATATAAAGCCAATACGTTCTTTTGATATCTTTAAGATGTCAGATAACTCACGCAACTTCACTTTTCGATCATTCAAAATGATTTTGTGGATTTGTTTGATGTTTTCTGGTGTTACCGCCTCATTTGGACGTCCACTGCGTTCTGCATCATCGGTGTCTCTAGGACCACGTTTGAAGTCAGCAAACCAACGTTTTATTGTTGTTTCTGATGGAGCGGAGTCCCCATAACACTTTTCAAGCCATTGCTTCGCTTGAACGGTATTTTTTTCCCATCAAGAAGCAGTGTAAAATTAAAACACGAAATTGTTTTTGATCTATTGTTTTGAAAATAACAAAAGTAGCGTGACTCTTAGCACAATAACTCACAAACTAACGAATAGAATATCATCATCATGAAATTTTAACAGCTGTCTTTTGAAGGTTAGTACGAACTGAGAGAAAGGTGACTGCAATAAAACTAGCGTCATCTATGTGTTAGGCCCGGGACTTTTCAGCCCATGTGTTATATATATATATGAATGTATATAACATTAATGTACGCATATTGAGAGGCACAATGGCAGCTCCAGAGGAAAAGACTATAGTTGTTATAAAGATGCAGATTTTTTATACCAAGCTGTAGTTGAGAGAATGGAAGGATCTCATCACTTAGGTAACGGTTCTTTAAAATTGGGGCATACATAGCGAGGACAAAATAAGATTTCTATAAGTTAACAAAGTCGAGAGATAGACATGCTATTCTACATTGGTATTGTGTGTCAGTATGCTAGCTCTGTCTAACGGTATTCTCTACCCTTGTTTAAGTTCTACTATAAAATCCTATCCTCACATCGATCTTTTCAATTTAAATCGATTCAATGAAGTCATTCCGTATTACTGTGAGGGGAAGGGATATATTGCTAAACATGCGTTATGCCTTTCAAATGAAGCCGATGTTCGATTCATTTTCGATTCGCCCAAAATGCAATCAACGACCCGCAGCTTTTCACCCGATATAGTAGAGACCACACTAAAGGGAAAAGTGAAAAAATGCTGATCGATATTACAGTTGGCCACTTCTGGTAAGGTAATCACACAGTAAATTAGAATCTGGTTTACATTCACCAGTAAATAAAAGACTTATACAACAAATTTTATCTAACAGTAAACGTTTTCCACGAGTAAAAGGGTTCCAAAATCATCCTTAATAAAGAAACTGAAATTTGCGTAAAATTATATGGGATAGGATCATCAATAAGCGAATGAGAAGAAAATTAATTTGGGTGCTTCTAACGGTTTCAAATATCGGCACAATGGTGTTAGTGACGGTTATCCCTTAGGCAGCCATTCGTGTAATTGTAACACCTATATATTTTTACCATCAATACGATGGTCTATTGGTACGGAGCCGGTGTAGCCGTGTCAACGTTGGGTGCGTAGTATACTTTCGAGTCGCCATTAGCCCTTCAGAAAATAATTAATATCGGTTAACCCTTTACAGCAAGGGGATGAAATAACAAGGCTGTGGAACACTTTACACAAATTATTGTGCGGTTATTATAAGTTATAGTAAGCTAGGACCCCTTACCATATAAAAAGGTATGGTTTATGTGATAGTATTGCCAACTTTTAATGGATTTCAAATAAAACTAGTTTAATTGTTCACAGTTAAAAGTATCACGAGGAAACATTTTCATTGCTATTATTTATTCTATCTTGCATTTACCTCTGTCTTCAGATGAATCTTGTATTTTCGGTCCATTCAGTGAAGCTCGTGTATTTACCAGAAATTTTCCAACTTCCCCGAAGAACAATTCTAACAACGACGGCTGCGTATTCTCAACACAAGTCGCTGCAGAGATAACAATTGACAGAACAATAAAGTATGTTATTGGATTAAATATCCTGAAAACAAAGATTTTATTACTCATTTTATTGAGGAATAATTACGCAACCGCTTTTCTGGAAGCGTTTGTGTTTTATATCAACAACTTCTAATTGAATAATTGTTTGTAGGAAGCGTACTTTTAAAAACGTTGCTGTTTTATCGCAAACTCATCCTAGCACTTAAGAGCAGAACCAACTGAAACTTGATAGTAATTTTTTGAGGACATTGCAGATATGACTGAGAGGATGGAGCGAAAGAAAAACAAGAACTTCGGCTCCTAATTTATCGATTTTCGCTCCTAAGCTGACGCCAGCTAGGCTGACCCGTTATTTATATACTGCAAACATTAAGCCGGATTTATACCGTCGAAATGGTATGATTATTTCTTTCAGAAGGAGCGTGATGTATCTTCAGAGTTAGAGAAAACTTATAATCTGTCAATTATATTCTATTTTACGATTTAATTGAAAATTTACTATGATTTTGGTTTATTTTAAAGGTTTTATCACACAGTGATAATACACCTATAATTGCTTTAGTGGTTATTTAGGAATATATAGTTGAAATAAGAAAAATACAGATGCCGGCAGTTTCAAAAGACATTGGCAACAAGCTAATATGATTTATTTTGTTTTTATCAAGAGACAGTGCCCTGGAACAATTGTTTTGCATTCAAGTTAAAGGATTAGATTATCATATTTTTCATTAAACCTTATAAAGTTTTTAATCACGCGAATTATAATTTCTTTTTTTTTTTTCCGTACAGTGCTTACTGAGTGCATTTATTTCTAATTATCTGAGATACAGTTTTTTTTATGCAAAATATTTGCAAACTTTAAAATCGTTCAAGGTTTCATGGATTTTTTCAAGGTAATTATTCAAATGCCCGAAATCAAAAAAGTTAAATTATTGTACTCGTTAGTTCTTTGTTAGTAGCTTTTATTAGTTCGTAAATACGGCTTTGGTATAAGAAAATAGACCACATTGAATTAATTAAGGACATTCCTACATGGGATAACTTTCAGATTTAGTGCGACTTATGCATACATTTTTGTACTGCAGTCCCATGTCATCCAGGTTTCGAAGTATGAAGCCTATTTACCGTCTCTTTTCAGAACTAATCGCGTTGCTGGTCATTTGGCGGTCTATTGTCTAGAGTTGTATTGCGTTAGCGAGTTTATTGATGTAAACTATTCCTGATATTATGATACGATTATATGATTTGGAATATAGAACGATAATGAGATCAACACGTTGCTTTCGATACGTTTATTCTACCACGCTAATTACTACTGCCCTCACAATGAGGAAACACGTCATGTTGAGGAAACATAAGTGCGGGGTTTTCCACTACCGGGAATTGTATACATTTCAAAATCTAATAGAAAACTAAACAAGGGTAGTACATTTGCTTGACTTATTACTCACGTCACTTGTTATTTCGCTTAATGTTCAAGTTACATCTGTTTTGGATGTCTCGGTTTTTACATAATGCATTACTATTACAATATTTAATAACATTGAAAGTTGTAAGTACAGCAAGAATTAGTAATTATTACCATTAGAGATCGGCATTCGGGGGTACATTCCAGGACCGGACTTAGATACAATAAGTTATTACATACACACAGATGCAAAAGTAATGAATAAATTACTGGTGTTAATAATATTATAAAATGTTCAAAAGATTACTTTACAAAATTGAAGGAGATAATTGATTGAAGTCTACGGCAATCGATTCTATAGATCAGTTTCTATCAAAAATATACGGCGAACGCTTATGCGAACCATAAAGAAGCTATCAAATGATCCTAAAGCTAATAATGCTGATTGACATTTAGATTTTGCGCATAGGTTTTTTTTTTTTCGTACATTCATCGATCAATAATTGCAGAAGCAAACCTATCTAGGAGTGTCCCAAGAAATCTGAAATGTATGTAACAGCTATCTTTAGCTAAAACAAACGTTTATTCTTCACTCAAAATCAATCGAAAACAATGAAGAAGAAGATTGAGGCTTATAGCAATCGATTCTACGGATCCGTTTCTATCAAGAAAGATGCAGCCAATGGTTACATGAATCATGAAGGAGTCATTAAATGATCCTGGCGATTGAAATTTTGATGTTACGTAAAACTTCCTCGTTCTATAATTTCAGAATCGAAATTATCTGGTAGTGCAGGGGTTTTATTCAAGAGTATTTGCTTACAGTTTCTAAAATTATTTCAAGAAGCATGTCTCCTGGCAGTAACGCATTTCAAGTAACGAAAGTTTAGCTGTGTCTATTATTAGTTAACTTTAAAAATACAATAAAAATATATTTACAAGCGATAGGAACATGCCCAAGTTACAACTACCAATTATTATAAGTATGCAGTCGAGCCAGCGTAATAGGTTGGTTATGAAAAAACATCATTAAATTGGAGTTACATTATATTAAAACGCAACCGTAATTTCAAAACGTATGTTAAATTCCATTTAGTATGCGTAATATAGAAAAAAATATTTTGTTGATTTTTTTAATTGAAAAGAGTTTTTTTCAACAAATTTATTAAGAATGTTTCGTTTTCGAGAAAAGATTCATATTCAGGCAGGAGGGGGCATCGGGAATCCCAAAAATTGGATTTCGATGAAACTCAGTGGACTAAAAGAGAATCTTGCTGTAAGAATAACACAGGTACGGCCCTCTTAAAAAATTTGCACGGTTTAAAAGTTTTTTTACATATCTTAGAAACTGTGGTAGATATAAATTTTTATTTAGAATATTTTACATAATATCAAGAATGATGAAGTTATTTTCAGAAAAAAAAAATATGTTGGGGTATCTCTTACCCCGTGGCAACAGAAAATATACAATAAATAAGTATATACATAAATCTAATAATTTCTTTGCCCTTCTTATATATGTATTTTTTCCGAATATGCATACTATTACTGGAATGTAGGCAACTTTATTTACTTTCAATACCTCGTTATTATTATTATCTGTCTAAATTTGTTATACAGTAACGTTTCCTACGTAAAACTGATTTTATTTTATGATGAATAAATAAAAGTTGTAATAAAAGAGGGAGGGGTGAATAGGGGGTGAGATACCTGGTGCCCAGTCATATAGTTTTCCCGAAAATAATTTGAATAATTCTTAAGGTTAGTCAACATATTAAAAAAAAAAATTGTATCTGTAATAGTTTCTAAGACGCATAGAAAAGCTTAAAACTCATGGATATTTTTGGAGGGGTCTGTACTCCGAAATATTTTTGGAGGGGACCATCCAATCTCCAAAAGGAATTGTGTTGCTGTTATACCAAGGTACCCTTTCAGTGCTTAGAATTTCATTGAAATCTGAATTTTCGGGTTGCTGGCATCCCTTTATTAGTGAGGCTAAAATATGTTTGGGGACAGGAAGTGCTTCACCGCTGTCTTCATATCCATTTAGATTTTTAATAATAACACTCACCATAATTTCCTTAATTAATAATAAGTCTTATATTTGTTTTTTATTCATTGGAACGCATTCCACAGTTTGTTTTAAAACGTCCTCGTTATCTTTTTACAATTGTTGAAAACCTACTAGCAAGTACTTATATATATATACGAGGGCACATCCTCATGCCACGCCTCTCACCTACTTGTAATTGCTTGTTTGATTAATGTTTTTGGCATTTAGCTAACTGATATTTGTAGATCATATCTACATAATATCATGTTTTTATCTCAAAATGTTGTTGTGCCGTGACTAATTCTTGACTTGTGTGTCGTGATTGTTCATAAAAATGGATCCTGTAAAACAAAAAGCCGTAATAAAGTACCTCTAGAAGAAAGGGCATGTCGCCAACTCAAATTCATAATGACATTATAGCAACTATTGGTGAATTTGCAATTTCTTATGGTATAGTCAAACGCTGGTGTCGAGATTTTAAATGCGGAAGAACATCCTGTGAAAACCAACATGCCGATGGTCCGCCCGTCCCCTTCTCCACGCAAATTTAAGGTCGCGGCGTCTGCTGGAAAGGTATGGCTATCTGTCTTCTGGGGTACTTAAGGAATCATCCTGACTGACTATTTGCAAAAGGAACGGAGCATTAAAGGGGCCTTCTACGCACAATTGATTTCCAAATTGCGAGTTGCTATTAAAGAGAAATTCCGAGGAAAGTTAAGACACGGAGTGCTGTTCCATCAGGATAATGCTCCCGGCCACGCATCTGGTATTGCTAGGGCTGCTATACACCAAGTAGGCTTTGAATTAGTGGAGCACCCACCATATTGGCCGGTTCTGGTCGCTGGTGATTGCAGGCTGATCCCCAAATTAAAAGAAATCTTACGTGGAGCAAAAGTTTCCAGTAATAATGAAGTGATGTCGATACGTGGTTTGTAGAGGTCGGGCAAACTTCTTTTCACGAGGCTGTTAAGATGTTGGAACACCGATGGACCAAATGCATTAGTGCAGAGGGGACTATGTCGAAAAACAAAAAATATAATGCCATTGTAGTTTTGTTGTAAGGGGGTCAGAGGTACAGCATGGGGATCCACCCTGGTACATACCGAGCATAAACCCAATATCCCTTTTTCTTCCCGTTTCTCTTTACTCTAAATAGCAAGATGATAGTGTAAACGAAACACTTGACCGTTTATGGCGTCTCCCAATAGAAAATGTTTGAATTTATAACATCTGATTTTGATTAGTAATCCAAACTCATTATTAATCCATTAGTACACGGGAGATGTTTAACAATAAGAAGTTTTATATGTATAAGTTCAAGGAAATACAGATATAATTAATAAGAGAGGAGATTTGTAACGATATCTTTTTAATATCCGAAGAAAGTTCATTATATTAAGATCTGCTACGTCGAATCAAAATAAAAATATATATATATTTTTATTACATGTAATACTTTAACTATATGTTCGCTATATAAAGATTCCACTGCTTTTGATTTACATTTAAGATTGTACTCTTACTATTTAAAAATTCAAAAATGAACTTACATTCTCTGACGCGGTTCCATAACTGTCCGGCGTTTTAAGACTACACTTTTTACCTTCCACTAAAACCAGATTGCAAAAAAAAACTGAGGACTACCTTGAGAGGTAGCTATGTATATAATGGACACAGTGTAGTAAGTCCTGCAGTAAGAACGACGACTGCTTACGTATACTTCGGTATGACATCGATTTTATCTGCAGCATATAATTACTTGATATCCTTATGAGATGAAAGGAATTTTTATTGGCCATTAGACAACACTAAGTGATATTAATACTGTATTGTTCCAGTTCAGTTTCTTTTTATGTAATAGCTAAGCGATATATTTAAAGAATATCGATTTAAATTTAGTGCGCATGGTAACGAATTAGAGTGAATACAAAAGATTGTGTTGTGGACGATAATTATTTCTTAGAAGTGGTTTTCATTAGACAAATTTGTAGGTATGTTGATGAAGGAATACTGAGCTAGTTAGCTCCCAAATTTATTTTGGTGTATTCGTAATAGTAGTTTGTCGAAAGTGAATTTCTACTAACAAGAGGAGTGAAAATCAAGTAAAAATATTGGATTTCCTCGAGTAGAAAAACTTTATAATTAAGCGTGTCGACTCTTAACTGTAACAATCGTTATATTCCCTCAAATCATATCATGGTTAGTTAATATTTTAACTGATGAGAATGTTCTTAATTTCCCAAAAAAACGTAAGTTTAACAATGTCACCAATTTTCATTAACCAGACCAAAAATTGTTCGCTATTATCTAACCAAGTCATCGAAGTTTTCTTCATTTTTATGTGATTGTTTGACAGTTCTGTCCAATTCATGTGTTTGTGGATTTTAGAACATTTCCAAATATTTATTTCCACGTTAAAGCCACCAAATTTTGAAGTTATTGAAACAGGTCGAAGGTGTTTTTGGATCATCAACGTGAAGCAGATGTACTAGAAATTCACAAAACTCGAACACTGTGGCATTGGTACATTGAAGCACATCTCCCCAATCATAAAACTTCACTAAAACTGGACTCACGTTTCGACGGTTAAGCTACCATCTTCACCAGAAATTCCGTATTATCAAATTAAACTAAAACTACATTATTTATACCCTATTGACGTTACGATCGACTGACTATGGCCATTCGTGATTTAATAAAGAGTAAAAGCTAGAATTAGACGGCCTAAATTTGTATTCATCTAAATATGTTTGTTTTTGTAAAGTTTCATGCCTTCATAACAATTTAAATAAACATTTTTGTTTACATTTTGAATTAGCTTTATATTTTCAATGTTATGATTTTTTTCTAGTATATTTAGGCCGATAACTTGATTTGGCAAACTTTCTAAATTTAAGATGAGCCAATTGCTCTTCGTATCAGGTTTTAATAGATGTCCTTGTCTGCCCAATCTATACTTGATCACAATCTTTGCATGATATTTTGTAAATTCCTGATTTTTCCATGTTATCTACTTAATATCTAGGGTTTCCTAAACAGTTTTACGGTTATTGTTTATTAAAACAAAATGATTTTGTAATCAACTTTGAAAATATTTTTTTGAGATCTTTCGTGTAACATGGATAAAATGGTACGTTTACATACCTCTATTTACTACTGCTAGTACTTTCTAGTGTGCTTATATATCTAATTCTTATGCTTCCTAATAGTATTATTATAGACTACATCTTCGGTGAATCCGTTAGAATTTACAATTTTGATGATTTCATTGAGTTTATTTAGATGCCTATTTTAAGTTAAAGCGAAATTAAGCAAACAAGGAACCAGAAAGTTAATTGCCGAAAGTTTGTGTTCCCATGGGTGACTAGAATCTCCCAAGATGAATCTACAGTTATTAATAGGTCTTCCATATATGTATGTGTTTCTAGCTTATTCCTACCTCTTATAACTAACATACCTAGGAAAGGAATCCTGTTATCGGATTCCGTTTCATAGATAAATTTAATAGATGGAATTTAGCTGTTCTAAAAATCCGGTTATTGAGCAGGTACTTGTGACAAATATGCAAAAAGTGTCGTCACCATGTCTAATACAGGGATGTGGAAAATAAGGCAAAGTATTCTTAAGGTCAGAATTTCTTTACTGTTGTGGACTCACTTAAACAATTGCAAAATAGTGCATTATGTTTGTCGCAATAACTTAATATAGTTGATAATGTGGAAACAGCCATAACAAACTAACAGATAAGATAGAGCATCGCCTAACTGTTCTGAAAGGATTCCTGATCTGCAAAAAATGTGGCAATGTATACATGATACATCCGAACGTGGGGGTTATGAGATGGTGTAATTTAAATACTCATATATTACTTCAACAATTCTTAGTATAATTTGAGTCACCTCTGCCTTTGTAACTGTATGTTTAAAATGTGCTTCGGGGTCTAGACCTATTGAAAAAATCTTGTATCTTTTTGCGTTTTAATTAAAATCCGTTTAATGCCAAAGGTTTCATGCCTCTAACTTACAGGTACAACAGCAGAATCCTTAACTTTACTAAAAATTTTCACACGCTCTTACTCACACTTCCGATCTTTATTGTAAAAAAAAAAAAAAATGACTTCTAATTACATTTTATTGCATTAGTAGCACAGTTGCTCTTACCCGCTTCAGCTCATGTCGAAAATTGGTGCCGATAGCTTGGAATATGTATATGAAGTTTGGTAGCGTTAATATTAGTGCCTCGAAAAAAGCTAATGATTTATTTCACAATGGTTTTTAGTAGAATTATAACTTAGTTACTATTGTATAATTGTATAATTACAATTCCCTTAATTTAAGTATTCCTCCTTCATCATATCAGCTGCCTTTTCTCCAATCAAAAAAGCTGGGACGTTCGTATGACCAGTTACTTGTGTTGGTATTATACTAATATCAGCCACTCGCAGTCCTCTAATCCCGTACACTCTAAGTCGGTTGTCCACTACGGATTCTGGATCGTCAGCTGGTCCCATTTTGCACGTTGTGCTATGGTGAAAGACCATATTTGTCATATATCGCAAGGCACACTCCCAATACTCATCCGAATCAAATACAATATCCTCACAACCCAACACAGGCTTGTCGATCAATTCCGTCCCATATTTATCGAATGGTGGCGATTGCATTATCCTAAGAGCTTCCCTGATACCCGCTATGAAGGTTCTTATGTCGTGCCCTTCGGGATCTGTGAGAAATCTCGGATAGATTTTAGGAGGCACTTTATACGAGGAAGATGCGAGTTTTAGATGTCCGTGGGATTTTGGATGCATCAATACGATCATAGGAAAAACTTTCGCCATTCCCTCGTATTCCGGACATACATGGTCATACATCTTTTTCGATAAACTTGTTGTGCTTCCTAAACCCTTATCGAAATCGTCGCAGAAGTGCGATGATATGAAAAGAATCTCAAAATCGGCGACATCACCTCGTGCCAAAGGCGTTTTGGCAAATAGTAGCGCCTCGGCGTTTCCTATACTCGTCAGAATTCCCTTGCCTTCCTTGTGAAGCTTTATAAGCGATTCTTCTTCCCAAACATCGTTGTCGTTGTGTATTACGGTTTCATTAATAACGAATCCTAGACCGAAGAAGGCTGGATGATCGTACATTTTTTGTCCAACTGGTAGATCTTGGATTAATTCAATGCCAACCTTTGAAAGTTCTTCTCTAGGGCCAATCCCGGATAGTAGTAAGATATGGGGTGAGTTTATCGTACCTGCGCTTAATATAATCTCTTTAGTGGCATACACCCGGTAAATTTTTCCATTTTTCTCGAATTCTAGGCCATAAGCTCTCTTATCTTTGGTGAGAACTTTGGTGACGTGCGAATTTAGACGTATGGTCAAGTTTTTTCTATTTTTAATCGGTCGGATGTAGCACCTTTCACCGCTGCAACTAAGGAAGAAGGGAAACAGTTAATTTTTCATAAGTTTGGTGATATTTCTTACCGAAATCCATTTGATAGAGTACCCTGCACATAAGACACACCAATATGGTTTTTTCCGTTATAATCTACATATTTGTGTCCAAGATTTTGAGCAGCTTCAATGAAAATGTCGGCAACTTTGGTTCTGTATGGTTCTTCAACTGATACTGGCCCATTAGTACCACGAGCTTCAGCGTCAGTCCTATTTACTTTGCACGTCTCTAATTTCTTAAATAATGGCAATACGTCTTCATAGGACCAACCGGGATTACCCAATTTAGCCCATATGTCATAATCTTCCTTCGCTCCTCTCGAATGTATCATGAAGTTTAATTGGGATGTCCCGCCAAGAAGTTTACCACGAGGAAAATACATCCGTTGATCTCTGAGACCTAAAAGTCATATAGTAAAACTTCTATTTATGGATGCCTCTGAATAGCAAATGCCTTTAAATAACAGACAATTTTACTTTTCACTGAATTTTACCATGGGGCTTTCCTAATATTCCCACGTCTTAATAATGGGTCGTTCAGAAAACAGTAGGCACTGAGCTTGTTGAACTTGTGTATGTTGTTAATTATTGTTCAGGCAGACGATTTGGTGTTATTCAATGATTTATTTTTTCCGTCAATATGCAATAATGCTTATCAGTTTGGACATAGTTGACTTTAAAGTTACATGCTTTCATACAGCGACTCATAGTGAAAATGATCCCGTGGTATATAATTTGGTAAAAAGCTGAAAATGTTAGGAGAAGTACATTAATAATTAAAAATAATAAATAAGACAAAACTAATTCGAAAAGGTGTTGCGAATTCTAACTCCATAACGTTACAGCGGTTACATATTCAACATCACAGTGAAAATGAAGCAGCGCAGTATACGATTTTTATTCCAATATGGAAGCTAGCTTTGTATCTGTTACAACTGTGAACTGTGATTTTATCACAAACAGCTGATAATTTAGAGTAGTTCAGTATGGGTCGATAGACAACATTGGAAGAGCGAGAATCAGTAATTTTTCATCATAAGAAAAATAGAAGACAACGGAAAATTGCAAAAATATTAAATAGAAGTGCATCCACAATATATCATATTAACAGAGTGAAGAACAAATGTAAAATAAGTCCAAAAAGAAATATTTAACGCACATGAGGAGTAGTGAATTATTAGGCAATCTAGAAATACTCCACTGTTAATGGCTCCTAAGTTAATCCTGGAGGTGAACGTGTTCTGGGAAATTCCGTAAATGGAGAAACAGTTCGAAGAATTCTGAGGTGTGGAATTTGCACGGACAAATAGCTAGGAAAAAAACGTTTATAAGCCAGAAGGATAAAAGAATACACTTACAGTTTGCATTGCAGGAATAAGATAAAGATTTCGACTTTTAGAAAACTGTTTTATTCTCCTAAGACAGTAAATTTGATCATTTCGGGTACGATGGGAAGGGTAATATGTGGAGGAAAGAGAATGAGGAAACCGCAAGATTTCAAACCAACTGTTAAACATGGAGGTGGGTATGTAATGGTCTAGGACTGTGTTACTGCTGCTGGTGCTGGAAATCTTCACTTTATTGAAGGTACGGCGGATAGGTTTATGTATCTAAACATCCTTAAACAGAATTTACTGTTTAGTGCCAGGAAGCTTAATACAGACGATGATTTCCGATTTTACCAGGACAACGACCCGAAGCATCCGAAGTTTATTTAGAAACGCACGCTCTGCAAGTGTTACCTTAGCCGGCAAATTCTCCCGACCACAGTGCAATTAAGAACGTGTGGATTATTTGAAAATCACGCGTGTATTCGAGAAGAAACAGTACAAGAGATCAGTTAGTAAGAAATATTAAGGATGTCCGGCAAAATGACGCTATAATTGGACATACCGTTAACGAAAGAATAAAAGCAATTGTAAAAGCCATTGGAGGCATTACAAAATATAAATTATATACTTGCGATAATGTCTATAAACAGTTTTGAATAAACTTAATGCGTGTACAATACGTTTTTCATGATATATTTTAACAAAATCGCTATTTTAGCAAGATGCACTAATACGTTGGGTAGGGACAGTACCGGACGTTTTAATATTCACTGTGAGCTTCCGTTCCTGAGGGCTACTAAGTTCTAATTTTTCTTACGTCACTATTTAAGTTTTACCTAAGTAGATGTTATCCTCTTTCTCAGTGTAAAACTTCCAATTTTTATCAGTTAAATGGACAAGTGACGACCACATTGGAATGTCTGAAATCGTATCGGGTTCGCCACCAGCCTCCAGCAACAAAATTTTCCAATTCGATACCTCGGAGAGCCTATGAACTAATGCCGAGCCTGCAGAGCCAGCGCCTACTATTATGAAATCGTACGTCTTTATAAGAAATTAATAAAGGATATTACTACTAACTTGCGATAACATTTGTGTACAAATAAAACTATTTACCTTCATCGTTGAGTTCTTTCTCAATGTACGGATCATAGTTGCTCTTAATTGTACCAGATGCTTCAAGTGTGCGAACTTTCTCCCTTAGCTCTTCTATGAATTTAAGTACATCATCCGAGAACACGTTCTGGTAATTGGAAGTTATAATTAATATTACTAAGAGGATATTTTTCAGGAAATACGCCATTTATCAAAGACGAACGTTCACAGTAAACTATACAGTAAGACAGAAATGCTTATCACCGTTATTTATGCAACAATTACATTTGAAATCGGCTCTCACATACTATATCAACTAACATCTACATAATAATTAAATGTTGTAGAATACTTTAATATTATCTTTCGTATGTTCTTCCAACGTTATGACCGTGACCAAGACATGACACAGATCGTGTTTTTTTGTTTTCCCCTGCATTGATTTAAATCTAATTCTTATCAATTATGAAACAAGAAACATTTGTCGGCGATTTAAGTTCGTTTAATGCAACCAGTTAAAATTTAATCTCATAAAAGTATGTATATAAAAAAGAGATTGCAGCTCGAATAAAAAAAGTAGCTTGCATATTATACTGTTACTATTGAGTATTATTATAGCAAGTACAGTTTATGGTTTACTATACAGTGACCGCCATAAAATTTGGACCAAGTAGGATTTTCTTTCTTTTCCGTTTCTTTTCCAAACCTGGATTTTCGTATCAAAACAAAGCTATTAACTTTTTTCAAAAATTTAATAATAATAATATCTCTTTATTTCATAATACTTATAATACTACTATTGCAATGTATATATATTAAATATAAAAAATAATTCAAATAAAAACAAACAAAAATATTTAAATATTTACATAAATAAAAAGAAATCATTTGGACCATACAAACATCTATGAATAAGTGTTCTTTTTAAATATCTCTTAAAATGTTTTAGATTATGTTGTTTGTGTTTACAAAGTATCTCATTATACATTTTAATATTTGTGTTCCTACACACTTATGTGTATATACGTGCATACCTTGTTTGCGGTAAACGAACAGTCGCTCTTTGGCATTCCCGAGTGTTATTATTATGGCTGGTTTCGTGCTCGGCTAGTTGTTCATTATAATGCTGTTTCGGGAAACATGCACATTCGTAAATGTATGACAAAGTTAAGCTAAGTAGTCCGTTCTCACTAAACATATTTCTACACGATTCCCTTTTGTTGAAATTGATAATGTATCTAAGGGAGGATTTCTGAAGGATGAAGATCCTGTCAGCATCCACGGAGTTTCCCCAGAAGATTATCCCATACGATAGCCGCGATCCTACGTATGCATGGTAAGCTGACAACGCTGCTTGAACGTGAACTCCTGTTGGTATCGTTCGCAGTGCATGCACCATTCCAGCCGGCTTCTTAGTAAGCACATGTATGTGGTCTTTCCAGGATAATGCGCTATCTAGTAATACGCCCCAAGACTTTACGTTATTAGTTGATGTTATGTGTTGATTTTTAAAACGTATTGATGTATTATCGTTCTTTTTAAATGTGAACTTTATTATATTTGTTTTGTGTATGTTATGCTTTAGATTATTTTCACTGAAGCAATTGTTTATTTTCATTAGAACATCAGTAGTTTCACCTTCCAACGTATCATTGTTCTCTATCTTAACAATAATTGAGGTCTCGTCTGCATACAAAGAAATAAAATGCTGCAGATCGTTCATATATAACGTAAACAGAAATGCTCCTAATATTGAATGTTGGAAGATGCTGTTTTTATGTTTTAGGCAACGTGACTGGTATCTTTCCCTGTTAGAAATTACTTGCACGCACTGTATTCTGTTAAGATTTCTGTAAGGAAGTTACTATCCCGCTGAAACCCATTCTTTCCAGTTTTTTAAGTAAAATCTTATGATCTGCGCTACCGAATGCTATATACGGTACTATACGTGATATTGATTTCCTAGCATACCTTAGAACTTAAAACTTAAATTGTTAGAAATTGTAGATATTTTTATTGGTACAACCAATACGTATTCACAGATACATATTACAAAAGAATTAATATGTAATTTTCCTAATTTAAATACTCTTCTTTTACCATGTCCGCTGCTTTTTCTCCAATCAGAAACGCTGGAACGTTGGTATGACCGGTTATTTGTGTCGGCATTATGCTAATATCAGCTACTGGCAAGCCCTCAATTCCATATACTCTAAGTCGGCTGTCTACTACGGATTCTGGATTATCAGCGGGTCCCATGGTGAAAAACCGTACTCGTCAAATGCCGCAAGGCACATTCCCAATACTCATCCGAATCAAATACAATATCCTCACAACCTAAGAAAATGACGATTGCAAGGACTGTGTGGATGTACAATTCACAGGTATAGCAGTAAACTCCACTCACACAAATTAATTAATTATGCGGAACGCAGCGTTTCGAGAGCACGTGGGCTCCCATTGTTAACCGTGTTACCGACTGAAAGTAAAAACTGTATCGCACATACAAATTATTTTCTACGCAGGCTCTAAAATTTCTAAACCATATGACTATTTACAATCTACTAGGTGGCCTCATGCCTTTTACGGGAAAGGATTGACCGAAAGCGAACTGTATCTTTAACAGGGCCTATTGTAATAAATCCATCAAACTCGAGTGTGCAATTGGGGGGTGGTTCTCTGTTCAATAAGTTTCCGTTCTTTTTCATATATACCGTTTCGTACGCGTCTAATTCTCTATACGAGTTCACGTTTTTAAGTAGTGTCGGATTTCTTAAATCAATCTTATGTCTGGATTTTACCATATGCTCTGCTACGCTTGATAGTTCAGGTTTGTCGAAACGATAGTGTCTAATATGTTCTTTGAACCTCGTTTCGATACTCCTTTTTGTTTGTCCAATATAAACTTTCTCACAATCATTGCATACGATTTGGTATATTCCAGACCTTTTTATCATCTCCGGTTTATCTTTGGGATTCCCTAAGAGATTCTTTAAGTTGTTTTTTGACATAAAACACATGTTCATATTTAGTTGTCGGAAAATTTTACTTAACCCTTTTACTGTTGGGTGAAAAGAAAGAGTTATAAATTTCTTATTACCGGTGCTTGTTGATGTCAAGGTCGTGGAATTTCTGATGTGTTGTTTGTATTGGACCTTCTTTAAAATACGGTCGACATCCATAGAAGAGAAACCATTGTACCTCGCTACATCTTTGATATACTTTAATTCTTTGTCGAGCAGGTCACACACAGATGTAATTATCCACAATAGTTCGAATCACCCATTTAAGCAAAAATTGTCGTCATTTTATTGTATAATCCGTAGACTAATTTCATTACCATCAAATAAAGAAAACTTCCTTAAAGAATTAAACATCATCAAACAAATAGCAGTAAATAATGGATACAACCTCAAATTAGTAGATAAAATATTAAAGAGAAAAGCTATAAAAATGCAATTGCAAAAGTGTGTCCAAATATAAAAGAAAAAGGGATTAGTTACAAACTAGTAAGTTATACAGGACCAACTACTCAGAAAATAGGCAAACTATAACCAAATCTAATTTAGCGATAACCCACAGAACCAATAACTCATTAGCAAAATTCATGAAAAATAATAAATCAAAATCAAACAAAGGAAAAAAATCGGGAATTTATAAACTAACTTGTTTTGATTGCCCAAAAACGTATGTATATCGGCCAAACAGTTAGGAGTTTTGAAAAAAGAATACATGACCTATGTACACAAAAATAAAGATTTCAATTACGCTCGCCATTTATTGGAAAACAACCACAATTTCAATAGTAATTTCGAAATTTTACATTCCGAAAGTAAAGGTGTAAAATTAAACTTACTCGAATCCCTAGAGATAAATAAACTTAAGTATTAAGATGTATTAGTTAATGATTAAATAGGCTTGAATAATTCACCGCTGTTAAACTTGTTTGTGAACTCTAGTACTAAGAATTTCGAGACATAATTAGCCCATTATGTAAACAAATTATGTAAACACATTGTACACATTATCCTTAATTAGTATAACATAAGGTTTTTGTTCAGTAAGAGTAGAATATCTGATGAAGCTACAGTGATAGCGAAACATGTCATAATAATATTGTGATAAATATATTGGAAATTTTGTAAAATTTGAGTTGTACTTCTCCGACTATTGATTTATAATGGATTTTATTGAGCAGCAACAACTAAATTGGTGGGGACATTTACAACGAACGGAGAACACGAAAACGAAGAAGACCATGGAAAGTACCGACCACATCATTGGATACAGCATTTAGAAGAGAAGGAAAAGCTGGGGAGAAACTAGCATTTGGTCAGTAACGGAAAAATTTGGAAGAAATTTCTTTATAGTTAAGAGTAGAAATTTACTCATCCGAGACTTTTATGGGTAAAAGGGCTCATGTATATATATAAAAAAAAATATATTATTTGCGCAAGTGTCTTAACAAAACATTTTTCAACAATAGGCCTACAGCTCGTAAAGTTCATAGAATTTGCGTTTTGGAACGTCAAAATGTATTATATATTGTAAATTTTCCCACAATTCCTAAACCTCATCTTTGTATAGTATTATTGTTACTTTATAAAAATGATTAAGTGAAGGGTCACTAGTATTGTTCGAACATCCAACTGGAATTCAACTGAGAGAGATATATATGTACTAGAATTATGTAATGCAGCTTCCATATATAAGTACATATATACTATCTATACGTACATATATTCGAAAGATTTAGTGCGCAAGGCTATACTCGAGTTCATTTACGCGTGTTAAAGTTTATTATCTTATGCAAAAGAGTAAAATACCAAGAATTTGTTTTTTCTTCTTGCCAAGAAAACATATTTTATTACTCTCGTTTATTACTTTTATTTGGCAAGATTACAAAATTACAAATACATAACATCATAAGACATAACAAATAATTAATTAAATGGTCTTCGACTGAATAAACACATTCAATGCAAATAGTTTCTGCGATTCTTTACAAAAATGTTTCGAAGTTCATAAGATATTCTTCTTTTATCATATCTGCTGCCCTCTCTCCAACCATAAACGCAGGAATATTGGTGTGTCCACTTAGAGTTACAGGAATAATGCTAGTGTCGACGACTCTTAAATCGCGAATACCATGCACTCTCAACCTAGCATCTACGACGGCTTCTGCATCGCTAGCGGGACCCATTTTGCAGGTCGTTGTGGGATGAAACACCGTACTAGCTATGGACCTTACAGCACATTCCCAGTACTCATCAGAATTGTATTGGTAATGCTGGCAACCAAACACAGGTTTATCCATTGGTGCGACGCCATATTTGGCAAAGGAAGACGACAGCATGATTCTGTGAGTTTCTCTAATTCCAGCAATTACGGTTTCCATGTCTCTATTTCCTGGATCAGTAAAAAATCCTCCGTAAATCTTAGGGTACACGAAAGGATTAGCGGATTGAAGCTCGACCCGTCCATACGATCGCGGATGCAGTAGAACTATGTAGCAATTCCCAAGAAATCGATCCTCATATGGTTTGAACGTGTATTCGTATACCTCATCGGTTACTTGCAAACTTCCTGCATTACTGGTTTTTGCAACGACATGGTTTGCCACGAACGCGATCTCAATATCGGGAGCCTTGTCCGGTGCTAAATTGCTTCTTGTGAATAGTATACTTCCTCCGCCGGATAGACTGGTTAGAGGCCCTTTATTTTCGTTGTAGAGCTCCATAAAAGCTTTGTCTGTCGAAGCAATTGCTGAATCGAATGCAATGGATTGGTTGAACGTAAAGCCTATTGTGAAATAAGCCACGTGATCGTACATTTTCTGACCGACTGGCAAGTTGCGTATTGGTTTAATGCCGAACTTTAACAACTGTTGTTTGGGACCTATTCCAGATAGGAGGAGTATTTGTGGCGAGTTAATTGCCCCTGCACATAGAATAACTTCTTTTCTAGCATATGCAGTATAGAGTCTTCCATTCTTGTAAAACCTTACTCCGTAGGCAGTGTTGTTCTGTATGAGAACTTTAGTAACATGGGAGTTAAGCCGTATGGTTAAGTTCTTCCTATATTTGATTGGTCTGATGTAACATCTTTCACCACTACACCTAAAAGTTGAAACAATTTAAACATACATGTAAGTAGGTGTTGGTACTTTTCGATGTGGCACCTGTATGAGTACGTCATTTGTATTTTTTTTACGATAATCCCCAAATTTTGTTTTATATTTTGATGTCCTATTTAGTTACCGAATTAATAACTAATCTCGGCAAAGAGAGGCAAGCTTCAGTGCCGTGCGGAGAACAACGTGGAGAAGTAAAGCGCTCAGCACGGAGTTTCGAGTACCCGTATGAAAACACACTTGTTCAGTATTATTCGACTGTTCGTTGTGAGTACTTCACAGTACAGACATGCTTAGAAAATGTCGCATTTAGGTACGTTTTGGAAACGACGTCTTTCGAATAAAGTAGAAAACGTAATAGCGAATATGCCGGATTTGGAATAGGGAAACGCTAGAACTAAATGTGTAAATTACGACAACTATTTGACGTGTACCAACTGGTAGAAGTGTGAACGCCACCTACAAATTATAAAATACTGTTCTGCAATCCGTGGCAAGCGATGCAGCGAACAATTAATATTTGATATAGGTGTTTGTTTTATTCTATGTAATGTACCGTTCACTTTCCTAGACCAACAAGCATTTGTCTCCTTCTGGAGTAAGTATTCGGATTATATGTACAGTACTAAGTCGGACATCGTTAAGAAACTCTATGTTATTTGTTCGTGACTATGTTGAAAGCGGAATTGAAAGATACAAAATTGTGGTTATGTGTGAACGCAACAACCGTCCGCTAAAAACCTTCTGTGGCAGATGTGATGGTACGTATAATGGAGGAGTTTGAACCGTCATCTCCTATCTTACTTGCCTCCAAGGGAGTTGCAAAGTATACTAGCGATGAAGTTGTAAAACTGGTGTTGAGGACATTGAAACAAATTTCATATTACATGTTATTGACGATTGCAAGGACTGTGTGGATGTACAATTCACAGGTATAGCAGTAAACTCCACTCACACAAATTAATTAATTATGCGGAACGCAGCGTTTCGGGAGCACGTGGGCTCCCATTGTCAACAAATGTTACCGACTGAAAGTAAAAACTGTATCACACATGCAAATTATTTTCTACGCAGGCTCTAAAATTTCTAAAACATATGACTATTTACAATCTACTAGGTGGCCTCATGCCTTTTACGGGGACGGATGGACCGAAAGCGAACCGTATCATTTAACAGGGTGTATGGTAATAAATCCATCAAACTCGAGTGTGCAATTGGGGTGGTTCTCTGTTCAATAAGTTTCCGTTCTTTTCATATATACCGTTTCGTACGCGTCTAATTCTCTATACGAGTTCACGTTTTTAAGTAGTGTCAGATTTTTAAATCAATCTTATGTCGGATTTTACCATATGCTCTGCTACGCTTGATAGTTCAGGTTTGTCGAAACGATAGTGTCTAATATGTTCTTTGAACCTCGTTTCGATACTCCGTTTGGTTTGTCCAATATAAACTTTCTCACAATCATTGCATGCGATTTGGTATATTCCAGACTTTTTATTATCTCCCGTTTATCTTTGGGATTCCCTAAGAGATTCTTTAAGTTGTTTTTGACACAAAGACTCGTTCATGTTTAGTTGTCGGAAAATTTTACTTAACCCTTTTACTGTTGGGTGAAAAGGAAGAGTTATAAATTTCTTGTTACCGGTGTTTGTTGATGTCAAAGTCGTGGAATTTCTGATGTGTTGTTTGTATTGGACCTTCCTTAAAATACGGTCGACATCCATAGAAGAGAAACCATTGTACCTCGCTACATCTTTGATATATTTTAATTCTTTGTCATACCTGCTCTTGTTTAGCGGAAATCTGACGAGTCTATTGACCAGAAAACTAATCGCGGACATTTTTTGTTGTTCGCAATGGTGCGAATCAAACGTGATGAATCTGTTGGAATTAGTTTCTTTTCTGTAGATGTCTATTTCTAATTTATTATTATTGCGTATGGCTAGAGTATCAAGAAACGGAAGGCGATTGTTCACTTCTTCTTCAATGGTAAACTTGATTGTGGTAAATTTTGAGTTCAGTTCTGCTAGAAAATCTTGTATGTTTCCTTTGTTGGTGTCACACACAGCGAAAATATCATCTACGTACCTAAGCCAAATTCTCGGGAAATATTTGGTTTCTTTTTTCAGGTTTGTTTCAAATTTGCTCATGAAAAGGTTCGCAATAAAAGGCGATAGAGGAAGGCACGGCGATTTGTAATCCTCTATCGCCTTTTATTGCGAACCTTTTCATGAGCAAATTTGAAACAAACCTGAAAAAAGAAACCAAATATTTCCCGAGAATTTGGCTTAGGTACGTAGATGATATTTTCGCTGTGTGTGACACCAACAAAGGAAACATACAAGATTTTCTAGCAGAACTGAACTCAAAATTTACCACAATCAAGTTTACCATTGAAGAAGAAGTGAACAATCGCCTTCCGTTTCTTGATACTCTAGCCATACGCAATAATAATAAATTAGAAATAGACATCTACAGAAAAGAAACTAATTCCAACAGATTCATCACGTTTGATTCGCACCATTGCGAACAACAAAAAATGTCCGCGATTAGTTTTCTGGTCAATAGACTCGTCAGATTTCCGCTAAACAAGAGCAGGTACGACAAATAATTAAAATATATCAAAGATGTAGCGAGGTACAATGGTTTCTCTTCTATGGATGTCGACCGTATTTTAAGGAAGGTCCAATACAAACAACACATCAGAAATTCCACGACTTTGACATCAACAAACACCGGTAACAAGAAATTTATAACTCTTCCTTTTCACCCAACAGTAAAAGGGTTAAGTAAAATTTTCCGACAACTAAACATGAACGTGTCTTTTGTGTCAAAAAACAACTTAAAGAATCTCTTAGGAATCCCAAAGATAAACGGGAGATAATAAAAAGTCTGGAATATACCAAATCGCATGCAATGACTGTGAGAAAGTTTATATTGGACAAACAAAAAGGAGTATCGAAACGAGGTTCAAAGAACATATTAGACACTATCGTTTCGACAAACCTGAACTATCAAGCGTAGCAGAGCATATGGTAAAATGCGGACATAAGATTGATTTAAAAATCTGACACTACTTAAAAACGTGAACTCGTATAGAGAATTAGACGCGTACGAAACGGTATATATGAAAAAGAACGGAAACTTATTGAACAGAGAACCACCCCAATTGCACACTCGAGTTTGATGGATTTATTACCATAGACCCTGTTAAATGATACGGTTCGCTTTCAGTCCATCCTTCCTCGTAAAAGGCATGAGGCCACCTAGTAGATTGTAAATAGTCATATGGTTAGAAATTTTAGAGCCTGCGTAGAAAATAATTTGCATGTGTGATACAGTTTTTACTTTCAGTCGGTAACACGGTTGACAATGAGAGCCCACGTGCTCCCGAAACGCTGCGTTCCGCATAATTAATTAATTTGTGTGAGTGGAGTTTACTGCTATACCTGTGAATTACATATTATTCATTATATATATATATATATATAATTCATTATATATATTCATATATAATTCATTATATATATTCATATATAACACATGGGCTGAAAAGTCCCGGGCCTAACACATAGATGACGCTAGTTTAATTGCAGTCACCTTTCTCTCAGTTAGTACTAACCTTCAGCAGACAATTGTTAAAATTTCATGATATTCTACTCATTAGTTTGTGAGTTATTGTGCTAAGAGACACGCTACTTTTGTTATTTTCAAAACAATGGATCAAAAGCAATTTCGTGTTTTAATTTTACACTGCTTCTTGATTGGAAAAAATACCGTTCAAGCGAAGCAATGGCTTGAAAAGTGTTATGGGGACTCCGCTCCATCAGAAACAGCAATAAAACGTTGGTTTGCTGACTTCAAACGTGGTCGTAGAGACACCGATGATGCAGAACGCAGTGGACGTCCAAATGAGGCGGTAACACCAGAAAACATCAAAAAAATCCACAAAATCATTTTGAATGATCGAAAAGTGAAGTTGCGTGAGTTAGCTGACATCGTAAAGATATCAAAAGAACGTATTGGCTTTATATTGCATGAGCATTTGACTATGAGAAAGCTCTGTTCAAAGTGGGTGCCGCGTTTGCTCACTGTTGACCAAAAACAAGAACGTGTTGATGATTCTGAGCAGGGTTTGGCCATGTTTAAACGTAACAAACCGGAATTTTTGCGTCGATATGTGACAATGGATGAAACATGGATCCATCACTTCACTCCGGAATCAAAACGATCGTCATCTGAGTGGACAGCAACTGGTGAACCTCGTCCAAAGCGCCCAAAAGTACAACAATCGGCTGGAAAGATTATGGCCTCGGTATTTTGGGATGTGCGTGGTGTAATATTTATCGAATATCTTGAGAAAGAAAATACCATCAACAGTGAATATTATATGGCGTTATTGGAGCGTTTGAAGGCCGAAATTAGAAAGAAACGACCGCATATGGCAAAGAAAAAGATGTTGTTTCATCAAGACAACGCACCGTGTCACAAGTCAATCAAAACAATTGCAAAACTACATGAATTGAACTTCGAATTGCTCCCACATCCACCGTATTCGCCAGATTTGGCACCCAGGGACTACTGGCTGTTCGCAGACCTCAAAAAAATGCTCGCCGGTAAAAAATTTCGCACGAATGAAGAGGTTATCGCTGAAACTGAGGCCTATTTGAGGCAAAAGATAAATCGTTCTAAAAAAGTGGTATTGAAATGTTAGAGCGGCGCTGGAATGATTGTGTTGCTCTTGATGGAGATTACGTTGATGAATAAAGCTAATTTTGAACCAAAAAAACCGTGTTTTCTTTGTTAGGCCCGGGACTTTTCAGCCCATGTGTTATACTCATTGTTTCAATTTCTTTATAATTTTCATCAAATTTAAAATAATTTTCAATAATATACGCGTGTTCTTCAATAGCATACCTTTCCATTTTTATTAGCGGCAACGTTTATATTTCTTAAATAAAATATGGTATTCTAATATGAAAAACATAAACGACTGTAAATTTTAAAGGTCATCCAAAATTGGAACACCTTTACATGCATGGCTTTTGCTGCATTTAGGCTGTCCACCGACAGACAAGGAAAATATTGCCTAAGTTTAGCTAGTGCATTTTAATTATAATGATACTAAACGAAAGTCTCGTCATATACAAAAAAAATTGAAGGTTGATGAGAAAAGCTGACACCATTTAAGGCGAGGTGATTAAAGTATTAGCTAATATTCATATTTTCTTGATAATTATCACGTCACACAAGCGAAATTCATTAGAAAGTATATTCTAGTTTCCAATATGTGGAAATACCTTTATACACGGTTAAAAATTATTATATTCATCAATTGCTAAATAGATCTAATTACATTAAAAAGTAGTATTTTTGCACGTTAATTTAATACAATTAAAAACCTACTCAACGGACCAAAATCCACCGTATGAACTAATCAAAATATAACAATGATTTTTTATGTATTTTGAAGTTGAGAAATGGGTATCATTACAATGTTTAACAAAATAAGGAACATTAAAATCACCCACAATCATTATACAGTCAGATAGCATACAATCTAAAGTACTGAGTACATCGAAAAAACTGAATGTCAGTGGCAGGCACCTTCGGCGGTATATATAGCACAATCACAATAGTGGCATTACTTGGAGAGCCAAATAACTTTACGCCGACTATATCAATGGCGGAACAAGCATCTGACATCGATGAAAAGTCCAACAGCTGGCACTGAATAGTAGACTTGATCCCCAGCAAAACTCCACATCCTATCGTTAGATTAGTTGCCCGAAAATCACGGTTCTTGCGAAATACAAAAAAGAATCCTTGGGAAAAAGTTCGCCACTCGCTACATCGTCACCCAGCCAGGTCTCAGGGCAATAATATCGCAGTCATTTGTACAAACAGTATTATAAAACTCGTTGGTTTTCGAACGAAGCCCTCGAACATTCTGGTACTTGCAATGTAAACGATTGCAACTTGGCGAAGGATCTAGTTTAAAGGGCATATTTTTGGCGAGCCGTTGACGTATCTGATTTTGAGATTATTCTCGCCCTTCGCTAATCTTTCATTCAGTTCGAGCTTTAATCGTTTATATACTTGAAGCTGTCTTGGTATTCGATCGTGGCTTAGGCGAACAGATGCATATTCCAGACGTTTCTTTAAATTTTTTAGAATGACGAATAACCTTATGTACATCGGCTTCGCTACTCATTATCAATTTTATTGGACGAGGGCGGACACTCGATAGATTGAAACGCCCCAATCGATGCATCTTGTAACCGTCAAGTTGAGTAGAGGGATCGGAGACACTCAGAATTCCATCAACTAGCGTTAAAATCCTCGCGCAACTGAGCTATTGAAGCAGTCAACTCATTACCCACCGATGTTATTAAAGTTTGCAAATCGCGCAAGTGAGCCAGGTTGTTATTGCAACTGTTATCGATTTAGATTTAGCTCGAGTGAGCTTCACCTCAATTTCTGACAAACCCATACAAGCGGGATGTATAACTCCTCGGCACCCATCACACTGGATGGGCAAATTTGACTTGGTACTGGATACACCACAGTTAACGCATAAAGACATTTTAAAATAAACAAATCAGGAAAGATTTAAACGGGTGTACTTATAGTTCAATTATAAGGAATAAACAAGGACAGAATTCTTCTGCACCTAGAGGCCGATCAAGGTGACTAAGAAAAAACAACACGCAGCAGACCTCGGTAACGGTGTTAACAAAAGAGATCAGAGGAATTAAAACCATCACGGCAAATGCAAAATAATAGTTCTCAATCCGGATCTGGCGTAAGTTGAAAAAAATAAAAAAACAAAAATTGTAAAAAGTCCACAAGGAAATACTGAGAGGATTACGGGACAAACAGCCCGCTCCAAATAGCAATTTACATCGCAACCACATGGCAAAATAGCAGGTGAAAAATACTTACGTAATCTACAAACCACAAACAACAAACTCGTACAAAACGCAACTATTATTTCCCCAAAGAACACACCAAAAAACTGAATAAGCGTAGAGCTGCTGTCACTCGTACACACATATTTCATACTACACTCTGAATTGCAAAGTATACTAGCGATGAAGTTCTAAAACTGGTGTTGAGGACATTGAAACAAATTTCAAGTTTTAACAATCCAATTTTTAATATTTGTGGCTGACGGTGTCGCTAACATACTTTTCTTAGGGAGATCTCTTAAAAAAGAAAGAAATGGCAATCTGTTACATGTATCATGTAAAATCCATGCTTTAAACCTTGCGGCGTAATTGATCCGTAAATATTATCCGCAAGTGCTTTAATAGTTCATACGAAGGCGGTATTTCTAGAGACCCCAAAACGTACAAATAGATTTCAGGAAGTGCCTGAACCACCACAGCCGACTACTACGCATTGGAGAACATGGTTGAAGGCTGCGTTTTACTAATGCGAACATTTTGATGATGTAAAGAAGGTAGTTTTACAATTCAATCCGAGATACGCGAAAGCTACCAAAAAAAGCCAGAAAATGTTTCAAGATAGTCGGGTAAAATGTGTTTTACAAAGTATTCGCATGGACTAGCGGAGGGAATTGAAAAATTAGAAAATGATTCGATGTCGTTTGTGGATTCTGTTCAAATTGTGGATGATGTTCACTAACACATATGTACGGCGGAAAGCGGAAAAAAATAAAGTGAAAAAGATGGAGAATTTTTCGTCGATAGGCCATTTCATGAAGTAGTTGGCAGTAATGTTCGTGGAGAAAATCAATGAGCACTATACCACTAGAGTCGCACGAATATTCACGTTACTGGTGTTCGTCCAGGATCGGCGTGCATGGTTTTCGTTTTCCACTGACTCTTCGCCATCGAGAAACTTCTCGTGCCAGTTGTAGACTTGGGTTCTTGACGCAAAATTTCGACAGGTTTTACGCCCTCCCGCGCCAAAAATTTAATAATAGTACGTTGCTCAACAGACATGTCTAACGCTTGCTTGGACTTGATGTTACTGACAACCCATCTGCTCCCTCGAACCGCACCAGTCATAGCCACTCATAGCAGCCTAGAAGAAGCTCCATGCAATTGAGAGCGATACCTCGTCAGACTCAAGCAATTATGTTTATTTGGCCCATAACAGCCTCTGAGTTTGGCACTCTTAGTGTATATGACATAGTACTTATTTCTGAATAATATCAATCTGAAATATTTATCTTTCAGTTGCTTGGTATTTCATCAAACCATCGGTAACTTTTCAATTTTTTTCAATTCATATAAATTTTGCAAACATTTCCGGTGCAACATTACGCATTACCCTATAAGCTAATATTTTATTTCAACATTGCGCTTATAAATATTTAACTTATGAATTGTTAAATTAATATTAATATAATAATAATTAATAATATATCTGACATCTAGGTATTAAACGCGTTTTGAGTTCACAATCAGTCTCGTGGTGTAATGTTGGCACAATGCGCCGATACCGCAAAAGCCGTGGGCTCAAATCCTCTCGTAACTCATGTTCCTTCAGGAATTTAATAACGTTGGTTAATTACAAGTAAATCGTAATTTTATCATTTCATGCTTGTGTTTAGTAACAACAAACATTTAAATCATGGTATAATTACATTATTTTTTCATCGATCATGTTATGATTTTTCTTACCTAAAGCCATCTTTAGTAGTAGCTTGAAAAAAAGATACTCCTCTATTAGTTCTTCCATTGTAATCAACGTAGTTGTATCCAGAATTCCTAGCTGCCCGAACAAAAGTATCAGTGGCCGTCGTGTGGTACGTATCTTGTACGGAGACAGGTCCATCATGTCCACGATACAGTTCGTCCCTAATCGGAACGGTGCAGTTCTCCAACTTCACGAAGTATGGTAGCACGTCTTCGTACGACCAACCCGGATTTCCTAAACTTGCCCATTTGTCATAATCTTCTTTCGCGCCTCTGCTAAATATCATATAATTTAACATAGACGAACCTCCAAGACCTTTGCCTCTGATGAGGGACACCCTTTGATCTTTCAAACCTGCACGATAAAATAGGAGTTAACCTAGGCGGCTGTTCAATACTGCATTTACCTAAGCCAAAATTATCTTCTTTTTCTTCAAGATATCCCCAGTTTAGGTCAGTAAATTGATAGATTGGCGACCAATAAGGGATATCTGTTAATATACCCGGTTCTCCACCTGCTTCCAGAAGTAAAATTTTCCATCGCGCAATCTCGGTCAACCTTCTAACCAACGCGGAGCCAGAGGATCCAGCTCCAACTATTATAAAATCATATTCCTCTAGAACAAAGATGTGCGAAAGTTGTCCTCAATTTGCTGTCTTGTTGGCTATTTGTAATTTACCTTTATTTTGTATCCTTGGTTCAATGTAAGGATCGTAATCTCGCTTAATTTGTCCAGTTTGCTCCAATTCCAGTACTTTTTGCGTCAGAGATTCTATTAGTTGCACTGGGTTTTGAGAGTGGATGTAGTGATAGTTTAAGGTATGTAGTAAAGTCACTAGAAGCGTCCGCAATGCAATCATATTTCTCCTTCAAAGAACAATTCGCTATCCAAAATTTGAGCACTTTCTAATAAAACTACACTGAGCTTCACTTACTCTACTAAGATGTACTAAGTATTATACATCAAATTAAGAAAAACTGTATTAGGAATTATCACAAAATTCACTTATATGCGTTCCCATCAATTAAGTATATCTTAAATATTTGGCAAATCTACTCTGTCTAATATGTAACAACACACAGCACTATATAAACAAATATACTTCGCTAACTATATTTATATTGTTATTTAGAAATGAACGTGCTGTTTAAGGAAATGGTTTATCACTAATTATACTAATGTGTTGTAATGGGATTATGTTATTTTTGTTGCGTAAGGATTTTGCATTGGCAATCGTCTCAGTGCGCTGCTATTGCTTTGGTAGTGTGTTTTTCTACGCTTTGGATCCACCATTAACATTTTTATGGAGTTTCAGATGCCTTAACAAATTAAACTTTCTTACGGTACTTGTGCATGATACAGTAGACGCTTGGTTATATGAACGATATCAGCGAAGCACTGTTCACATTACTGAAAGATTACATTAGGAAGCGTTATTTTATTTATAAAGAACATGCATAAAAGAAAATATGTATGTATATTAAAAAATAAATTATGAGCAATGAATAACAATATATAATATTAAAAAATAAAAAATAAATTTTACATTATTTTAAAAAATAATGTCCTATTTTTGTTTGCGTAAATTTACGCTTGATATTTTCTAATGCCATTGCTTTACACTAAAATTGCGTTACGTAAAGTTGCTTGCTTTAAGGATTCAGAAATGTTTTTAGGATTTTTTGATAACGCAGACGGAAGTAGAAATTTTCCATAATACAATTTAGTAATTTTTGTTACATTTTGATCCATCGGTTGGATAAGTGGAGTTACGTTTAGCGGCATGAACATAACAAAAATTCGCCATCGTTGCTTCTTAATTGTTCCTCTGGAGGATGACTTGGTGCGTTATCCAATATTAACACTGCCTTTATTAGAAGTTTTTCCTTTCTTAAGAAATCTTTCACCTACAAATTGAATATGTATCATTGAATTACATTACTTATTATTACAGTTTTATTGCCATACCTGAGGGACAATGTGCTTGTGGAACCATTCCAGAAATATGCCTTTGATCATCCAAACGGATTTTGAATACATATAATCGACGGGACTCTTAAAATTTCTAAATGAATGTGGATTTTTTGCCTTTCCTATTACTAGTGGCTTTATTTTGTGTGTACCACTAGCATGAGTGCACTCAAGAAAAGTTTTTCATTGTCTTTCCGCCTTTCTACTCGGAGCAGATTTTTCATGTGATGCAACATAGGTTTTCGTAGGTAATGATTTCCAATAAAGACTGGTTTCATCTGCATTGTATAGTTGCTCCTCATTTAACTGTAGCTCTTTGATTTTGTTCATTAACTTTTCCTTAAACGATTGCACTAGTTGTGATGGTGCCAATAATTCTCACCAGACATCTACAGCAGTCGAATCCATACCTGCTTCTAAATATTTTTAGCAAGCCATCACTGGCTACAAAATTTTCGGTCTCCTTTAGGTTTTCATTCAATAATTTTGTTCTCTCCGTAATTAAATCACCGCTAATTGAAACATGATTATCCCTTTGTTTTAAAAATCAGACGATTTTCCATTCTAGGTGCTTGGGTATTTTTTAAAGTTGTGCGATTTCCCGGGCCTCCGTATGTAACTGACACACGTGACTATTTTTTTGCCAATTGAGTCACCCCGGCGCCTTTTTTAATCTCGTCGATGATTTTCACCTTGTCACTTAATTTTAAAAATGTTTTTATTGGACTATTATAAAAATATTTTTTTGTGGAGGAGAGACACGCAGAAGGTTTTCCGAACTTATTTTCTTATTGTGTATTTGTAATTTATCTTTACCTTATGTCCTTGGTTCTATATATGGATCATTTTACCCAATTTACCTCATTTGTTCCAATTACAGTACCTACTTCTTTGGAACAAGTATTTACCGCGACCTTGAATAGCCCTTTTCAATATTATTGACTCACAACTCTCCATTTTTAAGCCTTACTTTTAGATAAGCTTCACAATCCCGTTTAATTTGCCTAGTTTCTCTCAGTCAGAATTTCAACAGAATCTTGTGGATTCTAAGTATCTATATATTAATTAGTAAAGCAAAGTGTGGAACTGTCTCAAGGAATATTTGCAATTGAATAGGGATCGTATAAATGATAGAATCAACCAATATAACGTTCACACAATATTTATTCTGAATCTATCCCCACCATTGTATTAAATATTTCGAAAACTATTTTAATCTATTACTTGTATGCAGTATTTCATTACTTAATTTATTTATTGTATTTATAAATTCAGTTGTAGAAACCTACGCGTTTTTTTACCTAGTCGTTATGCTAATTAATTACGCCAAAATGTGATAATTGCCTTATTTTCAATTTTGAAGGATTTCCGTTAGTAACAAACTGTGCTCGTTGCTGTTATTGCGAATTTGAACTCCTCACATATTTCCTTGCTCTAATAATTGCGTCGATTTGCATTTATAGGTCTGCTGTATGTTAGAATGTGTATCGTAGTGATTATTTGATAATACCAAAGTAGATCCTGGCATTACTGCATTGTTACTTGAATCCTTTTAGTTTCTCTATCAGCGTCTTGTAAATTTCAAATTCTTTATGAGCTAGCAGGAGTTTTGTAAATGTGATTGTAACAAAATCAACTTTTGATCAGTTTATTTTACTTTAAAAACTGTTACCATTCCTGCTTAACAGAGTCATGAAATTTATCATAATAGATTCTTTTACTACAGTAGAGGGGAAGATCTGTTAAATATATTTGCATGTTTAAACATTGAACAATCTGTTATGTTTGCATTTTCAATTTATTTCGGATTCATTTTTACGAGGTAAATGGAAGCGGTGGAATCTCTTGGAGTGTAAAATCCTGGTCAAAACAAAGACTTTTGATGGTGTATTTCTTTATTTTCTCGTTATATTGTAATATTATTTAAAACTATACAGGTAATTCCTTTTTACAATATCGCTTGCTTTTTCTCTAATCATAAAGGCAGGTGCATTAGTATGTGCACTCAACGTGATTGGAATAATGCTTGTATCAACAACTCTTAGTCGGTGAATTCCATGTACTCGTAACTCATGATCTAGGATAGCTTCGGGGTCATAGGCCGGTCCCATCTTGCACGTACTTACAGGATGATATACGCTATTTCCAACATGTCTTACAGCACACTCCCAGTATTCGTCAGAATCAAATCTATATTGTTGACAACCCAAGATTGGCGTATCCATTAGTCTAGAACCGTAGCTGTTGTAAGGTGGTGAAAGCATAATCCTCGTGCCTTCTCTGATACCAGCAATCATGGTTTTCATATCGTTATTCCCGGTATCCGTAAAAAATCCCGTATAAATCTTGGGATAAATGAACGGATTTGGAGATCTAAGTTCCACACGACCGTAGGATTTTGGATGCAGGAGCACTACAGCACAACTGCCAAGAAATTGGTCCTCGTAGGGTTTGAAGCTGTATTCGTACGTCTCGTTAGATACTTGTACTATCCCCGTGTTTCTTGTGCTTGCAAATATGTGGCTGCCAAATTCGACGATTTCCATATTTGTGAGCCTACCCGGAGCTAGCTGGGTCCTCGTAAATATAACACTTTCTGCGTTGCCGATACTTCGCAAAGGTCCTTCGCCTTCGTTGAAAAGTTCTACGAACGCTTCGTCTTTGAGAGCGTCGTCTTGGTTGAAGCCTATGGACTGATTGAATGTGAATCCTAACGCGAAGAAGGCTACGTGGTCGTACATCTTTTGCCCGACCGGCAAATTGCGTATTGGCTTGATGCCAAACTGTAGTAGCTGTTGCTTTGGCCCTATTCCGGATAGAAGTAGGATTTGTGGGGAAGCGATCGCTCCTGCGCAAAGAATTACTTCCTTTCTAGCGTATGCCACGTAGTTCCTTCCGTCTTTGAAAAACTGTACACCATAAGCTGTATTGCCTTTGATCAAAATCTTGGTCACGAAGGAATTAAGTCGAATAACTAAATTCTTCCTGTACTTCACGGGTCTGATATAGCATTTTTCACCACTGCATCTGCAAGGCAGAAATGAAGTTAGGACTAAAGTGTTGAAGCCAAATTATTTTGATTGGGTTGCCTATCACTTCTTAGTAGTAACTACTTATGGAGTAGCGAAGTAGTAAGACAAGTTAAAGCTAAGTATTTATTATGAATGCCTAGTTTTTCGTGAAAAGTTTTTATCAAACATTTGGAATATAGTTTTTGGCATTTTATTTTTTGACATTCGATTTCGACTTAGGATCATATTCGGGCGAACGTATTAAAAAGTGTAATTAGATTATTGATACATTATAGATATTGTTTCTATCATTAAATAGAAATGAAGAACTGTAGTTGCTTGTCCACCATGTTGGATTTAACACACATGTTCAGACCTCGGGGTTGGTGGTGTCAATGCTTTGGGTACTTGGCTATCAATTGTGGGGTCCTGGTTTCGTACCTCGGAACTATTTCTTAGGGTTGAGCTTTTGTATGGTTCTCCTCACATCATAGCGAAAACAAATATCTTTAAACGCACCACCGGCGCAGGCGTAATAATATCTCATCGCTGGCCGAGGTGCTCTGTAATTGGTGAACGCTGTTGCGGGGATGAAAAGGCATGGAGTATTATTATTATCATTACATAAGAAAATAATTCCAAAAGCTTGTAGAAAGTTGAAGCAAATATCATGCAACTTCACTTATCCTACACTTTTTAACTCACTTCCAAGTACAGAATTTCAAAAATTTTAATACGAAGGGAGGTCCAGAAGTTCGTGGAATGGAGAGGATGGAGTGGGGAGAGGGGCGCTCGCTAGGTGTCATTCTGATTGGCGACTCATCATTAGTATATCAGTTAAGTTGCAGCCCTATAGCGTCAGTCGTTTACGAATAGTTGCCTGCTAAACAAGTCAATCCGGAAAGAAAACTGAAACTCTGGAGGAAATTGAATACCATGCTGTGTGTTCTTTACACAGGAAAGAAAGAACGCTCAAACCATATTGAATGAAATGGAAACCGTTTATGGGGAACAGTGCCCTAGTAAATCAATGATTTATAAGTGGCATGGTCCGGAGTCGATTGAAAACGACCCCCGCTCAGAACGGCCACTAGAGGCCACCACATCAGACATCGTCGAAAAATTTGTACTGCAAGATGGCCGTTTGAAGAAAAAACAATTATCTGCATTAGTTGGAGTATCAGATACCACTACTTTGCGTATCCTACATGACCACCTGGGTATGACAAAAGTCAGTGCAAGATAGGTACCGAGACAAACCTGCACAGATTTTGGAGCGGATTGTTACCGGAGATGAAACATGGGTTCATCACTTTGAGTCTGAGTCCAAACAGGAGTCCATGCAATGGCATAAAAAGGGTACACCACCGCCAAAGAAATTCAAAGTGTCAGAATCGGTTGGAAAGTTGATGGCTACTGTTTTTTGGGATTGATTTCAAAGAAAAAGGTAGGAGCATAACCGGAGAATATTACGCAGCGATATTAGAAAAATTAAAGGAGGCCATCAAGGAAAAACGTCGAGGAAAGTTGACCAAGAGTGTGATGCTCTTGCAAGACAATGCGCCGGTTCACAAGAGCAAAGTTGCAATGGCTGCTCTGCACAAGCATGGCTTTCAATCAATAGTCCATCCACCCTACACTCCATACCTGGCACCTAGTGATTTTTATTTGTTCCCCAATTTAAAAAAAGACTTACGTGGAAGAAAGTTTTCTGATGATGTAAAGGAGGCAATTTTGGCCCATTTTAAGGCGAAAGATAAAAAATATTTTTATAATGGTTTAGAAAAATTAATTCATGGATCTAATAGATGTATTGTGCTTAAGGGTGATTATATTGAAAAGGAAAAAGAGATTTATTGTTTTATTTTATTTAAAACCATTTCATTCCTCGAACTTCTAGACCTCCCTTCGTATGTTGTATACGCAGGGCAAAAGTCCATTACTGGCAATACATCTATATTTAGACAGATCGTTAGTACGAGGGTTATCTTTTAAGTTTCGCATATAAAGTTGGAGTACAAATATACGTGGCAAAGTACAAGGAATCAACGATCTGTAACAGATTATATCATCACTAATAGGACGATCACGCCACAGATGGTACTCGATGTGAGAACACTCAATTCAGCTAACATAGGTAGGGATCGCAAATTGGTGTTATGCAAAATGAGAATAAACATTTCATAAGCTCGACATTGAATCTCGGGAAGATGAAAGTGTGAAACAGCGATATGAAAAGCGAGATTGACAGAATAAATAAAGCAGAACCCTATCAACATGGAAGACAGTGTAGATGTAGTTAATGAGGCGCTAGGAAAGAGACGAGTGTGTCTTAATAAAACAAAACACCATCGTTTACCCCGGAAATAAAAAAGCTATCCGAACGAAAGAAAAAAGCGTACATCAATTACCTTCGAAGCAAGAACAAGATGCTATTCTTTGAAGATATGTTCAATAATTTTTTTTATTTCCGCGAAGCCTATGGATGAAGATTTTTTTTCTAACACATGGGCTGAAATGTCCCGGGCCTAACACATAGATGACGCTGGGTTTATTGCAGTCACCTTTCTCTCAGTTAGTACTAACCTTCAAAAGACAGCTGTTAAAATATCATATCTATTCATTAGTTTGTGAGTTATTGTGCTAAGAGTCACGCTACTTTTGTTATTTTCAAAACAATGGATCAAAAACAATTTCGTGTTTTAATTTTACACTGCTTCTTGATGGGGAAAAATACCGTTCAAGCGAAGCAATGGCTTAAAAAGTATTATGGGGACTCCGCTCCATCAGAAACAACAATAAAACGTTGGTTTGCTGACTTCAAACGTGGTCGTAGAGACACCGATGATGCAGAACGCAGTGGACGTCCAAATGAGGCGGTAATACCAGAAAACATCAAGAAAATCCACAAAATCGTTTTGAATGATCGAAAAGTGAAGTTGCGTGAGTTAGCTCATATTGTAAAGGTATCAAAAGAACGTATTGGCTTTATATTGCATGAGCATTTATGCATTTATGTGAAAGCTCTGTTCGAAGTGGGTGCCGCGTTTGCTCACTGTTGACCAAAAGCGAGAACGTGTTGATGATTCTGAGCAGTGTTTGGCCATGTTTAAACGTATCAAACCGGAATTTTTGCGTCGATATGTGACAATGGATGAAACATGGATCCATTACTTCACTCCGGAATCAAAACGATCGTCATCTGAGTGGACAGCAACTGGAGAACCTCGTCCAAAGCGCCCGAAAGCACAACAATCGGCTGGAAAGGTTATGGCCTCGGTATTTTGGGATGTGCGTAGTGTAATATTCATCGACTATCTTGAGAAAGGAAATACCATCAACAGTGAATATTATATAGTTATTGGTTAGTTATTGGAGCGTTTGAAGGCCGAAATTGCAAAGAAACCAACGCATATCGCAAAGAAAAAAATGTTGTTTCATCAAGACAACGTACCGTGTCACAAGTCAATCAAAACAATGGCAAAACTACATGAATTGAACTTCGAATTGCTCCCACTGTATAAACTTACCTTAAACCATTTTTAGTATTCTGTTGTAAACGCGAGACACCCCTGTTAGTTCTTCCGTTATAATCTACATAATTATATCCCAAATTGCTAGTTGATGATACGAAACTGGTTCCAACCGTAGTCCAATATGCGTCTTCTACAGAAATAGGCCCGCTATGTCCTCTATATAAATCGTCTCTGAAAGTAACCGTACAATTTTCCAATTTCTCGAAAAATGGGAGGACCTCTGCATATGACCACCCGGGGTTCCCTAAACTAGCCCATCTGTCGTAGTCCTCTTTAGCTCCTCTGCTGAATATTATATAATTTATTAGCGATGATCCTCCCAGACCCTTGCCTTTGGCAATAGGTATTCTTTGGTCTTCCAGTCCTATATCGACAAATGATAATTAACCATAGCTGTTAAGTTCGAGAGGAGTTTATAGTATCAAAATAGAAATAAATTTCTTTTATTTATTGATGTACTTCATCGAGAAAATGGGAAAAGTAAGAAGCATTTCCTTAGCAGAAAATCTTCTGGCTTCATTCTTTTGGTAACTGAATATCTTAACATGCAGAATATTAATCTAGTTGTCCAGTGATTGCTGGCAACCAAAATGAATGTAAGAAAGCTAACATTTTTTTAACATAGCACAGCTTTTAGGGACGAATTTATGTTTGTAATCGAAATGTTTCCTTCATCCATCTATAAATTATTTAAACTTGGAGAATCCACGTATTTCTCTTTACCTAAAGCAAGATTATCCTCCTTCTCAGCAACATATCTCCAGTTCAAATCAGTGAACTGCGTCAGTAAGGACCAATATGGAATGTCTGTGAGGATATCCGGTTCACCTCCAGCTTCCAAAAGAAGTATTTTCCAATGTAATACTTCGGATAATCTACGGACCAATGCTGATCCTGAAGATCCAGCTCCTATTACTATAAAATCGTACTCCTCTGAAACAGAAATGTTTATAGAAATAGGTTTTTGAGGAGCTTGAAAGTATTTTTTCAACTAACCATCATTTTCGACCTTTGCTTCAATATAAGGTTCGTAATCTCTTCTAATTTGGCCAGTTTCTTCAAGCCATCGCACTTTTTGTCGTAACATCTCGAGGAGTTCTTGAGGATTTTGGGCGCTACCATTTTGATGGAGTACCGCTGAGCTTATAATTGTTAAAAGAATTAGTCGTGGCAAGAGCACTTTAGAATATTTTGATATCATTGTGTTCTTATTCTATGTACAACAATGTCTAATTTATACGCTTATGTGCCACCACTTATTTAGCGAGAAAGTATGTAACGTGTTTTATTTTACGCTATTTATTTTATTGCGGAAATGTGGTAAATAATTTAATAAATTTTGCCATATTTATGAAAAGAGTATATTTATTCCTACGCATAACAGTTTTTTAAAAATTTGGACGCAATGAAATATTAAGTAATTATGAAAAAAACTTCACCTTGACCGACAAAATCTGTTTTCTATTTTTTTAGAGATTGCTGTTTTAACATTAATAAGCACAATGCGTAATCACATTTATATTTTCCTACGTAATTTCGAAGGATATATACTTAGCTGTAGGAGAAGGCTTATAAAATTGAAAACATATTTTATTTTTCAAGAAAGTCTCTTTTTTCTCAACGTTTCTTTAACTGCGATTTTCCATCAAAACAATATCCCTTTTGAGTGGTTTAGAAAATTGCTACCAACAGCATACATTTCTTCCTTGTCTCATTTAAATCTTTTCCCTTAAAATGTTTATTCCTATTTTTGCATAAGAGTACTACCGAGTACTAAGTAAATTTTGTAATTGTCGTAAAACTATAAATTTGCTTTGCTTATGGGAATTTGTTTGCTGTTCTTCTAAAATCTGTTTTAAGTTTTGAATAGCCTTAGTATATACATACTTCTGTGCTGATTATAAACACGTTTGGGATATACTAAATTGTCATAGTTCCTTAATTGGTCCCTCTATAATTGTTTTGTGACTGTTTTGGCCGAAGGCAGTGTCTATTATCCGATTCTTTATTGCTAGATGGCTCTCAGTGATGCAGTGAAATCTTATCTCTAACCACAGTCTTCGAGAAACACTTGCTACCAGTTTGCAAAGTAGTCAAACCGCCGTGTAATTTTTGTTCTGATGTCAGCAATCTGAGAATTTAGCGTTAAGAGATATTTTTTATGTCTAAATTATCTTTATATTTAACCACTGTTGGTATTAGTAATGATAAAATTGAAATAAAATTTTAAATTTATGGTGCTATCATTATACCACGAGACTGAATGTGAGTTCAAATCACATTTAAACTCACATTCAATCGATTTGAACTTACATTCAATCTTGTGGTGTAGTGGCAGCACAATGCACCGGAAACACATAGATCGTGGGTTCAAATCCTACCGGGAGTGATATTTTTTCAGTAATTTGAAACCGTTGGTAATTGCAAGGACATCGTAATTTTATCAGATCCTTGGTAATAACAAATAACAATTGTCGGTTTGAAAGCACTAATTTTGTTGTTTGTTAGATATTTTCCACAATTTGTGTTGATGTGTATTGATTTATTCCTTTGAAAGCATTTACACCAGAATTCAAGTCTGAGCGACTCTGAAACATCTTTTAGATTCGTCTACAACTATAATCAAAACTTTGGTGCTCTAGTTTAATTTCATTAATTTGTTAAGGAATAATGACTTCCTAGATTATAATGATTAATAATATTCAAACAACTCTCTCAGACTCTCAACAGATCTAAGTGATGGAAAAAAGTTTGTGTGTTTCCTATTGCATAGCAACAAGATATTCAGTTATAGATGTTCATTGTACCTTAATCCATTTTTCATGCTTGACTGAAAGTAGGGGAGTTTTGTTGCTTTTTAGCAGCTTCAACAAAAATTTTACCAGGTACTATTATATAAGATTTTTCTATTGACATGGACCCGTATTAACTAGAATACGGTCAATCCCTCCCACGCAGGGTATAGTTTTCTAATCTTTTGAAATGCGGAAGTATATATTGGTATAACTAAACTGAATTTCCCAAGTATTCGCCATAGTCTTATTCCGCTTATTTGGAAGCCTCTATTTAATATTGGTTTTTTTGATCTTTCAATCCTGCATTCAGGAAATAGAGACATTAGTGAAATTGATTTAAGAATAGGACTGCGTACAAATTAGCCTTTTTCAAAGAAATACTGCAAATTTGTCCCGGTAATATGGGTTGGGGGAAAACCATAGAACATGTCCGAAAGGTCACTCAACTCATCTCCAGCTTCTAACAGTCATATGTTGTAATCTTGGGAATGGAATCTTTAACAGTCTGTAGATCAATGCGGGAATATGAGGATCCAGCTGCAGGTATTATGAAATCGTATTCCTCTGAAAAGAAATGATATGAATTCAAATTTGTTTACTACATTTCGTTTCGTATGTTCATAGTGAAGTTTTTAGTCCCTATAAGGCTATATTATTTCCTTTTAATTTGTCCAATTCGTAACAGTAGAAGTACTCTTTGTGGTAAAAGAAATTCAATAGTTCCTGTGTATTTTGAACGGAAGCATGTTGGCAGTTCTGAATAGAAAATTTGGTGAAGGTCTTATTGTTGCGCAACAACGCAGTCGATGTTAAATGTTTTACATTACGAAGGAGCACATTCAGATTACTATAATATCGATTGAGTCGGCCGATACTTGTTGGAAATCGATATTGAACAATGGTTGGAGAAGTAAAACTCAATTTTACAAATTTCTATAATTTTACGTAAACTGTTCTTTTTTTTAATATCATTAGCAACTTATGCATTAAAGCTGTTATTAAATTATAATGAAAACCAAATGAAAGAGAACATATTTATTACACGTTTTATAGAAAATATTTTTAATAATGGATTCTTAATCCATTATTCGAAATTACTTCAAAAATCCGTTTGTTCATACTGTATACCAGCTAGATCAATATTCATATAGGAATTTCAACCCAATACAATTTTCAGAATTCAATTCATTACCGCTATTGTATTGGCTACTATTGGCATACAACTTTGTTGCCAATATTCCCCAGAAATTTTCAACGAGGCTCAAATCGGTTGAGCAAGTTCGCCACTGTAATAATTTGATTTCTTGGCGAAGAAATCAGTCCTTTCTTTGTCTGGAAGTATGAATTTTGTTCGTCAACGTCTATTGGAACTAAGAATCTAAATTTGTTCAAGTGGAGATAAAACACATCGATCCCCCTAGGACCAGACAGGATTTCCAAACTTGCCCAACTATAGTAAACTTCTTTGTCACATTTCAAACTTGCCATACAATTTAGTAGTCAGGACCTCTTCTTCATCAGTGACAATATGAGGATCGCCTTCGACTTCGAATACCAATATTCTCCAATTTGGAATTTGTGACAATCTTTTGATCAATACTAAGCCAATAGTATCACCACCTATTACTGTTATTATTATATGGTATTCCTATAAAAGCAAGGGTACGTTAAGACTTTCTAATTCCTTTTTATAATTGAATATATGGCTCGTTGCCCCATTTTGATCAGTTAAATTTTATCAGTTTGTTCAAGTCTGTGTACCTTTCCCCATATTGCAGAACTTCTTCAATATGTTTCACAATCAAGAAGGTATTGCTCTTTGAGGACGAACATGAATGATATTTCTGAGAGGAAATTCAATTTATGAAACGAAAATTGGGATAGAAAGGATGTTGGTTGAGTTTAATGAAATAAGAAACATATCGTCTCTTTCGAAGTACATCCTTTCAGCATAACCACTTTCTACTTGAGCACTACATTGATTGAACTTTTTTGTGATTACTATCTTTATTTCATATGTGTAATCTCTCCTAAATACATGTGTTAGTATGTCCAAAACTTTAAACCTGATATTTTAATGGAAATGCATTTTTGCTGGGCTAAAAAAAGAACTGAATTATATAAGTATATCATACGGAAATTTTATTTATAACTGTTTTCTCGCATTAGCAATATTTTAGTAATAGACTATCACGTCTAATATCGCTTCCTAAGACATCAATCAGAAATAATAAACATATTACCTAATTTCCATAAATCTTCAGTATTAGCGAAAGTGAAAAGTTAGGTTTTAATTCGTATATTTAGTACGAAATTTTTTGTGGTGTGAATTTAATGGTATCATTGACCGTGCGAAAATGCAAATTTTAACATATTTACATGTTTGTATACTACGTGGTTATAACGACATGAATTCGCTATGTAACATTCATACCATTATTTAATCTGTCATGTCTCAATCGTAATGGTTTGTGATAAATCTCCTGCAATAGTTTGGACAAGAAAGGGAAGCTATTGGACTATTAATATTCGTAAATGCTACACGGCAGGTAAACAATACATTTGTAATTTAATCATTATCATAATTTTGATATTAAACTCAACTGTTTATCGTTAGCGAGTGTCAGATGCATTACCATTTGCATTTCTACTAAATATTAAGGATGGATCGGGAGCGACAGGGAATACGTTTAAAAGTGATAACTTGGATGATTTATGATGTGTCAAAAATGGAGAAGCATCTTTTATGCAATGTATTCTCAAAGTAAGTTTTTAAATAAATTCATTCTTATTAACAATTTAACTACTCGCGCTTTTACAGGGGAACATGTTTCAGTTAATATAATTAATGAAGAACTTCGAGGTAAAGGCATTTCACTCAGCAATAGCAGTATAAATGGTGTTCTTTATAATCTTAGGTTTAAGTTTCGAAATAAAACAAGCGTAGGGCTATAGTAGAGAGATTATAGGTTGTCAAAAGGAAACTAACATTTCTAAAAAGATGGATAAAAAATGTAAAAGCTTCTTTGCGAGACACAGTATTTATTATCAAGGCATAAGTTCCAGGGATGTTTTTTTCAACCTGCTTTGAGATTCCTCTGTATTCTGGGTGGTCTGCCCTCTTAGCCACTTTTTCAGTTCACGCATGGCGTTAAGTTGGAGCTATACGCCGGCTGTTTACAAACTTTCCATCATTGGCAATTGATTGTGTATTGATGATTACAATTTTATGACATGACTTCGCAAATGGAGATTAACATCATAATTTGCGATAGGAACCAAGTCAGAAAATCGTCGATTAAATCCTTTTCATATTCGAAATCATACCTGTTGTTTTCTTTGGTATTGTCAGTACTTGAACGTCTTTGTTGGATGCGACCTCTTTCTTGAAAGACTCCTGACAGTGACCTGTCCATGATTCTAAAAGCATAAGATATTTTGGCCCAATGCTTGATAAGTAAATATTAAGAAACCAACTGATAAATAAATCAGTGGTTAATTTACTTGAAGATCGGGCTTGAATAGCAACGTTTGCAGGTCGGAATAGGGTTTGTTGCACTTGCCACCAAATTCTTTTAGTACTATCACTAGTGGGGATGTGAATTTACTAGGTACAGTTTTTATTATATTATAATACGCATAAAATAAATATGTAGTAGATGCAACAAAAATCGTGTTTTAACGAAAAATGAATATATTTAAGAAACTGGAACATTTAAATCGTATATGTATATAAAAGCTTTTAAAATAAATAAGAAACTTTAAACTTAAGATAAAAAAGTTTATTTCCTTTAGATATATACATACAAAGTATAATATATGTACATAAATACATAGATGTAGTATGTAATACAAAACAATGAAATGAATAGTCACTTTAAGGACGCAAAAATTCATATATTGTTGTTTGTCGTCTCTTTTTCTTTAAAATGGCGTCTTGAAATCGTATTTCTAATTTAGAAAGAAGCTCTAAAAACTCTGTATCTCCACGATCTTTGACAAAACTTTTGAGCTGCTTGGTCAAGGTAATAGCTTTACCATAATTTGGGATAGCTTCTGTTGGCACTGGAACCTCATCGACATCAGAATCTTCCGAAAGTTCTTGTACTTCAACTGGATTTGCAATTTCTTGTTCTGAATCTGGATCCTCAACATACAAATCTTCATCTACGTTCAAAAAATCATTGAGGTTTTCATTATCCGTCAATTTCAGTAAATTCTTATTTTTGAGGATATCTGAAAGTACACTAAGAGTCAAATCATCTAGGTCAGATGTATCAGCCTCAGTTAACTGGTCTTCACTTTGCATATTTACATGATTAAATCCTGCTTTGCAGAAGCAATTTTCAATTATCTCCTTGGTTACTTGGTCCCATACGGTTTTTGCCAAATAAACTGCATCCAGTGGTGTAATTTTCTTTATTAACTCAAAAGCTGTACCAACAGTTTTAATGTTTCCTAGCCGATGTTTGAGTATTAGACTTCGGTAATAAGTTCTAAAATTCTTTATAACCCTCTGGTCAAGTGGTTGAATAGCTGATGTACAATTAGGTGGTAAAAATAATATTTTTATATTATTTAAGCGAACGTCTTTGGGATGAGATCCCGCATTGTCTAAAAATAATAAAATGTTTCTTTTTTCTTTAGCCATTTTCCAATCTAGGTCTTGCAAAATCACTCTGTCATAATTTGTCCTGTCATCCAAGCTTTCTTATTGTATTTCCAAGTTACAGACAGGTTATTTATATTAATGTTTTTAAAAGCTCTGAGTTTAGCTGCCCTACCAATGACTAGGAGTTTTTCTTTTTCACCCGCCATATTTGCACAATGCAAAATTGTAAATCTCTCTTTGGGATACTTACCCCAACACATTTTTCCTTCTTTAATGTAAGCGTTTTGTCGGGTAGAGCCCTAAAATACAGGCCTGTCTCATCGGCATTATAGATGTTTCTCGGTGAATATCCCTTAATCAAAGAAGGACATTTTTTTAAAAACGATGAATTATCGTTTTTTTTCACGACAAACCTATTGGTAATCTCACTTTTTTATCTATTTTAGAATTTAATATGAAAAGAAAATCAACGCATTAATACAAGAAAACCTTATCTAAAAAATCATATGCATACCTTATTCACTTATTACTTATATCCAGTTAGACTAATAATAGCTGCATCTGATACCATATGAATTGGCGATTCAAGTTATGTACTTCAATAAAATTTAATCAATTAATTTAGTTTAATGAATACGAAGCAAATTGAACTACCTAACCTGTATGAACTGGGATTATATAGAGTAGCTGCTTCCCTTTTCTGACGTATATATATGTAATACGTACGTAGCATAAGGTATAAGTTCTTACGTTAATATCGCCTTTGGAACACTCTGTACAATTGAAAATGCATTAAGATCGTTAAAGAATATAGAGATGAATATTTTGGCGTCAATTGCTTTTCCTCATTACTATAATCAGCTGTAGCGTAAGAGGGTGACGTTTAAATGGAACATTATATATATGCCACATTCACGTGTTCTGAAAGACCTTCCAATAAGGTACAATATTTATAAAGTTTTTTTCTATTTATTTTCGTTCAAGAATTAAATCAAGAAGACAGTGAATTTCAGTACAAACAAGAAATTTTCAAGCCTCATCATGCTCTACTTACCTACCAAGTTGCATTAAAATCTGAATTTGGTGCCCGGAAACCTTTCCTTGTCAGTTATATGTAGTAGGTGGTTAGTAAGGTGGCTTAAAAGTAGAAATTATTCAGTTATATACCTTGATACCTTTTTCTTTATTCTCTAAGTGGAGGTAGTACTTTTTTTTATCAAATTCATAAGCTTATCTAATTTTCTCTTCGCAGTACTACAAAAGAGTAAGCGCAATATCTTGGATATTTATCCGTTGATGGCAAGAGATGTTTATACTTTTGCATTTACATTTTAACAAATTGATGTGCCATCAAGTTTCATTGATATCTAAATTTGGATTTGGAACCTTTTATTTAAAAATATTTTTAGAGCTTTTTAACATAGTTGCGGAAGTATATGCTAAAAATGTTAATATTTTCCTTAGGTCGTAATAGAACCATAACTGACTCGGTTCAAAAGTACTAACTCATTTTCCCTTATAAATCTAAAACAAATTCACTTGCTTTAATTCTTTTGTTTATAGGCAATGTGAATAAATTTATGCTATTTAACAAAAAGGACACTCTACATTTGGTAAATAGATTGGGCTCCATTCAAGCCAAGACAGATAATCTTCCTTGATAATATCAGCCGCCTTTTCTCCAACCATATACGCAGCAGAGCTAGTGTGTCCACTCACAGTTACAGGAATTATACTCGTATCAACGACCCTAAGATTATCGATACCGTGAACTCTCAATCGATGATCAACTATAGCTTCTGGGTCGTTCGCTGGACCCATTTTGCATGTTCCAAGCGGGTGATATCCCGTGCTAGTCACGTGCCTAAGCGCGCACTCCCAATATTCATCCGAATCGTCTTCGAGGTGATGGCAACCGCGTATAGGTTTGATTTGTTTCGCGCCGAATCTGTCGAACGGAGGAGATTCCATTATTCTGACAGCCTCCCTGATCCCTAAAATCAAGGTTTTGAGGTCGCTATTGCCGGGATCCGTGAAGAAATCCCCGTATATTTTAGGATGCGCTAGAGGATCGCTTGATCCTAGTTCCACACGTCCGTACGATTTTGGATGAAGTAAGGCGATGAGACAGCTTCCAATCGGCTGGTTCACGTGGGGCTGGTAAGTGGTTTCGTATAATTCCTTAGTTATTTGGACTAGGGCTTTATCTTCGGTCGAAAGTAAGAAATCGGAGAGATAGATAAATTCAATGTCAGTTGCTTTGGATCTTGCCAGGGGGCTTCTGGTGAAGATCAGAGCCTCTGCTACACTGATGCTACGTAATGGCCCTTCGCCTTCGTTGAAAAACTTGACGAACCATTTGTCCCTCAAAGCGTCGGTCGAATTGAAAGTTATTGATTGGTTGAAGGTGTACGCTAAACCAAAATAAATGATATGATCCAGCATTTTCTGGCCGACCGGTAAAACGTGTATTGGTTCGATGCCGTATTTCAACAATTGTTCCTTTGGTCCTATTCCGGATAGAAGCAGAACTTGTGGAGAGTTGATTGGTCCCCCGCTTAAGATGACTTCTTTGCCAGCATATGCAGTGTATATACATCCATCTTTATAAAATTCCACTCCATAAGCTGTTTTTTCGCTTATCAGAATTTTGGTAACCTGCGAATTGGTTCGTATGGTCAGATTGATTCTGTTTTTAACTGGTCTGATGTAACAGCTCTCACCACTGCACCTAAAAGGATATGAGCAAGATATGAAATACTTTTCACCACAAAATTGTGTCCTAAAAATATTAGCTAAGTGGTTCATTTTCGTAATACTTAACCCATTGACAGATTTACCTTAATCCGCGTTTGGTGAATGTTTGGAAATACGATACGCCTTTATTAGTTCTTCCATTTTGATCAACGTATTTATATCCGTTATACCTTGCAGATTCGATAAAAGCATCACCAGACACAGTCGAATACGCCTCCTCAACATGTAGAGGACCATAATAGCCTCGATATAAATCATCCCTGTAGCGTACCGTGCAATTTTCCATTTTTTTGAAGTAGGGAAGTACGTCTGCGTATGACCAGCCAGGATTTCCCAAGCTGGCCCATTTGTCGTAATCCTCTTTAGCCCCTCTGGTGGCCGCCATAAAATTTAGCAGCGAGCTTCCTCCAATTCCTTTACCTTTTGCGATTGACATTCTTTGGCTTGCTAACCCTATCGGGAAAAAAAATAAAAATTGATTTCTAATCTTTTCTGAAATTTTATATTACACCGCACAACAAAATATATTTTTTGTCGTGGCGCTTGTAAAATACGAACTGATTTAGGGTATTTCCGATGTGCTTGTCCCAAAAATAACTGGCGTTTCTTCTTAACAGCTCTAGTTTTTGAGATACACTTCCGGGAAATACATTACTTTTACGTATAAGCAGCAAAATCAAAATAATTTACTAAATATTTAGGGGATCCAAATTGTCTGTTTTTACCTGAAATCAGAATTATAATATAATTATAATTCTCAGTGTTCCCCATTATTCGAATAATGTACATGTATAACCCAACCCAACCCTAATCTCCACTACTTCATTTACCTCTAACATCGGGTTCTCTGTATCTCTGTTTGTATCCCACAGTTCAGTTTAGTATTTTGCTTCCGTGTGATGACTGTGTCAGCATGTACTAAATATTTGCTTTAAATTGTTGCATGAATATTAAAAATTCGGAACGACAACAATGCCTTCTACAAACAAACGGAATTCTGTGAACTACCCAGATGTTTTTTTGTTACATTCGTGATGAATACATTTTAAGGAAAGTAGAAAACCCATATATAAAGGGAATATTTGGCGTATTTTGGCGTTCAGTTAGGAGACCAGGATAAATCTTGGGCACCGCATTTTGTATGCAAAACATTTGCGACAGCGTATAAACGGAAAGAGAAATAGCTTAAGATTTGGAGTACCTATGGTAATGAGGGACCCCAAAAACCATCATGATGGCTGCTATATTTATTCTGTCAACATCAAAGGCTTTAATTGCAATAACCCGCATAAACGGGTGTACCCTAACGTGGAATCAGCAAGGTGACCTCTTCCTCATTCTGAATAAATACCTATTCCAACGTTTATTAACTTATGCTTCGGGAGGATGAGCCAGATACATCGTCTGATGCAGTTCCAGAAAAGTGAAGCTGATAGTGATTTTGAAGGATCATCAGCTAGTCCCCAACGCTTCAGCCAACAAGAGTTTAATGACATTGTTAGAGATCTGAACCTCTCAAAGGAGTCGTCCGAATTGCTTGCTTCCAGATTAAAGGAAGAGAACTTACTGTGACCAGGTTGTAATATTACATTTTATCGTAGCAGAGAGAAAGATCTGCTCTCGCATTTCTCTAAAGAAAACAACTTAGTGTTTTGTAACGATATAAGAGGTCTCTTGAAGAAAATGGGGTTAAATGAATACACGCCAAGTGAATGGCATCTTTTTATAAACAGTTGATCTCGAAGTTTAAAATGTGTACTTTTACACAATGGTAATAAAGACGGTTCTATACCTATTGGACATTCCACCACTATGAATACGAGACAATATCATTGGCCCTGAGAAATATCAAGTATGACGAGCATCATCGATCCAAAAATGGTAAATTTTCTCCTCGGGCAATAAAGTGGTTACACAAAATATCCTTGTTTCTTATGACTATGGGACAGCAGAGCTAATGCCCGGCGCTGAATTACCAGAAACTGGTGTTTAAGAAGTGTTTTAGTTCAAGGGGAACACATCGTTCTTAACGAACAGTTGGTTGACAGAAACAAAATCATCTTTCCAGCACTGCATATCAGGCTATGACTTATTAAGCAATTTGTAAAGGCTTTACCCCGAAATAGACAGTATTTTAGGTATTTGAAATAAAACTTTCCAAGGCTTACCACAGAAAAACTGAAGGCTGGAATTTTTTTATGGTCCCCAGATAAGGCAACTTTTAAATAAGTGGTTAAATAGTTTCTTGGAAGTCATAAAGTAGCAAATTACGTCGAATTATTAGAACAAATGCTTTCTGGTTTTCACACGGTCGGATGTAAGATGAGCATCAAGATTTATTACCTTCGCCGCCACTTAGATCGTTTTCCAAAACATTTAGGTGATATTAGTGAGGAGAAGGTTGAAGTATTTCACAAAGAAAGCGAGACTGTTCCGGTAAATCTCACGCAAGGAAATCTTATAAAAGGAAATTTTTAACTGATGATTGAAAGTTGTGGATGCATACTTTTCTGTTAAGTAAATACCTCCTACCCAATTTTTTTGTGTTTCAGTTAACAGTTATAAATAGTAATATTAAAAAAGTTACGTACATAACATTAACATTATATCTAATTTTGACCAATTTTTCTTAAATAGGGCAGAAAGAATGAATTTCGAAAACTATGATAAGAACAAATCCGACGGCCGTTTTGGATTAGGCAGTCCAAAATTACTTAATTACACATAAAAAATCCGAAGCACCAAAATGTCTGCTGGACAGTGTTACCTAATCCGAAGTTATCCTGTTTCTCTGAACGATATCCCCAATTCAAATCGGTGAACGAGGTTAATCCTGACCAATACGGAATATCGGTGACAATATCCGGCTCACCTCCAGCTTCTAATACTAATATTCTCCAATCCGGAACTTCTGATAATCTCCTGATCAACGCCGAACTTGCTGTACCAGCTCCTATTATTATAAAGTCGTATATCTCTGGAAAAAGCAAGAAATTATCACACGTTCTTCTCTGACTTCCGTTACGTACCCCCATTCAGAATATTTGATTGGAAGTAAGGTTCGTAATACCTATTTATTCGACCAGTTTCCTGAAGTCTGCATACCTTTTTTTGCACCTCTCGGAGAAGTTCTCGGGGTGTTTGAGCTTGGATACTTACCAGAAGAATTGAGGTGACCAGAATTACTACTTCTAATAAAAAACTCATTTCTCCTATTGTATGATATTACTTTTAACTGGTAGTAGCATTAACTGTTTTCAAGTTTTCAAACTTTATTGCAATATAATTTGGAATACATCTTAATATTTACAAAGTCTATTTATATAAGACCTTGCAAAAATAGTTTTCTGTTCTTTTTTATTCGCTCTGAATTTCACACACGTTTACAATATCGATATGATATCTGCCGCATCTTTCCTTGACTGCTTTATATGAACTAAACTAATTAACAAGCGGATTCTTAATTTATTCGCTAACCCCACCTGTCTCGATTATGCAAACAATTTCACTTATCATCTTCTGAAATTTCATTCGAGGTTGGAGCAGGTTTTGTAGAACAAAAAAAAAGAAGATATTAAAAACACATCTTTTTTCCGGATTATACAGGATAATGAAAAAGTGAAATATCAATTTGTCCTGAAGATAAATTAAGTTGATGAATATTGACTAGCTATTTTACCGAATCAAATTAATCAAATTTGAGTACAAGGTTAATTAAAAGTGAATAACTAGACTTGTCTGGAAAGTAAGCACCGTTTCATTCTACCGCCACCGCAGCGCTATTATCATAATTTCGCGCATGCACAAGTAACAAAATTAAAAAAAAATGAAAGTAAAAGGCGACTAATACTGAAGAAATAAATGTATTTCGCTTAAAAATAACTATCAAAATCTAACGTAAAATGTTACTTTTTCCTAATTCATTGTTAACAAAATTCTTAAACATTCTTTCAAAATTTTTTGCATTGATTACAGTTCGAACAATTCGTGGGATGTTGTTCTTTTCTTGTTGTTATTTCCCCTTTGTGCGATGCATATTAAAAAAGAAACTAGAAAAAAGCTTTGGTGGCATTTGATTATGAGGTGATGATCCATAAACATGTGAAGACTAGACTATTGATGTTTTCTATAAAAAAGTGAAGATATTTACCTTCTTGTTTGTTGGTACTTAATTTCGAACATTACTCGGAAAATGTCCACTCCAGGAACTCTCTGGCAACACACGTTAAGCTCCAATATTTGGTAAGAATACTTCTGCAAATCAACTCTTATGATGCTGTGAATTTGGCATTGCGGATGTTGAAGCAGAATGTTGCGTGCGTTAACTGGCCCGAAAATTATCTTTAAAAACTAATAAAGCAGTTACAAAATTTTCCAAAGTATTCTTTAGTACCACTCTCATAGTTTCAAAGATACTAACGCAAATAGCAAGGGGTATGTGCATTTAGAGAGTGTTACGCTAAATTAGTCTATAAATGCACATAGTGTCATTTAAATCGGTAGATACGCCTACCTGTGTTTCCTTATCAGTTTTTAACGAAAGAGCTTTCCTAATTTTAATTCTCAAAATGAAAAGATGATAATAATACATCACACAATAGCATTCGGTCATAAAAGTTGCCTTTATATCATAAAGTTGACTGCTCCAGTGACAACAGATGAAACTACGTATTGTAATTGCGGTAATTTTTTTCCAGCTATTGTAACAACTGACATAGAACGAATTTTAAAATGTATGAATGTTGTTCTGTATCTTCGGTATACATCGCGGTAGCCATGATCTAATAAGTTTTTTTTTTTGAAAACGAAGCCGTGATACCTCTATTTGGTTTTTCATATTTGCTATGGTTTCCAAAGCATCTTGTCAAAACATTACAAGTTATTTTAAGCAATATATTTTCAATGCTCAACGTTCTACGCTATTTGAAGGTGACGAGATTATACTATTTATATTTTATGTAAGTTACTGTCGATAAATATTAATCGGATTATACTTTTTTTAGTTTTAAATTAAAACTAGAGCAATGTCTTTGACTAATAATTACCTTGACCGCAACCTCATAAGCCAACACTCTTAATAGAATGAGTAGAACAGAATCAATTCTAGGTGAATATGTAAATATAGGGTGTACTACCTGGATTGGTGCCGTAAAAGTAGGTGCCAATATTTGTAAGTATCAGGTCATCTTGCTATAGAATGAAATTCATAGCTGTTGTGAATGTTAGATTCCAAGAAATTTGACTCAGAAATTCATGAATCAAAGATCGACCTTGATTGGAATGTTCTGTCTGTGTTACGTGTTTAATTATTTACATCTGCAAACTGTTCTTGTTAAACTTAGCCATTTTAGATATTTTACTTTCAGTGGTTACCTTTACAAAATAGGGGTTATGATATTCAACAACATCTATAATTTTGTACTTTATTAAAGTAGTAATTTGTCATAAATTCGTGAGGTACCACAGAAAAATGTAAAACACTTATTGCACTATTACAGCCACTCTATGTATGTATGTACATTCCACTAGAAAACGTTTATTAATCAATATTATATGTCTCTGTGCCTTCCTTATTTATAAGCAAATAAGTGATCTTCTTTAATTATATCTGCTGCCTTTTCTCCGATCATATACGCAGGTATGTTAAGATGTGCGGTCAAGCTGATGGGAATTATACTAGTATCAACTACCCTTAGGTTAGCGACACCGTACACTCTCAACCTATGATCTACAACGGCTTCCGGGTCTTCAGCAGGACCCATCTTACAAGTAGTGCTCGGATGGAAGACCGACGTACCCAAATGCCTCAGAACGCATTCCCAGTACTCGTCAGAATCGTATTTGAGATGCTGGCAGCCATAAACTGGCTTGTCAATTTCTTTGGTACCATACTTATCGAACGGTGGTGTTTGCATGATTCTTTTAGCTTCCCTAATTCCAGCAATCATAGCTTTAATATCCTCATTTCCAGGATCGGTAAAGAATCCGGTGAATATCTTGAGATGGTCAAAGGGATTTGCAGATCTAAGCTCCAAGCGTCCGTGCGACCTTGGATGGAGTAAGAAAACTCCACACGCGCCCATATATTGACCTTCGTATGGTTTCATTGTAAAGTTATATGTTTCGTCATTTACACCAAACGTACCTCCCAAACCGAGACCACCGCTTGAAGCGAAGGAACTCCCTGTATAGACAATCTCAATGTCTGTAGATTCATTGGGCGCTATTGAAGTTCTCGTAAATAGTATGTTACCCCCGGTTCCAGTATTTGCTAGCAATCCCGTACGTTTGTTGTAGAGTTGCTTGAACCATTTATCATCTAAAGCCGCTGTTCCATTAAAAGTTAGTGGTTTATCGAACGTATACGCTATATTAAGGTAAGATGGATGGTCTAGCATCTTCCGTCCGACAGGCAAATAGCAGACTGGTTTGATTCCGAATTTAAGTAACTGGTCTTCTGGACCTATCCCAGATAACATAAGGATTTGTGGAGAAGCTATTGCACCAGCACTGAGAATCACCTCTTTATTAGCATATGCGATGTACTTGTGACCATTCCTGTAGAATTCTACTCCGTATGCTGTCTTGTGATCGATGAGTATTTTGGAGACGTGAGAGTTAAGGCGTATAGTTAAATTCGGTCTGTCCTTTATTGGTTTGAGGTAACATCTTTCTCCACTACACCTGTGAGTTAAAAAATTGTATCTAATTAGCTTTTCTGATGATTGAAATTCTTTTCCTCCTTTCGGGAGGGAACAAATTCAAAAAGGATTACTTGCAACTAAACAGCTACACAGAAAGGTTAGTCGGTGGTAAATTAGTGAGGCAGTCAAAAGTATTTTTGCTTTTGATGTACCTGAATCCATCCTTAATGTTCGTCTGCAGATAGGACACTCCTTCATTAGTTCTCCCATTGTAATCCACACAGTCATACCCAGCATTCATGGCTGCATCGAGAAAGACATCGGCGTATTCGCCTGTATAGATTTTCGACGCGCTAATAGGTCCATCATATCCCCGATATATTTCATCTCTATAACGAAGAGTGCAATTTTCTAGTCTTTGGAACACCGGAAACACGTCCACGTATGACCAACCAGGATTTCCTAAGTTTGCCCATCTGTTATAGTCCTCCTCAACACCCCTCGTGAATATCATTAGGTTAAGTGTGGAGGAACCTCCAAGCGCCTTTCCTCTAGGATAATGAATTCTTTGATTTTTCAATCCTGTTTTTGAAGAAATAGATCACGTTTGCAAGCTTTTTAATATTCAGGAGATTTTACCTAGTGCAATGTTATTTTCCTTCTCGCTATAATATTTCCAATTTTGCTTTGTGTAGTGGAGAATTGGCGACCAAAATGGAATATCCGTTAGGATATCCGGTTCTCCGCCTGCTTCTAGAAGTAGTATTTTCCAATGGAAGATCTCTGATAATCTATAAACGAGAGCTGAACCTGATGATCCAGCACCTACTACTATGAAGTCGTAAACTTCTGAAGTAATAGTATAGTAAGTTAATTTAGTTAGTTAGCACTTTTTACCAACTCTAACCTCCATTTTCCAATTTAGGTTCTGTGTAGGCTTCATAATCGCGTTGGATTTCTCCATTTTGTTCAAGTTGACGCACCTTCTGCCGTAGCATCTCTATAAATTGTAGTTCATTTGTATTACTTTGATCTTGACATTTGATATTGGACACCAACACTGTTATTATTGAAATTTGCAGAACAAGATGCATGATTTTTAAAACTATATGCATAGACACAAAAACACGCAAGCTATTAAATCGTGTACATGTTATTAATATTCTCGATTAACGAATGTTTTATATAATTCCCCTTCCGATAGGCTAGTTTCGAGAAGCTGTCACAACCAGTCTCTGTAGCATAATTCGGTGAAATTTATGAGTAGTGAAGCGAAAGTGCAGATTCGTTTATGTAACTTTTTTTGTTTGGCATCTTTTCATGTAATATTAAAAGCGTTTTTTGATTTTGTTGGTAATATACTGAGTACTTTAGTGCGGTTCTAGTAATTTACGATTTCGTGTTAAATTTCCTTTGAAATCACGAAAAAAAGAATAATAAACAGACAGAAACCTTTTGGAATATAATTAAGAGTTCATCGTCTCTTTTGCTAGTAAATACAAAAAATAAATATTTTTTTCTAGTAACAATAACTGTGGAAGGAATATTTAATACATTCGATATCAACTAATCCTCTCTTTTTAATCCTTTGTGCCAGACCAATCAAAAATTAACAATTTTCAACTATTATTTCATACATTTGTTTTAAATGTTAAAATTAACATATTAACACTTGAAAACTTTCTACCCAAAATTTCTAGAAATATGGAAATTAATGAAATATTGTCCTGAAACGCGTAAGAAGTATTATCGAGGGGGACAACTTTCTATGCAAAGAGTTGACTCACCCAATTTATACCTTTACCCCAAGGAGCAACTCCCTTAAAAATCTTATGGATATCTCTTTTGAAGCAGTATATCTTGCCGTATGAAATTGATCGATTGTCTGTTTTGTTTTAGGCTTAAGTATATGTTACTCAAACACACGTAATGTTTATTAATTATTATCGAGGGGAACAACTTTTTATGCAAAATTGCTGCTGAAGATAGTAGCTTAACTGTCGAAACGTGCGTCCAGCTTACAGAAGTGATGTGTTTCAAAATGCCATTATCACAGTGTTCGAGTTTTGTGATTTAGAGACATTTTTGGAAGTCTTTAAGTTCGAGCCGTTACTCGATATAGCTATATCTGCTTCGCGTTAATGAACCAAAAACAGTTTTTGACCTCTTTCAATAATTTCAGATTTTTGAGGCGTTAACGTGGAAATAAAATATTTGAAAATATTCTAAAATCTGCAAAAACATGAATTAAACAGAGTTGTTAAACAACTATATAACAGTGAAAAAACGCCGATGACTTGGTGAGATAATAGCGAACAATTTTTGATTTAATTGATGATAGTTGATGATACGAGAGCGACCTGAAATGTTTACGGAATCGGCAAGAGATGGCGCACGAATGCTGACGTGGATTCATTGGTCGGCAAGGGCAACCTTTTTTATGGCAACTGTCAAAATTTCAGATGTCTACTGTCAATAGTTCTTGTTTAAGAGTGTGTTTTGTGTGGCAAGTCAGGTAGTTTCGCAAAAATGGATAAAATCGAATTTCGTGCAGTGATAGAACACTTCTGGATGGCTGGGAAAACGGCAATGGAAATTCGAATATTTTGCTAGAGGTTCATGGCGGATGTACTCCATTATTTTCGACCATCAGGTTCTGGGTGAGCTAGTTCAAACCTGGCCGCACAAGCACAGGTGACGAACCGTGCAGTGGACGCCCAAAGACCTCTACCAACGATGAAATGGTCGATAAGATAATGTCGTGTTAGCCGATCGCCTATTGAGGCTGAAATAGTTAGCAGAGACAATAGGCGTCTCAGAAGAACGCGTTAGCCATATCCTACACTAAAATTTGGGTATCAAAAAGCTTTCGGCGCGATGGTTACCGCATTTCCTCACACCGGAGCAAAAACGAAATCGGGTGACCGTTTCGGAGGAGCGTCTGACCAGGATCTAACGCAATCCAAGGGATTTCTTCGTGCGTTTCGTAACTGTGGATGAGACTTGATTCCACTATTACATACCTGTGATCAAGAAACAATCGAAGCAGTGGACTTTTCCGGAAAAATTAGCTCCGAAAGAAGTAAAGACCGTTTCATCGGCCGGAATGGTCATGGCGCAATACTACAATGATTTATTGACCCAATTCGGTGCAGTATTGAAGGAGAAACGGCCTCGTTTGCAGCGGTAGAAAGTCCTTTTCCACCACAACAATGCGACGGCTCATTCATCCCGCATCGTAGTGTCCAAATTGAATGAGTTGCGCTACGAATTAGATTCTCATCATCTATATTCACCGGACCTAGCCTCCAGCGACTTTTTCTATTCCCTAACCTGAAAAGATCACTGGGAGGAAAGAGATTTACCTCAAATGAGGAGGTGATCGGTGCAGCAGATGGCTATTTTGCAAACCTCGAAACATCCTACTTTTCCGACGGCTTAAAGAGACTGAAACACCATTTGAAAAGGTATATACTGATTTTCGACGCGACTACATCTAAAACTAAAAAACCACACCAATACCGTGTTTTTCTTGTCGATTCTGGAAACATTTCAGGTCACCCTCGTATATATAGCCGGAAACTTATCCACATGCAATATGAACGAAACGCGATTTATATGTTTAAAACGTTTTTCTTAATACTGTTTCTGTAGTTTTCTCTTTTTCTATTTTTAGCTCTTGTATACTTTAAAAACAATTTCATGTATATACTTCGCGAAATAGATATAAAATCCTCCTACAATCCTAATGTAATTTAACAACTATTAATGAATCATACACCAACTACATGGTCAGCACTACTTTATGTAATTATTAATTCTCTTCGTGTCTCTATTTCTGTTTCCTTTAGGAATAGAGTTCATGGGGAATAAATTAATCGAGAATTATGTCCTTTTTATTTTTTTATCCGCTAAAATGGACAAGGTTGAAATATTAACTTTCACTATGTAACACTTAGTAACTTTTGACCAAAATACTTATCTTAAATTGGCATCGCAGTCAGAAGAACCTAACGAAGCTCCCTCCTTTCCCCTTCTGTTGATTTACACCCGCTGCGTCAAGAAGGTGGCACAGTTTCATAATGCACGGAATATTCGACAAAATAACTACGGAGCTACATCGTCACACGTGCGATCGGTATGAAGGTTGCGCAAATAATAATAAAACGTACAATATAAAAAATAGACATACTATACGAAGGACTACCAGATAGAAATCATTAATCTCATGAGGAATCTGGAAACTCAGCTAATGAGAATAGGCAATTATTTAGAAGGCAGCTATCTAAAAATGTCTAGAAAATAACACCAAAATAATAATAAATAATAACATTAAAAATGCTGTTAAATACAGCTTCTCATGGTATTGGTGAAATCATTCACGAGAAAGACAATGTGGCGGGACAAAAACGCCAACACAGCGTGGTTTCGAGCGGTTTTTGGCTCAACGTATTGCAATACCCTCTCTGCTACTATCACCATATCTATCTAACGTTACAGCTGAACTAGCTAGCCCCAATAGAATAAAATACTTGTTTGTCGTTAAACACAGCAAAAACAAGCGGGTACAGTTTCTCAACCCTTCTCCCGAGCAATACATGGATTGCCAGTCTCGAGAGGGCGCGCACAAGAACAATGTATAGGGTAACTGCACATGTGAATGATTTCTCAGGCTTACCGTGACGTATTAAAAGCACATCTAAAAATGGCTAGAAAATAACACCAAAGATAAAAATACTGTTAAATACAGCTTCTCATGGTATTGATGAAATAATTCACGAGAAGGACAATGTGAGAGATAAAGAATGGTAACACACGGACATGTTTCTGCCTACATCGCATCATTAGCGTGCCAAAAGAATAAAACACTTGTCTGCCGTCAAGCACAACGAAAAAGGCAGGTACAGTTTTCCAGCTCTTCTCCTGAGCAATACATAGATTGCTAGTCCCTAGAGGGCGCGCACTCTTCAACTTACAATCTACATTTATCGCAAGAAATTTAACGTTGCCTACATTGGGAACCGCTGACATATAATCCACAAGTTTGTTTATTATAAAAGTGGATTGCATCCGTTTTAGGTTCAATTGGTTATAAATTTAGATTTGCACCAGTCAACTATATAATTGTTTGTTTTTATAGCAGTTTTTGTCGTACTCTCTACAGCATTTACCGATGCAATACACGAGAGGCGAAGCCGTGTCATACATTAAAAATCAGGTGGAGCCCAGAATCGATCCCTGAGGGACATCTCTATGAATAGTACTCGTAGCTGTTTCGAACCTCTGTTTCATCCCATCCACAACCGCTGACAGTGATACTTTTTGTTTTCTAGAACTGAGATATGAGTTGATGAGATGTAATATATTATCCCGTACCTTTAGCATAGCTTTTTAAATAAGAGACCATTACCAATAGTATCGAATACCTTTGAGATGTCTTAACAAGTTCCTACAGTATTTTATCCTATATCTATGGCATTAATAACAGTATCCATGAAGTTGTACATAGCTAATTCTATAGCTCGGCCAAATTTGGAATGTGGTTTGTTTCTGAATTGGACTTAGTATAGTATTTGGGATTATTTTTAGGTAGACTTGAATACACGTAACATGCATTTCGCAACGCTTTATATATGTAAAAGTAGAATATTTGTGTGTGTAAAGACAGAACATATTAAAATATTTGTTCGGACGGTATAAAAGTTTAATTGGTAATTAGTTGTAACGATGTACTTAAAATACGTAAGAAATGTAAAGCTTTTGTGTTTATTACATCTCTTTCCTATACAAGATTTTTTTTTTTTCCTAAAAAATGGTTACAAGTTTGTATTTTACTTATGTGTAAATAACATCACTAATTACTAAGGTAGCACGTTCGGTATACTGCTTAGTATATAGTGTATGTTACGACTTAAAATTTGTAGAAATTGTTTCAGATACGTTTCATTTCCTTTGTCTTAGTCAATGGAATGCAAAATAACACTATTTAATTATTTTATCAGTATATCCCATCGTAATTTGATTTGTAATCAAACAAATGATCTTCTTTTATGATATCGGCGCTTTTTTCTCCAACCATAAACGCAGGGATGTTAGTATGTGCACTTAAAGTAATAGGAATTATGCTAGTATCGACTACCCTTAGATCTTTGATACCATACACTCTCAATCTGCTATCTACAACAGCTTCTGGATCATTGGGAGGTCCCATCTTGCACGTGGTAGTCTGATGGAAAACTGTCGAAGCTAGATGCCTGATTGCGCATTCCCAATATACATCGGAATCATACCTGAGGTGCTGACAACCGTAAACCGGTCTATCCATCGGTTTGATGCCGTATCTATCGAATGGAGGCATTCGCATGATCCTGTTAGCCTCTCTGATTCCAGCGATAACCGCTTTAACGTCATCATTTCCAGGGTCACTGAAATATCCCGAATAAATCTTCGGATGGACGAACGGATCGGCAGACCTTAGTTCGATACGTCCGAATGATTTTTGGTGAAGTAAGATTACACCACAGTCTCCAGAATATTGACCTTCATAGGGTTTAAAGGTGTAGTCGTACGTTTTATCATTTACGCGTGTCAACCCTGCAAAACCATTGGCGCGATTGGTAGAGAAGCTAGCGGAAGTATAAAGCAGTTCAATATCGGTAACTTTGCTGGCTGCCAATGTTGTTGCGGTAAATAATATATCTTCTACGGTACCGATGTTAGTTAGTGGTCCCGTACCTTCATTAAAAAGCTGTGTAAACCGTCTATCTTCTAGGGCATCAGTGTTATTAAAACTTATGGGTTGGTTGAATGTAAATCCTAGATTGTAGTATGCTGGATGGTCTAGTAGTTTTTGCCCAACTGGTAAGTCGCGTATTGGCCTAATACCAAATTTGAGCAATTGCTCGGCTGGACCTATTCCAGATAGAAGAAGAATGTGAGGTGAACCAATAGCGCCCGCGCTGAGGATGACTTCTTTTTGAGCGTAAGCGATATACGCCCTTCCATTTTTGTAATATTCAACTCCGTATGCTGTGCCGTGGCTGATGAGGATTTTAGTGACATGCGAATTAAGACGGATAGTTAGATTGGGTCTGTTTTTAATCGGTTTGATGTAACACCTTTCGCCACTACATCTGCAGATTAAAAACAAAAGATTAATATAGTCTGTGTATAATTCACAAATGTACCTTAGTAACCGGACATTCCCCGTAGGTATGTTGACTTAGTCAACATTATTTAATTGTTAAATCAGCTGTGTTCAGTATAAAATGAAATTTTACTTCTACACATACATCATCAAAGTTTCTTTGTTTTTTGGAGCTCGTTATAGCAGGTGTATGCATAAGTTTTTTTTTCCGGTTTAACTAAGAAATGGCGCCAGCGAAAAGCACGCAGCGTATTAATTTGACACGCATGTCATTTTGTTTGTCTGACATATAAACTACAAACGCACGCAAGTTGAGTCCGCCAAAAACTAGCGTCTTTGCTTTATCGTTCAGTGATTATGTCGAGTTTTATGCCTGAGAAAGAACATTTGCGGCATGCATTACTTTTCTTATTTAGTCAAAAGAAAAAGGCTGCTGGAGGTCATCGCTTGGTAGTAGAAGCATATGGTGAACATGTGAGACATGGTTTCGAGAATTTAAAAGTGGTGGTTTCAATGTGAAAGACAGTGAGCCCTTTGGTAGACCATAATAATGCGAAGAACAGTAATTGTAGGAGTTATTGGATGATGACCCAACTCAAATTCAACGGCAATTAGCAGAAGTATTACATGGGGAAGATTAATAAGCTCGGTAAGTTGGTCCCGCACTATTTGAATGAATGTCAAATAGAGAATCGCAAAGTCACCTGTGAAATGCTGTTTTAACGTCACGAAACTAAATAATTTTTGCATCGAATTGTGACGGGCGACGAAAAATGGATTTACTTTGAAAACCCGAAGCGAAAAAAAACGTGACTTTCAACTGGCGAAGCTGGTCCTTCAACACCAAGGCCAAATCGTTTCGGCAACAAGACCATGCTCCGTGTCTGTTTTATGGACTCTTGAAGCCCGGCGAAACCGTTAATACATAACGCTATCGCCCAACAAACAATTAGTTTAAACCTCACATTAATCGAAAGATGACCGGAATGAAGAAGAGAATGCAGAAGACGTGGCAAAGTGACTTTGCTACACAGAAATGCGCTGTTTTACGCAAGAAAACCAGTGAACGACACGTTGAAATTGCTTAGATAGGACATCCTTCCACACCCGTCGTACTCCCCAGACCTGATGCCATCCGACTATCACTTCGCCCCATCAATGAGGCACGCGCTCGCAGAGCGGCACCTCAGCAATTTCGAGGAAGTTGGAAAATTGCTCGACGAATGGTTTGCCGCAAAACGCAAGCAATTTTGCTGATACTGTATTTGTTTGCTTTTAGAAAAAAAACCGGAAAAAGATTATGCATGCACGTGAACTTTATTTTTAAAGTCTTTTAGGCGAAATCAAATGCTAAGTGGCATGAGATATAGTAGTCGCAAAGGGCATCTAACTGGTGGCGTTAAAATATTTTCAAAATAAGAAGATGCTGGCGTTGGTGTCGGAAAAATTAATGATTTGCAATTTGTCGAAGTCAGGGAATAATATGGACCTAAATTTCAATTACTTGGAGAAGTTCTGGCAGAAGCATGTTTATAAACTGTTGTCGAACATTTCGTCGCTAAGTGTTGGTGACATTAAAATTGAAGGGAAGCTTATGGCGAAGAAATATCTAATAATATTAGAGCAATATGCTACATCTTTTGGCCATGATCTAAGTGGTAACAATTTCTTCCTGCAGCAAGATAACGGTTCCAAGCGTACTCCTCGATTGCTCAAGATCTATTTAAGTCAGTCAAAAGAGGACGAAGTAGTTCGCATTATCCTCTGGCCTCCCCAAAGCCTGGACTTAAATATTATCCAACATGTTGGAGATTATCTTGACGCATAGAGATTGAAAGGGCACTAAAGACTTTAAATGAATCGTGGAACATATTATAACAAGAGCGGTATCGTATTCCAGACGATTACATCAGAACGCTGTATGATAGTCTCTCGACTCGTGTAAAGGACGCTGTACAAAATAAGGGTAGCCATACAAAATATTAAAAAACTAAAAGTTCTGGAGATGTTCAGTATACTATTTACTGATACTAACATTGTTAACGTTTATCGGACTATATAGTTACTTAGATTGTGATGACACGTTTTCTCTTAAATTTCCTTTGTATAAAATTTATTTAGGTGCCTTTTTCTTTTGCACAATAGTGTATGTTCAGATGGATATTTTCGCGGTGGCCGTATATGAAATAATATTTCCTGATTTCCGACCACGAATGTTGTTGAACAGGTTCGTTGCCGATCGCTAGCCGAACGAGAGCGTCCGGAAGAAGATGAGTGGAATCTCGTCGACCTAGTCGACGTAGAAACATACATGGTCAGAAACCCAGTAATACTATTTCAATCTCACTGCCTTGCGCGCTTGCTTATCAGTCTCGAGGTACCGGATTCGAACCCCGAAGTTGTGCGGAGATGCGATGGCATGAATTATTATACGGGTAAAAATGTGGATGTTAGACACAAATTTGTCGATATGAGTAAGGCGGTGTATTAAAAATACATTGGCGTAGTCGTTGGGCATTATTTAATGGGTACTCCAAATAACTACATGTTTTTTTTTTACTTGGGATTACCATAATCTCCTAGATGTTCTAATTTAATGCGCAACAATTGTCAATTGTCATTATACCTGGCAAGAGGTTGAATCAAGAACCATATAATTACTTTGAGCTGATAAATGGAAGATTTGCATCAAGTTAGGCTTGAGTTCATTAGATTCTGAATAGTAACAGGTATCCAGAACGGTTCTTAAAAGTGAAGTGAACTATTCTCAACAATTCTGCAAAATTACCAGTTCTGCACTAACTCTAATTCCAAAAGTTATACGGCTAGATCTTTACACCAAAGAGAGCAGAAGTTCCCATATTAGAGGAAATGTGAAGGCCTTACCTTAGCCCGTTCTTAAGATTAGATTGAATGAACGACACTCCTTTGTTAGTTTTTCCGTTATAATCCACATATCTATATCCAGCATTTTGCGCTGCTTCAGCGAAAGCTTCACCAGATGTTGTTATATACGGTTCTGCTACTTGGATCGGCCCATGGTGACCTCGGTATACATCATCTTTAAAGTAAAGGGTGCAATTTTCCATCCTTTTAAAAATCGGAAAAACATCTCTGTATGACCAGCCAGGATTTCCTAGACTGGCCCATTTGTCGTAATCCTCCTTAACGCCTCTGGTAGCGACCATGTAATTGATCAACGAAGAACCCCCGAGGCCTTTTCCTCTAGGGAAATGCAACCTTTGATCGACCAAACCTATATAGAATCATGTAGTAGATAAATTTAGTAAAATTCTTTTTTTTTTGGAGTACCTAAAGCTACATTGTGTTCTCTCTCAGTATAGTACCTCCAATTCTGTTTTGTATAGTGGAGTAGGACCGACCAAAAGGGAATATCAGTAAGAATATCAGGTTCCCCACCTGCTTCTAGTACCAATATTTTCCAATGCAGAATTTCCGACAATCTGTATATCAGAGCTGTTCCTGATGATCCAGCTCCTACTATTATAAAATCGTAAATTTCTGCGGAAAATATAATGAATGATGGAATTAAACGTACACTTTCTTCTTTAGCGACATCAAACTCACCTCCATCTCGAAGCGGCGGTTCAGTATAACGTTCGCGATCTCTTCTAATTTCACCATTCTGCTCGAGACGACGCACCTTTTGTCTTAGGGATTCTATAAATTCCAGTTCATCTCGAAAATTTTCACTTTCACAATTAACTACGTTAGCCAAGAATATGAGTATCCATGCTTGCAGTGGGATTCGCATTATTTAAGAAGTTGATATGTTTCACTGCGTATGTTTTTTTCTTTTGTAATAGATTTTGGAGCCGTTTAATTTATATAGACCCCTTCCTCTTATAATGGTTCAGTAAACAATATTTAAACCCCAAAAAGAGAAGTGCACATACATATTTACTACGATTTGTTTGTAATATAAATTACACAAAAGGAAATATTAATATTCATTAAGACGTCTATAAAAATGTGTGTAACGTACACATATGATATAATCTTGAATATCATTCAGCTATTATAACAATGTTAATAATATGCTACTTTTTGGATTTATATTTGTGTTGTGATGTAATTATTTCTTTATTCCTACATATTTTAAAAGTATTCGTGGTTACTTTATACGACCATTTTTTTTTAGTTTCTTGAAATGTGTAGCAATATTTTGCCACATTTCCTTTTCATCTAAAAAAGAAACTCTAATGATAGCAGTTAGTATGTCTTTTGTTTATATGAGAAAGTGACAAATATAGCAGGATTTCATGATATCGCACATGGGAATTATACAAACATATACACATTACTAAATTAATTAAAGCTTACATCGTACCGGGACTACGCAATACATTTTTTGATAATAAAACAAGTATGTAACGATATTAATGTAATAAATATTTCGCCACAATAATTAGTCTCACATATGTACGTTACCGTCCATATTAGTTCGGACGCGCAAATAAAGTTAAATAAAAACGACAAAATATTCAAACTCATTTTCCCAAAACTTAGAAGGCATCCACTTTTCGAGGACGCTATTTGGCATATTAGTTCATTCCTTTTGCAAAATGAGGTGTTCTGTTGAGGTAGGGGATACTTTTTGGACCCTCCTGTCCAATTCGTCCCATAACAGCTCGATGGGGTTTAGATCGGGGTTTTGCGGCGGCCATGTCATTACTTGTAAAGTGCCATTATCTTGTTCTTCATTCAAGAAATTTTTACATATCACTGCTGAGTGTTTGGGATCGTTGTCGTCCTGTATGATGAATACAAAATATTCGCCAATTAGACGTTGCCCCGAAGGTATTCCATTTTCCTGCAGTATTTCTAAATAACCCTTTTTTCGCAAAATATCTTCGATTCCTTTCAAGTCTCTTGTACTGGCGTAGGAAAACCACCCCCAAATAACCACAGAACTTCTTCTGTGCTTGACAGTTGCCACTGCAAGATCCTGCAACAATATTTGGCCTTCCGCTCTTCCTACAAAAACGCGCCTTGATTATTCGAACACCTCTAACTTTGACTCATAAGTCCATAATACCCTTTTCGAATCATCCACTGTCCAATTTCTATGTGTTTCTGCCTGCTAAAACTGTTTTTGCCTGTTTACCTGTCGAAGTAGAGGTTTTTTTTTGTTGCAATACGGCCGCGAAGATTTGCAGCTTTTAATCTCCTTTTCACTGTAGTAACAGAAATTTTTCTTGCACGGTCGCGATTCATTTCGGCGGCTATTTCTGGTGCTGCCAGTCTCCTGTTTCGCTTGCTCAGCAATTTAATACGTTCATCATTGGCGTGAGTTATTCTCATACGACCTAAACATAACAGTAACAGTCGATCTATTAACGTATTTTTTCGGAAATTTGACGCACTGAATAACCTTCTTCATTGGAAGCAACAATTACCGAGCCCTTTTCTAAAGTTGTCGGTTTTCGTCTCGGTATTTTAATAACTTTAATAAGGTCTACATAAAAAAATACGGTCTTAACACTAACACACGCACAAGCAGGTTCATTTAGAAACTTAAGCATTTATCTATACACTTTCGGGTGGTCTGCTCCCACCCCAGAGAGTATTGTAAATTAAGAAAAGCAATTCTATTATCTTTTAGTACAGTTTAGAACATTTTACTGGGTATCCGAACTAATATGAACGGCAGCGTACATATATATATATATATGTATATAAATTATACAGCCTTTTTATCATTTCTCTATTGCAAGAAATTACCTTAGTTTTTTTAAGTAAATGAAACGTGAATCATTCTCCTATATCTCAATCATAAATATATATATATATATATATATATATATATATATATATATATGCACAAGTATAAACAACAAGATAAAGTGAAAGTAACACATGGGCTGAAAAGTCCCGGGCCTAACAAAGAAAACACGGTTTTTTTGGTTCAAAATTAGTATTATCCATCAATGTAATCTCCATCAAGAGCAACGCAATCATTCCAGCGCCGCTCTAACATTTCAATACCACTTTTGTAGAACGATTTATCTTTTGCCTCAAAATAGGCCTCAGTTTCAGCGATAACCTCTTCATTCGTGCGAAATTTCTTACCGGCGAGCATTTTTTTGAGGTCTGCGAACAGCTAGTAGTCGCTGGGAGCCAAATCTGGCGAATACGGTGGATGTGGGAGCAATTCGAAGTTCAATTCATGTAGTTTCGCCATTGTTTTGATGGACTTGCGACACGGTGCGTTGTCTTGATGAAACAATTTTTTTTTCTTTGCTATATGCGGTCGTTTCTTTCCAATTTCGGCCTTCAAACGCTCCAATAAAGTTATATAATATTGACTGTTGATGGTATTTCCTTTCTCAAGATAGTCGATAAATATTGCACCACGCACATCCCAAAATACCGAGGCCATAACCTTTCCAGCCGATTGTTGTGCTTTCGGGCGCTTTGGACGAGGTTCACCTGTTGCTGTTCACTCAGATGACGATCGTTTTGATTCCGGAGTGAAGTAATAGATCCATGTTTCATCCATTGTCACATATCGACGCAAAAATTCCGGTTTGTTACGTTTAAACATGGCCAAACACTGCTCAGAATCATCAACACGTTCTTGTTTTTGGACAACAGTGAGCAAACGCGGCACCCACTTTGAACAGAGCTTTCTCATAGTCAAATGCTCATGCAATATAAAGCCAATACGTTCTTTTGATATCTGTACGATGTCAGCTAACTCACGCAACTTCACTTTTCGATCATTCAAAACGATTTTGTGGATTTTTTTGATGTTTTCTGGTGTTACCGCCTCGTTTGGACGTCCACTGCATTCTGCATCATCGGTGTCTCTACGACCACGTTTAAAGTCGGCAAACCAACGTTTTATTGTTGTTTCTGATGGAGCGGAGTCCCCATAACACTTTTCAAGACATTGCTTCGCTTGAACGGTATTTTTTCCCATCAAGAAGCAGTGTAAAATTAAAACACGAAATTGTTTTTGATCCTTGTTTTGAAAATAACAAAAGTAGCGTGACTCTTAGCACAATAACTCACAAACTAATGAATAGAATATCATGAAATTTTAACAGCTGTCTTTTGAAGGTTAGTACTAACTGAGAGAAAGGTGACTGCAATAAAACTAGCGTCATCTATGTGTTAGGCCCAGGACTTTTCGGCCCATGTGTTATGTAAGTCATAATTCATATTGTCAAGTATTGCAAGTAATAATAATCCATGCTTTTGCATCCCCTAACAACTTTCACGAATTACAGGGAGCCTCAACCCGCCAAGAGTTATTATAATAACTCATGCCCAACACAGATTTTGCTGACTTCTATCTGAGACGTGCTTCTTACTAACTTGGTTGCGGCGAATCCGAAAGTCATATTAATATTTGCATATCATGTCAAAATCTAACTCTGTCCCGTACCATGCTATTTGAAGAACCACTAATGCGGCTAAGTTGTTAAGTATTGATAACATATAAACAAAATAGAAATTTTACTAATTCATTTATTTATTTAAATACAATGTTAGTCACGAGTATAGTGCGTGTATTAATTTCAGTAATCATTAAGAAATATAGGAGCACTCGTAAAAATACAAACAACAATCAAGGAATAAATGTTCGTTTGCTGCACTTTCTGCTGTGTATGGTCTTTGGCAGTCGTTTTGAACACTCCAATAGTAGTCAGCCATCATATGAGAATCCCATCTTCCTTGGCACCGAGTTTGCATGGTTTTTAAATCTTTTTCGTCGCTTACAGCGCCTAAATGTTCAGTAAACCTATCTAGATGTCTTTGAAGGAAATGGAGCTTTATGCTCATGTTACAACCTAGGCGGTGAAATGTTTGAAGCATTGATTTCACGAGATCAATGCGATATCTCCAATAGTCAAGCAGCATAATGGCGCTGATCTCTAACACCATCAGCTCGAAATTGGTCTGGGAATTCCTAGAAAAACTAAATAACCTCGGAACCTAAAGAAAACGGAGTCGTACTATACTGGGTACCACTTACAGGAATCAATGGCGACGAGAAAGCAACTTCGTTTGTGGGATCGGAGCCGTTCTGTAGGTATAGGGATGAGCGTCTATAAAAAAGACTCAAAGACAGGGACGAGATGCTCGGAGCATTTCTCTGGGCGAATATTCCTGGGCTGAGATATTCGGAGGTACTCCTCGGAAGCTTCAACAAGCGAAGAGCAAAGAGTATGCTAGAATTAAGTAGAAACAGACTACGTGTCCTCACAGGTTTTCTTACAGGGCATTGACCCCTCGGGGAACGCATGAGAAGGGTAGGTGTGAAACAGAATAGCGAGTGCAGGTTTGTGGAGCGGGGTCTGAGAGTCCGGAGCACCTAACATCTAATTGCACTGCTATCATAGAGACCTGCGCCAACCATCTCGGGAAAGACGTCATAGACGAGGGGGAAATACATACCGTCTCTGAAACCGTCGCAGCTATTGCAGGTCACTAAAGCTCGTAGAGTAGTGGATGGGGAGCTAGTCGGGGCAAACCCTAGCGGCTTGCAGCTCATATAAAGGGCACAATAGATCAATAGGTCGCAGTGTAACATTACTCTTAATTAATTTAATCCAATGTAATCTATAAAATCATGTTTTGGATGTTTTGGCAACTGATGCTGGTTATCAAAGTTATTTCTATAAAGGTTTTTACTACGAAACGCATTTTATGTTCCATGTCACTTGCAAGCTAAGAAGGTTAAGAAATTACTATATCACTAGCAAAATACTGTTAATTGTTGTTCTAAGCGTTTATTTTTGTATCCACCTCTCCCTTGGTACTTAAGTGCAAAGTGGAAACTTGATTTGATGCACATGCCTTTCTCCGGGAAATAACTAATGATGTTCACTGCAAATCAGACGCATTCATTATTACATAATTACTCGATCGATATTTTTGGCATAATTAATTTCACTTGTTTTGAAAGTATGCGTAGGGAGCTTTCGCTTTTGGGGAAGTGGATTCGTTTTGAAATAAATGACATGTGGTAACATGCCTCTGATAAGCATATTGTAATAAATAAAATGTATAAAGTAAAACCATGACATACATAATTTAGTCAATAAAGGAATCTCTGTTGGTATTTGTATTACAGTTTATAATGATTATTATAGTTTACTCAATTTATCTTATAGTAATATTAGTGCTGTAATGGATATATTATTTATAGTACACCTTCGATAAATAGTCGTATCGAATGTTGAATTATGCGCATTGTATTAGATATCCAATTCAATACATAAGATTAGGTATCGCATTAGAGAGGAAACAACTGTGCTTCTTTTGTATTGTTACCGGTTATGGAAAATAAAATTCGTCGGTATTTTGTCCAAATCTCCTTAGAGGAGCAATAAAGCGTCTTCACTTTTTCAATATTTGCGTTATTAGTTGTCTGTAATTTTGTTAAAATACTACAAGCACCAACCGTAATTATTTAGATTAATATTAATTAATAAAGATTAACTCATTTCAAATAGCAAAAAAAATATACACTGACAAGTGATATGTCCATATTTAGTTAAGTCTATATTAGTTCGGACACCCAGTAATATGTTGTGAACATTTATATTAGGTCCTTTATAAAGTTTATTGCTTACTAATTGTACAAGCAAACTTCCAAGAATATCGATTAGAAAATAATTGAAAACTTGTTATATTTTATGTCCCAAAATAATAATTTCCCAAACCCCGGATCTAAACCCCATCGGGCTGTTATGGAATAAATAGGACAGGAATGTCTGAAAGGTATGCCCTACCTCCGTAGGCCACCTATGGAACATTTTACAAGAGGAATTGGCTAATATCCCAAATAGTCATTGAAAAACTAGTGGAGCGGATGCTTCGGATTGTGAAAACTGTTCTTCGCACAATCTTTAAGATGTTTTTGTTTATTTTTCGCTAGAATTACTTTTTTTTCTGCATTTATACTTTAATTTTAACCGCTGTTAATAAAATGCAATAAAAATTTAAGAGTTTTCGAAAAACGAGTGGATATTTTCTTGTATTTTAAAAATTTATTTGAGTGTCCGAACTAATATGGATAATATTCTCCGGTTAGTCTCCTACCTTTTTCTTTGTAATCAATCAATAATATCCCCTCACAATCCCAAAAACAGTAGCCATCAACTTTCCAACACTTTGAATTTCTTTGGCGGTTGTGTCCCCTTTTTATGCCATTGCATGGACTTCTGTTTGGACTCAGGCTCATAGTGATGAACCCATGTTTCATCTCCGGTAACAATCCGCTCCAAAATCTGTGCAGGTTTGTCTCCACACAGTTCCAAAAATTGTTTGGACGCACACACGCTCTGCTGTTTCTGCAGTGGCGTGAGCATTCTCGGTACCCATCTTGCACTGATTTTTGCCATACCCAGGTGGTCATCCAGGATACGCAAAATGGTAGTATCTGATACTCCAACTAATGCAGATAATTGTTTTTTCTTCAAACGGGCATCTTGCAGTAGAAAGTTTTGCACTTTTTCGACGATGTTTGATGTGGTGGCCTCAACTGGCCGTCCTGAGGGGGGTCGTCTTCAATCGACTCCCGACCATGTTTAAAAAGACCATGCCACTTATAAATCATTGATTTACTAGGGCACTGTTCCCCATAAACGGTTTCTATTTCATTCAATATGTTTTGAGCGTTCTTTCCTTGCTTTGTAAGGAACTATATCACAGCTCGGTGTTCAATTTCCTCCATAGTTTCAGTTTTCTTCCGGATTGAGTTGTTTAGCAGGCAACTATTCGTAAACGACTGACGTTGTAGGGCTGCAACTTAACTTATATACTAATGATGAGTCGCCAATCAGAATGACACCTATTGAGCGCCCCTATCCCCACTCCATCCTCTCCATTCCACAGACTTCTGAACCTCCTCTCGTATGTGTTTATCAAAACTCACAGACACTAGTATCCCAGACTCTCACGGCCATATGTCATTGTCATGGCGGTTCTCGGATTCCGCTGTGTAACTGTGTTCCTAGTTCTTGACGGTTCATGAAGTAGAAGTTCATGAAAGTATAGATCGCTTTCTCATAGGCACCTTTGGAAAGAATGTTATGAATATTTCTATGCAAAAAAGAGAATAATAGGACTTCGGTTGCAATCCATCTACAGTGGCACTTGTACAGTTATATTTGCGAGGTGGGATACAGGAAGTTGTACTAGATAATCGCGTTTCCGAAAAGATCAGTAAAACCTGGGGTTTGCCGCAGGGAATCATCTTAAGCCCACTTTTGTTTTTCATCTATACTAGGAACCTTTATTTTTCCTTCAGCCTCTCTAAGCTCACCGAAGCTATGAAATGCATAAATGAAGATCTACATAATCTAACAGTGTACCTCCCACACTTAACACTTAACGCTAGTAAAACACAACTTATTACATTTGGTCCAAGATATCCTAGAGTTTGAGCTTTGCCCAATATTGACATTTATATAGAGGGCTGTAAGGTTGCTCCTTGAAATGTGTAAAGAGCTTGGGTTTGTATATTGATCGTTCTTTCCGCTTTCATCGAAATACCTCACATATCATAAGGAAGGTCGTCATAGCATTGAAATCAATTTTTATACATAGATTCTTCTATAGGGCGGCAAGATCCATGCTTTCGAAGACTATTGTTTTGTCTAACTTTAATTAATCTGATGCTGCAGAAGATTTAAATGTTCTAAATATGTATCACACGTGGGCGCTTTATAATGCAATGTTTTTTATTAACATTATTAAACGTAAATGTCCACTGTATTTATACAATAATTTAAGATTCGGATATCAAACACATTCGCGTGGCGTTCGTCATGGTCACTTTTTGTCTGCCCCAAGTACAAATGTAAGGTGTGCAAACACAGTTTCAGCTATAGTATATCTAAGATTTTAAATACCTACATATTACCTTTTATTCCAATAGATACCCCGATCAAGGAAATAAGGAATGACCTACAACACCACTTGCTAACAATTCAACATCCATAATTTTGTATAACTATCCGTACCGCGCCTACACAAGTAATCATATCAGTTATCATTGTATTGTTTTTTTTTTGTTTTAAATTGATTCTCTTGGTTTTTTTTTATATTTGATTAACGAGGGCTAAAGCTAGAGCGCCGCTTGTGTAGATAGGCGATATAGTTTTTTTGGCTCATAAGTTTAAGTAATTATTGTAACTTATTTTGTCTGCTGTTTTGTTTTGTTTTACTATTGCCAATAAATTCCATTCTATTGTATTCTATTCTACTCTAATGACGATGCTTTGGCTCCTGCGATTGTTTTGATGTTATCTATTATGCAATAACAAATATGAATTTGCTTCATAATAATACTATCTACCATGTCAATAAGTCTACAGAAACGACTGCGCACTCATTCGCGGCGATGATATATTTCGAAAGTGGTCGGACATACCTGAAGTCGGGATTCATACGCGTATGGTTAGTATCTGTATGAATCCTGGATTAGATTGATGATGACGAATCGACGATGTTCTTTGTTCTTAACCGATTTCCGACATAATATTAATGTATAAATCAGATAGAAGCCCGTTTCCTCCTTGTAATTCTAGCCAAGTATAAATTACATTTTTGCGTTATTTCGTGATTTTTCGCAAGATGACGCTGTATTACCGCAGTTTGATTTGAAATCTGGGCGTAATTCAAAATTATATTGTGTTAGTTGGATGAGCTAACTGGATCTGAACTCTTGAAAGTTGGTGAAGAAAACAGCGTGGCCTTTAAGTTAAACAGTTTGAAGGCTTCTGGTTTAGATAATTTGTTCTGAATTTTTTTTTGAATGTTAATCAGTAGTAGTAGTTGGCTAGGAAATTCTCCCGACCTCAATGCAATTGAGAACGTGTGGAGTGCTTTAAAATTACGCGTGTATTCGAGAAGAAACTCTACAAAAGCGCAATTAGTAAAAATATTGAACGTGTGTAGCAAAATCACACTACAATTAGACATACCATTAACTCTTGCATAGACAATATGCCAGAAAGAATAAGAACAACTTTAAAAACCAAAGGAGGCATTACAAAATATTAGTTATATAGTTGTGACGATGTCTATAAACAGTTCTGAGTAAACTTATGCTGATATGCTTGGTATTTTGGCAAGAGGCCAAAATAAATTGGACAATGACTGTACGTATAGCACGCCTTCATTAAATAGTCGTATTGAATGTCGATTTATACGCATTGTATTAGATAGCCAAATCAATACATAATATTAGGCAACGCGTTAAAAAGGGAACACCAACAAATGCGGCAGCTGTCTACGTTGTACCTCTTTACCAGTTATGGAAAATAAAATTCATCGGAATTATGTCCTAATTTCCTGAGAAGCACCACACAGCGTCTTAACTTTTTCAGTATTTCTGTGATTAGTTTTCTGTAATTATTTATTTAGATTAATATTCAAAGTACGCAAAGGAACTACTAAACATTAACTAATTTCAAATAACAGAAAATGATATATGCTGATAAGTGACATGTACACAAGTACAAAAGACTGCTGAATACAAATCCTCGTGTTGGTAAGTAGAATGATTTCATTATTTCATTTTCTTTAAATGGTACTTAAAATATTACGTATATAGTTATACATTTTCCCTGAAAAACAGTAACTTATGATAAGGATTTAGTTATGCCACTTCATACAAAAATTAATAATAAAACAACTACTTCCCTTAACTTTCTCTGGTATTTTCAAGAATAAACGAGATATAAGCAGGCCAACGAAAAGTCAGACACCCTACACATATATATCCATAAGTATTCTGGTGATTTAGTTTGATCTTTCCCTTAAGTTTATCTGTTAACCATATTAATAACGGTACCAATAATCTGTGACCTCAAAGTCCTCAGCAGCTTTCGATAATTGCAAAGGATATTGGCTGACCATGAAATTATTATGGTGCTCCAGGATTAATAGCTAAGTCCGTTAGGTACTGAACCATCTGCCTCGATATTGATTAATAATTTTTGAATTCTGTTGCAATGCTTTATCAATACAACATAAGATTTATATTTTATAATGTGAAATCAAAACATGCTTTCTTCTTTTAAAAGCGGTTATCTTTATCAATAAATGTATTTTGGAAATATATATAGACATATATAGATCCCATAAGAAAAATGTAAAGATTACACTTCCGTTGAATATTATTTATAATACGTTTTTATTATATCAGCACCTTTTTCTCCAACCATGAACGCTGGAACGTTGGTATGTCCTGTTGGACTTACAGGGATTACACTAGCATCAACGACTCGCAGATTGTTGATACCATGGACTCTTAGATTATTGTCTACAACCGCTTCCGGATCATTGGCAGGTCCCATCCTACATGTTGTGGTAAGATGGAAGACTGAGCTCGCTAAATGCCTCAATGCACACTCCCAATAGTCGTCAGAATCGTATGTGTGATCTTGACAACCATAAACTGGCTTATCGATTTCCTTTGCATCATATTTATCGAATGGAGGGGCTTGCATAATTCTTTTGGCTTCTCTAATTCCGGCAATCAGCGTCTTGATGTCTTCGTTCCCCGGATCCGTGAAGAATCCTGGGTAGATCTTGGGATGGACGAAAGGGTTAGCCGATCGGAGTTCAACGCGTCCTTTAGATTTGGGATGAAGCAGTAGTATGGCGGGGTTACCGACATGCTGTCCTTCGTAAGGCTTGTACGTATAATTGTACAGTACGTCAGTAACATGTATAATTCCAGCCATACCACTTCTACGACTGGCTGAGAAATGAGTTGCTAAGTAGAATATTTCAATATCGGTATCATTTTTATCCGTCTCATTGGGAGTAGTGGTAAATAAGATGCCATTTGCGGCAGCAGCACTTGTTAGGACTCCTGTACCTTCGTTGTAAAGCTGTTTAAATCTTTTGTCGTTTAAAGCGTCGGTGAAATCGATGTCTATGGAATCGTTAAAAGTAAATCCCAAACCAAAATAACCTGGATGATCTAACATCGTTTGCCCTACAGGTAACTCGTGTATCGGTTTGATTCCAAATTTTTGCAGTTGTTCTGTAGGACCTATACCAGATAAAAGAAGAATCTGTGGTGAACTAATTGCACCAGCGCTGAGAACTACTTCTTTGCTAGAATATGCTGTATACCGTCTTCCGTTTTTACAGAATTCCACACCGTACGCGGTTTTGTTTTTGATGAGGATCTTGGTGACGTGCGAGTGAAGACGTATAGTTAAATTTCGCCTGTTTTTGATAGGTTTGATGTAGCATCTTTCGCCGCTGCATCTGAAAGTTTACGTTAGAGAAGCGGTTATCACATGTTTAAAGTTGTTCGAAGAAAGATTAAGTAATAAAAGATTAGTTCCAAGTAGCGGCACTAATCTCATAAAAGCTATTCTTTCTATACGAGAATTGTGTTTTAAGTTTTACTTGTAGAGGTGGAGTAAAACAGTAGATATGTTTTATAGACTTTATTATTCGTCTAACTTTCTCCACGAAGATGAATAAAGATACACTTTTGCGTGCGCTCGAAGTTTCTTTGAAAATAGTTTGTTGGTACAGTCAAAATTAACTTTCTGAAGGCATCTTCAAGGCTCCTTTTGACGTCTGGAACACCTCTATCCGCACAATCCGTTCTTGAGTTACGCAGTGGTAAAGAAATCGTTGGAACTGTACGGAAGATGCTCTCACAATTCGATGTTTTGGTGCGTTCAAAATTCAATTGTCCTGTGCTGGGTGCGCACTTGCATGGTTTTGGTGTAGGATGATTCGTCGTTCGGGGTTGCGCACAAAATCTACACTTTTGGTCCACCTACTCGCGCTAAGCCTATTCTATTCACGTTTGAGTTCTTCATACAATCGAGAATTTATTGACTGATGTGGGGCTTCATTGTCGAAAACCGAAATCAACTCGGCGAGGTATTCTTGTTGAAAGAATTGTCTTCAAAAATGATAAAAGATATTTCGCGAAAATGTTCTCGGTTTAATTCCGTTTCCAACTAACTTGTCAACTTTCACAATTCGTTGTAGTTAACACTTCACGTATCGCATTGATATTTTGGGTTAATGTTAACTAAGCTTGGAGGTTAATTTTGAGTACTGACAGTTGATTAGTGGCATCCTCTATGTTCCAGTATGTAAAACTTAAAAGAAGTCCCTCGTAATTATTCAAATAAAAAGTACCAGTCCTAAATAAGACCGAATTTAAAAATACATGTTTTAGAAACACGGTTGATAAAAATTATGTTTTTGAAAAAATTAAAGAAAAGATTTTTTTCGATTTATTTTAAACATTGATATATGTTATTAAAAAAAGTGTCATAATATATCAATGTAATATTTTGATAAAAAAATTGATTGATTTGATAAAAAAAAGTGTCGTTGGGTGCTGCGTTATTTGTAAAAGGTGCGGTAAAGACATCGAAAGGTTGGTCAACAGACTTAAAAATTATCGGGAAACCTTGAAAAATAAAAATTACCCGATAATGGCGGTGGTGAAAGTAATGTCGACAGAATTGTCTCATCACATGGGCCTGTCTATTCAAAATTAAAGAAACCATCCAAGTTAGCGGTTCTTTTTACACATTATAGTAATATCTCATGAGAAGATATTTTCTACGCCTGTATTAAGGCAGTTAATCGTCTGAAAGATTTTTTAAATTCTAATATTGCCACAGGTGTTATTAATAATTTTCCTATATTTATTCACTTGGCTTTCATCTTATAAATAAATTTCTCTGATATAACTGGTTTAGGTGTCTGGAATTCAATAAAAAATACAAATGTTTAAAGCTAACTGTTACTCTATAACATTTTTTTAGAAAAGAAAATAACTTTTCAAAGTTGGCACGCTTCTTTAAAATATCTATCCAAAAATTCTATTATATCAAGGTCTTCTAATTGAAATAAGGAAGTTTGTATCTATTTCTAGTTTAATCAAGTATATCATGAAATTATTCATTACTTTTGGAGATTCTACGTCTGACAGCCAGTTACTGTGAATGACCCTATGTACACTACCGTCCATATTAATTCGGACACGCAAATAAATTTGAAAAAAAAAAACGAGAGAATATTTAAATTAATTTTCCGAATCTTTTTTAGTTTATTTTTATTTTTTTATTTTTTTTCATTTTTATTCCGTTTTATTAATAGGGATTAAAATTAAAGTATAAAAGTGAAGAAAAAGTAATTCTAACGAAAAATAAAAACTTCTTAAACATTCCGCTCATCTAAGAAACTCCTTCTTGCGCGAAGAACAGCTTTCACAATCCGAGGCATCCCCGCCACTCTTGGTGCGGTGTCAGATTAAAAAAGGATTAAAATGTAGCACGTAGCTAAGCAGGCTTGTAATGTAAGTCAACTTAGGAAATACATAGGTATACGGAAGATATTTGTAAAATATAGTAGACTGAGAATCTGGAGAAGAATGAAGTTTAGCATTACTCTTACCTTAATCCCCTCTTAATATTTGCTTGGAGCAATGATACCCCTTTGTTGGTCTTCCCATTATAATCCACATGTTGATATCCAGCGTTTTCAGCTGCATCGAGGAAAACTGTACCAGATTTAGCTATATCGGGTGTTGACGCATATACTGGTCCCTTGTGACCTCGATATGATCTATCTTGGTAAGCGACAGTGCAGTTCTCCAAACGCTCGAAAATGGGTAGCAAATCGTTGTATGACCATCCAGGATTTCCCAAATTAGCCCATTTGTCGTAATCCTGTTTCGCACCCCTCGTAAACACCATGTAGTTTATCAATGAGGAACCGCCAAGACCTTTACCGCGGGGATAACTTATTTTTTGACCATCGAAACCTGGGAATGAAAATCATAATAGTTCTATTTGCTGCGTTCTATACATTATAGGATTCTACACCTAGACCGACGTTGTTTTCCTTTTCGCCCAAGAACTTCCAATTTTGTTGAGTGTAATGAAGTAAGGACGACCAAAGTGGAATGTCTGCAAGGATATCAGGTTCCCCTCCAGCCTCCAAGAGTAATATTTTCCATTTATAGTTTTCTGATAGGCGTGCCACTAGAGCTGAACCTGACGATCCAGCTCCTATTATAATGAAGTCGAAAGTCTCTGTTCCAAGAAATACACCGATGAGGTAGATTTTATTTGCTGAAATCAAACTTACCTCCATTTTTTAACTGCGGCTCTGTATAAGGTTCGTAATCTCTCTTAATTTCTCCATTTTGCTCAAGTCGATGCACTTTTCGCCTTAGCATTTCAATAAATTCCAATTCCTCTTGATTGCTTTGGTCTTCACATTTAACGCGAGTTATTAGAAGAGTTATTACTGAAACTTTCAGCAGGAAATACATTGATTTGAATTTAGAAACTGATCTACAACACTGTCGTGCAATGTGCGGCAGCATATGAATTGCGGATTTTATGACATAGTCGGGTTTTATTACCTGCATTGATCTACGTGGGAATTTAGGATATTCGCTATAAAAATATATAGGAAATGAGTGCCAATAAAAAAGCTTGTCACCTTGCCTGTTGAAGAATTTCAAATAATTAGTGGGACGTTCTTGGATATAATTGTATAGCCCTGCATTGTTTCACGATACGAAGTTACTGTTTTTATTGCTTTCAACGTAAATTTAATTTTTGTATTAACGACCTAGAATTGGTGTGATTTTTTCAACATAATTAGTTTACACGTCTGTATATGAATGTGGTCGTTGTAATAAACATAACGCAAAGGGTGGGGGATATCCTTGAATATAAAATGAAAAAGGGGCTTTTGTACCAAATGATTTTCCAGCAAAATTCTTGCTAGAACTATGTAGAAGTAAAAAAGCGATCAAATAAATTTTGCGTCGAAGTAAACCTTGGGTAAATGTCTGAGATTATTATTTATTATATTTTCTTATATTAGTTTTTAGATATCTTACTTAAATATCAAAGCATAATACTGTTTTCTGAATTCCAACAAACGGTTGTCACGAGCTTTTCGGCCGATGGAACGACCTTTGCTTTCTTCAGAGACGATTCGCCCGAAAAAGTGCAGTACTTCGACTGCTCCTTGGTCTCTGGTATGTTATGGTGGATTCAAGTCTCATCCACAGTTATGAAGCGCATGAAGAAATCCCGTGGATTGCGTTTGATCCTGGCCAGACACTACCGAAACGGTCACCCGATTTCGTTTTTGCTCCGCTCCGAAGTCTCTGCCTAAATCAATATTATATTGTGTTGGTATAATGAGCTAACTGGATCTTTTCTCTTGAAACTTAGTGGAGGAAGCAGTGTGGCTTTTGGGTTAAACAGTTTGGAGACTCCTGGCTTCGACAATTCCTCCTGATCTTTCATCAAGTAGCAGTATATAAAAAATGAAAGGCAGTACGTACTTCGTAAAACATCCGGTATAAATGCCGTCTCAAGTTGACAGCCGAATTCCTTTATTGTAAATCAATTTGATTATAATTAAATTTTGTCAAATCTAAAGCGTTTTCCACTATAGGCCACAAACTTGTCTGTAATAGAAAACCTGCCCATGATGAAAAAGTGCGTTAGTTCCACGGGATTTTGTTGTCGACAAAAAATTCAAAAATATATTTTTTCTTGAAAATATTTGCGACTAATTCGATGGACAAGAATGAAAAAAAGAGCGTTGTATTGCAATAAAATTTATTTTGGTTGTAACTTTAAACACAACTTCGATATATTTCGCTATTTTCATTTTAAACAATTCATTCTATAATAATATATATATATAATAATAAAATGTACCCGATTTTATTCATCTGATTTGGGCCTCTGTGGATGAAACCGTACCAGATATTGCTCCTTCAATAAATCAGCAAGTTTCTCTCCAACCAAAAATGCGGGTACATTCGTATGACCGGTGATCGTTGTGGGGATTATGCTGGTATCGGCCACTCGAAGATTTCTAATGCCATGGACTCTTAACTTATAGTCCACTACAGTATCGGGAGCTTCTCGAGGACCCATTTTACAAGTTGTGGTCGGGTGAAAGACAGTGCTGGCAAGGTGTCTAACGGCGCATTCCCAATATTCGTCAGTATCATACTCGATATCTCCGCAACCGTAAACCGGCGTGTCCATAACTTGAACCCCGTAATCGGTGAAAGGCGGTGATTGCATCACCCTTAGAGTTTCTCTAATTGCTGCTATCATCGTTTTCATGTCCGTACCTTCGGGATCGGTAAAGTATCCCGAATAGATCTTCGGATGATCGAATGGATTCGCAGATCGCAGTTCGAGTCGTCCGTGAGATTTCGGATGCAACAGTATTGGTCCGCACAAAGCAGCTGGTAAGCCTTCGTAGGATTTGAAAGTGTTATCATATGTTTCTTGTGTTAACCTAATGAGACCTCCTAGAGTTAGGTTAAGTCCAATCGTGTAGAAAGTTGAAACATAAATCACTTCGGTGTCAGTCCTGTTAGTGTTTGCGAAGGACGATTTATTGAATAGTAATCCTTCTGCGGTGCCAGTACTACGTAGAAGCCCTCTTCCTTCATTATAAAGGTCTATGAAAGCTTGGTCGTCAATTGCATTACCTGCAGGGAATACTATTGATTGGTTGAAAATAAATCCTAATCCGTAATAGGTCGGGTGGTCGTATAATTTTTGCCCAACTGGCAGATCTTTTATAGTTCTTATGCCGAAACTAGTTAACTGTTCTCTGGGTCCTATTCCAGAGAGAAGTAAGATCTGGGGTGATTGTATCGCACCTGCGCTTAATATTACTTCTTTTTTGGCATAAGCTCTGTACGACCGTCCATTTAATGAATACTCAACACCATACGCTTTATTATGCTTGATCAAAACTTTGGTTACGTATGAGTTGGTGCGTATGGTCAAATTCCTCCTACGTCTTATCGGTCTTAGGTAGCACTTTTCACCACTGCATCTGTAATAGGAATTAAGCTAATATTACTAGATAAATAAAACCTATCATTGTTTAAGTTTAATTCTAAGAAACGCTCAATTAAAATGGTTTCAATTATTTTCAAATCCTACTGAGTTTTAACGAAAAAAGTTTTTTGATTACGGTTTTGTTTTTACATCTCTTAGAAAAATCCGGCAATAAGTTGTATTTTTGTTAACGTGACTTTATAAAAGTTATTTTTGAGCAATATATCTTTTTATGCTCGGAAATTTTTCAATACCAATAGATTTGTAAAGGGTAGCTATCGAAATCGTTACAAAATTCTCTTCATTTTATTTAGTCGCTGCATTTGAACGTCCGAGCTCTTGCGCACACAGGAGCTGGAAATATTTTTGAAATCTAGTGATTTTAAGTGGTCTCTCCGCTCTTCAACTATTAGATCACTCCATGCGGATTAATTAGAAAGAAATTTTGCGCTTTACAATGAATGAAACCGTTTTATTTGCTTTATCTATCTCCCTAAAAGCTCTTGATCATTTGAAACTTTGTATGATTTGTAATTATGTTCTTTTAAGGTTCGTTTATGCATCGAATTGTTCGATGTTTTAGAACGTCTAGCTACATGCCAAAGCGATCTTACCGTTTCTCTGCGCAATAAGGATATTTAGTTTCACATTTTCTGCTAAAATGTGATAGGTTTCATTCCTTCTGTGCTAAAACTGAAAACGCAACCATCTGCTTTGAATTTGTTAAATACACTGTGAATAGTATTGTTCTGGTACCACTTTATCGTCACCTTCTTTTTATCTTTGTTATACCCATTGATGATTTAGATAACTTATCTATTATTTCAATAAAATAATTTACTTTGGAATTGTTCTTTTTGTTTAATCTACTACTCTCTAATTTTCGTCTTCCACAGTTTCCTGTTTCGATCCAGTTATTTGGCTTCAATCCATCTCATATTTTTTTCCTAATGTTCTATACATTATATTCCGTTTTTGCCCTCTGTTTTGGCTTCGAAAATCCTCTTTGTTATTCAATCTTCTTCCACCCTACGTATATCTCCAAACCATCCCAGTTGTCTCTCCTTTATCATTGTTTGTTTTGGCTTAATATTTGAATTACTAGTGATTGTCGTGTTTCTGATTTTGTTTCTCCTTGTTACTCCTTCTATTCTTTTTAAGAATCTCATTTCCATGGCTGTGACTTTGCCTTTGATTGTATTGGTGGCTGCCATATGTTGATGCTGATCTGACCACTCTTTTATACACTTCTGTCTTTATTTGTTTTTATAGTTGTTTTTTTATTTAAAAATGTATTTCTTAATGTACACTAGGGTGACAGAATAAAATAGACACCTACTAATTCAAAAAAAAGATTCTATTCTCGTTATATATACAAAATATTTGAAAATTTTTAAATCAGACCAATATTTTGTCGATCCACCTTTACTTGCGTGAAGTGCTGCGAGTCCTCGTGGCATAGAATCTATTAAATGATTAATGGTGTCTTCTGGAATATTTAACCACTCTTCTGTAACAGCTGCCACGAGTTCTTCCTTATTGCTGGGTTTTCGGGGTCGTTTCGCCATATTTGTCTGGATTATGTGCCAAACATTCCCTATCGGATTCATGTCTGGTGATTGGCCTGGCCATGGTAGAATCCGAATCCCCTCTTCCTCTTTCCATGTGGTTGTTGTTGTTGCTTTGTGGCAGGGTGCTCCATCCTCCATGAAAGTGGCGTCTTCTTTAGATAAAATGGCGTTGTCGAATATCGGTAGTAGTCCTTCTGTTAATATTTGGATATATTTTGCCGCATTTATATTTCCGTCGCAGATTACTAATTGCGATCTTCCACCATAGTATATCGCGCCCCACACCATGATGTTCACACCGCCGTATTTCACCGTTTGATGCAAAAATTTGTCGTCCATACCCACGTACGACCACTATCACTGAATTGGCAGTATCTGCTTTCGTCTGAAAAAATGACAGACCGCCAAAACTCTTCGGGCTTCGTTCGCATTTCGATTGCCCAAGCCATTCGGTGCCGTTTTTGAAACGCCGTAAGGAGGTTTTTTTCTTTGCCAACCTTTTATACATCCCCACACTGTGGAGGTATCGCAGAGCGGTGCGCTGACTTTTCTGTGAAGTTGCCGCTAGCTCAGCTGTAGTTTTTCGCGGTTCTCTTAACACTTCGCGCACAAGCACCATTTTACTTCTTTCAGAAGGTCCGGCACGACCTGGTCTCGGCTCCACTGTTTTTTTTTCCTTGCGTTTAAATTGTGTAATCACGCGGTTAACTGTGGACAACGGAATATTTAAAAATTTACTTATTTCACGTTGCGAAGAGCCGCGTTCACTCTGGACAACGATGCGACCCCGGGTGAAGTCGCTAATATCACTCGAACCTTGTAAGCGAGGCATAGTTGTAACGATACTAAACGATGACGAATTCCTTCCGATACATCTACCCCTACCCTAATGACAAGAGAAAGTTCTTAATTCGTTCTTAGAATTTAGCTGTTTACATATTTATACCGCTTTACCTGGTGTCTATTTTATTCTGTCACCCTAGTGTATTATATATTTTTGCAGATTTCCCTGTTTTCTCATTTATTTCTTTCTATATTCTCCCATTGTCTTCAGTTCCTAAGTAATTGTATATTTTAATTTGCTCTAAGATTGTTCCTTCGATTGTGATGTTATGTTTTATTCTTCTACCGCTATTACCATTGTGTTTGTTTTCACCGTGTTCATCTCAATGTTGTTAGTTCTTCTTGGTATATCTTCAGATTTTGCTCTAATGCCTTTTCTGAATCTGCTATCAATACCATATCATCCCCAAATATTAGTACCTTTTCATCCTTGTTATACCTATTCATGATTTAAATAAATTATCTACTTTTCAATAAGATTACTTGCTTTGAAATTGTTGCATGAATAAACTATCAAAGAATGAATTTACATAAAAAATGGTTTTATTTCTATAGCAATTTTGTTTCAAAAATAATAAATTATAGGTATCGATGTGTAGCTAGTTGCCTACCCTGTCGCTAATGCATTGACCTTATATAAACAAGGTATTCTAGTTGCGCACGACAAAATTGCTTCTTTTGAAAAGTAATTATGCAGATGTATTGATGTAGGTTTGAAAATCCTTTGAAATGATGATTGTAGCGCCCAAATTAGCTTAGGCAGTACACTGTAAACTTGCACCTAGAATTGACTCAATGAGTCCCTGTCACGTAGCTGGAGCATTAGCCAAACCCAACGACATAGCTTTAAATCTATACATTAAGAACTGTATACGTTTAAATGATCCCTTCAATTTTCCGCGAATCTTTATGGGTAACACTTCATTAAAATTGCGGGAGTAGCCAAGATAAGTTAATTTTGTTATTTACTAAATTTATTGTAATAAAACAAACATTATGATGTCTGCTTCTTCTGGCAATAGTTGAGAGCAGGATTATGATGTTCTAGAAGTACCACGTAGTAAACTATGAGATACTCTAGGTGCTAAATATTTAAGAAGTAATAAATATGCATATTCCACCTGCAGGGCGCCCCTTTTTTTAGTAAACTAAAGATGATGCTAGACAAGCAAGGTTTAAGTCTTGAAAGTACTGTAAGGTGTTGGTGCCGAAGCCTGGGGGTGCTTTTCAGGGTTGAGCTTTTCTGTGGTTTTCCTCACTCCATGACGAATGCTGAAAAGGAATGTCATAAGACGCATCAAACGCGCAGGCGTAATATCTCATGGTCCCTGTAATTTTCGAAAGCTTTTGGAGGATGTAACCATGGATTATTATTATAATTTTTTGTTTCTTCAAAGGTGCTCCTCAAAAGTACCTTGAATGTGAAAATTATTTTATTTTGTATGATACAGTCCAATAATTTCAACATCTGGTCAAAGCAACCACAATTCTCATGCGTACAATCTCTATTAACGCGATCTTGTTGAAAATGTGCCAATATTTCGAGACTAATATTGTGAAATGTAGATGGTATTCTGTTAAGAAAAAATCAAATTTTGTCACGAACGAAAGATTTAGTGTTGTCCCAAAATAACCGTTATCTTAGACGTGTTGTCTTTTATCTATACAATATTATATAATTTCGTTTTTAATTATACTCAAATGCATTCACCTTAATCCTCTTTTCGTAGTGGCTTGTATATAGGAAACACCCCGATTTGTTCTACCATTGTAATCCACATACTTGTAACCAGCATTCATAGCAGCTTTTACAAAAACATGGCCTGAGGGTGATACATAAGGATCTTCAACATAGATTGGTCCATTGTGCCCCCTGTATGGTGTATCTTGCCGACTAATTGTACAGCTCTCCAATCTTTTCAAGATTGGTAGGACTTCCTCGTAGGACCATCCGATATTTCCCATCTCAGCCCATCTGTCGTAATCCTCTTTGACACCTCTAGAGAATATCATGAAGTTCAACAGAGAAGAGCCACCAATACCCCTGCCCCGGGGAAAGTGGTATACTTGATCTACCAAACCTAAGCGCAAAATAAGAAAGTATTTTAAATGTTTACTGGCCTAAAATTTGTAGTGTGATACGTTTTCTTTTAGATGGGTATCCAAAAGAACTTTCCCATTTTTTCCTAAAACTAGTTTCTTTACAGGCATGAAATTGAATTGTCATAGGATTCATAATTTAGGCATAATGGTGTCCAACTATTTTATTATTTTATTTATTATTATAGAGATCCTGAATAATTTGCATGTCGCACGTAGTGAATCATATTATCCTTGTCCTCCTGCAGTGTGACCTTATTTGCAAATTTTACAAATGTACAGATCTTATAAATGACATGCTTGCCCAGATTGTCACACCAGATTTTTCAATCCGATCCCATGACAGTTAAGAAAGAAGGCTTCAGTAGGTAGGCTTCAGAGCAGAAACACAAAAAACAAAATTGGGCAAAGACCGATGCAAGCTGGAGTGCAAATAATTGGAAAAAGATATGATGTACGGACGAATCGAAATTCGAATTATTTGGAAGTAGATGTCACGTGTGTGTTCGTCACCGCCCTAGAGAAAGAATGCTAGACGAATGTATTTTAGAAACAGTGAAACATAGAGGAGGAGACATCATGCTATAGATGAAAAATTTTAGAGTCAAATCTTCCGAAGCAGTCTTATCCTTAATGCATAGGAGCAACCCATTGTGCTCTTGTGTGATCACGTGGTTCGTGAGATCCAAGAAAAATGTATATACATATAAATATTTTATCAGTTCATTCTCGACTAGGATATTCTCCATTAGACTTTTTTTTCTAATAATAACAGCCAATTAGAATAATTATTGTAAAATATGAACAATAACATTGACTACCATATTTCATCAACTTGAATTGCGTGGTTTTCATTGTAAACTGAACTCACGTGAAGAATATTATTTCGAGGACCAGCAAAAATGTCACAATGACAGCTGAATTTAGAAGACTAGGTTTATTTCATCAATCTTCAACACTCTACATTCAAATAGATCGGTCCAAAATGCTTCTTTCGGAATCAAGTGACAAGTGAGAAATGCGGCTAAAATCGCAAAACAACAAATATCACTAATGAGAGTGACGATAATGGAAAGAGTCAATAAGAGTTCGGAAATACCTGCACCAGCGAAGTTGACAGGCGATGAAATTTTAGCATTGTGTATTGAAGCCTAGTTAACCAAGACACAAAACGTTTTATTTCACAATCAGGCTAAAATAGAAGCAAAGAGATAATGTTATCTGGGCGCCATAGCTATCACCGAACAAACACGCAGGTGAATCTGCAAGTTTTACTTCCTGCATCCGATTCAGCCATTGTTCACATACAACACTGAGGTTGTTATACAACAAGCGTTGTGAATTTATAACTTGAGTTGTATAAAAGAAAAATGGATAATGTGACATTTTTAACATTGTCTATCAACAGTTCATGATTTTCAAGAGAATATCATCTTACAATATTGTTGAAAATGTTGGTAAGACGATATTGGCCTGCAATACAACAGCAAAAGGTCACTTACGTGGTACTATTTTTCGTTACTAAACCTCAATTTTTGTACTGAGACTTGAAATAAAAATATTGTGTCCCTTTTTAAGTAATTGTGTATCTTATTATAAATTTGAAAAGTGGTTTTGAAGTTAGATGATCTTTCGCAACATAGCAAAGTGCAATACTACTTCTCAAGACTAGAGACAGAATTAGCTTTTTTCATTTGCATCAATTATTGGTTTACATCAATTGTTGGATTCATACTTCCTACATAGATTTCTACGCCACACATCATCCTTTCTCCCTGAAAACAGATATGCTTGTTAACCAACAAGCTCAAGGACTTACCGTCATTTAAAAACTGAGGATATCGTGTCTTTTTATAAAATATATATACAGCAACAATACAGACTCTATTTACATTTACTGTGGTGTTACTTATGTGCATCGTATCAAATTAGGGTAAATTTGATCTTCCATATCTTTGAACAACTTTCCTTGTTATCATTACGGAACTATTGAAAAAGAAAAAAAGTTTTGAAAGGTGTTTATTTCCTTTTAAATGCATAAATAAAAATTCCCTTTCCACATAAGGCTAGCAGCTCTAGCAGTTGACTTTCTTTAAAAGATATCGCGGGAACAAATATCGGTTTCCATGTGAAAAGAAGGGGAAGATCACGAAATGGATTTCCATATTCTATGAAGGTTCCAAATAATTTTATCATCCTACATACTGTAGTGAAAATCTGAGACAATTTTACTGAGAGGGTGGTCTCGGAAAAAATTCCGACTGGCAAAACAGAATTCTGAAATCCTCTCCAGGAAGTATGGAATGCTATAAATGAATCGTATTTTGAGCGATTAGTTCTAAATCTAGCAAATCGTCGAAATTAATAGTTTAAAAGAAATTAGAGGAAGTTCTAACTATAACTTTGCCTCTAAGAACAACATGAACGTTGATTAAACAAAAGTTCAAAACAAAAACGTTGATCAATTAGAACGAAATGGACAACAATAGTGTTACGTACCTAACGCTAAATTCGGCTCATGTTCAGTAACAAACCCCCAATTCAGATTCGTATAATGTGTTAGAACTGACCAGAATGGAATCTCAGAAAGAACGTCAGGTTCCCCGCCTGCTTCTAGCAGAAGGATCTTCCACTTTCCTACCTCCGATAACCGATTCGTTAAAGCCGAACCTGACGACCCAGCTCCTACTATTATAAAATCGTATTTCTCTGTAATAAAATAAAGATGAATTAATCATCAATGGAGAATGATAGTATAATTTGAGATTCACCTTCGTCGCGAACATGAGATTGGTAATACGTTACGTTTTCTCTATTTAATTGCCCAGTTTGTTGCAGGTAAAGTACCCTTCCTCGAACCTGATCCAGCACCTGTAGCGGATCTTGGGCGGCGGTTTTCTTATAGTTGTTTCCAGAAAGTAAAATTACAATCGCTAGCAGTTGTTGCAGTTGAAACTTCATTGTCTGTAAATTAACGGCTCCTCAGTACGGCCTCGATTGTATTGACCACGTACATATAGGTATTCGTATGAATATGTTTAAATTTAAATGTTTATAGATAATCTAAAAAATGCGGATGATCTACATTTACATGAAAATGATGTTTGCGCTGACGATAATTGTAATATATGGAAATAAAGTGCCTTTTTTGTATTATGCCATATGTGTGTGTGTGATACTTTTTAGTTAAGGCGTTTGGAGTGGGAGTATGGTCCGTAACCACGTGCTAGCATTATAGTTTCTATTTAGCAGTTGTAATATAGAGTCGAAATAAATGAGTATAATATAATTGAGTGTTTAAATATAATTAACAAATATCACACTGGCGTCGAGGTTGGGATCTTCAGAGAATTGTATTGGGCACTTGCGAGAATTTGATTTAATAAGGAATGATTCGTCAATTTCTAAGCCAAGATTGGATAATTATTTCCAAGCGAATAATATATCATTAGTGTTACTGGTATTGAACGAAGAATCCTACAAATAAATTTTTAATATATGTGCACCGGAGAAGCCTGAAGAAATTACATATAACAATTAAATTTGCACCAGTTCGGTCAGTTTTTGCTGCAAGGTACGAGTTTTATACTCCAAAGAAAGCTAGCAGCGAGTCGATAAACGATTGGGCGGCTCGCTTATGAAGTCTTGCAACGCATTGAGAATTTTTTCAAGAACTAGATGTTTGTTTGCGAGACCGTTTCATAATGGGGTTTCCAACAGGGACCACTCTTGGATCAGCTTTTGGAAACCCCACTGTTAAAGATAACTAGGGAGCTTGTCGCAAACATGCTTAATGTAGAACGCATCTAATTTTCTTGATGGTCCAGTATTTACCTTAATCATTATCTTGCAATTATTAAAATTACTCTTCTTTAAGAGAATCATACGTTTTTCTTCTATTTGCCCCCATACCATTAAGTCGCAATGGTGTCCTATTAAACTTGTATGGATACGAATAAAGCTCGCTGCCAATAAAACTTTTAAAATTTCAGATGTGCATTATTGCTTGAAGGGCTAGATGCTGTAACACCTGAAGCTTGGACAAATTGTGTCAAACACACAATTGACGAAGAGAATAAGATGTATCAATCTGATAACATAGTTGAAGATGTTGTTGAAGAATTTATTATAACTAGAGATTCATCGATGGATAGATCAGATTCTGATTTTGCCTAATAAATTGATGAAATGTCTATTAAAATTAGTTAAAGTGTTTTATACAATGTAGTAATTTTAAAAGAACATGTATACAAATTAATTGTATCAAACATGTTATCGAAGAAGAGAGTGTTAAGGACTTAACATTGTTTTTTTGTATTTTATAAATTTTTTACTACTATGTATTTTATCTTCTTTGCATTATTATTGTCATTTAGAATATTATTTTATTTTCATTTTTATATTTATTTATTTTGCTCTCTTATATCCAATTTTATTTTAATGTCTGTAAATTACGCATTGTATATGTATGCAAGTCAGCCATTCGCATTACGCTAGCTAAAACTGCCTAATTAGAAATCATTCACTGCAACGTCGTCGGATATGTAATGGGAGTTTTCTTGAAATTTAAGGTACACAAGCATAGGCAGTCGTCTCCCGCGCGACAGTCGAGGTATTAGCGATCGTGCACTCTCGGTCACCTTTCGTGCCTCGTCGTAACGTGTACAGTAACGTCGTCGTAAGATTATTAGAGATTTCTAAGTTTTTATAGTTTTGGCGGGAATCGTCGAGGACGTTGTCTATACATTTATTTCTGGCGGGAGTCATTTGGTAACGTCGTCGGACCGCATGTATAGATTTTTTTAATAAGTATAAATTCTCGATTTTCTATCATCGTACGTCGAGGCTACTGTGTCCATTGTCGTCTATACATATTTTTAGTCTTCAGTTAAGTTTGTGTCGGAAATTATTTTGGTGAGATTGTCGGCGCGCATGTATAGACCTCCTCTACAAGTACGATCACTCCGCTTCTTGCTGACGGTCGTTGCATGCAGCGCCCGTTGTCTTTTGTACGGTTGTTCGGTCCTTGTCGTATCGGGACTTAGAAATTTTTCATTTAGTTGCTCGTCGTAGCGGACGAGTGTCACGAGCCAGTTTTCTTATATAATGTCGGCATCATCGCTCCGTTTTACTTGTCGGTGCACAGTTCGCACATTTGCTGGTTACTGGATTTTTCCTTCTTTGGGGCGCAGTAGTATAGAGCTAAAGATTGCACATAGCGTAATATTTCAAACGAGAACGCCTGGGTAGCTGTGACATTACTTTTGTATTGAGATCGGCTATTATCGCTACTGTCGCCCTCGACCAGGCGTTCAAGCTCTAAGAGATAGGGTGGGTTCCCTATAAATGTGAATATAACAAACGTATTTGGTCAAGTACAAATACATGCCAATAATACAGGGCCAAGTCCCTTAGGCAAATTTAAAACAAGGAAAGTATATTAGGCTCCCGGAAAGGGACATATAAATAAGCATAGCACAGAGGTGCGCTTATAAATTTAAGAAATAAATAGGGTTGGCTCCCTATAAAAGGTAGTGGTGCATGCAAACAGATAGAGGCATTAGTATATGCCTCTGACAAAGCTTCAGCGGAAGCATATAAGAGTTTAACCTTTTAAACAGAATTAAGACATAGCGTTGCAACGTACATGCTGAGGCATTACTTTATGTTGCTACCAATGAAAATACATATACAAATGCTAATGTACATTACATGTATAAGAGAGCTCGAATAACTGCAATTATTGTAAATCTATATATCTTACGTACATCGTACATGTACATAGGCAAGAGTGGAAACCGTGTAACCATTTCATTTTTAAATATATTTTTTTGCGCATGCGCATTGAGTTTCACTGTACAACCTCTCCTCTAGTAAATAAGCGAACATACTCTACAAGTAAGTATTGGTCAAGTCATTTAGGAAATTACGAGCAGGCTACAGCGGCGTTGTTCTTCAAACCAGGAGAACGTAACAGAGAGTCTGATGTGTTAAATGGATAATATCGTTGAAAATATACTCATCAGAATCTGATTCAAATGTCCATTTATATCACTTGCGTAATAAATTGAAATGTTTTACTGTATCGTTTGATTTATAAAGCAAATTCATTGTTATTAATGCTATATAAATTTGTAATATGTGCAGTTAAGAGATTGTATAATTAATTAATATATTTAATATTTTATTGTAGTTATTAATATGCACGCAATTATTTATTGACTGTACTGTCCTTTAAAGTGTACATATGTGTTACTGCAGTCGGGATACAGTAGATAAGTACATTCGCAGTTCTGCTTTCTTTTTCACCAAATAGTTCATCTGACTTCATCATTGACAATGACAAAATTCTATGCAAATTAAAGGATCTTGTGTGTTAGCTTGTACTTTGAAGCCATTCGATGGACTTGAATACAGTCCCGTTGAGCCCATTATGTATTGTTCATAATCACCAACGTTTTTCTTTCTTCGGCTTTATGTTGTATATATTGAATTACTTACATTCAGCCATACCATTGAACCTCTCTCTTTTAAAATTGATGAAGATTACCAACGGACAGATTTACTTCATGACAAATGGTTGGGTATAACACTATGTAATATAACCTTTAGGTCAAAGTTATATTTTCGATTCAAATTGGTGATATTGTTATTTTTAAAACTTGTCATGTAGCATTTATGTTCTCTTCGATTAACCCCAAATGCAATCTCATTTACATCCTAATATAATTAAATAAGCTCCAACTATTTCGGTAAATGAAACAACCGAAGAATGCATTTATATTGCAATTGATGTTAACGATATTATTTTATCAGGTCATATAACCATAATATAATACACATATAAAATTGCTATTTATAATACAAAATTTTAATAACCAAACTTTAATGTTTACGATGTCATTTGACAGTTCCATCCGTTAAATTTCACCAGTGTAATACAACAGTCGATCGTAGCGGTATCTACTGCATTCTTAACGTGAATGAAGTATAAACTTTCTTATTTCTGTTCTTTCTTGTAAACAGAAGGCAAAATATTTAACGAAATGGTAGTGTAAGAGAACTACGTAGATATTCTAACAGATAAAATAACGGTGTAGTTGCTTACCAGACCAAAAACGTTTCCGGAATGTCAGTGAAACAGATCCGTCTATCCAATTGGATGGAACATAAAGTTGAATTAGATATAAACTAATAATAAAATATTGATGCAGAACACGTAAATGAATGCAAGTTTTAAGGAACGTTTATTGCCTTTACTTTTAATTGCAACACTGATTCTTAAAATCTCAAATTTCTAATTTATACATATTTACTACAAAAGAAGATAACCATAGTTATCAGAGATGTAGGTGATAAAATAATTATAGAACGTAATCAAAAGTAGACTCACATGTTATTACCAGTTATCTATTAAAGAATCCACTTCCACAAAAATGTATTTGTAATTGCAATGAACAATTGAATCATAATAATTGTTTTGCTTTTGATGTTCACATTAAACAAACCTCACAAATACTAAAACAAAGAATCAGTTTACCATAATAGTATGTGGGTAGGTAAGCATTGTTTTGTATTTGCACCGTGTTTTTTCACCCGATGAAGATTATACACTAGGGTGACAGAATAAAATAGACACCTACAAATTAAAAAAAAAGATTCTATTCTCGTTATATATACAAAATATTTTAAAATTTTTAAATTAGGCTAATATTTTGTCGATCCACCTTTACTTGCGTGAAGTGCTGCGAGTCGTCGTGGCATAGAATCTATTAAATGATTAATGGTGTCTTCTGGAATATTTAACCACTCTTCTGTAACAGCTGCCACGAGTTCTTCCTTATTGCTGAGTTTTCGGGGTCGTTTCGCCATATTTGTCTGGATTATGTGCCAAACATTCTCTATCAGATTCATGTCTGGTGATTGGACTGGCCATGGTAGAATCCGAATCCCCTCTTCCTCTTTCCACGTGGTTGTTGTTCTTGCTTTGTGGCAGAGTGCTCCATCCTCCATAAAAGTGGCGTCTTCTTTAGATAAAATGGCGTTGTCGAATATCGGTAGTAGTCCTTCTGTCAATATTTGGATATATGTTGCCGCATTTATATATTTCCGTCGCAGATTACTAATTGCGATCTTCCACCATACCATATCGCGCCCCACACCATGATGTTCACACCGTCATATTTCACCTTCTGATGCAAAAATTTGTCGTCCAGTTGCTGTGACGAACGTCTCCATACCCACGTACGACCACTATCACTGAATTGGCGGTATCTGATTTCGTATGAAAAAATGACAGACCGCCAAAATTCTTCGGGCTTCGTTCGCATTTCGATTGCCCAAGCCATTCGGCGCCGTTTTTGGAACGCCGTAAGGAGATGTTTTTTCTTTGCCACCCTTTTATACATCCCCATACTGTGGAGGTATCGCAGAACGGTGCGCTGACTTTTGTGTGAAGTTGCCGCAAGCTCAGCTGTACTTTTTCGCGGTTCTCTTAACACTTCGCGCACAAGCACCCTTTTACTTCTTTCAGAAGGTCCGGCACGACCTGGTCTCGGCTCCACTGTTGTTTTTTAGTTGCGTTTAAATTGTGTAATCACACGGTTAACTGTGGACAACGGAATATTTAAAAATTTACTTATTTCACGTTGCGAAGCGCCGCGTTCACTTTGGCCAACGATGCGACCCCGGGTGAAGTCGCTAATATCACTCGAACCTTGTAAGCGAGGCATAGTTGTAACGGTACTAAACTATGACGAATTCCTTCCGATACATCTACCCCTACCCTAATGATAATAGAAAGTTCTTAATTCGTTCTTAGAATTTATCTGTTTACATATTTATACCGCTTTACCTGGTGTCTATTTTATTCTGTCACCCTAGTGTATTATAATCGACTTCTTGTTGGCAATCTCCATTTCAGAACGTATCTTCCTTAACACTTTCGAAATTCTTCAGTATCTACAATATTTTGTAGAATGTTGCACCCGACTTCGGGTATGTCCGACCGCTTTCGAAGTGCATCATCGCCGCCGATAAGCGTATGCCGACTTATTTATCAAACATTCTTATAAATATAATAGATCTAAATGCACATGGAAAATAATTAATAACCACATTGGGAAAAGTTCCAGGACGGGAATATTCCCCATTGCTGACGATCTCGAACTATTAACTAATAGATTAAACATGCATTTCTATTTTGCAGACACTGTAAGCGGTGGCAATAACTTTCATACTATTCGTAAGAATCCTCATTCTTTATATTTGTTTCCTACATGTCTTGCTAAACTCTTAACCTTTATTAAATCTTTACAAGAGGAGTGATGCTGACGATCTGGATAGTTACAGGCCTATAAATTTACTTACAGCTTTATCAAACATTTTTGAGAAGGTTGTATTTGACCGACTGTATAACTTTTTTAATAAGTATAATTTGATTGGTTGTCATCAACATGGATTCCTTAGGGGTGGAGATATCGAAACCGCCGTTTTCGATCTCATGAATTTTATTATTACCTCCTTGGAGCGTAAGAACTTACCATGTTGTATTCTGCTTGATCTGTCGAAGGCATTCGACAGCATAAACCATTCTAAATTAATGTAAGCTGGAACGCTACGGCGTTCGAAGCAAATCTTTATCCTGGTTCAAATCTTACTTGAATCATAGGCAGCAGACCTACACAGTTAATAGCTGTTGCACGAACAATTGAGCAACTGTAAAGGTTGCCCTTTTGTCAGTGTTAATCACCGACGATGATGATATGATATTTTGTCAGTTTGTAAACCCTATTGTGTATCACTCAGTAGCACCTTTCGTTACGGCAGAGGTGCACATCTGGGGGGTGTAATTTGCCTATGAAATTTTTCCTGAATCTCTTTTCGATGTAGCTTTTGAGCTGTTGAGGATAAGAAACAAGTTACAATAGCGAATTTGGATCATTTAGGGAATATCTTCGGCCGGTATTGGTCTTCATATACCAGATGTTACAAAGAATACTAAAAGCGGATGGTAAAATTTGAGAAAACACTTGTGATTGTTGTATTTGTTGTCAAGTAATGTACATGAAAGCAATTTCGATAATTATACAATCTGTCCATCAAATGATAAACTTAAAAAGATTTCTCTATTTTAACGAGATGTTCTGTAGATTAATGGGAAGTTGCGTTGTACGTTAAACCTTAATCTAGCATCATATGAAGTATTAGTAGAATAATAAATAGTAATAGTTTTCGAAAGATTCACCTTGAAATACTTCAACACAGCTGCTTATGCTTAACAAATCTGTAAAACAAGTTGCTCACATATAATTGCATTATTATTAACATCCCAATAAGACGCGGTAAAATAATTAACAGCATCTTTTTATACAACTATGTCGTGGTATGTCATTTCGTTTATTTTATATTTGAAAATATGGGGAAAATTGCAGTTAAAGATCTGAAACCAATGGTTATAAGAAAAATAGCAAGTAGTAGCTGAATCTCTGTTAACAATAAATGAAAATCGCCATGACAGTTATAACTGCAGTAAAATATATGCCAATTTTTAGAAAATATTTATTTACCTTTTGCCAAATGCTAAAGCCACGCGACAACTCGAAATGGACATTGGTATTAAACAAATAACAATCTCACACTCAGAATTGATCGAGTGACTAACTCCCAACTCAACACTGGTAGTGGTCTTCAAAAGGGAAAAGAGGAAAACACATGGAAGACAAAGACACAATGAAACACTAGAACTAAATCGGGATTTTTGCTTTACACAGGAATGTGTAAAGGCAGGTATAAACCTGCAGATCCTCCTAAGTAAGAATGTAATTAATGCTCAAAAGCGGTTGGTGCCCTATATTTACGAGGTTAATTAACGAAACATTAGTATTATTCCTGTGTTTTATTGCATCCTAATGTCATGTGACTCGTATCTTTTCTTATTATTTCTACATAAATCAGACTCGGTTATTGTAATTTTATGCAGATGAAATGGAAATTTATAATAAAAACAAAGTCCCACTGCCTGCTTCTTAATATAGCTCTTATCGGACCTTCTTTCTCTAGGTACGCGGGGAAAAGTCTTGTAATAATTTCTGGGTTCATCACTATTCCAACCATCATATCTTTCTTGCTACCGCTATCGTTTTATTCTAATACACTGTGAAGATGAAAACCAAAATATTGGAATAATGTTAAATATTTATATTCTTTTTCGCGAGATTACTGAGTTCGGAATGTTCGAACATAACGGATATATAGCTAAAAAAATTATGTGTTGATTAAATAAACTAGCGCGTAAGATGCTTTCTTAATCTTCCAAATCTTCTGAAATCTTGATGCTTGTCGTTAAGTGAAATATAGTTGACAGTGGACATGACAGAACAGGAGTAGTACATTCACGTACAAAGAAGCTCGATAGTCTATCATCTCCAGTTGTCATATTATCTAGATTTAAGTTTTTTGATACTGTTCTCCATATCTAATTCAGAGATGGTATGAAGACAAAAATTATTATACGAGGGGAGGTCCAGAAATTCGTGGAATGAAGGGGTTTTAAATAAAATAAAACAATAAATCTATTTTTCCCTTTCAATATAATCACCCTTAAGCACAATATGTACATTTATTAGATCTATGAATTAATTTTTCTAAACCATCATTAACAAATTTTTTATCTTCGTCTCAAAATGGGCCAAAGTTGCCCCCTTTACCTCGTTGTCGTCGGAAAACTTTCATCCACATAAGTCTTTTTTTAAATTGGTGAACAAATAAATATCACTAGGTGCTAGCTCTGAACTCTAGGGTGGATGGACTATTGATTGAAAGCCATGTTTGTGCAGAGCAGCTATTGCCACTTTGCTCTTGTGAACCGGCGCATTGTCTTCCAAGAGCAACACACCCTTGGTCAATTTTCGTTGATGGCCTCCTTTAATTTTGCTAATATCGCTGCGTAATATTCTCCGGTTATGCTCCTACATTTTTCTTTGTAACCAATCAATAATATCCCCTCACAATCCCAAAAAACAGCAGCCATCAACTTTCCATTGCATGGACTCCTGTTTGGACTCAGGCTCAAAGTAATGAACCCATGTTTCATCTCCGATAATAATCCGCTCCAAAATATGTGCAGGTTTGTCTCCACACAGCTCCAAGAATTGTTTGGGCGCACATTGCTGTTTCTGCAGCGGCGTGAGCATTCTCGGTATTCATCTTGACTTGACTTTTGTCATACCCAGGTGGTCATGTAGGATACGCAAAATGGTGGTCTCTGATACTCCAACTAATGCAGATAATTGTTTTTTCTTCAAAGGGGCATCTTGCAGTACAAATGTTTGCACTTTTTCGACGATGTCTGATGTGGTGAGCGGGCGTCGTCTTCAATCGACTTCCGACCGTGTTTAAAAAGACCACGCCACTTATAAATCATTGATTGACTAGGGCACTGTTCCCCATAAACGGTTTCCATTTCAATCAATATGGTTTGAGCGTTCTTTCCTTGCTTTGTAAGGAAGTTTATCACAGCACGGTGTTCAATTTCCTCCATAGTTTCAGTTTTCTTCCGGATTGACTTGTTTTGCAGGCAACTATTCCTAAACGACTGACGCTATAGGGCTGCAACTTAACTTATATACTAATAATGAGTCGCTAATCGTAATGACACCTAGTGAGCGCCCCTATCCCCACTCCATCCACTCCATTCCACGAACTTCTGGACCTCCCCTCGTACATAGATGAGTCATAAACGTGACCATGTTCACAGTTTAAAATCGCCGTTATTTATAAATTACGATCCCCATTCACGACGTGGTTAAAAAATCACGATATCACTCAATACTATATAAAAGAAGTCGAAATATTTCATAGACCTCCAGTGAATGGCCGAGGTACATAGGCGTGTTATATACTGCATTCAACGCTGGCCTTGTTTATATACCCAAGCGATAAGTTTTTGCGGACTGATTTCCTATTCGTTGAAGCGCTGTTTTTTACAGTTAAAGAAATTATAGGATCCCAATAGAGATTACCTTGTAGGAGTTGTATATACAACATTTTTCGAACATATTTCAATATTTATTTATTTATTCATAATTTCAGGTATAAATGATTGGTTTTAAGTAAATACATAAAATGCACACAGGACATGAGTAAATAATAACGTAAATAATGTAATTAAAAAATAAATATAAATTAAGCAACGAGCAAAACAATTATTTACCTTAATGCTAAATGTGGTAATAACAACTATACCACACTGTACACTACACTATACTTACACTACACGATGTATTGCAGCTAGATTAATATGACATTTTTAAGAAAAAGAAAACGCACTTGCAAAATCTTTCACAAATATTTTTATTTTCCAGAAACGTTTCATTATACTAGAAGCCCATACAACTTTCTTATTTGAAATAAAATAAAGTTGCTTTTCTTATCTTCGTAATTGTTATTCACTATTTAAGAGGAGGTTAATTTCATACAAGTAACTACAAAAAGTTCCACAATGCAAAAGTAATCAATGACAACAAAAATAATCAAATATAACGAAACACATGTATAAAACAAAAAGAGCAAATGATGAATAACTTTTATATCAAATAAAAATTATTATATAGGAATACTTGTAACAGAATAACTTCTCACATAATAGGTACTAAATTTTATATATATATATATCAGAAAACCCTCTTATCCATAAAGGTGTCGGGTGTCGTAGCATAGTTTGGTTGCTTTTTAAATTCTTTTATTAATTTCTGACTCATTTTTTCAAGTGCTTTCTATCGGTACGCCAAAATAATGAAACTCGTTTACGTATGGTCTTGAGTTCTTCAGGTATTCGTTTTCCAAAACTAGTGCTAACCACTAATAATTCCGACGACGGGTGCTGTGTATCAGAAACTATATAAACAGTTTCAGATGCGGAACTATCAAATATGTCATTTGCGGGCAATATGAGGATTCATATCTTCACCGCCAGATATTTCAAAATAACCACACATTGATGAACGTCTTTTTGGTAAAACCATTTTTTAAATATATAAATGTACTATTTATTCACCAAACTTTGTTAGTTTTTAAAATAACGCTATTGAGTGATTCGAAGAAGGATTATAAATAATTCAGTGCTGCACATGCAGTAAACAAAATTTAAAACTTACATATGAAACCGAACTAAAAAATTGCCGGATAGGCACCATTATCTTATATCTAAATACCAATAAAGAGATGCTTAGCATTAAGTATGTCTGATATATTTTCTTAGATGGCTTTACGCATAATTGTTTGTAAATACATTTACACACTACACGAAGCAGAGCCTGTAGCAACCTGCCGCAATGTTTATTTCTTCTTTTGTAGTTAACAGTGCGTTTATTATCAAATAAAACACCAAGATCCAAAGTTTTGACATTGCGTGGTATGGCTGTATCATTGATCTGGTAGTTTTAGTGTAAAGTAGTGTGAGTGTTATTGTACGAAATCACAATACACTTGTTGATCGTCAGAGGGATATAATTGCCGTTGCTCTAAGTGTTAGAATAAGAAGAAGATGTCTTGTAAATGTTTACAATCAAAAATGCTATTAACGGTATTAAATATCTTTACGTCATCTACGTACGGTAAGACCTGAGACGCAAAGAGGAGTAGTAAATCATTCCTACATATATTGAAGAGAAGCGGTCCAAGATTTGAACCTTGTTGGAGAAAATGGCCAACATGAATAATCGTTGTAGTTGAAATATATATTTCGGTTGTAACTTTAAACACATCTAATTATTTCTTTTCTAAGCCATTCATTCTATACGAATATATTTTATTCAACTGATTTGGGCCTCTGAGGATGACACCGTACCAAATATTCCTCCTTCAATAAATCAGCAAGTTTCTCTCCAACCAAAAATGCGGGTACATTCATATGACCGGTCATCGTCGTGGGGATTATGCTGGTATCGGCTACTCTAAGATTTTTAATCCCGTGTACTCTCAACTTATAGTCCACAACTGTATCGGGGGCATCTCGAGGACCCATTTTACATGTTGTGGTCGGGTGAAAGAGAGTGCTGGTAATATGCCTAATAGCACATTCCCAATATTCGTCAGTATCATACTCGATATCTCCGCAACCGTAAACCGGCGTATCCATAACTTGAACCCCGTAATCGGCGAAAGGCGGTGATTGCATCACCCTTATAGTTTCTCTAATTCCTGCTATCATCGTTTTTATGTCCGTACCTTCGGGATCGGTAAAGTATCCGGAATAGATCTTCGGATGATCGAATGGATTCGCAGATCGCAGTTCGAGTCGTCCGTGAGATTTCGGATGCAACACCACTACTGCGCACCAGGCAGCTGGTAAGCCTTCGTAGGATTTGAAAGTGTTATCATATGTTTCTTGTGTTAACCTAATGAGACCTGTTAGAGTTAGGTTTACTCCAATCGTGTAGAAAGATGAAACATAAATCACTTCGGTGTCAGTCCTGTTAGTGTCTGCGAAAGATGATTTATTGAACAGTAATCCCTCTGCAGTACCTGTACTATGTAGGAGGCCTGTGCCTTTATTATAAAGGTCAATGAAAGCTTGGTCGTCACGTGCATTGCCTACAGGAAATACTATTGACTGGTTGAAAGTAAATCCTAATCCATAATAGATCGGGTGGTCGTATAATTTTTGCCCGACCTCGAGATCCTTTATAGTTTTGATGCCGAAACTGCTTAACTGCTCTGTAGGGCCTATTCCAGAGAGAAGTAAGATCTGGGGTGATTGTATCGCACCTGCGCTTAATATTACTTCTTTTTTGGCATAAGCTCTGTACGACCGTCCATTTAATGAATACTCAACACCATACGCTTTATCATGCTTGATCAAAACTTTGGTTACGTATGAGTTGGTGCGTATGGTCAAATTCTTCCTGCATCTTATCGGTCTGATGTAGCACTTTTCACCACTGCATCTGTAATACAAATTTAGCAAATATTACTAGAAAAGTAACATCTGTCATCGTTTAAATTTAATTCTGAGAAACGCCCAAGAGAAATGGTTTCATTTATTTTCAAAGCCTACTGAGTTTTAGTGAAGAAAGTTTTTTGATTACGGTTCCTTCTTTACAACTCTTAGAAATATTGGCTGTTGGCGGATGAAGGCACTGATTATTATTATAAATTCTTGTTCGTCTAAAGGTGCTCCAGAAAGTACCTTAAGTGTGGTTAAAACAACCACAGTTTTCATGAGCATAATCTCTATTAACGCGATTTTTTTGTATCTTTTTGCCAATATTTTGAGAGTAATATTGTGAAATACAAACGGTATTTTGTTAAGCAAAATATCAAATTATCCCATAAACAGAAAGATTTAGATATAATATTATATAATTTTCTTTTTAGTTACAGTAATATATTCACCTTAATCCTTTTTTCGTAGTGGCTTGTATATAGGAAACACCTCGATTTGTTCTACCATTGTAATCCACATACTTGTAACCGGCTTTTATAGCAGCTTTTACGAAAACATGACCTGAGGTGGATACATAAGGATCTTCCACATAGATAGGTCCATGGTGTCCTCTGTACGGTGTATCTTGCCAATGAATGGTACAATTCTCCAATCTTTTCAAGATTGGTAGGACTTCCTCGTAGGACCAGCCGATATTTCCCATCTCAGCCCATCTGTCATAATCCTCTTTGACACCTCTAGAGAATATCATGAAGTTCAACAGGGAAGAACCACCAATACCTCTGCCTCGAGGAAAGTGGTATACTTGATCTACCAAACCTAAGTATAAATAAGAATGTATTTTAAACGTTTGCCGGTCTAAAATTCGTAATGTGATACGCTTTCTTTTGGATGGGTATCCAAAAAGAGAAAGAAAACTGCCACCCAGTTTTTCCTAAAATTGCTTAGTTAATTGGAGTGAAATTGGATTATCATAGAATTCATAATTAAGGCAAAGTGGTACTCAATTATTTTTTCTTATCAATTGAGTAAGATCCTCACACTACAATGACTTTCGCACGTAGTAAGTCACATTATGCTTGTCCCGTAATAGCATCATTACTGTAAAAGTTGGCTATATTTTCCTACAGTCTCACCTTTTTGGCAAATTTTCCAAATGTACAGATCTTATAGGTGAGATGGTTGCTCAGGTTACCACACCAGATTATTCGATTTGATGCCAATTAGGAGAGGAAGGAATCGGTAGGCTTTAGGACAGAACGTGACAGACGACTCAAATAAAAGTAGGTCTAGGGCTCATACAGCAATAAGAAAACCAGAAAAAATGCAAAAGACTAGGTTGGGCAGAGCCTCACACAGACTGGAGTGCAAATGATTGGATAAATGAACGAACAAGTTGAAATTCGAGTTATTAGGACGAATGTATTTCAAAAACAGTGAAACATTCAGGAGAAAACATCGGGGTTCCTTTGAAGGTGAAAATTAGTTAGATGAAAAAAATTACGAAAGATATGTAATTGACAGTCCTAGAAAGCGATGCGATACCAACTAATTGGGTAGGGTTTCATTTATCAGCAAGATAACGGTCCGAAACACACCTCAAAGATGGCAAAAGCTTATTTTCGAGACAAATCTTCCGTAGCAGTCGTATCGTTAATGTATAGGAGCAACCACATTGAATGTTTTGTGGAATCACTTGTATCCTGAGTTCCGGAAAAAGTCCCCAACTGAGAAGGCACTACTTTGAAATGCTCTGCAAGAAGTGAAACGAATTGTATTTGGAGCGATTAGTTCTAAGAATGCTCTTATTTCCAATAAAAATAAATTTTAAAACATTAGTGCCGTGAATGCAAATAACTGCAATATTAGTCACATAGAGAAGGGATCGACCAAATCGTTGAAATTAACATATTAAAAGAAATTAGAGGAAGTTCTAACTATACTTTGCTTCTAAGAACAACATGAACGTTAGTTAAACAAAAGTTCAAAACAAAAACGTTGATTAATTAGAAATAAATGGAAGATAATAGTGTTACGTACCTAACGCTAAATCCGGTTCATGTTCAGTAACAAACCCCCAATTCAGTTTCGTGTAATGTGTTAGAATCGACCAGAATGGAATCTCAGAAAGAACATCAGGTTCCCCGCCTGCTTCTAGCAGAAGGACCTTCCACTTTCCTACCTCTGATAACCGATTCGTTAAAGCCGAACCTGACGATCCAGCTCCTACTATTATAAAATCGTATTTCTCTGTAATAAAATAGACATGAATTGATAACCAGTGGAGAATGATAGTGTAATTTGTGATATACCTTCGTCGCGAACATGAGATTGGTAATACGTTACGTTTTCTCGATTTAACTGCCCAGTTTGCTGCAAGTAGAGTACCCTTTCTCGAACCTGATCCAGCACCTGTAGCGGATCTTGGGCTGCGGTTTTTTTATAGGTGTCTCCAAAAAGTAAAATTACAATCGGTATCAGCGGTTGAAGTTGAGACTTCATCATCTGTAAATTAACGACACCTCAATACGGCCTCGATTTTGTTTGCCATAGACAAATAATGACATTCGTTTGAATTTGTATATTTATAGTGAGAATAAGCCTTGTTAACATGAATAATTTTAAAAATGTGGATGGCCTCCGTTTACATGCAAAAATTCATTGCACGTGAACGATAACGTTAAAGGCGACTGGTGAAATTAGCGCAAATTGCTTATTGTAGTAGATAGTAACTAATTTTCTTGGTGGTCCTATGTTTACGTTTATTGTTATATTGTAAGAATATTTAAAATTACTTCTATTTAATAGAATCATATATTTTTATTCTATTTGCTGTGTCATTTGATGCTTTAGATTATTTCTATTGACTTTGTAATTTGAATCACTGGCCTTTCAATAATGGTTTTGGTATTGCACTTAATACAATCCCTGTGGTAAGTCCTCAATCAACGGAAATATTCTTTCAGCTTTCGTTTAATAATAAGAAATTGGGTTATTGATTGTTTGTTTTCAATTTCAATTGTTCGGGAAATACCAAAGAAAAACTCCCTAGTATTTTAAGTAATTTGTTTAGGAAACTAAAAACCTACAACTAATTGTTCGTGGTATGATCTGAAGCGAAAGAAATTCGAAAGTAATGTCCATCATGAACTTACACTTGCACTGGATGTTGCTATAGTTATAACAGATTAGAAATTAAAGCACTAAAATACAGGGTTCAATGTACACGCTAGCAACAAACTTGTGAGAATTATAAAATTAAAGAGTTTTCTTATATCATCAATTATCTCGTGAATTTCACTTAAGATGCAATATACAAACAAGAATAGGTTTTTTTTATCTCCATAGGAACCAGGGTATACATGCTTACTTTGTCCCACATAAAATGCACCATGCATAGAGCAAAACGGCTTCCGAGCGGTACCATCATGCATGGACAATATATTTGTATTACAAGTAAACGCATAGCTAGAAAGTTACCCAGCCACCTAGTATTTATTGACTTAGAAAAGGCTTTTGATACGGTAAGTTTTAAACAACGTGGGACTCAATACTAGATACATCAATGCAATATGGAACTTATATAAAGATGTGCAGAGTACAATTAAAATAGTTGTAAATAGATCAAAACCATTCCCCATAAATAAGGGATCGAGACAGGGATGTAGCCTTTCCCCTACATTATTTAAAATTTATATTCGGGAAGCTCCAAGTAATTGGGAAAAAAACATAAAGATAAATGAGAATTAAGACGGAAGGTCACTGTCTCACAAGTCTTTATTTCGTAGACAATCAAGTAGTTATAACTTGTGCTGAGGAAGATATGACTACATGTTTAGAGAACTGAGACAAGAATACGGACATTAGGAAGTAACAATAAACATGACAAATACTGAATTCATGAAAATGGAGTTTAAAGACGAAGATGACCACCAGGCAAATTAGAGAAATAAGAAGAACAAACCAGTACAAATACCTAGGAAACATACTTACGAGAGCGACCTGAAATGTTTCCGGAATCTTCAAGAGATGGCCCACAAAGGTTGAAGTGGATTCATTGGTCGACAAGGGGAACCTTTTTTATGGCAGCTGCAAAAATTTCAGACGTCTATTGTCAATAGTTGTTGTTTAAGAGTGTGTTTTGTGTAGCAAATCGAATTTCGTGCAGTGATAAAAAACTGGAATTGATGTGATCGAGAAAGACATGAGAGGCAGAGCAATAAAGGAAGCAAAAAAATAGAGACGAGTGGAGATCGAAATTCGAGATGTGGCAAAGGCCGTAGGACCCTCTCTATAACAAATAGATTAATCATGAAAGAGGTGAGGAAGAGGTGATTATTGTATTACATTCAACCCAAAAGTGGTTGAGTGTCAATTGCCTCAAATTAAATATACAAGAAGCAAACATATTGAAATTTAGTCCCAGAGAAACTGAGAAAATGAGACAAAAAAATATTAGAATGCACAAATCACATCTGTACCACATGGAAAGTTTTTAGGGCTGCAACTGGAAAGAACACGTAAATGCACTTACCGGAAAGATTCCGGGGATGGTATACACTCTAAGGGTAATCTCCAGGAGTCCAAATTGAGGCAGCCTTGGTAGCGTATGACCCATGTGTGGGATTTTCATTTGAGACGGCTATCGACAATGGCTCCTGGTATATAACGTTACTTGAACAATAGTTAACTGCTAATAGCTTAATTCTTAATCACAGTAAAACCAAAATTATACTCTTAAAGGCGAAGGAAATGAATTATCCTGAGCTTCTATCTCGCAATAACTACGACTATGATGTACAACATTCAGCACGTCTTTTGGACCATGCTGGAATAGTCTTATTGGTCTAGTTTGTAAAAAAGTAAGTACTTTGTGTTATTGTATACGAATATTACGTGATGTGGTTAGCGCTGATGTACTACCATTGGTTTATTCGTCTGTCTGTTATCCACGTTTAACGTCTGAGGTCGTCTTTTAGGGAAGCAGGAGAGAAGTCGATCGTATTTTCGTTAGTCAAAAAATAGTCTCACGTTTAATGTTTCGTCTCAACTACAATCACTCTTGTAGAAGGCATTTTAAATCTGACAGACCATATTAAACACAAAATAAATTACTACTACCCCATACACAGGCTACATCTGACTGAAAGGCGTCTTAGTTATGTGAAATGTAAATTTTTTCATTAGTTTGCCCCATGCAATACAGTAAGTAAGCAGCATTCATAAATGAATATTATTTATTTATTTCTTGTACATTACACACATACAAACATTATTATTATTATGCTTACGTTGGTTGAAGGTTGGCATAATTTGGGGCAATTTTGTGGATGCGAAACGCATTTTCACTGTCAAGAAATCATGTCTAAGGAGCGTCCTCCACCTGAAGAGAAGAGAAATGTGTATGGAGGTTTTTAAGTAGTATAAGATGCTTACCTTGCTTGGTGTTTATATATACGGATCCGCATTGCCAAGAAGCACTACAATAACTTAATAAAATCATATGAAACCAATCACCGTTACAACACGCAGTCTTAGAATTCCTCAAAAGAGTTGCGCGACAGTATACAAAAGTGCGGTTACTCAAATTTTAAAAATATATAGTCGTATTCCTAAAACTATAAAAGTGAAAACTCGAAGTGTGGTTCAAGAATAACCTGAAGACGTATTTAATTCAAAGATGTTTGTACGATACAAGAGATTTTTTTCTAGAAGAAATAATATAGTGTCGTATGTAAATTATGCATATTTTTTTGACCTATTTCATTTTTTTTTCTACGTGTATGAAATAAACCTGAACAACTCCCGATAAATCGAATTAAAAAGTTGATACCAAAAACATAAATAAAAAGTATAAACGTCTCTGTTATTGCCAATGAAATGCAGAAATGAAGAAATTTCTTAATGTAGAAGATGGGTATTTTACGGGAACCATCTCACTAAATAAGATCCCATGCAATAGACTCCCTGCTATGAAAAAATGTCGACAATTCTAACTTTACAGTTTTTCTTAATAAAATATCCTTTTTCTTGGAAGTAACTAAGAAAATATGTAGAATAAGGATCACTACATTTATTTGAGGTCCTCTTTACCTTTGACGTAATTTTATGACTTCTTCTCAAATGATTAAGTCTAGGAAATGAACTACCTACTTTATAGTTTTTTTTTTACTGTAAAAGGTTTCGTCAAGGGTAAGCTGTGTCTAATAACTAGAATTGTTGTTTGGACTACGATGAAAATAGCTATAAGAATCCATCGTTAACAATATCACGTCAAGAGTTAGGAATTGGGCATGCGTTCGAATTAAACAGGTCTTTCAGACAATACGAAAAGACCATGATCAAACTTGCCAAGGAATCCAACCCTCTTACATCCCGAAAGGCTTAAAAATCACACTCTCCGTTTCAAGTAATCGAGCCAAAAGAATTGTTAATAGAGCTAGCGAAGCATTGATCGGGAGAAAGATCACAGACTTGTCAGAATGCGAGAAGATCAGGCGGAAGATCGGAGAAATCGTTCACGAAAAGGACTGCAGATGTTGATAAACATCTGTGCAGCAACAAAATGGAGCTACAGCAGGATAAATGGACAACTGAAAGACAACCATCGGAAAAAGCTGGAATCACTAATATGTCTATTGATCCTAGGAAGACAGTGATTAATCTATCCAGTAAGCAGTTGGACAACAACGCCGTTAAAATATTAAACAAAGCCATGAAGTTCGCAACAGCTCCTACACGAGTACCCATGGTACCATATGGTACTAACAGTGGAAATGGCAATAGAGAAACATATACGGCAAAATATCAGCAAGGCCGAACAACACAGCCTGAAGGAATTAATGAGCGACAAGAATATCAAGATCAAGCGGGCAAAGGAAACGCTATGGGAATATTGGGTGTTAGAAGATACAACATCAAAATACAAGAAATAATAAATGCAGGCAATTATAAGGAATTAAAGAAGGATCCCATAGCGTCGGTGGAGTCCAAAATACAACAGACACTGAACAAATCAGATCTGTCCAACCAACTCAGCTGGTAGAAATTAACACCACGCTATACGAAGCCACCTCATCTTTACAGGTTACCTAAGATATACAAACCAGGTACTCCCCTCCGGCCAGTCGTAAGCTCCAGAAATTGTCCCTCTCATCCACTCGCCAAATTCCTTCTAGATATAATTGCCCCACTATCGGGAAACACGTAATCCGCCATTACGAACACAAAGCACTTCATTAACAAGATCAATGAGATAACAATTGATGAACACGAAAACCTGGTAAGCTTCGATGTTACAAGCCTATTCACCAATGCTCCAAAGGAAGCAGCTCCAGTAGTAGCCAAAAACATACTATCCAGAGACATCGCACTGCATGAGGGAACAGCGTCCAGTGTAGAAACTATTATAGAACAGTTATCCACATACGTGAACACCACATATTTACAAGTTGATAACAAGTTCCACCAACAAGAATTTGGCATGGCAATGGACTCCTCTCTATCGCCGGGCCTAAGGAACATCTATATGAAAGAGTTTGAACGAAGAGCAATGGATTCATGTGAACTTTAACCAAAGATGTGGCTCAGATACGTCGTATCCTACACGAAATTTTTGGTATGATGGCTACCACGTTTTGCTCACACCGGGGTAAAAACGAAATAGGTTCCAACGCAATCCAAGGGATTTCTTGATGCGTTTTGTAACCGTGGATGAGACTTGGATCCACTACTACATACCGGAGACCCAGGAACAGTCGAAGCAGTAGACTTTTTCGGGAGGAAAGAGATTTACCTCAAAAGAGAAGGTCATAGCCGCTACAGATGGCTATTTTGCAGACCTTGAAACATCTTACTTTTCCGAAGGCTTTGAAGAGAGTGGAGCACGGTTTAGAAAGTGTATTGATCTAGGAGACTACATCGAAAAGTAGAAATAAAAAACCACACAAATACCGTGTTTTTCTTGTCGATTCCGGAAACATTTCAGGTCGTCGTACTAAGTTCAACAGACGAATGAAATAACGTCAAGAAGCTGCGTTTAATTCTATGTTTCAATATACACAAAATATTGTTTAAGTTGTGGATTGTATATAAGAGCAATTTTAAAAGTATATAAATAACAATGTAATCTTCGACTTTATTATCATCCCAGTACTTAAATCTAATTTAAAGAGAATTAAACAACTAACTATTCTCTCAAATTTAAGTGCTCCTCCTTAATTATATCGGCAGCCTTTTCACCAACTAGAAATCCGGGAACGTTGGTGTGCCCAGTAATCTGTATAGGTATTACGCTAGTGTCAGCTACCCTCAACTTATCAATTCCATACACCCTTAATCTATTATCAACAACAGCTTCCGGATCATCGGCGGGACCCATCTTGCACGTTGTAGTTTGATGGAAGAGGGTGCTCGTCAGATGTCTCAGAGCGCACTCCCAATACTCATCCGAGTCGTATTTATGGTGCTCGCAACCCATAATTGGTTCATCGATTAGTTTTATGCCATACTTATCGAACGGCGGGGATAACATGACCCTGATGGCTTCCCGAACTCCGGCTATCATCGTTCTCATATCTAACCTTTCCGGATCTGTGAAGTATCCATGGTAGAGTCTGGGATATTCGAATGGGTCGGCTGATTTTAATTCCAACCGTCCATAAGATTCCGGATGCATTAGAACTATGAGGCAGCTTACGGCGATTTTGTCTTCATATTTCTTGTACATTTTATTATAAAATTCCTTCGAGAGTTTTACGTTACCGCCGAACACTTCTTGATCCTTACTAAAATGCGTCGAGAGGAAGATTAGTTCGATATCGGAAACATTATCTTTAGCCAGCGGGGTTTTTATGAAGATCAAGCTCTCTGCCCTTGTTAAATCGTGTAAAACTCCTTTACCTTCGTTGTATAATTCTTTAAAAGCTTTATCGTCTAAGGCTTCTTCCACGTTATATCTTAGCGATTCATTTAGTAAGAAGCCCAAACCCCAATAAACTGGGTGATCGTAGATTTTTTGACCGACTTGTAACTCTTGTATAGTTTCAATACCGAACTTGGTGAGCTGATTTTTTGGTCCAATTCCGGATAGGAGCAAGATATGGGCCGAGTTGAGGACTCCTGCGCACAATATTACCTCTTTCTTAGCAAAGGCTTTGTAAATTTTGCCGTTTGTCGAAAATTGAACGCCGTAAGCCGACTTATCTTTGATCAGGACCTTTGTGACATGAGAATGCAGACGTATGGTTAGATTTTTCCTATTTTTAACCGGTCTAATGTAACATCTTTCGCCGCTGCATCTATAAAATGTATTGGGTCAGATATTTTTGTGGAAGAGAAGTACCCGAACGTTACCTGAATCCTTTCTTCGTCGTAGCCTGACAGTATGAAACGCCTTTATGTTCTCTTCCGTTATAATCTAAATACTGATATCCGGCATTCTTAGCAGCATCAATAAAGATTCTGCCAGCTTCACTTTGGTATGCGTTTTCAACGTTAATTGGCCCTTCGTGTCCTCTATAATTTATATCCCTATTACGAATTTTGCAGGTCTCCAGCTTCTTAAAGAAGGGTAATACATCTTTGTAGGACCAGCCGGGGTTACCGTTACTTGCCCATTTGTCGTAATCTTCTTTTGCTCCTCTAGAGAATATCATGTAGTTTAAAATAGAAGACCCTCCCAGAGCTTTGCCTCGTGGCCAATGCATTCGTTGTCTCTCCAAGGCTGTATGAGAAAGAAAAACGCTTAATATTCAGTTCATTTTAATTCATTTAGTGCTTACCCAATGCCACATCTTTTTCCGTTTCCGTAAAGAACTTCCAATTCAGGTGTGTATGGTGTGCCAATGTCGACCATACTGGAATGTCTGTAATTATATCTGGTTCGGTGCCAGCTTCTAATACTAAGATTTTCCAGTCAGAAATCTCCGATAGCCTATGGATAAGAGCGGATCCGCCAGAACCTGCACCCACTATGATGAAGTCGTAAGTTTCTGCAATGATAATAGAGTTAATTTGTGGCTTCGTTCTATATACTCATTGTTTGTTGTTGCTACCTCCGTCTCGCAGTTCTTGCTGTTCGTATGGTTCATAATCTCTTTTAATTTGTCCTGTAGCTTCCAGATTACGGACTTTCTCGCGTATCATTTCAATGAAATCTAATACGTTTTCGGAGTTTGATTTTTGGTAGTATATTGTAGATATTATTAAAGTTTGCAGTAGGCATTTTAACCAGGTATTCATATTTCTAAAATAACTATTTAGTCTTAGTTAAATACAGATAAAATTCTTCTGAAATCAATAAATACATTTGTGTTTCAATTAGTCCTCTGTTTTTTTTAAATTATCACGGGAAAGTCTATCCAAACCTGACTAAAGCATAAGAAAGGCAATTTAACTGGTTTGGGTATTAGGATAAAGCAGCATAATTTGCAAATCTGGAGAATGGATACCCAACGGTGTGCATGAAAATAGCAGTAGTGCATTAAATGACTATAATTCTATCTATTTCCGAGAACTATCTATTGTAATCTGCAGGAATTACTTGATGTATTTTATACAAGCGGCATAACACATGGGCTGAAAAGTCCCGGGCCTAACACATGGATGACGCTAGTTTTACTGCAGTCACCTTTCTCTCAGTTAGTACTAACCTTCAAAAGACAGCTGTTAAAATTTCATGATATTCTATTCATTAGTTTGTGAGTTATTGTGCTAAGAGTCGCGCTACTTTTGTTATTTTCAAAACAATGGATCAAAAACAATTTCGTGTTTTAATTTTATACTGCTTCTTGATGGGAAAAAATACCGTTCAAGCGAAGCAATGGCTTGAATAGTGTTATGGAGATTCCGCTCCATCAGAAACAACAATAAAACGTTGGTTTGCTGACAGTGGACGTCCAAATGAGGCGGTAACACCAGAAAACATCAAAAAAATCCACAACATCGTTTTGAATGATCGAAAAGTGAAGTTGCGTGAGTTAGCTGACATCGTAAAGATATCAAAAGAACGTATTGGCTTTATATTGCATGAGCATTCGACTATGAGAAAGCTCTGTTCAAAGTGGGTGCCGCGTTTGCTCACTGTTGACCAAAAACAAGAACGTGTTGATGTTTCTGAGCAGTGTTCGGCCATGTTTAAACGTAACAAACAGGAATTTTTGCGTCGATATGTGACAATGGATGAAACATGGATCCATCACTTCACTCCGGAATCAAAACAATCGTTATTTGAGTGGACAGCAACTGGTGAACCTCGTCCAAAGCGCCCGAAAGCACAACAATCGGCTGGAAAGGTTATGGCCTCGGTATTTTGCGATGTGCGTGGTGTAATATTCATCGACTATCTTGAGAAAGGAAATATCATCAACAGTAAATATTATATAGCGTTATTGGAGCTTTTGAAGGCCGAAATTGCAAAGAAACGACCGCATATGGCAAAGAGAAAAAAATGTGTTTCATCAAGACAACGCACGGTGTCACAAGTCAATCAAAAGAATGGCAAAACTACATGAATTGAACTTCGCATTGCTCTCACATCCACCGTATTCGCCAGATTTGGCTCCCAGCGGCTACTGGCTGTTCGCAGACCTCAAAAAAATGCTCGCCGGTAAGAAATTTCGCACGAATGAAGAGGTTATCGCTGAAACTAAGGCGTATTTTGAGGCAAAAGATAAATCGTTCTACAAAAGTGATATTGAAATGTTAGAGCGGCGCTGGAATGATTGCGTTGCTCTCGATGGAGATTACGTTGATGAATTTTGAACCAAAAAAACCGTGTTTTCTTTGTTAGGCGCGGGACTTTTCGGCCCATGTATCAAGGTGCAATTTTCACTGCAAAAGAAACGTTATAATTTTCTAGAACTTCCTACTGTAGGTACGTCATAAACTTTTTAAAACTTAATTAAGTATGCAGAAATTTACATTAAATAATAATGGCCTGCTCAAAACACTGCAGCGCTGTGAAGCGTTTTTTGATTCTTAATCTTATAGAAAGTGGAAAAAGTTATAAGTATATACAAGAAAACCTCACCCTTCAACCAGGATGATTTCAAATAAAAAGAAGTGAAAAAATAAACCTGGAAAAAGGAGAAAACGAAAACAACCGTTCGTGAAGGCAAATGTATCACTAACTATGTCAAATTTGCAAATAAGCACTAACACACTAACAATCAGAAGACGACTTATTGAAGTAAAAGTAGGTGTAAGACGTTCAAAAAAGGGATAAGAACAAGTGGAGCAATATTCTTTGGTCAGACGGGTCAAAAATTGGTTTGTCTGATTTTACCAGTTACTAATAATATGTACGGTGACCTTCGTCAACCGAATGTTACCCACAGTATACCAGAAAAGCAGTTAAACATGGTGGTTGCTGTTAAATCGTATGCGGCTATTTTTAGTGTAATGGTGTTGGTCCAATTCATGAAATTGAAGGAATAATGAATGCCAACGGATACGTAAATATACTAGAAAATATGTAATTACTCTATGCTGCAGAAGAAATGACTTCGCGATTGCTTTTTACGCAAGACCCAGAGGACACTTCTCGTAAAGCGAAAGCGTGGTATCAACGCAATAAAATTAACCTCTTAGTCTATACACTATGTTTCACAAGATGCATATTGCCCGTATTGATATGGAGTGCGTGATTGTGTGGAGTGGACTGCCACAGAATACTTAGACATTGTGTGCCCTACTATTCAATGGCAGGAGTTATTATTATTACTATTATAATAATGTATCGGATTATTCATAGGTGCTTCTATTCGTATAATACCCGAAATCCCTGCTTTCTAAAAAACAGTATCCATTTCTCTTACTTCTTCATTTGTTGACCAGCATATTTCTTAAAGGTTCGTTGAACTTTTTTTGGTAACACTTCATGAAGAAATAAATTCCCGATACATTTTGGAATACCAATTCGATCACAGCTTGATCTAAATGACTCTGGTATGGCCGGCATCCATATCGTAACCAGTATTTTTTCTCGGTTAATACTATAGACACAATATTTTCTAATAATTTCTATAAGTGATGCATTTAACAATTGGTATTGAAAAAGAAGTTTTATTTTTCTATACATTAAGAATAAGAGAGCTTTACTTTGAAGGTGAGATTAGAAATATGTTAATGTAGTGTTTTAAAAATAAGTAACATATAGTTGGAAAGTGTTGAATTAGATACAATTGCCATTTTAGTGTAAAGGTGTGTGAAAATAAAGACGCAACCAACTCAAATACCACAAAGAACAAAGAACGCTTTAATTTAAAGGTTAAAGCATGTCAAAATAAGGATTTGGGAAGGTATGTGATTCATTTTAGTTCTGGAACTAATGTTTCAAATATGTACTTAAAGAGAGATGCGGTACCTTCGGGCCATACTAATTCAGGTAATGTTTCATTTTGCACATTTCACGTTGTAAAAGAAGTGCATAATTTAAAGGCAATACTTTGACTGTATATATTGAAAAAGCAAATTACCAAAGAAAGTAGTGTAAAACAAGAGAAAAGGGGTCGCTACCTGCTTATGGTAAGATAGCGGACGTGATTAGTGTGACCTTGGGATAATGCGTACTTATGCCTAATACGCATTACTCATTTAATAGCTGTTCCACTTTGTCAGCCGAAGAAAACAGAGTCAGTGTAGTTATGAGCGCTGTGTATTTAAAACGGTACGAAGCTGTGTTTCTTTGCATTCACCCCAAACGACCTAAAACGTCGATAGCGGCCGCATCAAGATGTATGCGAAAATCGGAGGGCTTTGTAAAAATGTGGGTGGGCCGATATACAGCGAACAAAACAGTAGACGATCTCCCTGGTCACGGTAAAAAACGAAAAACCACAACAAAACAGGATAAAGCGATAATTAATTTGTTTCGGAATACACGTTGCGACAGGGGCAGTATCAGTTACAAAAAAAAAAAAAAACAAATTAAAGTAAGCATAATGACGATTAGAAATCGCCTACGTGAAGACAGCATAGCATACCGCAGTACGATAATGAAACCGCTGCTATCGGACCGACATCGAGAAGCACGCCGCGTTTGGGCGAGTAACAACAGTCATTGAGATTGGTCTGATGAGGCTTCCTTTTATGCATGGCCACAGACAAAAAGATCTTGGTCTACGCAACACCACCGAGTTGTACAACGCACAGTAAAGCACCCGGTTAAGGTCCATGTGTGGGGATGCTTTAATGTGCGCGGCTTTGGATCATTGTGTGTATTCACAGAGAACCTGAATACGGAAAGAATGGTCAAACTGTACGAAAAGGATCTCATTCTATCTGTGAGGAAGTAGTTTGGACAGAATAATAATCAGTGGATTCTGCAAGAGGACAATGATCCAAAGTATCGAAGAAGACGTTGTATGGAGTGGAAGTTAGAAAATTATATTTCGACGTTGGAATGGCCCTCCCAGAGCCAGGATGCAAATGCAATTGAAAATGTGTGGGCAATAATGAAGCACAAACTTCAACGTAAACGTGCCTACACACTAAAGCAATTATCGAGGAACCTCCGACAGATATGGCGATCGTTATCAGCTTCTTATGCCGAAAGCTTGGTTGGGAGCATGGGGCGTCGTTGCCAGGCGATTATCGACAACGATGGAGACTGCATCCCATATTGAGTGTAGTGCGCGTTAGGTATTACAATGTACATTCCTGCTAAATACACATATTTTAAGTTTTATATTGTTTTGATATTCTTACACTCCATCTTCTCATGTTTTACAGACTGTATCGCTGTAAACACCACCCTACAGAAATTATTAATTTATACATCCCAAATAAATTAATAATTTCTCTGGGGTGGAGTTTACTGCGATACCTGTGAAAAAATGATTTACGTACATTTTAAAATATGATTTAATTTTGTGTAATATTTTGATTTTTTTGTGGTAATATTTTATTTCTTACGGTATTTAATTTAGTAATAATAATTGTTACTGTTTGTATTTACCACTATTAACTCATTTTGTATGTGATAATATATGATAAATATTTTTTTCTTTGTTATATGTTTATATTACAATTATTAATTCGCTTTATTAACAAAAAACTGATCCCATGCAGGGCGGAATGAGAATGTTACAGTATTTTAATTATTTAAAATTTACTTTCATCTTTTGCTATTCTTTCTACGTTTGCTTCTTTGTTATGATGCAGTATAACGTCATCTACGGATTACTCGCTCCATTTAAATCTTTCTTGCTTTTTAATATCTTTAACATGACTTTGAAGTTAGCCGTTTCATTCTGCTCCGCCTCCGCATATTAGTTTCTTTTTTTGATAAAAGAAAATATTCATTTATTATCGACCTTTAAATCTGTTAGGTAAGCTCTGTTTAATATTTTATAGTTTATTTAAAAATGGTATTTAAATCTATACATATTATTCCGGCACTACCATTTTCATGCACACCACTGTATTGAATACATTACATACATGTCGAAAATAATATAAAAATAATACTTACTCTAATTAGGCGTCCACAGCGATGCTATAGCTATTTTCTACCAACACAAAACTGCACTTATAACCCACAATTAACTCTTAACATATGATTATATATAACACGTCTATTTATATGATAATTACTTGTTTACAACAAACTGAAGTACTATTCAACTTTGTGCATAAAGAACAAATACAGTCCCTGTCTATTTTATTAGGGCCACTTTATAAATTTAAGCTTTTGTGTGTTTCCAACGCGATAATTTACAAATACAAGCATAAAATTCATGAATAGGGTTTACAATACCTATCTAAACACATTCCCTAAATATTTTTCCAAGAAATTGTGAAAATGCTACTTAATGACATCTTACCTATTATTATCCCCCTCATGAATCATTCTGTACTGTATACAAGATGAGTAGCAACACGAGTGAGGGACACAGTAATTCGTAGAATATTATTTGGATCGGTTACTATTATAGAACGAATATTTATGTAACAACGTTTTTCTCCGTATTTACGTGTTAGTGTTACATTTTAAGTTATTGCTTGCATTCGCTTCATATATTTTCGTTGTGAGTCAAAAAGGGATATAGCAAATGAGAAAAACTGCATATTGAGGCATTGCTGGCTACAGGAGTATATTCTCAACGTACAATTCCAAAGAAAGAAAAAGTATCCCGACAAACAGTACAGCGAATCGCCGTTATAATGAAAGAGAAAGTATCCACTACAAGTACCGGAAGAGCGTTTTGCGGCAAGAAAAAGATCACTACTAATCAAGATAATCGACAGATCCTGCAACTAGCAATTGAAAACCGAGGTAAAAGAAATAGGAAATGTAATGCCTGAACAAGGAGCGCAAATATCCAGGCGTTCAGTACGAAACCGGATTAAAATGCAGACGCCTGCTGAAAAAAATCATGATTAATACTGATGATGAAGCGAGCACGTTATAAATGGGCAAAACGCCATCAACATTACACAATTGAAGATTGGCGAAAAGTAAGATAACGTAACTTCATCATCGGTGTTAATCTTGACTTTTTCAGATGGTGTTACGTTCTCCTGGTTTGAAGAACAACGCCGCTGTAGCCTGCTCGTAAATTCCTGAATTACTTGACCAATACTTACTTGTAGAGTATGTTCGCTTACTTACTAGAGGAAAGGTTGTACTGTGAAACTAAATGCGCATGCGCAAAAAATATTTAAAAAATAAAATGTCTACACGGTTTCCACTCTTGCCTATGTACAGTTACGATGTACGTAAGATATATATATATATTTGCAGTAATTGCAATTATTCGAGCTCTCATACATGTAATGTAGATTAGCATGTGTATATGTATGTTTCATATATGCTTCCGCAGTAGCTTTGTTAGAGGCATGTACTAATGCCTCTATCTGTTTGCATGCACCACTACCTTTTTATAGGGGAGCCAACCCTATTTATTTCTTAAAAATTTATAAGCGCACCTCGGTGCTATGCTTATAAGTCCCGATACGACAAAGGACCGAACAAACGTACAAAAGACAACGGGCGCTGCGGCCGCAACGACCGTCAACAAGAAGCGGAGTGATCGCACTTGTAGAAGATGTCTATACATGCGCGCAGACAAACCTTACCAAATGATTTCCGACACAAACTTAACCGAAGACTAAAAATATGTATAGACGACAACGGACACAGTAGCCTCGACGGACGATGATAGAAAATCGAGAATTTGTACTTATTAAAGAAATCTATACATGCGATCCGACAACCTTACCAGAATGACTCCCGCCAGAATCGTAACACAAGACTAAATAAATGTATAGACGACAACGGACACAGTAGCCTCGACGTACGATAATAGAAAGTCGAGGATTTGTACTTAATAGAGAAATCTATACATGCGATCCGACAACCTTACCAGAATGACTCCCGCCAGAAATAAATGTATAGACGACAACGTCCTCGACGATTCCCGCCAAAACTAGAAACTATTAGAAACTTCCAATAATCATCCGACGACGTTACTGTACACGTTACGACGAGGTACGAAAGGTGACCGAGAGTGCACGATCGCTAATACCTCGACCGTCGCGCGGGAGTCGACTGCCTGTGCTTGTATATATTAAATATTAAGAAAACTCCCATTATTTATTCGACGACGTTGCACTTAATGACTTTTAAATTAGGCAGTTTTAGCTAGAGTATTGTGAATGGCCGGCTTGCATACATATACAATGCTTAATGTACATACATATTAAAATAAAATTGGATATATTCTAAGAGAGCAAAATAAATAAATAATAAAAATAAAATAAAGTGATAATGCTAACCCATACGGTTTCAAAGAAGATAAAATAATATAAAATACATAAAGTAGTAAAAGAAATGAATAAAACACAAAAACAATGTTAAGTCCTTAACAAGATGGCGTCTGCGTTTTAATCTGGTTTCGTACAATCGTCTACGTACTGCACGCGTGGATATTTGCACTCCTTGTTGGGACATTACATTTCTTATTTCTTTGGCGAATAAACCTCGGTTTCCAGTTGCTAGTTGCAGGATAGTCGATCAGATACTTCCTCTTTCTTTGCGTTGAGAATACACTCCTGTACCCAATAATACCTCAATACACAGTTTTTTCTCGTTTGGTATGTCCTTTTGTCTACCCATAACGAAAAAATATAAAGCACGTACAAGTAATAACTTAAAGTGAAAAAACGTTGTTACACGAACCCATGAATATCCTTTCTACAATAGTAACCGAGACCACGAGGTCATTAAGTGGCGCTTTCCCAATTTCTAGGGGACATATTTAGATAGGTATTGTAAACCCGATTCATGAATTTTAAATTATCGCGTTGGAAACACAGAAAAGCTTAAATTTATGAAGTGGCCTTAATAAAATGGACAGGGACTGTATAGTTGTACGTCGCAAAACATCCGAAATGATAGTGGTTTAAAAAAAGGGTTTATCAAGAAATGTAATATGTCGAATTATATTATTACTAGTTAATCATTTGATTTGCAAATTCATCGGTGTGTAATCAATATTCTTGTTGCATAATGTTCTATACTTTCTATTTGTCTTCTTCATAGTAATGATTTCTTTTTCTTTTAAGTTTCTTGCCGATCTTTAATTATTGTAACTCATAGTGTTCTTTTGAATCATAAAAATGTGCAAAAACCAATATGTTTTTTCTAACTGCTTTGCTAAAGTTTGAATTTGAACCCTTTTATTTCCACTAACTTATATTTCGTTATAAATTTATATTTATACCGTGCTACTATACGATGTGACATATATTTTCTAATACAACATTGTGTCAAACTGTGTTTGTTATAGTAATTGTTCTAAGATTTCTGTGAGCTTGACGGTCTGCATTTTTGCCACCTACACTTGCTTTTTTAAGCAAACGCAACCACGTAGTTCTACAATAATTTTACTAATGAAAATTAATAGATTAATGGATAACACGGCAAAGAAAAAGAAGCAATTGACAAAGTTTATCCAAATGTAAATGTAAAAATGAATAGCTACACAGTGTTAACTTATGCTGGACCATTTAGTGAAAATATAGGCAAAGTACTAACTAAATCAAGTTTAAACATAGCCTACAAAAGTAATAACACATTAGGAAATTCATTAAAAACAATAAATCAAAAATAAGGGTTATATGTATATAATAATGGAAAAACAATCAGGAGTTTATCAATTAACTAGCCGTGATTGCCTAAAAACATACCGGCCAAACGGGTGGGAATTTTGATAAAAGGATACGCGAGCATTTCAGGAGCCATATACGTAAGAATAAGGATTCTAATTATGCCTTTCTTTTATTGAAAAATAACTGTACGTTCTACAGTAACGTCGAGATTGTACATTCCGAAACTAAAGGTTTAAAATTAAACCTGCTCGAGTGTGCAGACATAAATAAACTATATATAATAATAAATAATATACGATTCATAATTTCAGTACTGTTTATTTAGCCGCATCCTGTATTTCGATACGTTGAGATGCTGACCATCGTTAATACATCATAGATTAAGTAAACCGGTCTAATCTTGATTAGATGATGAAATTAGATGATTGATGAAAGATTATCGTAATTATCTGATCTATTATTATTCCACTAATTTTTGAGAACATATTTATGAAATCATGTGCAAGTAGAAATAGTAGCTCATTGTAATTAATATGTGAAGGAAGTTCACATCATCATTAAAAATAGTAAGGGAACTAAGTTGCCACCCTGGGGGGCACCGATTACACAAAGAAATAATTTGTTTGTTATACAGAGTGGCGCAGGGGAACGGAAAATTTTCAAATAACGTCATTTCCACGAATAAATTCATAAAACTAGTAATTCATTAACGAAAGTGCATGTATGCAGCATGCCATTTATGTTTTTACAATCAAAATCTCCAAAAGTGTCTCTTTACTTTTTAAAAATGACATCGGAAAGATGTCCTCCCATTCGCTGTTCACACTATAACAGGCTGTTATGAAAACTCTGGAATGCGCGGTGTAGTAAATCTTGGGGAATGGCAATGATTTCTTGTTGAATGTTCTCCTTCAGTTCATGGATTGTTGCAGGTCGTGTACGGTACACCTTGCCTTTAAGATACCCCCACAGGAAGAAGTCGTACACCCTAAGATCAGGGGATCTCGCACGCCATTCAATGTCACCGTTACGTGAAATAATGCATCTTCCAAACAATTGACGAACTGCTGCCACCGAATGTCGAGCAGTGTGTGACGTGGCTCCGTCCTGCTGAAACCACATGTTTTCCATAAGATTGAGCTCGTACAGTCTCGGTGTAAAGAATGTTTGAAGCATTTCAACATATCGAGCGAATGTTACTGTCGCTGCACTACCATCCTCACGTGCAAAAAATTAAGGGCCGATAACACCATGACATGATACAGCACACCATATTGTGACCTTGTCGCTATGTAGTGGTCGCTGGTGTAACTCACAAGGATTATCCTGGGCCCAATAACGAAAATTCTGTTTGTTTACGAAACCGTTCAGGTGGAAATGGGCTTCGTCTGATAGCCATATGTTACCAACGAAATTCGCGCCCTCGTTAATTTTAGCCAATATCTAGGCATACATCTAAACTCCATACGTGACGCTGGGTCTCGTTCATGTAATTGTTGTACAATCTGCAACTTATAGGGATGGAAATGTAATTCGTGCAGTATTCTTTGTAAGCTTCGTCGCTTAATCCCTAGCGTAGATGCATGCTGTCGAACGGAGCGGCGAGGACTTCTCTCGATTGCAGCTCTAACAGCCTCAATGTTCTCTGGGGTACGTACCGTTCGAATGCCACCTGGAGCTTTCTTTTTCAAGACAGATCCTGTTTCTTCAAAATTACGCACCCACGTTGTAATCGCATGCGCAGATGGGACACGTCCATGACGTCCAAGCTGGTAATGCTGTCGAAATATTCTCTGTGCGGCAGTCGCACTATCACCATTTTTATAAAACGCTCTCACAGCTACTGCACGTTCCGCACCAGTCCAACGATCCATGATTACTAAATGGCAATGCGTTCACAACAATTGTGCGACGTTACGAACAACTGCCGGCTCTACAGTGCTGACAACTGTAACGTTCAAAATTTCCCGTTACCCTGCGCCACCCTGTATTTATATGTATGTTATAACTAACGTAGTGTTATTGGAGAGATACAATTTGAAAAGGAACTGTAATCACGGGGAGAATCCTATATGGTCTTTGAGTAATTCAAACAATCCAACGGTTTAGCAAAATTCAAATATTCGGGAAGGATCTGTGTCAATATGGCAAGATTAGATACTGTGAACTGTTTTCTCATAAAATGGTGTTGGTGTTCAGATAAAAAAAGGTATGGAGAGGTAAAAGGTGTATAAGCAAATTTCAAAGGACTGACGAAATTATTAATGATTGCAATGGGCCAGTAGCTATTGATCAAGGGAGTGTTCCGTTTTTTATAGACTAATACAAGTCTCACAAGTTTCTACGAATCGTACGAATACTGATTGCGAGGAAAACATAACAGTCAATATACAGGAACAATCTCCAAGCATGAAATTGGTTATACTACAATCGTGGCAAATGAATCTTTAATATCTTTAATGAATGCGGAACTTCGTATTCGGTAATATTCCTAATACTTATTAATGAGAAATATTTAGTTATCTATAGTAGACTTATTTATGAATAAAGTTTTACTACGTCACTGTGCAACAATTATTTCTCCTCTTATCTAGTGACGGAATTACTTATACTCAGTTTACCATTAATTATATTTTTACAATACTATAGATTATACGTCTTACAACACGACAGTATGAATGGTTGCATACAATAAAACACTTCTATTAAACAAACAAGATATATACTTTAGAACAAAGTTAAAAATAAATAAATAGAAATACAAACAGAGAGTCTTACCGACTGCTATTTACAAGCTGAGACAAATGCAATAACATCGAGTTTGTGTAGTGTTATTCAAGTATTAACGTTTGGCTACTTTACTGTTGTCCATTCTTCTTTAATCATATCGGCAGCTTTCTCCCCTATCATAAACGATGGAATGTTCGTATGAGATGTTATTGGTTCAGGAATTATACTTGTATCAGCTACCCTTAAGCCAGAAACACCGTTTACTTTCAACCGGTCATTAACAACGGCCCCAGGATCGGTTTCGGGTCCCATTCTACAGGTAGCTACTTGGTGGTGAACGGTGGAGCTTAAATGCCTTAAACTGCACTCCCAGTACGTATCGCTATCATATGTGTGCTGTTCGCATCCTGGTACAGGCGTTTCTATTAGCTTGGCGTTGTATTTTTTAAGCGATGGCATCTCGAGAAGATGTTGAACCATTCTTATTGAAGCGATAAAAGTTCTAACGTCTAGATTTTCCGGATCCGTAAAATAGTTTCCGTAAAATTTGGGCCAGTGGTAAGGATTCTTTGATTTTAATCTCAAGTATCCAAAAGATTTTGGATGAAACGGCATTGGTAGTATGGTAAACGCGCTTTTCCCTTCAAGCGGCTTCCAGATTGTATTATATAATTCATCTGGAATCCTCAAAACTCTCCTAAAAACTTCCCCTTTATCCGTATGAAAGCTACCACCAAACAGCATTAACTCAATATCGGGATAATCTGGATTTGGATCTTTCGCCAACGGTGTCCTGGCAATGGCCAATGCTTCTACTCCTGCTACAGTAGTTAGTATCCCTTTTCCATGAATGTATTCCTGTAATGGTTTTAGATTTTGGTATACGTCATCAAAGGGTATTGTTATTGATTCGTTTACAGTTATAGTCAGTCCAAAGAAAGATAGGTGATCATAAAGTTTTTGTCCAACGGGCAAATTTTGTAGAACTGGTATTCTTAGTTCTTCTAAATGATCTTTAGGGCCGATACCAGATAACATTAACAGTTGGGGACTACTTAAAGCCCCAGCCGAAATTATGATTTCTTTTCTAGCCCTAGCAATGTGATATTGCTTATTTCTGACGTATTTGACACCCCAAGCATGTTTCTCGTGCTCATTGATCATTATTTTGGTGACTCTTGCGCTGGTATATATTTTTAAGTTCTTCCTTTTCCTTATAGGCTCCAAAAATGAATTGAAAGCACTACATCTTCGACCGTTTCTTGTGTTCGCATGAACATAAGATACTCCAGATTGTTTCCTTCCGTTATAGTCTACGTATTTAACGCCCATTTCCTGCATAGCATTGACGAACGCTTCAGCAGACTTTGATCTGTAGGGAACATCTTCCACATGAAGATAACCACCTTGCTGATGATAACCCTTGTCTTGAATTTTTACATGATAATCTTCGAATTTTAAAAAATAAGGGAGTAGCTCATCGTATGACCAGCCCTTATTACCATTTTCTGACCAGCGGTTGAAATCTACTTTGTTTCCTCTAATGTGGATCATGCCGTTTATCACTGAGGAACCCCCAAGGACTCTTCCTCTAGGCCAATGCATTCGTTTGTCGAGAAAACCTGAAAAAATAACATGTTAGTAGAATTTAGAGTTTAAGAGTCGGTTGAATCTTTACCTAACCCCATATTGTTCTGTTCTTCCATTAGGTAGCCCCAGTTATAATCGGTAAATAGGAGGTAGCTAGTTAGTGCGGGCATTTCTGTTATTATTTCAGGTTCTTTGCCGGCTTCTAGTAGCAGAACGTTCCAGTCAGGGTTCTCTGATAATCTATTGGCTATTACTGACCCTGCAGGTCCAGATCCTACTACTATGAAGTCGTATACTTCTTGTAAATTTTGTTGATGGAAAGCTGTAATATATTTAATTTGTAGTGAATAAGTTGTACTTCGAAATGATATAATTGACTTTTTTTTTTTTACAGGTGAGCCTTTTCATGAGCTTTATTAAGAACCTACCACAGTTTTCCTCGGCGAATGTGAGTATTTGTTATTGAAATATATTCTGGTACAAACACTATTAAATCCGCGTGTTTATTCATATTGTTTTAATTCTTTTATGAAATTTGATTTTATTCCCGAACACCATTGAAAGAATCGGTTATTGAATTTCTAAACACACAAGTATTCCATCATTAAACAATGTCATGTTATGAAGTATGAAAGTTAACAAGGTTTTTGGGATATATTAGCATAGTACAGCGGACTTTAGCTTCATCTTAAACTTATAGAAAAATATTTATTTAGTGGACAGCAGGATGTCGTTTCAAATTCTAATATCACCTGCTATTCGGCTTATTACGGGATTCCTCAGAGGTCAGTTTTGGAACCGTTGCTGTTATTGATTTTTGCAATCTAAAATTTTATGTTTTGTAAATCAAGAAGAACTTGAGAGTGTATTTTGAATAACAGTTTTTGGCTTTTCTATGGTGAATACCTCCAGATATTTACGGTTTCTGTAATCATACTAATAAAAATATCTAATGTGCGTGTATAAATTTAAAAAAGAAACGTATCCTCAAGGATCAAGATTGGCTACTAATATTTACTCGAAACTGTGTGAGATATTAGTATCTTATTTTAACATTACACATACATTTTTCCATGTGTAACTTTAAAAAGATAATTGCCAGTGCATTAAAGTCATTATAGGCAACCAGTTATACACCAGTGAATGATTTACCTATAGCTTAATGATTAAATTAGGTTGCCTTGGAGAGGAAAGAAACACATTTTCTCGACAATAATTTCTCATTTCTTATTCATACATGAATCTTAAATACTTTTTCTTGAAAGTTAGATAACTGATTTAAGTAATTAGTAAGTACACAAAGATAAAGAGACATGCTTTCAATTAATTATACTGAGAGGGCTCGTGCGAAAACAGTTCTAAGCATTTTCAGCAAATTCAAAGAAGATGGTTGTATTCTAAATTTCCACAAAAAAAGAAATAAAACCAATCACGCTTTAACAGGAGACATGAAGTTGAATACCCTGTAGAGGAATAGTCTATAAGATCGCTTTCAGATGTAGCCAGGCATTTTGGAGTTACACAGTTCAGTGTACAAAACCCCGAAAGAATTTAAATGTAAGCCAATGTCTAGCCATCAAGAACTTGTCAAAGAAGAGAAAGTAAAGCGAAGTGATTTTTGCGAAATAATGTTTAATGCATTAAATGAAAATGAAGAAATTTTAAATAGAATAAATAGTTATAATAGTAAATAGTATCTCAGACTTTCACGGCCGTGACACGGCGGAACCCGACAACCGTTACAAATATAGTTACAATAGTACATTATATGTATCAATCGAAAAATACCGAATTTCCTTTCCATTATTCCCTTAGAAATTGATCCTGTACAAATCATCATGCTCAACAGATGACTGGAACACAGTACCCTCAAAAAGTTAATGTCTGGATTGAAATAATAAGCGATAGACCTAAGTCTATGGGGCATTAATGCCCCATTTTTTATTGACGGTAATCTCACTGCAGCAAAATATCTGAATCTGTTGCAAGACCACATCATTCCATCAATTGAGACACTGAATGTTGATACACTTTGGTTCCAAATGGATAGGTACTACGCCACATTCTACAAGCGCCATTAAGAAGTTTTTGAATGACGTATTTCAAAGACGGTGGATTGGCATATTTGGCCCCATATCATGGCCACCAAGGTGAATCGATTTATCTGTCAATGATTTCTTTGGGATTACCTAAAAAGTAAAATTTATAACTGCAAATACGTAACTTGGACGAACTGAGAGACCGTATACTTGCTGCATGTGTATGGAATAAACCCAGAATTTGTTCGGAATACCTTGCGTTGCTTTCATGATCGCCTTGCTTATTGCCTTGGAAGACAAAGAGGACACTTTGATTGCTTATTATAGAATTAGATTTGATTTTTGTTGTGTTGTTTTGTTGGCCTTAATTTATCGTTAAAATAAAATAATGTTTTCATCAGATTCGGAAAATAGTTATTTTAATTGTAGGATTTTGAAGTTCCACATAGCAAAAATGTATGTGTAATGATATAAAAAGGGACCCGGTATGGTATTAGAAAGTATGAACAAATTTCGCATAAATTAAACGATATTGGTTGGCTAAATATGGAAAATAGGTGCGAATTAGAAATGCCGGCATCATTTCACAGAATCATATTGTATAAGTTACCAACGTACTAATACTTAAAATTAGATTTAGAGCTGATACACCATAGCACCACGATATTTGGAAGACCACCTATATGATTTAAAGGTTCATTTTCATACAACAGTAAATACAATATAGCTGATAATAACTTCGAAGTCTTGAGTGTTAGGGACAGTTCAGTATGTACTAAGTGACTGTACATCTTACCATATGTTTAGGTATCATTTGTGATGCTGGCTGTACACAAATGAGTTGCAGTATATTTTCTAACGTTCTCATTTAGTTTGTAGGTTGGATTAGATACTTTTCTTTCAATATCCACTACAAGGTTAGTGTTAACAAAATATTTCTGAGATTAATAATTGCAGCGTTGTTGCATTCACCATGAATGAAGAGAAAAAGCCGTTATTATTATTGTTGTCGTTATCAATCCGATAGATTGTAAGGTTATCATTGTTCGAAAATTAACTTTATAAAAAAATGGATCGAATTTTTGAGAATTATCTGAGCAATTTAAGTTCTAGGTTAATCAGACGTGCTTTTTTTTTAAACTCTATCTTCAATGCGGGGAGATGTATTTAGTGTCTAGGTAAGAGCTGTTGAGCTATCGAAATTGACAAAATTATGGATTTATGGTGCACATGATCTTATGTAGACGTAATGCATTTCTGAATATCTAGAATAGTCACGAAATTTAGTAAGAACCTTACTTACCTTCAAATGGTGGTTTATATTGCAATCTTTCTGAAGTGTACTGAGGCTTTATCAGAGGTAGATGTGGACTGTATAATAATGATATATTAGCGTATAAGTTATACGGTACCATACCATAGACCACTGATATAAATCCTAAGTTTATAGAAGAAAGTATGAACGATTTCATCTATAATTTATAAATAAAGGAATTAATTAATATAATTTTTGTATTCCTGTAATAGCTGTGCATTTTCGCCAATCTTTGATTGAGATATTTACTGTATAAAAACTGTGCAATACTAGAGCATTGAATTTTCTTGTGGTTTATTGTCGTTCTGTGCTAAACTATTGATTTAAGGATTCGATGACTATGACATATTATCTTCGAATAAAACAACTTTCAGACAATTACTGTTTTCTCAGGTTTATGCTATTTTGAAGGTATTACCTTTAACACAGTTAGAAAACATATTTTCATTTATGTTCACGCAACCACTAATATTTTACTACAAGAAATTATTTACCAAATTCATGGTCCCGACATGTGAAAAAAAAGCACTTTATGACTTCACTTCGACAAGATACCACATTCACTGCCATGGATGGATCTTGCGAAACCTGTGCAGTTTTTGATCTGTTGCTTTTTAAAGTGGGACAAGACAGACCTGTTAATAAATAAAACCTATATCCAAGATATTGATATGATTGAGAAATAACGGGAGGTCAATCAACCTGTTTTCGTTTTTTTTTGATTGGCGCACAAATGCTCGGTTTTTGTCTTTAAAACTGGATTTTTGCATATATTACCCATCAATGTAAACCTACTTTCATAAGGCTAATCGACCAGAATCGATAACTATTGACCAAATGGTTGTACTCGGTCGTTTGAGCTTCTAACTGAACTTGATTTTGAAAAATAAATGAGGTTACTCTTAATAAGGCATTTTAAATAATGTATCGCAATAAATGTTTTTAGGAAAAAGATACATGAAATACAGGTATCGCAATGTTACGGCATTGAAAACTATAAACTCGCATCTTTAACAGTAGGCCTTGACATTGTATCGACCGGTACTGGTTTTTAATCGAGGCCAGTGGTCCGGGGCCTTAAGCGCTTGGCTATCGGTCTCGAGGTCTCAGGTTCGAACCCCGGGCTGCTTTTCAAGGTTGAGGTGTATGCTGAGAATGAATATCTTAAGACGCTCCGCGGGCGCAGGCGTAATAATGATTCATGGCCGGCAGATGTCCCCTGTAGTTGGTGAAAGGTGTTGGTGGACGCGAAGACATCAATTATTATTATTAAATATGTATCTTTTATACGAGGGCTACCTAATATGTTTTCGGAATCGGCAGGAGATGGCGCCCGAAGGTTGAAGCGGATTGATTGGTCGGCAAGAGCAACCTTTTTTTATGGCAACTGTCAAAATTTCAAACGTTTACTGTCAATAGTTGTTGTCTGTTGTGCTTTGTATAGCAATTCAAGCGGTTTCGTAAAAATGGATAAAATCGAATTTCGTGCAGTGATAAAACACTTCTAGATGGCTGGGAAACCGGCCACGGGAATTCAAAATATTTTGCTAGAGGTTCATAGGGGGTGCAACTCCATCATTGTCGACCATCAGCTTCTGAGTGAGCGAATCCAAACGTGGCCGCATAAGCACAAGTGATGAACCACGCAGTGGGCGCCCAAAAACCGCTACCAAGGATGAAATGGTCGACAAGATTCGTGATGTCGTGTTAGCAGAACACCGATTGAACCTGAGCTAGCAGAGACAACAGGCATCTCAGATGAACGTGTTGGCCATATCCTACATGAAATTTTGGGTATGACGAAGCTTTCGGCACGATGGGTACCGCGTTTGCTCACATCGGAGCAAAAATGGAATCTGGTGACCGTTTCGGTGTCTGGGCAGGATCCAACGCAAGCCAAGGGATTTCTCCATGTATTTCGTAACCGTGGATGAAACTTGGATCCATCATTACATACCGGAGACCAAGGAACAGTCGAAGCAGTGACGAAGTAAAGACTGTTCCATCGGCTGGAAAAGTCATGGCGACCATTCTTTGGGATTCACAAGGTGTGATCCCCGTCAACTCTCTGCAGAAGGGAAGGGAGATCACGGGGCAATACTACAGCGATTTATTGATCCGATTCGATGCGGTATTGAAGGAGAAACGGCTTCGTTTGCAGCGGAAGGAAGTGCTTTTCCACAACGACGATGCACCGACTCATTCATTCCGCATTGTCGTGTCTAAATAGAATGACTTACGCTACAAATTAGTCTCTCGTCCTCCATATTCACCGGACCTAGTCCCCAGCGACTCTCTTCTATTCCCAAACCTGAGAAAATCACAGGGAGGAAAGAGATTTGTCTCAAGTGAGGAAGTCATCGCCGCTACAGATGGCTATTTTGCAAACCTCGAAAAGTCCTACTTTTCCGACGGCTTGAAGGGACAGGAGCACCGTTTGAAAAAGTGCATTGATCTTCGAGAAGACTACATCGAAAAATGAAAATAATAAACTACACCGATAGCGTGTTTTCTTGTCGATTCCGGAAACATTTCAGGTAACCTCGTAATATCTCTATATTCTTTGCAATACATTTTAGTAGCCAATCAATCTTATTTATCCAAAACTTTATAGAGGGTTTTAGTTTTCGTTTAAAAGTAGTAATATAAATAGCGTACAGTCATTAACCTTTCGATTAACAATATCACTACCTCTCATAATAGTATGGACACCTCCTATTTCATCCAAAATTTGACACTTGCTTCAAAACTTTAAACAAAAGAAAGATTGTGATGTTCTTTAATTATATTTACACACTCAATTTTGTACTTATTTATTTCGACACCATACTATAACTGCTAAACGGACACTAGTAAATTTAAAGGCAATTTCAAGATGATTTTTGTTGAAATTTAATGTATCCCATTACCCTATTATTAAAGAAAACGACTTGTTGATATTGCATTTTATTTCACCTAAGTATCACATTGATTACAACATTTTAAGACTAATGTCCTTCCCAGTATTGTCTTATCATATCAGCAGCTTTTTCACCAACCATAAACGTTGGAATGCTCGTGTGAGCCGCGATAGGCTCAGGTATAATGCTAGAATCAGCCACTCTCAATCCCAAAATCCCGCGAACCCTTAAATCCGGTCCAACCACAGCTTCGGGATCCCATGCGGGACCCATTTTGCAAGTACCGACTTGATGGTTAGCCGTAGCGCCTAGATGTCGCAAGAAACACTCCCAGTACTCATCAGTATCAAATTCGAAATCCTCGCAACCTGGTATTACAGCCTCTACTAATTTTGCATCGTACCTTTGCCAAGCAGGCATTTTTATTAATTCCTCAATAACTCGTATTGAAGATGTTAGGACTTTGATATCATCATTATTTGGATCGCTGAAATAGTTACCGTAGAATAGAGGAACATCATAGGGGCTATTGGATTTTAATCGTAGATATCCCCGGGATTTAGGGTGATAGAGCATTGGGACTATAGTTGCGGCATCCTGGTCTTGGATTTGGCCCCATATTGCGTCGAAAATGTCATCCCTGACCCTTACGAGTTCCTTGAATACAGTTCCGTTATCGATATTATTGCTTGTTCCAATGAAAATAAGTTCAACGTCTGGTACTGTAGGATCTGGATCCGTGGTGTAAGGTGTTTTTACAAGACCTAAAGCTTCGGTACCGGTTAGAGTCGTCAATATACCCTTTCCGTTCAAGAAGTCTTCCATTACTTGATCATTTTGTCCTATTTCATGGTACGGTATGGTGATAGTTTCGTTTAAGGTAAACGTTATGCCGTACAAGATAGCATGGTCTCCTAAATTCTTACCAACCCCCGGCAAATCTTGAATAACCGGTATACCTAGTTCCTCCAAATGTTCGCTAGGACCAACACCTGATAACATCAAGAGTTGCGGTGAACTAAACGATCCTGCTGATAGAATTACTTCTTTTCGCGCTCTAACGATATGATATTCATTGTCTTTATCGTATCTAACCCCATAAGCCCTCTTAGTTCTTGGATTGATCAAAATTTCCGTAACTCTAGCCCCTGTGTATATTCTCAAATTCTCCCTGTAACTAAAGGGTAACAGGAATGAGTTGAATGCTCCTGAACGTCTGCCGTTCCTTAGTGTACCATGTGCGAAAGACACGCCGATCTGTTGCCTTCCGTTATAGTCAACGTAGTCATACCCAAATTCCAGCATAGAATGTACAAAAGCTTTAGACGAATCTGATCTGTAAGGCACGTCTTGGACACCTAACAATCCACCTTTACGGTGGTATCCTGGATCCTGGATTTTTACCAGGAAATCTTCGGATTTTTTGAAGTAAGGTAGGACATCTTCAAATGACCAGCCTGTATTCCCAGCCTCGGCCCAACGGTCGAAATTCTTACGATTACCGCGGATGTGGACGCAAGCGTTTATTGTTGAGCTGCCTCCTAGTACTTTACCCCTTGGCCAATTCATGATTCTATCAACGAGACCTTCACATACCAAGGGAAATAAAGTTATTAGCTATTTTCTTTTTCGTGAAGAAGTTATGAGATATTTACCTAGACCTGCATTTTCTTGAGGTTCCATAATGAATCCCCAATTATAGTCGGTCATCTGGAATGAGTTAGCCATAGCTACTATATCTGTTAGGTTGGTTGGAACTTCTCCGACCTCAAGTAGCAAAACATTCCATTCTGGATTTTCTGTTAGTCGGTTTGCTATGACCGATCCGGCTGGACCAGAACCTATTATTATGAAATCGAATTCTTCCACGCAATTGTTTTTAGTTGTTGCTTCTACAAAGAGAAGGGTTTGTTGGTAATTGTTAGTTTGATGTCACAAAAAATGTAACCGAAAACCCCGTTTTTTTTTTTAAATTATTTTTTATGTTGGTCACAACGACTTCTGACAGAAACTGACGAGTTTGGCGATTCAAATTACATTTCATGTTTATTGACGTGTCTTAAAAATTTTAAAGCATCTTTATTGATTTACAGGGAAAGGTTCCCGGGTGTCAAATTCAGATATTAATGGAACTTGGTATATAAGTATATTGAGACTTGAAAATAAAATTTTCCTGCTTGAGCTGAGATTCACTCTGAGGTAGTGAAACACCCTTCCGAAAATTCAGAGATTTTCAGTTTTCTTAATTTAATTCTTGAACAGAGACAGATAGAAGAAGCATTTAAATGCAAATGTTGTACCTTGTCCGAAGGTAATTAAGGACACGTGAATGTGGTATATACAGGATGTTGCAGAATGTATTTCCAACTTGAAACCGCCTTCATCTGCATTATATACATGCTCAGCATCATAACTCTGGATTACTGGTTTAACTTCGTTAATGAAATCAGTAGCAATCCTTTCTAATTGCAGAGTATCTGATCCATATGAGCGACTGATAAATTTAATGATTTTGCCCGAAACAATTCTATATATTCCTTTGAAATTCAGCTTTGGAGGTTTGAAGTTTTCTATGTTAATATCTTCGTTAGCTTCTAATGCCCATTTTCGTATATCTGTATCGTGTATAATGGTATTCAGTACAGTCATTTCCTCAAATTTTTCTATCATGAATTGCGATATTGCTGTTAATTTTTCTCTCTATGAATTCCATTTTTTTTCTAGACTTGCTTCCTATAGTCACAATTGACGTCTCTAAATCTCCTTGCACCGACGTTACGGAGAATCGCTTCCTTTTCCTACTTTTCCAATAATTACCAGCGTCTTTTTTACACTTCATATGCAAAATGCCGCCCTCTTCTAATGTACCAGGTCGTGATTCCTCCTGCAAGTACTCTTCTAGATCTTTTTGAGAAATTCGGTCTCGATCAATTCGATGGAGTGTAGTTTAAACGGTTGAAGATGTTCCAAAGTCGTATCCATATCTAGTTCAAAAGTAGTATCGGCTATACTTCTTGTGTTTAATTCTTTTAGTATATCATGTAGTTCTATTTCATGTCGATTTCCAGGTGTTTGTCTGCCTTCAGCACTACTAAGCGAGCCATTAATAATTTAATAACTTTGATTTGGTTATGAGACTGTGTTAGATATACTTGTAACACAGCCGATTTCTGCTTGTTTTTAAATTCGTCGAGTAGGTATATAAATGTTGCATTACAAAACCACGATGTTATCTCTATTATACATTTGTTTTTGTATACCTTAACAAAACACAAAAATTGTGGTATATTATAAAAATATCTAGAATCGAACAAATACCACCAATATCAAAATATGCATATTCTTAAACTAACTATGAGTTTTCAAATAATAGGATGTGGTTCGTAAATATCTCGTTTAAACAAATGTGATTTTTCTGAAGATTTATGATAACAAATAACCACACACGGCAATGTCTTTTGTAGACACTTACCATATGCCAACAACAGCTGCATCTGATACCTTATCAATTGGCAATTGCAGTTATATACTTCGATCAAATTTAATTAAATGCGAAGCAAATTGAATTACCTAAACTGTATGAAGTGGGATTATGTAGAGTAACTGTTTCCCTTTTCTGATGTATGTAGTACGTGCGTAGCATAAGGTATAAGTTCCTATGCTAATATCACCTTTGGAACACCCTGTATAATTGAACATGCTTTAAAATTAGTAAAGTATGTTAAAGCTGAGCAATTTGTGTTAACCTTTTTTTTTCATGTTATTGTAATCAGCTCTAGCATAAGAGGGTGGCACTTAAATGCAACATTCTGTATTTACTATATTCGCATGCCTTGAAAGACCTTTCGATAAGGAACATATAACGTTTGCATTTAAATTTTTATTCTATATATTTCCGTTTAAGAATTAAATCAAGAAAATTGAAAATACGTGAATTTTCACCCCCTCAGAGTGAATTTCAGCACAGAAAAGGAATTAGTTTCAAGTCTCAACATACTCTAGTTATCTACTAAGTTTAATTAAGATCTGAATTTGATAGCCGGTAACATTTCCATGTCATATTACCACGTTAAACAATTTTATTTATGTAATTACTGTCAGATATTTCGAGCATATATATTTTTTTTTAATCCTATGTCCTTTATACCTTGCAGTGTCGGACCCGAGCATAATTTGAAGTTTTAATCTTAATATGATTTAAATACGATTTAGTGGTCAGTAGTTGTAACCAATATAAAAATTGTTCGGAAAAAAAGCAGCCCTCTAGATTATGTTTTTTTCTATGTTTAATTGTATTTGAATGTATAGTTTCCAGATCACACGGTTATTCGACGTTATCGTTATCTTTGTATAAGAAAATATTTTGATTAAATATCCTAAAACTACTCATCGGTTAATTATGAACTTTTTCCAGTTTAGTAAATGTCTCTGACATGGAATAGATTCAGTATTATTGTCGATGTTCTTGTTATTGTTGATCTCGACCGAAACCATTATCCATAATTAATGGCACTACCACGGAATTAGTTTTGTATCTATGTAAGTCACATATCTACATTTTGCTAAACTTTTGTGTGGTTATATGGATGGAATTTTCCATGGCTAGTGGACGTGAAGAAGGGGGACTTGGAAAGGAAATGTTCAACAAAATTCTGGAACATTAACTCCAGTTGCCTATTTTTTATTGGTTTTTCTAATGAGAAAAGTCTGGAAACCATGCACACTTTCTAGTAGATGCTGGTAATTCAATGATTAACTTACGTTTTGGAACTTCTTTACGACCAGTTTGACCTAACAGAAAGTCACTGGGTATTGATATATCTAGCGCTTCTTTGAATGGTGCCAGATTGCTACAGTAATCAAGAGGAATTATGCAATATACTGTAGAAAAGAAATGTAAACAAAGAAGTATTTTTAACGACCTCTGTATCTGAAATGGAAAAGCGATTTAAAAAAGTTGAAAGCATTGTTATTGCATGTAAGGAAATCTGTCAATATTGTTTTTACAAAAATTTTTAAATTGCCGGTGCATTTATCGGTATTAGTACTACAGTTTCATTGAAGATTTGCTTCGTCAGTGGACAAATCCAGGCTGATTTAAATCTTCATTAACATTCATGTTGTCCACAGCGTGTTCCTGTTCGTAAATTGTTATTTGCGCTAATTTTGATTACGTTTCTTGAAAATGTTCTAATACTCAATAATAATTGATTATGCAACATCATTCCTGCTCCGTGAACTCAAATCCTTAGAAAAGGCAAATTGTTAATGCATAAAAGTTCAATAATGATTATACCACTTTTCAAAAACTATCACTGATAACAGAAGCTATAAGCAATGTCTTAACGGAAATGCGTATTAGATTCCCTCATGAACTTTTTTAAAGATTTTGCAAATTTCAATAGTTTTCAAAATATGTGCATATAACACATGGGCTGAAAAGTCCCCGGCCTAACAAAGAAAACACGGTCTTTTTGGTTCAAAATTAGCTTTATTCATCAACGTAAACTCCATCAAGAGCAACGCAATCATTCCAGCGCCGCTCTAACATTTCAATACCACTTTTGTAGAACGATTTATCTTTTGTCTCAAAATAGGCCTTAGTTTCAGCGATAACCTCTTCATTTGTGCGAAATTTCTTACCGACGAGCATTTTTTTGAGGTCTGCGAACAACCAGTAGTTGCTGGGAGCCAAATCTGGCGAATACGGTGGATGTGGGAGCAATTCGAAGTTCAATTCATGTAGTTTTGCCATTGTTTTGATTGACTTGTGACACGGTGCGTTGTCTTGATGAAATAAAATTTTTTTCTTTGCCATATGTGGTCGTTTCTTTGCAATTTCGGCCTTCAAACGCTCCAATAACGCTATATAATATTCACTGTTGATGGTATTTCCTCTCTCAAGATAGTCGATGAATATTACACCACGCACATCCCAAAATACCGAGGCCATAACCTTTCCAGCCGATTGTTGTGCTTTCGGGCGCTTTGGACGAGGTTCACCAGTTGCTGTCCACTCAGATGACGATCGTTTTGATTCCGGAGTGAAGTGATGGATCCATGTTTCATCCATTGTCACATATCGACGCAAAAATTCCGGTTTGTTACGTTTAAACATGGCCAAACACTGCTCAGAATCATCAACACGTTCTTGTTTTTGGTCAACAGTGAGCAAACGTGGCACCCACTTTGAACAGAGCTTTCTCATAGTCGAATGCTCATGCAATATAAAGCCAATACGTTCTTTTGATATCTTTACGATGTCAGCTAACTCACGCAACTTCACTTTTCGATCATTCAAAACGATTTTGTGGATTTTTTGTATGTTTTCTGGTGTTACCGCTTCATTTGGACGTCCACTGCGTTCTGCATCATCGGTGTCTCTACGACCACGTTTGAAGTCAGCAAACCAACGTTTTATGTTTGTTTCTGATGGAGCGGAGTCCCCATAACACTTTTCAAGCCATTGCTTCGCTTCCCGTCAAGAAGCAGTGTAAAATTAAAACACGAAATTGTTTTTGATCCATTGTTTTGCAAATAACAAAAGTAGCGTGACTCTTAGCACAATAACTCACAAACTAATGAATAGAATATCATGAAATTTTAACAGCTGTCTTTTGAAGGTTAGTACTAATGAGTGAAAGGTGACTGCAATAAAACTAGCGTCATCTATGTATTAGGCCCGGGACTTTTCACCCCATGTGTTACATACATATATACATTATTGGCAGAATGAACTGCAATGCTCCAAAATTTTAGTTAAAATTTCAGTTTGAAATTTTCTCTGAAACAATTTCCATAAATACGATACTTTGCGAATGTAATATATATATAGTGGTGGACAAAGAAATATGTACAATATCAGTATTTAGGAAAATATTGTACAATAAAATAACAAAAAAAGAAACAGTGGGCTTTAAAAACGAAAATAGAATTTATGTAGTAATAAAGAACATAAATATGAATTGAAAGGATGCTTAGCAAAGATTTATCTAGAATGAACAGAAAACGACAAGTGCTGCTTGGACCAAATAATAGGTATAAGTCGTAAAAGTGTTGCAATAAATATAGCACGTACTTCAAACTGGCTGCTCAGTATATAGTAGTGTAATGTACATATGCTTAATACTTTATTGCATTGTCGTTGTTACGTACTGTTAGGCAGAGAATTTACTAGCTACTGGCATGTTGCAAGTGGTAAAGCGTACCCAGTTCCCTTAACTGCTTGCCATAGTCCGTTCTGATTTTTGGTGCCGTAATAAATCCTTAACACGCTTCCACATGTTCTTTATTGGATTGATATCCGACGATTGAGCCGGCCACCCCGAAATTCGAATATTATTTTCGGTAAACCACTGTTTGACACACTTGGAAGTCCGTTTAGGATCGTTATCTTGCTGATGTATCCAAATCAGGGGTAGGTTATCCCCGGCATACGGAAGCATAACATCTTACAAAATATCTCTATAAATTTCTTTGATCATAGTGTCCTTAATACAATGAATTGGACCGACCCCATGCTACAAGAAACAGCCCCACACCATGATGCGGTCGCCACCATGCTTTATTGTGTATTTTGTATATTTTGTATATTTTGGTGATAGACTATTTTTTATTTACTGGCCGACGAACGTAAACTCTGCCCTCAGATCCGAGTAAATTTATTTTCAACTTTGTATTCCGTAGAACTTCCTGCAAACATCAGTCTGGCTGCAATACTTTTTTTTGTTTAATAGCGGAACTTTTCTTGCGATTCTGCCGTGCAAATCAACTCTGTGGACTTCGCTGTTTCGAGTTACCATTATTGTAAACATTCTCTGTATAAAATGTAATATTCTTTTAATTTTATTTTCTCTTGCGTTTGTGCTTCTTTGTAATTGCGCATTAACTTCTTTCCATAATTCCGAAAATATTAAGAAAAGCAAATATTCTATTCATAAGTTCATATGGAACTATAGAAATTTTGCTGAGTGTATGTTCTCGATATTTAGCTAACATGCAATACACTTCGTTACTTCTACCTTAGTCATAATATATAATACATATATGTGAGTTCTGTACCTTGAAGCTTTTCAAAGTAAAATTAAAAGCTTAGGAGAGCTGGTAATACATGAGACAATCTAAACTTTCTTGTAGGTATTGTAGTTGGGTAAGATATAAAGGTACATTCTTAACCCAACTATCAATTTCAAGTAATTGTAGAACACAACTGCATCTACTTTGAGTTTATGAATGCAGTTACGTGTTGCTTGTAAAATGTGTTGCATAAGCTACTCTTGTAAAATAAAAGCGAATTGATTTTAGATTTATTTCAGAAATAACATGTATTTAACAGCGTGACATCTAATGAAATTAAAAAAAAGGTGCACGACATGTTAACAACTTCAAGTTTGTTTACTTCAAAAAACCTGTACAATTAAATATATTCATGAAGCAAGATGTCCTGTACTGATATCACAGTTTCAAAAATAATTTATTGTAGAAACTGAATCCAGCATGTGTACTTACCAAGTTCATTATTAGAGTCTTCCGTGATAGCTTACAGTTCGTGGATAATCTTGGAACCCTCTACCAAACAAGCATTCGTTCAAAATAAATTCTTGACGCCACTTATAAGTCGATCGTATGCTCGAGAAACAAACCTAATTGCCACAAAATATTTTTATGAACTGATTACTTGCCGACCGAATTATCTGTAAATAATATAACCAGCTACACTTACCTTGGAGTATTTATTCGTGTCGGAACGACGTAGTGCCGCATCTACTAAAACATTGATAAGGTCAAGACGTTTCCGAAATCTACTGGAAAACAATGTCATTGTCGTGTCTATTTTTGTTCGCGAACTTCATGCATAAAATCGCATAGGGTCATTAACACTTCGATAATTGGTCAACAAGTTGCCGTTTGTGGTGTTGGGATTTACATCGTTCGGATGCATTTGTTTTTTTCTTTTTCATAATCAATTTAGACGAGCGCTTATGTCCTGAGTCGGTGATGGTTACATAATTATGGAGATAATTGCAAAATGATTGTCTGAGTTTAACGAACTTGTTATGACAGCATTTTCTGGTGTATTTAATTGTGCATATGAAGACATTATTTGTGTTTCGAGATGTGTTTTTACATTGTGGTACATTGTACTACCACATTTGCAATTCCGTGTGGCGAATTGCTGTTTTAAATATAGAGGAGACTGTAATTTCTATTACTTTCGGAAGAATGCAATCATGGTATTCATGAGTATAAGATGTAAATTCCTTGTACCTGTTTTAGAAGCTACAAATAAATGCGACTACAAAAGCCACCAGTGACATCACTCTTCACAAGTATGCGTTGCATTTAACCTTCATTTCGAGTATTGCAAAAGCATCCAGTATCATGTTATCTGTTGCCAATATTTTTTCTAACCGCAAATTTTTCAAAAACCTTTGCCCCAACAATATGGGTCAAGTATTTCTTGCATGTTTTATCACGATAAAATTAAATCCTAACAAGCAAATATGCAAGTTTTTCTGATTAATACAGAAATGTTTGCAAACAATTTTGGATCTTACGAAAGACCAAAAACATATAACGAGTGTGTCTTAGCATGGATGCAGATTGCTTTTTGTTTAGCTATTTAATTAAAATCAGAAATGTATTATCTAGTCGATAGCAAAGAGATTTTTGGTTGATCACAACCGTCAAGAGACGATCTTAATATACGCACATAGTGTAGTCGTCTTTGTCGCTACTAATGCTGGCACCAAAATTGCATGAAAGCTGCAGTATACGAGGTGTATCTCAGAATTAACGAGAATTATTAGTTTTAAACTGTTTAGTTAAATGTTCCTACAATTTGATATTGTCGGCTTCGAACTATACTCCTTCGGAATGCACACAACGTATCCAGCGAGTTTTCCATTTTTGGTAACAATTCTGGAAGTTTTGCTTCGTTTGAATGTTGTTTATTGTTCCGTCATAGGAAGCTTTCAATTTTCGATTCTTTTTCCAACGGGAAAAAAGAAAATGATCATATGGAGCTATGCATGCGGCTAGGGCAGGTGTAGGAGTATTGGAATGTTTTCTTTTGCCAAAAGCTCTTTTTCGCAAACGTTCAAGGACTTCGCGATAAGAGGTTTAATTCACTGTTTGGTCTTGCGTTACGATTTCTTTGTGGACAATTTCATAGGAATCAAAAGAGACGACAAGTATAGACTTGATTTGGGATTTGCTCATGCGCGCTTTCTTCGACCACGGTGATGCAGGTGTGTGCTACTCCGCACTTTTCAAGATCGTATTCGAATACTTTACGATTGTGTAATCACACTGTGATGAGGTTGGGTTCGGTTGTTAAATTATCCAGACTAATCGAGAAACAATTTTCCGTTTGTTCATCGGACAAGTTCTGTCGATGAACAGTATCTTTGGTCATCTACAATGGTTTCGCGGCCATGTTTGAAAGCATTGTACCATGTGAGAACTTGTGCTGACAACCACGCAGCATCTCTATATGCTGTTCTTATCATTTCTAGTGTCTCTCAAACAGTGCTTCCTAGTTTAATGCAAAATTTAATAACATATCGCTGCTCGATTTTTGTCTACATTTTAGTGTTAGTTAAGTCCAATTAACTCCAGTCTGTTGCGGTGTTGTCACATTGAGCGTGCAAAAGAGACATACCTGGTATGTATTGTCAACGTTAGGAAATCAAAATATAGCCAATGTACCCATCTAAGATTGTATATAGGATATTCACATTAAGAGTGCGTGCACGCCATGAACAGGACCTTCGCCCTAACAAATATAAAGCGAATAAAATACCCATTGACACGTGTATAACTGTAAATGTGTCGCTTTCGTATTATCAACACCACAAACGACGCTCGCATTGTTGGCACATTATTTATACCGCCTCTATCTTCTAGTTTGGTCTTGTTTCTCTTAATTTACTTCGTCTGTGACGTTCTGCTCAATATCCACCAAGTTAACATCTTTATAAATAATCCATCATTTAGTTTTATCCATTTCAGTTTTAACAATCATTTAGCCTGCATATGATAAAATCCATTAAATTTTCATAAACTCGTATGCACCTGACCCATGTACTGCTAAACTGCATGGATCAGGTGCATATGATATGTATATGCATATTCAGTTATTCACCATATTGGTATCATTGTGTTAGTATTAAGGAAATGGTATCTATTTTGCTTAGAACTACTTTTGCGCACAAAATCTGAGTGCTTCTACGTTCAAAATTATTGATCAGATTCTTATTTAAAAAAACCCAGAAATTGGCCGAGATTTTCCACCACACAGAGGTGGTAAAGTTGTTTCGAATCATCGATTTCTAATCATTAACTCCAAAATTAAATTCCAAATCAAATACTTAAAAGCAGCATTGATTATGTGAGACACCCGGTATGTAGTTATCGAAAATATTAATTAAACAACCACAGGCTTAGGTTGCCCTTTTCGCAAACTAATGTAAATTGTTGTCTTGCTTACGATGAATTTTAGGTAATAGTCCTCGACCTGCGTTACATTTCTTATCGCGGTATATCAGGTTGACCTAGTTTTCTGACACCGCTTTTGATGTAACAAAAAGTAATATTTCTCATTTAAGGCAGCAAACAAAATCACATTTGTTCCATGCATAATAACAATTAATATACTTATTTTCCTGAACTATAAATAATTTTCCACCAACAATGAGTAAGTAGGTAATTCTTATCTACGAAAATCTTTCATTTGTGTTGTTCAGTTTGAGTATGTGCCCCACCACGACGAATAACTTTCGTATTTATTTGTGTTTGCTTTAAATCATTTTAAATAATTCCTAGTTCATGACTAATCATATTTAGTATGGCACTATATATTTTATTGTGAGAAAAACACACAATAAACAAAAATATTTCATTTAATTTAGCACACTTATAAACATGGGAATCGTGAATAAGTCCGACAATTTGAAACAGTGCTTTAGTTGTATAGAATTGTGTGGAGGGGTATTACTGCGTATTTCTATATTGTACTTGTAAAAGCAAAATTAATTTTGACAGTAAAACCTCTGAAAAGATTGAAAAGTTTTATATTTTTTGTTTTGTCATTTTACAGTCAAATAAATAATATATTTGGATAATGTTTCTTTTATATGTATCTCCAGATCTTAAAACACAGATGATTTAAGTAATGTATACAAGGTATCTTTGAAATAAAATAAAAAGTATGGAAAATGACATTTTTTCTCGCGTCTGCGATGGAATTTTTGCAAAATATTTTGGATTTAAGCTTAATAAAATTAGACCTTTCTATTTTTCATACTCCTTTATTTTATTTCATGGACACCCTGTACAACAATATACACCTGTTGTAATAGAAATTGTACATGTAAAAAACTGGTGGAAAAGCTACATTAAGCAACTAGGAAAATAGTACGTAGTATATACGTTTTTGTAAGACAATTGTTATTTAATTTTATAAAAAAGAAACTAAAATGTTTTCTATACATTTCTGGAATGAGGTTTAATATTATTAACAATAATATTGCCATAAAAAATTACTACGTCAACAGTTAATGAAAAAGAAATAACAATAAATACAGACCAGGGCGAAATATGGCATTAGATGGATTTGAAATTCTATACGTGGATGGTTTGCAATTTATCAGAAGAAAGTTAATATGGTTAAGATGTCACTCCCAAATGCTAATAATATGACAATATTGTGTCGGGAGTGTTGCAGCTTGGGAAAATTTGTCAACAAAACAATAGTTAGAAAAGTAACAATTCAAATCGTTTAAAAACTTAAAACGATTTTGGTCCAAAGAAAACTGAAAAACCTAAAAAGATAGCAGATACTGACAGAGGATGTTTAACATTGCAATGTGCTATTACGAACTATAGCCGATGTAATAAAGCCATCTTCCTCCATAGGGGAATGCCTAATAAACGGAATATAATGTCAAGATAGCCACCAATCTCAAAATTTATGCTGTTGAACTGCTGTCAAGATTATTGTGCCCATTGTTGTCATCCTCATTATTATCTAAATGTTTAGTTGTCTCGATTTTCGAAATATTTATAGAACAGGTGCAACTGAAGAATCTATAGCTGAAAGGTTCCACTTCTAACCTTGTACTTTTCGCTAGTAAACCGTCATACATCTAGTATTCCGACAAGCTACTGGATAATCAATATTTACCATCCAATTAGTACAAAAATGAAATGATTTAACAGGAAAATTCAAATATTTATTTTAGGTATATAGACAATAATGCTGTACTATTGCGGCTTATCTCATGTGTGTCAATTATAGATCAAGGTCGGCCGTTGCTTCTAGAACCAGCCGGTTTTATAAGATCATCGATGCGGTTACGTCGTAATCGTTGATGTTTTTACGCATATAATACATAAACAGCTTTGCATCATGGTATTATGCGCAAATTCATAGTTTATGAAAGCCAAAGTTATAAGTCCCGTTTAATTGTTGAATTATCTTTCGAATGTAAAATGTAATAGGCTAGTTTTTAGCCAATAAACGAATTACTGAAACAGGTATACGATTTATCCTGCAAGTTATTTAAAGAAATAAATACTAAGTCTTTAGATTTATTTTCCCGTAGTACGTGGTTTCTTGCTCTTTTCCTTTTTAAAAGTTGGGACAATTTGGTACATTCTATAGTGACTTAAATAACTTAGAAGTTTTTAGATTGTACTAAAAGATACGCAAAGCGCCATAGTATTTCTCAATGATGTTTGGCAGTAGATTCCTTCTGTAGAAACTAATATAGGTGTTCAAAGGCTTTAAATGTTGCTACAACTACTGCGAAGGAATGGTGTCACCTAAGATAGTCCAGGGAGATCGTTGATGGCGCGCCCTATCTACCACGGGTCACACTAGCTAATCTAATCTAATTTAACCTTTAGATTAGATTAGTTTAGATTAATTAATGGTGACGTTGCCGGCATCTATAGCTCCCCATCCAGTCTAAGAGCTTTAATAAACTGCAGTAGCTGTAATGGTTTCAGAGAAGGTATTTCCTCCTCGACTATGACGTCTTTGGCGAGATGGTTGACATGGGTCTCTATGATAGCAGTGCAATTAGTAGTAGCAGTTAGTATCCTTACCATGCGTTCGCTAAGGTGACAGTGCCCTGTAATACAACCTGCGAGGACGCGTACTCTGTTTCTACTTAGTTTTATGGTAGTGTTTTCTCCTTAGTTCTATGGTCTATGCTTTTTGCTTATTGAAGTTCGCAAATTCTCTGAGCTTCTCCTCCCTGTCTTTGAGTTGTTTTTTAAGTCCCTATACCACAGAACGGCTCCGATTCCACAAACGAAGTTGTAGTGGCTGTTTTTGCTAATAGGTTAGCTTTCTTGTTGCCGCTGATAGCTCCTGGTACCCAGCATACTGCAACTCTAGTTTCTCTGCTTAGGCATTCTCAGACTAATTTCGAGTTGATGGTGTTAGAGCTCAGTGATATTATGGCTGCTTGACTATAGGGAAAATTTGCAATGCCTTGCCTATCTTACTTCTATCGATAGTTCCTATCGAGGTTCAATTGATTACACAAAGAAAACACGGTTTTTTTGGTTCAAAATTCATCAACGTAATCTCCATCAAGAGCAACGCAATCATTCCAGCGCCGCTCTAACATTTCAATATCACTTTTGTAGAACGATTTATCTTTTGCCTCAAAATAGGCCTCAGTTTCAGCGATAACCTCTTCATTCGTGCGAAATTTCTTACCGGCGAGCATTTTTTTGAGGTCTGCGAACAGCCAGTAGTCGGTGGGAGTAACATCTGGCGAATACGGTGGATGTGGGAGCATTCGAAGTTCAATTCATGTAGTTTTGCCATTGTTTTGATTGACTTGTGACACGGTGCGTTGTCTTGATGAAACAATTGTTTTTTCTTTGCCATATGCGATCGTTTCTTTGCAATTTCGGCCTTCAAACGCTCCAATAACGCTATATAATATTCACTGTTCATGGTATTTCCTTTCTCAAGATAGTCGATGAATATTACACCACACACATCCCAAAATACCGAGGCCATAACCTTTCCAGCCGATTGTTGTGCTTTCGGGCGCTTTGAACGAGGTTCACCAGTTGCTGTCCACTCAGATGACGATCGTTTTGATTCCGGAGTGAAGTGATGGATCCATGTTTCATCCATTGTCACTTATCGACGCAAAAATTCCGGTTTGTTACGTTTAAACATGGCCAAACACTGCTCAGAATCATCAACACGTTCTTGTTTTTGGTCAACAGTGAGCAAACGCGGCACCCACGTCCTTTTGATATCTTTACGATGTCAGCTCACTCACGCAACTTCACTTTTCGATCATTCAAAACGATTTTGTGGATTTTTTTGATGTTTTCTGGTGTTACAAGGCCTCATTTGGACGTCCACTGCGTTCTGCATCATCGGTGTCTCTACGACCACGTTTGATGTCAGCAAACCAACGTTTTATTGTTGTTTCTGATGGAGCGGAGTCCCCATAACACTTTTCAAGCCATTGCTTCGCTTGAACGGTATTTTCTCCCATAAAGAAGCAGTGTAAAATTAAAATACGAAATTGTTTTTGATCCATTGTTTTGAAAATAACAAAAGTAGCGTGACTCTTAGCACAATAACTCACAAACTAATGAATAGAATATCATGACATTCTAAAGGTTAGTACTAATTGAGAGAAAGGTGACTGCAATAAAACTAGCGTTATCTATGTGTTAGGCCCGGGACTTTTCAGGCCATGTGTTAGCTTTGTAAGAAAGTTCTTTTCGAAGCTGTATTTCCTAACCAGTTGATCGGCGGACCTATAAATGGGGAGAGTTCAGCTCGAAATAGTCAAGCTCCCTAGTACAGAATCTCGTGCCCTCCAGTGCCCGCCCTGGTTAGTTTGTACATTGCCGCATGGGCCACCTCCTACATCACTATGTGTACGAATGTGAGGTCTAAGATGACCTCTAGAGCCGCAGTTGGACGCGTATGACTGTTGGTTGAGATAGTTGAGACCTCGGATTCAGAAGGATGCCGACATGACCCGGTCTTGCCTGCAGTATCACAAGATGTGGGAAACCATGAATGGATGCGAAATATTTATACTGTGATCGCGTTGTTTTATTGTGAACTTCTCAGATCTTCTAGCAAACCTTTCTGCAAAAGGGTGACCAATCGTCATTTAGTTAACCGTTTTCTTTGGGAAATAAATCTACGTAATTACTCAACCGTTGCCTGATTGCTTTAGCGCAACATAAAGCTAGATTGTGCCAGAATATTTTTTTATAATCTAAATGATAAATATTAATGCAATCACCAATTTTGGAAGGTAACTAGTTTTAATGCTCCACTTTAAATGGGACACCAGACCAATAGTTTATCTGCAAATCTCGGTTTTAACATAAATACCTATGATGTTTACTTGCTGTTTGTATTTCGAATATTTCATCCTCACCAATTTTCGTTCAACTTTCGAACTGGCGACCCAGTTTTCAAGGTGATATTCCTATTCTGTTTTGGGCACTTTGAGTTTTTTTAAGCTTGTTCAATGGCAACTGTTAGGATCATTCACTTCTTGGCAAGCTAATACAAGCCAGATATCATTCTACGGTATAATATCTGGCTAGTTGACTGACAGATAGACTTTTATATTTTGATTTAGTACAATATCTGTAAAAGGTTTTGCGTATTAAATTTGACATATTTTGTAGATAAGCAACCATCTTTTAACAGTAAGCTGATCTTTCTGCAGTAACCCAAAACGTACGTCTCATACAGTATTTATTTTGTTTCATTATTTTGAAGAAGCAAGACCGTAGTCATATAAAGAGAATAATTAAGAGCTAGGTGTAAGATAATTACGTTATATATAAAACACTAACAATTTATCAGTAAGTGTTAGTATTAACGTACTACATAGGCATTTAAACATCAATTAAGATAGTTAACTGGTGAATAAATTATTCAAAAGTATATTATCTGATTGCTTTTTAATTCTATTGATATCAGGGACGGTTGTTTTGCTTGTCGGCAGATAAAATCCTTGCATAAGCATAATTATCTTGGCGTTGTTCTAAACAAGATAGCATACCACCTGCTAGACTTGCTTAAGTTGTTATTATGTTTGTAATTTTTTTGTTATTGTAATTTTGAATGGCCGAACACAAACAATTTAAAATTTAAATAAAAACGATTAATCTTATTAAGCTGTTCCAGTATACACTACTAGCCATAAGTGTTTACTCACCTGTATAATTGGAGGTAATATTTGTATATTATATTTGTATTATTAAACCGTAAGTACGAGGTAAGGTTATTAATATTAATATATCGAAAATGATCCTTTTTGCGGATGAGGCACGTTGAGTTAGACGGATTAGATAAAGAGCAACTTTTAGGAAATGTTTATCACATCCGTCGTAAAGTATGAAAATAGACTACAACCACATTTTAATATAATGAAAATTTTAGTTTTTGCATTCGGCTTTTATAAAGTATTTTAAAACAGTGAGCAACGTTAAAAGAATAAATTGGGCCCTGAAATAGTGGCAACATCGGTAAAAGTAACCGAGAAATTGCTAGATGACTGAATTTAAACCGTAGAACCGTTGATTATAATGTTAAAATGTATTAAAGATGTGGCAGTTAAAAAGGGGATTGCGCCAAACTGGTTTGTACGGAAGAGTTGCTGTGCGGAAACCGTTATTAAACAAAGCAAACAGAGCTAAGCGATCAGGATGGGCGAAAGCACACAAAGACTGGACTTTAAAAGATGGGAAAAAGGTGCTCTGGACCGATAAACCATAAATATCTGACCTTTGGTTCAAACGGAAGAGCATTTGTCCGTAGATCGAAAAAGGAACGAGCACTTGAATCCTGTGTTGCGCCATTAATAAAACATGAAGAAGGATCAGCCATGGTTTGAGGTTGTGCTGGCGGTACCTCTATGGTCGATTTGGTTAAATTGAATGGTATCCTTAGAAAATAAGGTTGTAGGGAATGTTTTGATCTCCTGGTCTGGATAGTTTCGACGTATATCTCTGTAGTTCGTCTTACTTGAATTCTAAGGACCAGTACACTACCGGGTGTACACCGTTAGGAAAAACAAATTAAGTTGACACACTTAACCGCTTTTATTTACTTGACTAATATTTTATTTATAATTCGTGATTGTTCTTAAATTGCTTCCGAACTCCTTATAATTAGGGAAAATTCGTGAACTATGTGATGAATGCTACCGAATTGTTATTTATGAACATTTTATAAATTGAGATGTTACTCTGTTGAAGTTACGCTGAGTTCTATCGAACTTATATTGTGATGTGAATGAACTTGTGTACTGCTGGAACGTTGTGTTGAACTTGTGTATTGAATAGAGTTACAACGGGTACTGGCTTACACGGTGTACTTTATTCGATTTCGATTATTTATAAGGAACTTTGGTTTTTCATTAATAAGTAATTCTAAGCTACCTGATTGTTCTTGTAGGTAAAATTTCTAGACATTTGGTTTTGATGTCATAGCAATAATTACAAAGCCCAGCAATGACATCCGAAATGTGAGGTAAGAGAATAGTTAGCATAATGGTAATAAATAGAATCATAAAATTCAGTAGATGGGAATAATTGCTGGCATTTCCTTATGTCAATATTTTCTACCTGAACTTACGCAATACTAATTACTGATTACATATAGATTTAGTTATAATAGCAAAGGATATATACTGAATATGTCTGTACAAAATGAATGAAAGGCAGAAATCAATGCAAAGTACAAAATAAATTAATTGTAAGATTAGAAAGATATTAGATATGGAAATGCAAAACATAAACTCGTTCGGTTGTATCTGAATATCTCAAGAAAATAGGGAGATTTTGGAGAGGAATGCCGTCTCATCTGGAGTACGATTAATCGGTGAGAACTTCGTGTTCCGGCACGATAATGATCCAAAACGCACTGCAAAGATATGCCGTGAGTATTTGGAACAACTGGAGCGCAGAAAAAAATTTGTTGGTTTGAAGTGGGCGCGCCAAATCGGGCTTTTCTGGGAGGAACTCAACCGACAGGTTCGAAAATCTGCTCCAAATTCGACAACAGTACCTTGGGCGCAAGTACTGGATACGTGGAGAAAATTGAGCTGCTAACACTGGCAAAGTTGCTAGAAAGAATACCAAGATTGTGTGTGGTAGTAATAAAAGCAAAAGATAAACACATTGACGAACCGCAAATTGTATATAAGTTAATTTATATTATCTCTATTAGCAAATTGTTTTTATAGCTGTTACGGAAAAGAGACTCTAAGAGAAACTGGAAGCAACATTAGAAGATACACAACATGGAAGTAGCACCCAAGATTTAATATTTACTATCGGACAACTAGGAGAAAAAACTAAGAGGAAAAGGAAAAGAAAGACATATATGTATTACAACACATGGGGCTGAAAAGTCCCGGGCCTAACAAAGAAAACACGTTTTTTTTGGTTCAAAATTAGCTTTATTCATCAACGTAATCTCCATCAGGAGCAACGCAATCATTCCAGTGCCGCTCTAACATTTCAATACCACTTTTGTAGAACGATTTATCTTTTGCCTCATAATAGGCCTCAGTTTCAGCGATAACCTCTTCATTCGTGCGAAATTTCTTACCGGCGAGCATTTTTTTGAGGTCTGCGAACAGCCAGTAGTCGCTGTGAGCGAAATCTGGCGAATACGGTGGATGTGGGAGCAATTCGAAGTTCAATTCATGTAGTTTTGCCATTGTTTTGATTGACTTGTGACACGGTGCGTTGTCTTGATAAAATAATTTTTTTTCTTTACCATATGCGGTCATTTCTTTGCAATTTCGGCCTTCAAACGCTCCAATAACGCTATATAATATTCACTATTGATGGTATTTCCTTTCTCAAAATAGTCGATGGCACATCCCAAAATACCGAGGCCATAACCTTTCCAGCCGATTGTTGTGGTTTCGGGCGCTTTGGACGAGGTTCACCAGTTGCTGTCCACTCGGATGACGATCGTTTTGATTCCGGAGTGAAGTGATGGATCCATGTTTCATCCATTGTCACATACCGACGCAAAAATTCCGGTTTGTTACGTTTAAACATGGCCAAACACGGCTCAGAATCATCAACACGTTCTTGTTTTTGGTCAACAGTGAGCAAACGCGGCACCCACTTTGAACAGAGCTTTCTCATAGTCAAATGCTCATGCAATATAAAGCCAATACGTTCTTTTGATATCTTTACGATGTCAGCTAACTCACGCAACTTCACTTTTCGATCATTCAAAACGATTTTGTGGATTTTTTTGATGTTTCGATGTTTCTACGACCACGTTTGAAGTCAGCAAACCAACGTTTTATTGTTGTTTCTGATGGAGCGGAGTCCCCATAACACTTTTCAAGCCATTGCTTCGCTTGAACGGTATTTTTTCCCATCAAGAAGCAGAGTAAAATTAAAACACGAAATTGTTTTTGATCCATTGTTTTGAAAATAACAAAAGTTGCGTGACTTAGCACAATAAGTCACAAACTAATGAATAGAATATCATGCTGTCTTTTGAACGTTAGTACTAACTGAGAGAAAGGTGACTGCAATAAAACTAGCGTCATCTATGTGTTAGGCTCGCGACTTTTCAGCCCATGTGTTAGATTTCAAGAAAGCTTCTGATAGGGTAAGAAGAGATGTATGGCAGAGCTTGGGAAGGAGAGAGCTAAAGAGAGGAATGATAGAGATGATTAAGGCATTGCATAAAAATAACGAGAATAAAGTCAAAACCTTCAACGCAGAATCAGCTGAATTCGAAATACAAATTGAATTAAAACGGTTGATAGATACAATTATTGAACGCAACGGGAGAATAGAGAAGGAAATAAATAAGAAAATAGGGAAATCCGCAAATATATACAATAAATCAAGAAATAAATTTTTAGATAATATAATAGTACCAAAACAAATAAAGAGAGAAGTGTATAAAACAGTGGTCAGACCAACATTAACATATAGCTGCGAGTCATTGACAATCACAAAATAGAATCAAAAGCAAAGTCACGGCTATAGAAATGAGAAGAATACAAGAAGTACCAAGGTGAGACAAAATCAGACGAATGTATAGAACATTATAAAAAAGAAGTATGGGATGGATTGAAGCCAAACAACTGGCTCAGAACAGGAAACTGTGGATGACAAGAATAAGCGAATAGTCCGACATCGCAAACTACAAAGGACGAAGGATTAAAAGAAACTGGTACAGTTCTTTGTATAAGTGCCGAATAAAGGCTTATTTTATAATTAGTTTTTGACTTGTTTTCGTAATATTATAAGGGTGAGTAAGCGCTTATGGCATATATACACAGCATGAGACAAAAGTAGGAAAATAATTTACACATTATTGTTACAACAATCATCAATAACATTTTAAATATCGAAAAATTCAAGATGCTCAATTTCTTTTTGTCAGGACTGTACGTATTAATTAACGCTACGTATTTGTGTTTGTTAAAAAAAGTACAGCTAAGTACGTGCTTAAATTCTTTTATTTTATCACTAAAAACATTTAATACCTATATGGTAAACAACATTAGACTTTATCACTTCAAGTACAATTACGTTTAAAATTACGATAACAATTGAATAATACTTCATTAGCAACGTCTACTTTATCGTAAATAATTTTTTAGTCCTGCGTAAATAATCTTTGGTGGCTGCGGCTTAGTACCAATGAAACAGTATTAATTACAAACTAAGTCACTTGCTTATTGTTAATATTTAACACAGAATACCTTTGATTATCTTTTCGTTTACTTAGAAAGCTATATTTAGAATTATACAATAACATGCATATGCGCAACCAGAATTATCAAAAAAAGTTCCATAATTTAAGGAAAAGACGCTAAATTTGAGGTTATCTCATTCCCCATGCCTGCTTAATGATATCTGCAGCTTTTTCCCCGATCATAAAAGATGGCACGTTAGTGTGAGCTGAAATTGGAAATGGGATAATACTAGTGTCCGCCACCCTCAGGTTATTAATATTATACACTTTCAATTCATGATTGACCACAGCCTCGGAATCTCTTGGAGGACCCATTCTACAGGTGCTGACCTGATGGTGTAGCGTCGCAGATAAATGTCTCAAAGCGCACTCCCAATAATCGTCAGTATTAAACTCGAATTCCTCGCATCCCGCTGCTTTTACGTCCCAAATTTTAGCGTCGTACTTTTGAAAGGCAGGCATTTTTATTATTTCTTGCGCGAGTCTTATAGCGGCTATAAAGGTTTTTACATCAGAGTTATCTGGATCCGTAAAATAGTTGCCATAGAATCTAGGCCATTGGTAAGGATTTTTGGATTTCAACTTTATGTGTCCGTAAGACTTCGGGTGGTACGGCATTGGTAGAATACTGAACGCTTGTCTACCTTCTAAAGGTTTCCATACTTTATCATAACTCTCATCGGATACCCTAAAAGTCTTCCTGTAAAGTTCTCCCCTGTCAGTGTGTAAACCTCCGCCCACGAAGATGAATTCCACATCGGGGTAGGTAGGATCAGGATCATCCGATGCGTTGGTTTTTACAATCCCCAAAGCTTCGACACCACTCAAACTGGCCAAAAGACCTCGTCTGAATATGACGTATTCAAGCATCGTTGATAATTGAAAAAGTTTTTCGTATTCAAACGTTATTGAGGAATTAACGGTAAATATCAGTCCGAAGAAGGTTAGGTGATCGTATAATTTTTGTCCCACAGGTAGGTCTTGCAAAACCGATATCCCTAATTCTTCAAGATGCGTCCTGGGGCCAATTCCTGATAACATTAATAATTGTGGGCTGTTCAATGCACCAGCTGAAATGATCACTTCCTTAGAAGCCCTTGCAGTGAAGGTTTTTTGATTCTTAATAAATGATACACCGTAAGCTGATTTTGTAGCTTCATCTATTAAGATCTTAGTGACCCTAGACTTTGTGTAAATCTTCAAATTGCGTCTATGTAGTATTGGAACCAGAAAAGCATTATAAGCGCTGGCTCTTTTGCTATTTCTATTGGTGGCGTGAACGTAAGATACCCCCATCTGATTCTTACCATTGTAGTCCACGTATTTATATCCGAATTCTTCCATTGCCTTTACGAAAGCATTAGAAGATTCTGTCTTTGAAGATACATCTTGCACACCTAGGTATCCTCTTTTGTTATGGTAACCGGGGTCTTGAATTCGTACAAGGAAATCTTCCGATTTCTTGAAATACGGTAGGACTTCGTCATATGACCAACCCGGATTACCATTTTGCGCCCAACGGTCATAATCTAAACGATTGCCTCGGATATGAATCATAAAATTAATCACTGATGTCCCTCCAAGAACTTTACCCCTCGGCCATGACATTCTTCTATCCGTGAGACCTGCGAAATGCATTCAAATATATTTGCGTAATTTACGATAAAGGAACTACTAACCTAAACACATATTTGCTTGTTCTTCCATTAAATATCCCCAATTATAGTCCGTGAATTGGAAGTAGTTCATCATAACGGGTATGTCGGCTATCTGAGTGGGTGTCTCGCCGACTTCTAGTAATAACACGTTCCAATTTGGATTTTCTGAGAGTCTGTTCGCTATGACGGCGCCGGCTGATCCTGAACCAACAACTATGAAGTCGAAAGGTCGGCCCATCTCCTGCGCACCTAATTATAAACATTCAAGACAATGAAAGCGAGAAGATGCTCAGAATTGGGAGTTTTTGTGAATAGAATAGTTTAAAATGGATAGACATCTTGATTTGCGATGCCAAATCTTCTTCTATATAGACAGACTTATAGATTCATTTAAATGCAAAAAATAAAAAAGGTGGGACTAATAATTAGTTTGGTGGATAAGTGAGGTATATTGGAATTTCATGTTATAGATACTAAACTTATATAAATGTAAATTAAAAGCGGTTTTTGAATTTTAGGTTTCACTGGAAATCCGTAAATTTTAAATGGAGATATTTAGAGCAACGTAGATTTTCAGTATGACGTATAATACAATATGTTTTTTGTTGTTAGAACACCTGATCTCATCAGCAATATTTTGGCATATTACTAGAAACGGTTCAGCTTTCCTTGTAACCTAACAGGTCAGATTGTTTAAGAGTGTGTTTTGTGTAGCAAGTCGGACGGTTTTGCAAATATGGATAAAATCGAATATCGTGCAGTGACAAAACACTTCCGAATGGCGGGGAAAACGGCCGCGGAAATTCGAAATATTTTGCTAGAGGTTAACGGCGAATGTACTCCATCATTTTCAACCATCAGCTTCTGAGTGAGTTATTTCAAAGGAGGCTACACAACTACAAGTGACGAACCACGCAGTGGACGTCCAAAAACCGCTGGCAACGATGAAATGGTCGACAAGATTCATGATGTCGTGTTAGCCGATCGCCGATTAAACCTGAAAGAGATAGCAGAGACAACAGTCATGTCAGGAGAACGCGTTGCCCATATCGTACACAATTCCATTTTTTTAAATTTCCAAGGTGTGAAGGATCGCATCAACTATCTGCAGAAGGGAAGGACGATCACGGGGCAATACTATAACGATTTATTGACCCGATTCGATGCGTTTGCAGTGGAAAAGGGTACTTTTCCACCACGACAATGCACCGGCTCATTCATCCCGCATTGTCGTATCGAAATTGAATGAGTTGCGCCACGAATTAGTCTCTCATCTCCGATATTCACCGGATCTAGCCCCCAGCGCCTCTTTCCTATACCTAAACCTGAAAATGTCACAGAGAGGAGCGATTTGCTTCAAATGAGGAGGTCATCGGCGCTACAGATGGCTATTTTGCAGACCTCGAAACATCCTACTTTTCCGACGGCTTGAGGAGACTGGAATTCCGTTTAAAAAAGTGTATTGATCTTAGAGAAGACTACATCGAAAAATAAAATAAAAAACCACACCAATACCGTGTTTTCCTTATCGAATCCGTTAACATTTCTGGTGGCCCTCGTACGTGATTTGTGCAACACCCAGTTACAATTAATACTAGCTGTTATGCGTTGATTTTGTAAGAAATTGACGACACAAACCATACAAAATTGAGATCGGAAGTTTAATTTCGCTAGACGATTTTCCAAAGATATCTATCTAACAGCAGACGTAAGGGGTACAAGGAAAACACTGTTGATTGTTAGAAATGGAAAGACTAAGCGGTTGTCTCTTGAATTCGCGCTGGAAAAGTTTAGGAAAGTTAAATCCCTGGGGAAAGAGTGTAGAGAAGGAAGGGACTCACGAAGAAACATCGAGATGTTCTAGAAAATGTATGGCTTGTATTGATGCTCACGCTACCAGACGGAGGTGGACGCTAGAATCGACTGAGAAACTTAATGTAGAAAACTTCAAAGCTTTAAGGAAATGGTTACTACATTTAGAAAGAAAGTATGCAACATTGTTTTACTCAAATTTGTCACCCGTTCGTATGGAACCGATGGCTTACCATTGAAAGAAATTTCAGCGGATTTTGGTAACAAAATTAATTAGCTATTGCGCTGAAAATGTATACAGGACCGATAGAAATTGCTTCAACTTAAAAATACATGTATACTGGATGTTCTTTAGCCTTCGAGACACAAGAAAAATGGAAATGAGTACCCGCAACTACCCATATCTATACCACTCCTCCAATAGTATGTTCAACAAGTACGTTTGTATCACGCCTGCTATCGTGCAGTAGTACTCATGGTATCTAAACTACAAATTTATTAGCAATTGATACCTACGCAGAATTAACATCATCAGAAAATTGTAATTTGACGTAATGGAAGGTTGGGACCCCACGTGTAATAAAATCTATATACTGATTGACCCGGGACTACTGTTACTGAAACATCAAATTCCTTCATTGATTCCTTCAGGCATTTATCGATCGCCGGACCAAAAATTCCTATACTTTAAGGTGCTTGGGTAGGTAGCTTTGCGAAGTCGATAGAATCTGTATTAAGGTTAACATAATAACGCTGTTAAACGCAGCTACTCACGGTGTTGCTTTAATCATTCACGGGAGACACAAGGTGAGGAGACAAATAACGCTAACACACGGCGTCATCACCCTGGTTTAGGGCGATTTTTTCCTCAACGTATTGCAATTTCCCCCAACTACTATTAGCAACTTACAGCTCAGATGAATATTTTTGGCGTTATCTAGTGCGGCAAGAATAACACATTCGTCTGTCGGTTCAAATACAGCGAAACAAGCGGGTACAGTTCTCCAAATCATCTCCCGAGCTGCTCCTGGACTGCTAAACGGTGCTTTGGGAACTGTACATGTATAATTGTACCAGTGTATTTTGCTGTTGTTCTACCGGCAGACGAGTATGTTATTCTTGTGGCACTAGATGGCGCCAAGGATACTCACTTGAGTTTTAAGTTTAGTGGTATGTGGAGACCGGATTATATGCAAAGTGCATATGTTTTACGTCTATTTTTAGATGTATTACACTGATTAAAGTTAATTAACGCTAATTATCTTTAATCACTGTAATACATCTAGACATAGACGTAAAATATATGCACTTTGCATATAATCCGGTCTCTAGTGATATGATTCTATCACTATACATTCTTACTAATTACAATGTGTTGCGGAAAAAAATCACTTGAAGCCACGCTGATGACATTGAGTAGGTGGAAGTCCGTGTGTTAGCGTTTTTCCTCTCCTAACATTGCCTTTCCCGTTAATGATTCCATCAATGCCATGAATATTTAACAGGATTATTATGTTAGGTATTGCTTTCTAGGCATTTTCAATGTGTTTTTACTATTAAAGTTTACTATATTACATTTGCAAAGCTATTATAGGTAAGCATTATAAGAGAAAGCAGGTTTATATTTTGTGTCATTCTCATGTCTTCATGAAAGATTAACTTGTACCAGTTAGGCTTAAACATGCTGTATAATACATATATTTAAACATGCATAACTCGTATTAATGATACATATATACGATATATTGATATTGATCTGTATTTTACTTAAAAATTACTGTAAAATATTGATTATTACAGTGCAAACACAAAAGAAACAGTTGCTTAGATTAGAAAATCTATTTTGATATTTAAAAAGTTATGAGCTTTTAGTTCATCATGCAAATATTTTGACAAACATGTCGAATCGATCACCCGACCTTGGTAATTACATTAAAAATTTGAAGTAGCTGATGATTTACGAATTCACATTTTATTTCTGCGGCAACTGGTGAGTCTTTAATGATTTGAACTAAATTAGAGAATCTATTAATTGGTATTCTTATAAACGGGTTATAACAACTAAGGCGTAAATGTCATGGTTGTATAAATTATATAAAAAAGGCACCAATTTCAATTCGCCAATTTTTTCAACGATAAAAAAACGAAAATCGAACTTACCTGTAAAATACCATGGCCTATTTTCGAACGGATTATCGTGAATATTGAAGTTCAGCGTAATATTGGCTAACATGTTCATGTCTGGAATGATTGCGTTGGCACCCACAAGCAGGTACGCTAACAACACTAGCTTCCTCATCGTGGTGTGCTGCGTTCAATAAAATATAGTAAGCTCTGTATACGGAAAGGCGATACTTTAACAAATACGGAATATTTTTAGTTTCTATAAACTTAAAGTAGCTCGACTGAAAATTACTTTTACTTTTACCTTAGGATTGTATTATATTTGATAATTTTATGTAGAGTGTAATAAATATGTGTTGAACGGAAGTGATTTGGTAATTCCCCTTTCTTTTATTTTTTGTTGTTGTTACATATTTATGAATTTCATTTTAAAAGTGTTTGCATGATGCAAATGGACGGGTTCTCTTTGTACAAGTAGTTTGATTACTTAGATTTCAAGACGATGGCTGGGAAACGTAAGAAAAAGTATCCCAAATTTTAATTAAGTATTATCATACAACGGTAAGTTCATTTGAAAAAAAATGATATTTTTGTTATATTATATTTGTTCCTTCACATAATAATTTCCTTTGAATATTGGTGGAAGTATAAAGTTAGTTACCTGAATGAGGAGTAGTTTCACTCAAAACCAAGAACGAGAATAGGAATATACTGATTGTTAAATCAAATACTTCCAGTGTTTATCATAAAAACAGGCATCATTATTTATCTATGGGCAGGTGCATTTTTGTCTAACAAGTTGATGTTACGACCAAGTTGAGATTTATGCTCCGAACATCAATCTGATGTTAGTTTGATATAAAGCTAAAAGTAAGTACACTACCGTTCATAAGTTTCGACAGATAATGTTTGCGAAAAATTTATTACAGAAACGAATTTTACTCATTAATTTAAAATGTTGTATTGACAATATACTATATTCTAATAAAATATATGCTTCTTCAACGTAATCCCCTTTTGCTTTAATAATTGCCTGACACATGCCCGGCATCCTTAGAACTAATCTGTCCAAATATGGTTCGTATATAGCATTCCATACTTACTGTAGAGCATTCCAAAACGCTGCTGTGCCAGTGGGAGATTTTTTTCCGGTCCTCACGATCCGAATGTTTCAACAATAGCTCAATAAGGTTGCAGTCGGATCTCTGTGGCGGCTACTCCATTAAAGGTAGGGCACCTTCAGAAGATTTGTCTTGAAAATAAGCATTAGCCACCTTTACGGTGTGTTCGGCGTCGTTATCTTACTGATGGCACATTTACTTGGTACCACATCGCTTTCTAGGATTCTCAAATACGCATCTTTTATCATTGTTTCTTCTTCCATGTTTCACAGTTTTTGAGGTATACTCATGTAAAGTTCTTTCTCCGGGGTAGCGACGAACATACACTAGAGTGACAGAATAAAATACACACCTACTAATTAAAACAAGGATTCTATTCTCGTTATATATACAAAATATTTTAAAATTTTTAAATTAGACTAATATTTTGTCGATCCACCTTTACTTGCGTGAAATGCTGCGAGTCGTCGTGGCATAGAATCTATTAAATGATTAATGTTGTCTTCTGGAATATTTAACTACTCTTCTGTAACAGCTGCCACGAGTTCTTCCTTATTGCTGAGTTTTCGGGGTCGTTTCGCCATATTTGTCTGGATTATGTGCCAAACATTCTCTATCGGATTCATGTCTGGTGATTGGCCTGGCCATGGTAAAATCCGAATCCCCTGTTCCTCTTTCCATGTGGTTGTTGTTCTTGTTTTGTGGCAGGGTGCTCCATCCTCCATAAAAGTGGCGTCTTCTTTAGATAAAATGGCGTTGTCGAATATCGGTAGTAGTCCTTCTGTTAATATTTGGGTATATTTTGTCGCATTTATATTTTCGTCGCAGATTACTAATTGCGATCTTCCACCATACCATATCGCGCCCCACACCATGATGTTCACACCCCCGTATTTCACTGTCTGATGCAAAAATTTGTCGTCCAGTTGTTGTGACGAACGTCTCCATACCCATGTACGGCCACTATCACTGAATTGGCAGTATCTGCATTCGTCTGAAAAAATGACAGACCGCCAAAACTCTTCGGGCTTCGTTCGCATTTCGATTACCCAAGCCATTCGGCGCCGTTTTTGAAACGCCGTAAGGAGAGGTTTCTTCTTTGCCACCCTTTTATACATCACCACACTGTGGAGGTATCGCAGAACGGTGCGCTGACTTTTCTGTGAAGTTGCCGCAAGCTCAGCTGTACTTTTTCGCGGTTCTCTTAACACTTCGCGCACAAGCACCCTTTTACTTCTTTCAGAAGGTCCGGCACGACCTGGTTTCGGCTCCGCCGTTGTTTTTTCCTTGCGTTTAAATTGTGTAATCACACGGTTAACTGTGGACAACGGAATATTTAAAAATTTACTTATTTCACGTTGCGAAGCGCCGCGTTCGCTCTGGCCAACGATGCGACCCCGAGTGAAGTCGGTAATATCACTCGAACCTTGTAAGCGAGGCATAGTTGTAACGATACTAAACTATGACGAATTCCTTCCGATACATCTACCCCTACCCTAATGACAAGAGAAAGTTCTTAATTCGTTCTTAGAATTTAGCTGTTTACATATTTATACCGCTTTACCTGGTGTCTATTTTATTCTGTCACCCTAGTGTATGTGCAACGTTTACTTCCGAATAATTCGAATTTCTTGCAATCCTTCCTCTTCCAAAGAAACCCCATAGCATGACGTTTCTTCCCCTATTAATGGTTTTTGAAATACATTCATATAACATTCTTTCTCCACCGTGAGGCGTTCCAAATAATTCCAATGTCCATTCGTCCGTAATACATTTTTCCAATTAATTGCACTCCAGCTTGCGTGAGCTTTTGCTCAATTTAGTCTTTTCCGTTTGTGTATACAAGCTAATAGTGGTCGTTTTACTGGTATTACGACCCATCAGACCGGTTTTTATTAGTCTCCGCTCTACTGTGGATCCATTTACTGGCTGATGTCCTTGTAAAATGAACTCTGCTGTAATTTGCGGTCTGGTATGCGATGTCTTAGGGGAATCACTCGCATGTATTAGTCGTCTCGTTCGGTTTTTCGCTTTTTGTCTTAAAGCCTACCGGTCTCAGAAATATTTAATTGTGGAGCGATTTCTCTATTTGAAACATTTGTTTCAATATTCAATTCCCTTCTTTTTGGCATATCTTCGATCAAATGAACTAACAATATGAAATACGTTCTTCCTAGCGCAATCACCTACGTCTCCAGCATTTCGGCAATATATACTGGGGGCATACTGAATCTACAGTTTATTATAAGGCTCGTGAATGATTCAGTATTCCTCCCAAATTCTGTTTCATAACGTATTCATTTCCTAATTTGCTACTATTAAGGTATTATTGTTTTATTGACGTCATAAAATTTAATACATTGTGTTCGTGTCTGAACGAATTTTGTAAATAAGTCTTACTGTTATGAATCTCAATATTATGCTATTCTAAAAAGACTAGTATGAATTTCCCTAAATATCTCTAAAGTAGTTCTAGGTGTAACACATTATGTTGGGTGTGCTCATACTTATGAACGGTTGTGTACATGGCGAATTAAAAGAAGGTTCTATATCACGAATATGTTTTGGTTTAACTAGAACAGTAGCTTTATTAGTATATATTTGTTTTTTTACAGGATAATCAGAGATCACTTAGTGTAATATTACCTTCACCCAAACTGAAGGGATTTAGAAATATTTACGAAAAATTATTTTCACGGTGTTTTACCAAAATTCTTATTGTTTGTGTAAGATTTAATATTTTTCCTCTTATTTAGGGTTATTATTTACACAATTGAACTAAAAATATTTCTATAAAAAAGGACTTGGCCAAAATTCTTTGAAATTTGTTATTCTAAAAGGACCATTTTCCATATTTTATTTGTTTATGTACCGGATTAATTTTGCATTGATTGAGTAGAGATTTGCTTATATCTAATTCTTACTTTTTTCAAGATATCTAACAATTTTACCTCATAAAAATCACGGAAGATTCACAAATTAGTACTAACTATTTCCGAGTAATTTTTTCAAATCTATATGGGGTTGGATGCTACAATTAGAATTAATTATAAATCATTTAGTGAAACCGAATTTTGATTTATCTCTTAATATAAATTTAAAATGTATCTGTTTTACGTTACCTGTACTTTTCTTCTAAAAATCCGGTCCTTTTAGTACAGGAATGACGCCAAATTCAACTACACTGGCAACTATTTGCAGATGCTTGGACTCTCCAATTAACGATTTTATAATATATCACCCACTGTGCACCTGACACTTCATCCACAGTGGCAAAAGCACTAAACGTGTTTTACAGACTTTTTTAGTTTTTATCCCAAGGCATTTCATCTCTTATCCCATAATCTAGCCACCATGAAATTTATGGCTTTACGTGCTTTTCTAATTATTACATTGTAACCGAAAACAAAAGAACATATCGAATAAAATGATGTCCTGCACTTTTATATTTGTGAATAATCAGTGGAAACTTTATTCTATTTTAAGCTATTTAATCTCGCCAAATATGTATTTAATTCTCTATATTATTACAATTAAGAATGCACAATAATTACTGCAGCACACAATTTTGCGAGTTTTAAGCTTTTGTGATTTATCGCAATGTTATATATGGAATACTGAAACCTGTATTCTTTGTAGTTCTATTTTTCTCCTTCCTGATCTTGAAAAGAACTTGCATTTCGAATGGTTTCAATCATTTGTCGAGGTGGGGAAAAGTCCGGTAAATTTTACGAAGGAACCTGATTTATTATTCATGTAAAACAACAGAAGGTATAATAGCAAGGTTGATTTTAGAAATTGTAATGAACAGTAGCGGGGAATCTTCGATATTAAGGTCAACTTTTGTTGGATAATATTTTTATACATGAAAATAGTTTAATCGAGACACGAATATTTTTAAACTACCTTGTTATTTCTTCATCTCTAACATAACGGAATTCAACTGTTTATTATTTAATCAAGCTAAACCATATTTAGAATTTCCGAAGTAGTTGTCCGTTTTGTATTTTGATAAAGCATGTATGAATTAACAATAAATATTTAACTGGCTGATTACATGCAAAAATTATACAATCTATAAGACAATGTATTTACATTAATATGTTATTGTTTCATAATATCGAGGTATCTAATACGTCATTCGAATGTTATAAATTTTTAGTATTTGTGTGACTACCCTTATGCATACGCACATATTTTTGCAACAAACGATGAGTTATTTTTTGGAATTCCCGTGCAAGCGGTTCACTGTAATGTTTTTTTATAAAACACACATATTCATATATATATATATATATATGTATAAATATATATATATATGTATAAATATATATATATATGTATAAATATATCTGAAATCTTCCTTGAACGGACACCAACAGGACTAACTGAAGATGTCCGTTCAGGAAGGGTGTCCCAATAAAAGAAATATGTAGTAGATACAACAAAAATCGTGTTTAAGCGAAAAATGAATATATTAAAGAAACTGGGACATTTAAATCGTATATGTATATAAATGTTTTTAAAATAAATAAGAAACTTTAAACTTAAAAAAAAAAAGTTTATTTCCTTTAGATATATACATACAAAGTATAATATATATACATAAATACATAGATGTAGTATGTGTAGTACAAAACAATGAAATGAATAGTCACTTTAAGGACGCAAAAATTCATATATTGTTGTTTGTCTTCTCTTTTTCTTTAAAATGGCGTCTTGAAATCGTAATTCTAATTTAGAAAGAAGCTCCAAAGACTCTGTATCTCCGTGATTTTCGACAAAACTTTTGAGCTGCTTGGTCAGGGTAATAGCTTTACCATAATTTGGGATAGCTTCTGTTGGCACTGGAACCTCATCGACATCAGAATCTTCCGAAAGTTCTTGTATTTCAACTGGGTTTGCAATTTCTTGTTCTGAATCTGGATCTTCTACATACAAATCTTCATCTACGTTCAAAAAATCATTAAGGTTTTCATTATCTATCAATTTCAATAAATTCTTATTTTTGAGGATATTTGAAAGTACACTAAGAGGCAAATCATCTTCTAGGTCAGATGTATCAGCCTCAGTTAACTGGTCTTCACTTTGCATATTTACATGATTAAATCCTGCTTTGCGGAAGCAATTTTGAACTATCTCTTTGGTTACTTGGTCCCAAGCGGTTTTTGCCAAATAAACTGCATCCAGTGGTGTAATTTTCTTTATTAACTCAAAAGCTGTACCAGCAGTTTCAATGTTTACTAGCAGATGTTTGAGTATTAGACTTCGGTAATAAGTTTTAAAATTAATGACGATTGCAAGGACTGTGTGTATGTACAATTCACAGGTATAGCAGTAAACTCCCCTCACAAATTTATTAATTATGCGGAACGCAGCGTTTCGAGAGCACGTGTGCTCTCATTGTCAACCGTGTTACCGCCAGTCGCTAACACGGGTTTTCTAATGAGAACTTGTCGCGCATTTCGTGACATCTCTGTGGTAAGGACTCTGCACTATACTCTTGTTCGATCTAAATTGGAATATGCCAACTTAATCTGGTATACTTACTACACGTATCAGGTGATTTCAACTGAAAATGTACAAAAGCGGTTCCTCAAATACCTTTGCTATAAGGCTAGTGGTACTTACCCTGATCGTGGTTCAGATTATGTAACATTGCTGTAACAACATAATTTTGATTCATTAGAAGGTGGTCGCCATAAAAACAGTGCAAGATTTTTATTTAACCTGTTATCTAATAAAGTAAATTCACCATCGCTATTAGCTTATATTGATTTCCGAGTACCACCTCCTTACACGCGATCGCTTGATTTTCTCGTGGTGCGTAGACACAATACAAATATCTTGGCCAAATGGCCAATGTTCCATATGGTCACCAATTTCAATAGAATATATCCATAGAATATTTGTTTATGTTAGGGTTATGTTTATTTTTATTACATGTACTGTATATGTGTGTTGATTTAAAATAGTATTACACATGAGGTATATAATCAATGTATTGCTTATATATTGTCCTGTAGGTGATAATTATCGTTGGACAAATAACGAATATTATTATTATATAACATGATATAATAATATCCTTTATTGCCTAACAGAAGATTGTTCCATTTACACAATTGGTCACATTGTCACATTGGGGCTTAATATGCCAATAATATAACATAATATATTCACTTAATAATAGTATATACAGTGCAGTAATAAATTGTAAAATTCGCAATTTATTCTTAAATAACTGATGCTTTACTCTAGGTACAGTTTACCGTATTCTTAGTTATTCTGTTCTGAAAATTATAAGAGACTTTTCAAAATAACCAGAACATTTTATTAATGAAAGTTAATCTTCTAGATGGCTTTGCATAATCTCTAGACCTGTAATACGAGGGCAGATCCTCATGCCTTACCCCCGTCTACTTCTAAGTGGCTGTTTGATTAACGTTTTTGATATTTAGTTAACTTACATTTGTAGATCATATCTACATAATATCAAGTTTGTATGTCAAAGTGTTGTTGTGCTGCAGCTAATTCTTGAATTGTGCGTCGCGATTGTTCATAAAAATGGATCCTGTAGAACAAAGAGCCATAATAAAATACCTTCTGAAAAAGGATATAACGCCAACTCAAATTCATAAAGAAATTATGGCAACTATTTGTGAGTCTGCTGTTTCTTATAATATAGTCAAGTGCTGATGTCGAGATTTTAAGTGCGGAAGAACATCCTGTGAAAACCAACATGCCGGAGGTCCACCCATTACGGTAACAACACATAAAAACATTAAAATGGTAGACGATACCATACTGTAAAACCGACGTGTACACATAGGGATATTGTGGAAGACACTGTCTTACCATTTCATGTGGTGCAGAACATACTGACGAAAGAATTAAATATGAAAAAATGAGTGCAAGGTGGGCGCCCCGAATGTTAACCATTGATCAAAAAAGAAATCGGGTATTGATTTACAACCGTCTTTTGGAAAGATACCAAACAAATAAAGAGAACTTTCTTCCGCATGTGACCATGGATGAGTCATGGGTACACCATTATGATCTCTAGACCAAAGTGCAAAGTAAAGAGTGAAACATCACGGTTCTTCTCCTCCACGCAAATTTAAGTTCGTGCCGTTTGTTGGAAAGGTTTTGCTACCTGTGTTCTATGGTGCTCAAGAAATCATTCTGATTGACTATTACAGGAGTTGAAAGTTGAAGCACGATTTGCCGTTTCATCAGGAAAATGCTCCTAGCCATACATCTGGTATTGCTATGGCTGCTATACACCAAGCAGGTTTTGAATTAGTGGAATACCCGCCATATTCGTTGGATCTGGCCCCTAGTGATTACAGGCTATTCTCCAAATGAAAAGAAATTTACGTGGGACAAAATTTCCTGGTAATTATGAAGTGATGTAGTAAGCTGTAGAGAGGTGGTTTACAGAGATTGTGTTGGAGTACCGATGAACCAAGTGCATTAGTGTAGAGAGAGACTAAGTAAAAAAAAAATATATAATGCCTCTGTAGTTTTACTGTAAGGATGTCAGAGGTACAGCATAGAGATCCATCCTCGTATTTGTTGAGCGAAATTGTAAGCTTAAACGAAGGAAGTATTGGAAAATATAAAGAGCTATCACAGTTAGAATCATATCAATGCAGTAGCTAAAGATCGAGATGGTTGCGTAGGATATTAATGTCCTTCGTTTTGTAATGTAATTCCCGTTGTAAATATACTTGCTTCAATACAATTTTGAATTAGTAAAAAAATTAAGATGCTTATTTTTTGTACCGAGACTGTATGTATTTATCAATATTTCTATACTCGTACTTTATCCGGACGCAGAAACAAAAACAACTAAATACGTGCCTACATTCTTTTATTTTATCAGTTCCCATTAACAACATTTAAGACTAGTATGGTAAACGCTATTAAACTTTATCACTTTATCACTTCACAAGTACAATTACGTTTAATTAGATTATAATTAACTATTAATGCCCACTTTATAATGTACACTTCGTTTTTCGATTAATTCAAATATTCATTGATGATTCGGCTTAGTTTAATGAGACAACATGAATTCCAAATTATCACAACTATTTATTTTTAATAATTGCTTACTTGATAAAGTACCATTGAATACCATTTTTGTTACTCAAGAAACAAAATTTTGAAAGTTTAGAAGCTCCACAAGGAAAGGAGGTTAAATATGAGGTCACGTCATTCCCCATGCCTGCTTAATGATATCTGCAGCTTTCTCCCCGATCATAAAAGCTGGGACGTTAGTGTGAGCTGAAATTGGAAATGGGATAATACTAGTGTCCGCCACCCTCAGGTTATTGATATTGTACACTTTCAATTCATGATTGACCACAGCCTCGGGATCTGTTGGCGGGCCCATTTTGCATGTGCTGACCTGATGGTGTACCGTCGCAGCTAAATGTCTTAGAGCACACTCCCAATATTCGTCAGTATTGAATACGAATTCCTCGCATCCCGGTAATTTTACGTCCCAAATTTTGGCGTCGTACTTTTGGAAGGCGGGCATTTTTATTATCTCCTGCGCGAGTCTTATACCGGCTGTGAAGGTTTTTACATCAAAATTATCTGGATCCGTAAAGTAGTTGCCATAGAATCTAGGCCAATGGTAAGGATTCTTGGATTTCAACTTTATGTGTCCGTAAGATCTCGGATGGTACAGCATTGGAAATATACCAAAAGCTTCTCTTCCCTCCAATGGCTTCCAAACTTCATTATAAGTCTCGTCGGATATCCTAAAAGTTTTCCTGTAAATTTCCCCCTTGTCTGTATGGAAGCTACCAGTAGTGAAAATGAGTTCGATGTCAGGGTAGGTGGGGTCAGGATCACCCGAGACATTGGTTTTTACAATTCCTAACGCTTCAATGGTACTTAAACTGGTCAAATAACCTCGTCCGAATAGAATGTACTCGAGCATCGTTGACAATTGATTAACGTTTTCGTATTGAAACGTTATTGTAGAATTAGCGGTAAATACTAGTCCGAGAAATGCTAGATGGTCGTATAACTTTTGTCCCACAGGTAGATCTTGCAAAACCGCTACTCCTAATTCTTCAAGATGCGTCCTGGGGCCAATTCCTGACAACATTAATAGTTGTGGGCTGTTCAATGCACCAGCTGAAATGATCACTTCCTTAGAAGCCCTTGCAATGAAGTTTTTTTGATTCTTAATAAATGATACACCGTAAGCTGATTTGGTAGCTTCATCTATTAAGATCTTAGTCACCCTAGCCTTTGTATAAATTTTCAAATTAGGTCTACGCAGTATTGGAACAAGGAAGGCATTATAAGCGCTAGCTCTTTTACTATTTCTATTGGTAGCTTGAACGTAGGATACCCCCATCTGCTCCTTGCCGTTATAATCCACGTATTTATACCCGAATTCTTGCATTGCTTTTATGAAAGCGTTGGAAGATTCTAGTCTTAAAGACACATCTTGCGCACCCAAGTATCCTCCTTTGCTATGGTAATCGGGATCTTGAATTCGTACAAGGAAGTCTTCCGATTTCTTGAAATACGGCAACACTTCGTCGTATGACCAACCCGGATTGCCATTTTGCGCCCAACGGTCATAATCTAAATGATTGCCTCGGATATGAATCATAAAATTAATCACTGATGTCCCTCCAAGAACTTTACCCCTCGGCCATGACATTCTTCTATCCGTGAGACCTGCGAAATACATTCAAATATATTTGCGTAATTTACGATAAAGGAACTACTAACCTAAACACATATTAGGTTGGTCTTCCATTAAATATCCCCAATTATAATCTGTAAATTGGAAGTAATTCAGTAAGAGAGGTATATCAGCAATCTGCGTGGGTGTCTCTCCGACTTCTAGTAACAATACGTTCCAATTTGGATTTTCTGAGAGCCTGTTGGCAATGACGGCGCCAGCTGCTCCCGAACCAACAACTATGAAGTCGAAAGGTGGACCCATTTCGTGTCCACCTAATAATTACCACTGATTAAATCGCTTGCTTTTGGTGATACTTGTAATAAAGTTTTATGAATATAAAGTTTGAAAAGATTTTTTAGAAGTGAAATACTGCAAAAATACGAAGATATAGGTGTAGCGCTCAACATTGAAAGTATTATCGGGAGAAGGGGAGGGAGAGGAACGGGATACAGTTTGTCTGAAAATACTGAAGCAATGCAATTTTCGCTCATATATAGTGGGGGGATTCACTATATATGAGCTACTCGATAAAAATGTCTATAAAATATAAAAACGGATTTAGTTATTAACGAAAGTAGTATACAAGTCCATCTGTACCACTGGTTAAATAGAAAAATGATGGCTAAAGAAAGTGAATTCAAATTAACAGAGGTCGTCGTATTTTAGGTTTCACTAGGAATTTGTACAGATTAGACGTACATAGGCATCAAGAGCTAGATATATCTTCTTCTGTATGATATACAATGCAATAGTTTTTTACTGGAGCAATTCTTCAGCTTGTTACTTACAAGGAAAGGTTCTTGAATGTCAAACTCAGATTTTAATTAAACTGGATGGAAATGTAGACTATACTAAAGCATGCACATAAAATTCTTTTTTCTAAAACTTAATTTTAGGGGCATTCCGCTCGAGATATCTCCAAAACATGCATTCACGAACGGAAATAAAAAGAAATCATTAGGTGCCAAATCGGGACTGTATAGCGGATGACCCATCAATTCAATGTTTTCAGCGGCTAAATATTGAGTTGTTTGAGTCGATGTGTGAGAGCTCGGGTTGTCATGGTGAAGAATGTTGCTACGTCGCTGGTTGCTTTTTTTTTATTTCTTCAAAGACTTCCGACAAACAAATGATTGTGTACGATTCAGAATTGACCGTTCTATAATTCTCCAGAGGCACTGTAGCCACATGCCTGTATACTCCAAAAAACGGGCGACCATTTGCTTCGAGATGTTTCTGGTGCGAACAGTTTTCGTTGGGTTTGGCTCATCTTGCGAGACCCAAACAGTCGATTACTGTTTACTTTCAGGCACATCCTTATAGATTCAAGATTCGTCACCTGTGTAACTGTTATATACGGCTTTTGACGCACCAAGATTTTATTCTTTGAGCATTTCTTTGCACCAATCAACACGGGCTTTTTTTTGTGTGGTTGGCAAATTATGCGGAATCCCAGGCGCACAATTTTTTCCACAGCTACATAGTCGTGTAAAATTTTGTGTATACTTGTCATACTAATGCTTAAGGATGCCTCACCGGTACGTCACACGATGGTCTTGCTTTATCACTTCGCGCACAGCATAGATGTTTTCTGGCAACACAATCGATTTTGGGCAACCTTTAAATTCATCCCCGGATGAACAGCGGTCACGATTGAATTCACTAAACCAGTGATATACAATGGTTTTAGATGGTGCTCCACCGCCAAAAGCTGAAGTGTGCGAAAATTCATTTCATTGGGCAATTGGATATTGGCCAAAACAACACAAAGAAATTCGAGGCCTTCGAGATGTGACCATCCGGGCTGCGCATAATAGGAAACAATTTCAAGTTGATGCACGATAACGATCCGAAGCACATGTCGTCATTATGCAAAAACTACCTCGTTAATGCAGACAATGAAGGAATATTAAAAATAATGTCTCGGTCTTCCCAGAATCCGGATCTTAATCCAATAGAGCTTCTGTGGGACGAACTGGACAGACGCATTAGAACAGAATGTCCAACGTCCAAAACCCATTTCTCGAAGGTATTGTAGAGGAAGTGGAATGATATTCCAAATTGGTAGGAGAATGCTGCGAATTATGCGAGGAACTATTTAATCAAGAGGCGGATTTTTCGATGAAAAGAAGGTGTAACGTACTTTGTTTTCTAATGTTTAACACATGGGCTGAAAAGTCCCGGGCCTAACAAAGAAAACACGTTATTTTTTGGTTCAAAATTAGCTTTATTCATCAATGTAATCTCCATCAAGAGCAATGCAATCATTCCAGCGCCGCTTTAACATTTCAATACCACTGTTGTAGAACGATTTATCTTTTGCCTCAAAATAGGCCTCAGTTTCAGCGATAACCTCTTCATTCGTGCGAAATTTCTTACCGGCGAGCATTTTCTTGAGGTCTGCGAACAGCCAGTAGTCGCTGGGAGCCAAATCTGGCGAATACGGGGGATGTGGGAGCAATTCGACGTTCAATTCATATAGTTTCGCCATTGTTTTGATTGACTTGTGACACGGTGCGTTGTCTCGATGAAACGAATTTTTTTTCTTTGCCATATGCTGTCGTTTCTTTGCAATTTCGGCCTTCAAACGCTCCAATAATGCTATATAATATTCACTGTTGATGGTATTTCCTTTCTCAAGATAGTCGATGAATATTACACCACATTCCAAAATACCGAGCCAATAACCTTTCCAGCCGATTGTTGTGCTTTCGGGCGCTTTGGACGAGGTTCACCAGTTGCTGTCCACTCAGATGACGATCGTTTTGATACCGGAGTGAAGTGATGGATCCATGTTTCATCCATTGTCACATATCGACGCAAAAATTCCGGTTTGTTACGTTTAAACATGGCCAAACACTGCTCAGAATCATCAACACGTTCTTGTTTTTGGTCAACAGTGAGCAAACGCGGCACCCACTTTGAAGGGAGCTTTCTCATAGTCAAATGCTCATGCAATATAAAGCCAATACGTTCTTTTGATATCTTTACGATGTCAGCTAACTCGCGCAACTTCACTTTTCGATCATTCAAGACGATTTTGTGGATTTTTTTCTGGGGTTACCGCGTCATTTGGACGTCCACTGCGTTCTGCATCATCGGTGTCTCTACGACCACGTTTGAAATCAGCAAACCAACGTTTTATTGTTGTTTCTGAAGGAGCGGGGTCCCCATAACACTTTTCAAGCCATTGCTTCGCTTGAACGGTATTTTTTTCCCATCAAGAAGCAGTGTAAAATTAAAACACGAAATTTTTTTTGATCCATTGTTTTGAAAATAACAAAAGTAGCGTGACTCTTAGCACAATAACTCACAAACTAATGAATAGAATATCATGAAATTTTAACAGCTTTTGAAGGTTAGTACTAACTGAGAGAAAGGTGACTGCAATAAAACTAGCGTCATCTATGTGTTAGGCCCGAGACTTTTCAGCCCATGTGTTACTATTACTTCTTCTTTTGTGCACATATGTGGAATAAGTCGTAGATCAATAAATATTTTGCTTATAATTATTTTGTTTAAACTTTAGAAGCAAGCGTCAAATTTTGCATATAATATGATGTGTGCATACTATTTTGAGTGGTAGTCTACGTAGTCGACATAGAAAAATTTAAGATAAATCCTGTTAATTATAGAAACAACAAATATATTTGGGTATATGCACATTTTCCAATTAACAACGTTTACGAATTAATTGAAGTCACTTATTCCAACCTATATTCGAAGCTGTTCTTGTTAAACTGTAAAAAGGGACGTTTGCCTAGCGATAAAAATGAAATGGCATTTGTACATCCTTTAGCATGCTTGTACTGATCTATATTGCATGTAACAATAATAGTGTAAAATTCTGATCAATGAAACTAAAATACACAAAGGCATTAGAAAATCTATCTAGGTTTTCTATAAAAAGCGGGCTTAGTTAATGAAGCTGATGTTTTGGTAACTTTGTGTAAACAATCAGAGATGCCGAAGCGGATAATCTCATACTTTAGCAACTCCATTAATAATTTGGTATATGTGATTGTATATGCGTGGACATTGTATAACCTTCTGCAGTATCCATTGGGGGTCTTTCCTCTTTTATGTAAAAATTAAAGAATGTTTTATTTGGGATTCTGATTAATGGGATACTGAAATTATAAGTGTAAAATGTCATGGCTGTATAAATTATTCAAAAAAGGGAGCAATTTATATTCGCCAATGTTCTCATAAAAAAAAATTTTTGCTAGCTCACCTGTAAAATGCCAGGGACATTCTTCAAACGGATTGGTGTGTACGTCGAAGTTCCACGTAATATTTCCTAATAGATTCATGTTTGGAATTGCTCCATTGGCAGCCATAAACAGGAACAATAACAACACTAGTAATTTCTTCATCATGATGTGCTGCATCAAATAGAACATATACTAAGCTCTTGAATGCATGAAGGTTCTCGATATTTTAAGAAATGCTGAATACTTTTAGTTTCCGTGAGCTTAAACTAGTTCGATTGGAAATTACTTTCACTTTTGCAAAACGATTGTATCATATTTGATAATTTTCGTAGAGTATAATAAACATATTATGTTTTCTTTTTAAAAATAATAAATAGCTTTATTTGAAGACGTGTAAAGTATGAAATAAGTCGAGTATGGAACAATGCAGTAAATGCAGCTAAAGATAATAACAATAATCAGACTAACATATGTTTTAATACAATGGAAAGTGCAACATCATGAATTATTGCACTAAACCGAGGAGATGGCTGGGGCATCCGTGAATGCCGCCATGTAAAATGAAAGTACTTTAGCACTGCACTCTTTCTCTTGTATTTCTTATGGGAGTAAATAATTTTATTAGCATATATCTGAATTTTAATATAAAAAAGTTCGCACAACCGAAAGTGCAAGAGTTTTCTTTACTTAAATAATTTGATTGTTTATATATTAGGAATTTGTTTTTATTGGTACAGATTTGACTTATCTCTTGATGACTGTTGAATATGATGGAAAGGAATTCTAAGAAATTTAAATAATCATTACTAATTCACAAACGAACTGTTTTTCGTTAAGCAAGACCACGTGCGATCGATGTTGCTACTACAAAACGATTAAAGGCATTGTTGAACAAAGGAACGGCCAAATTTTGCAGTTGTCAATCTGGGTCATATGAATAATTGAAAACACAGCTGTGTGCAGAATACGTGCAAAAATGCATTGAATAAACTTACAAACTAAACCACAACATAAACTCTGTACAGATATAATCTCAGCTAAGTTAATGACGAGGAGGTATTTATAGTCCCTGTCCAATTTATTAGGGTCACTTGCTAAAATAGCGATTTTGTTAAAATATCTAACGAAAATCCTATTGTACAAGCATAAGTTTATTCTGAACTGGCATCGTCACAACATACACGGGTGATTTTAGAGCACTCCTCATGTTCTCAATTGCATTGAGGTCGACAGAATTTTCCGGCCAAGGTAACACTGGCAGAGCGTGCGTTTCCAAAAAGCTTTGATGGATATGGCCACGTGGCTTGGTGCCTTATCGTGCATGCATGTGTAAGGGCCTTCATTCGGATCCAAATCATCGATATATGGTATCAAGACATCCTCCATTACACGCTTATATTTGTGTTGATTCATGGTGCCTTGGCCAAAATACAGTGGCCCAGGACCTTCGACTGATATACAGGACCATACCACAACTGACCGAGGGTGTTTCACCGTTCTTAGTACACTAGCTTCATCAAACCATTTAGATGGATGTCGTCTAATATATTGAACTCTTTTGGTCGTGGCTTCTAGTTTTGACTCATCGCTAAATACGGTCTTTGACGAAAAGACATTGTTCAACCAAAAAGAAATTACTCGATTTACGTATTCATTTAAGTTATTTTGTCTTACCTTTCGCCAATACTCAATTGTGTACTATTGATCACGTTTTGCCCATTCATAAGGTGCTTGCATCATCATCGGTTTCCTCATTGTTGAGACATTACATTTGCTATTCCTTTGGCGGATAAACCTAGGTTTTCAGTTGCTAGTTGCAGGATACGTCGATTATCGCGATTCCGATCCGATACTTGTAGTGGGTATCTTTTCTTTCATTAAAACGGCGATTCGCTGTACTATTAGTCGGAATACTTATTTTTCTTTTACAATCTTCGAAATGTTATCAGAAATTTGTTTTTTAAGGAGCGTATTCTGTTTCTTTAATTTGCTATTGACATTTTACGTTGATCGAAAAAGCAGTAGCTTATACGAGGGGAGATGGAGTGGAGATAGGGGCGCTCGCTAGGTGTCATTCTGATTGGCGACTCATCATTAGCATATAAGTTAAGTTACAGCCCTATAGCGTCAGTCGTTTACGAATAGTTGCCTGCTAAACAAATCAATCCGGAAGAAAACTGAAACTATGGAGGAAATTGAACACCGTGCTGTGATAAAGTTCCTTATAAAGCAAGGAAAGAACGCCCAAACCATATTGAATGAAATGGAAACCGTTTTTGGGGAACAGTGTCCTAGTAAATCAATGATTTATAAGTGGGTGGTCTTTTTAAACACGGCCGGGAGTCGATTGAAGACGACGCCCGCTCAGGATGGTGAGTTGAGGCCACCACATCAGACATCGTCGAAAAAGTGCAAAAATTTCTACTGCAAGATGCCCGTTTGAAGAAAAAGCAATTATCTGCATTAGTTGAAGTATCAGATACCACCATTTTGCGTATCCTACATGACCACCTGGGTATGACATAAGTCAGTGCAAGATGGGTACCGAGAATGTTCACGCCCCTGCAGAAACAGCAGCGAATCTGTGCGTCCAAACAATTTTTGTAGCTGTGTGGAGACAAACCTGCACAGATTTTGGAGCGGTTTGTTACCGGAGATGAAGCATGGGTTCATCACTTTGAGCCTGAGTCCAAACAGAAGTCCATGCAATGGCATAAAAAGGGGACACCATCGCCAAAGAAATTCAAAGTGTCAGAATCGGCTGGAAAGTTGATGGCTACTGTTTATTGGGATTGTGAGGGAATATTATTGATTGATTTTAAAGAAAGAGGTAGGAGCATAACCGGAGAATATTACGCAGCGACATTGGAAAAATTAAAGGAGGCCATCAAGGAAAAACGTCGAGGAAAATTGACGGAGGGTGTGATGCTCTTGCAAGATAATGCGCCGGTTCACAAGAGCAAAGTTGCAATGGCTGCTCTGCACAAGCACGGCTTTCAATCAATAGTCCATCCACCCTACAGTCTAGACCTGGCACTTAATGATATTTATTTGTTCCCCAATTTAAAAAAAGACTTACGTGGAAGAAAGTTTTCCGACGACAATGAGGTAAAATTTGGCCCATTTTGGGACGAAGGATAAAAACTATTTTCATGATGGTTTAGAAAAATTAATTCATGGATCTAATAAATGTATTGGGCTTAAGGGTGATTATATTGAAAAGGAAAAATAGATTTATTGTTTTATTTAAAACCCTTTCATACCACAAACTTTTGGACCTCCCCTCGTACTTATATCTAGTCATTTTTGAGATATTTTACATTTTTAACTCTAATTATAAAAGATTACTTTAACTAGAAAATCACCAAGGCTTCATTTAGTAGTCACAAAATTAGCAATAATTACAGATTAAAGCTTTATTTTATATTCGCTTTCACAAATCTATGTAAGCTGATATAGACTACAATTATAGTTTAAATTATAAATTGCGTGACGAAATTAAATTTTATTTCTTACCTTAAGACATAAGCTAATACGTATTTATTTTGTATTACCCGTACCTTTCTTTTCAAGAAAACCAGTTCTTTTTTCGCATAAAAGTACGTAAATCGTTAGACCATATTGGAACGACACTGGTATGATCTCACAGCCCCATTATGACATATATATATGTTGTCCACCTGATACTTCACCAAAAGCGGTTATATAACTAAACGTGTTTTATCTGATGTTTTAGTTTATATATCCAAATAATTCATCTCTTGTCCTATACTTTAATCGCCATGACATCTATTACTTGTCGCGCTGTAATACTTTATAACCAAGAAGGAAAAATATCGGAGAGAGGCTTTTGTTTAAACGTTTTAATCCATTCTAAACAGCGCCTTGAATAATTTATCGAGGTGAGGAGAAGCTCCGTAAATTTTATGAGGGCGCTTGATTCACAAAAATAGCAGAAACATAGAATTAAGCAAGGTCAACTTTTATCGAGTACTTTTTTTACTATATGGGTATCATTTACCGTCTATAAGCTTGGAAGCAACGTGAAACTCCTTTAAAATAATACAACTGATAGGCATATCGTGAAATCGTTAATCCCTGTTGTAAATTATTGTATGCAAATATAAAATTGTGGCAAATAATTTATTAAGTCCAAACATATTACTTCGGTAATCATTTAGTGCATGTGGTAATGGTATTAATCCTTAGTGTCTCAGCTTGTCCTTGTACTAAATTAGTTTTTTGAAATCAGTGCGCAATTGTAACAATTTGGTAAACTTTTCGTGACGAAGGATATACAGAGAGAGAAATTGCTCTATTGTTAGGGATTTCACCGAATGGTACACATTAGACATTGCCCTGAAGAGAGGGACAGCACAAAGTTTTGATAGAAGACGAAATGGGAGGCAACGGTCGATTTCAGGAGCTGATGAAAGGAAATCGAACGTCTAGTGGCACCGAATATCGCAACGCGCGTTAATACACAACGACGAATGTTTCTGTTACCACCGTCAAGAGGCGACTATTGGCAGCAAGTTTTGGGAGATGCATCGGCCGCAAAGAAACCCGTTTTTAAAACGCGTGCATAAGGAGAAATGTTTAATATGGGCTAGAGAGCATGCAAACTGGCCACTGAATGATTGAAGCGCAGTTGCATCGACCGACGAGTCCAAATTTCAGTTATTTGGGATGTAAAGAGCTAGTAAGGCTTGCTTAATGCCGTCTGTCAAAGACGCAGATAATGCTGTTATGGTTTAGGGTTGTAATAATTGCGGGTGATTTAGTGAAAGTTAGTGCTGCAATGCGGAAAGAAGAGTATTTGGATATTGGTCTTGTTGGTGAACCGTTTGTGTTCCAGCGTGACAATGATCCTAAACATTCGGCTCGAACCTGTAAGAACTTTTTAGATCAGAGAGTATAAGAAATAAACTTGGTCTCCTCAAAGTCCGGATTTATCTCCCATAGAGATCTTATGGGATGGACCTAATCGAAAGGCTAGACAGCGACAATCTCGAAATACCCAGCACATAAGTTTGTACATCGGTTATCAAAGCCAGAATAGGTCATATCGACGGAAATAAACTTACGAGCTAAATAAATATTATTATGTTTGAATTCATTTAATTTTATTTGACGACACTCTCTTATGTTGTATAAATTCATTAATAAACACAATAAACGTTTACTGTATCTGTGACTTTTGTAAAATCCGTTGCTGCTTCCAAACTTTTGGACGTAGTGTGGCTGTGTCTGCATCTCCAAAACTATGCTATGATAAAGTACTATACTGCGCCAATCAACATTATGTAATAAGAAAAAAAAATAAAATTAATCGATTCATTATCAGCCAGCTAAATATTACCGTTATTTAATATTTACCGTATTATAGGCACATGCAAATTACATTAGCCCCGTTAAAAACTTGACTAATAGAACAGATCAAGGTCATATTAATTAAGATCATGATACTGCCTTATTACGGGTAATTACCAATTTGTCAGATGTAGTATTTATCAAGCAGAGTTATAATTGTAATCGAATGACAGCGGTTTAGATCGGGCTAGCGAGCCATTATAATAAATTAATTTCCTTTCAATGAAACCAGTGGAATTATGGATAGCTGCATTGTGTTGCTGAAATATCAAGGCTTGCGTCAGCAATTGTTCACCAGACTCTATCAGAACCATTTCAAGAAGTTGTATATAAGAAATAGAATTCATTCGGGTAGAAATAAAAGAAACTAAAACTAGGAAAGGCTGCCGGGGAGGATGGAATCACAGCTGAAATGATAAAATATATGGGAGACAAAGGTAACGAAGAACAACTTGACCTCTTAAACAACATTATAATAAAAAAAGAAATCCCTAAGGAATGGAATATGGGAATAATTATACCCATATACAAAAAGGGAGACTCTAAGGAATGCTCAAACAATAGAGGAATAACATTAACTAGCATCCCAAATTTAGAAAAGGAAGAACCACCCAGGACTTAATATTTGTAATCAGAAAATTAGGAGAAAAACTAATAGGGAAAGGAAAGGAAATACATATATGTTTTATAGATCTTAAAAAAGCTTTTGATAGGGTAAGAAGAGAAGATGTATGGCAGAGCTTGGAAAGGAGAGGTTTAGAGAAAGGAATGATAGAGATGATTAAGGCATTGTATAAAAGCAATAAGAATAAGGTGAGAACTTCCAATGCAGAATCAGCTGAATTCGAATCGCAAATTGGATTAAAACAGGGATGCGTATTGAGCCCATTGGTATTCTCTATATTAATAAACGACGCTGTTAAAAAGCTAAACAAAAAGGAAAAAATGTGAAAGAAGGAAACTGGAAAATGAATGCAATTAACGTACAGGAACTAATGTTTGCAGATGATATGGTACTGATAGCACACTCGGAAGAGACATTACAGCAAAACTTGAAGAACTTGAAGAAGAACTAACAAAGATAAACATGGAGATAAACACGAGAAAAACAAACACAATGATAATAGCAACAGAAGAAAGAAAACATAGCATCAAAATCGGGGAAAAAGCATTGGAACAAGTTAAAAGTTACAACTACTTAGGAACAATCATTGAAGACAATGGGAGAATAGAGAAAGAGGTAAATGAGAGGATAGGGAAATCTGCAAAAATATATAACATATTGAGAAATTCGTTTCTGGATAAAAAAGAAATACCAAAAAAAAAATAAAGACAGGTGTATAAAAGAGTGGTCAGACCAACATTAACATAAGGTAGTGAGTCATGAATAACCACGAATAGAATCGAAAGCAGAGTTACGGCCATGGAAATGAGATTCCTAAGAAGAATAGAAGGAGTAACTAGAAGAAACAGAATCAGAAACACGACAATCACTAATAGTCTGGGTATTAAACCAGTAGAAGTGGTCATAGAAGAGAGACAACTGGGATGGCTTGGACATCTGCACAGAATGGAAGAAGATCGAATCACAAAGAGGATATTTGAAGCCAAAACAGAGGGCAGAAACAGAATAGGTAGACCCCGAAACACCTGGAAGGAGCAGGTGTATAGAACATTGGAAAAGAGAAGTATGGGATGGATTGAAGCCAAACAACTGGCTCAGAACAGGAACCTGTGGAAGATAGAAATAAGAAAATAAATAGTCCGACACCGCAAGGTATAAAGGACATAGGATTAAGAAAAAAATAAATAAAATAAAAGATATTGGGATTTTATTAGTATGGGTAAAACCTACCCAAACTATTACACTACCGCCACCAAATTTCGGCTCATCGCAACTTCAGTGTTCTAGCTCAAATCGTGACAATAATATTTCAAACCGTCAGGCCCGGCCAAGTTAAATTTCTTCTCATCAAAAAATATGATATTGTTCCACTCATGATCCCATCCCATATGATCTTGCGCAAATTTCAGCCTGACCTGACTATGTGTCTCTTTCAAGGGTGGTTTTGAAACATCGTTTAACCACCGAAGATGTTTACTGCCGGATAACATTTTTGTACGCGTCTGTTTGCTGCTGATAAATTTAAATTACATTTCATCTGTTGCGCGATTACATTACCAGAAAAGGCTAACCGAAATATGACTGAGCTCTGCCTTTATTCCCCTTAGCACAATTTTTGCCGTAGGAGTTGCTCAATTTTATAAAATAGTTGATGAGATAATGGAATTGTCCTATTTTCTTAACTATGGCTCGGTTTGAAAAACCTTACCTCGTTATAACAATTTACTTTTGTTTCTTTTCTCTTCGAAAAGCTATTTAGCTCTCGGCATTTTTATTAACTGATATGTATATATCGATATACGATAACATATGTATATGTATATACACATATATATTGATTTCGTAGGATGCCCTTTCAACTCTGTGGAGCTATAGAAATTTCGCAACTTTGAGTTATCATTATTGCAAATATTTTCTGTATAAAATGTATTTTCTTTAAATTTGTTTTCTCTTGCGTTTGTGTTGTTCTGCACTAACTTCGATGCTTAATTTACCGATGATAATAAAACTAAACATTCTGTTAAAGTAATTTATACAGGACTCTGAGTGTTACGTTCTCCTGGTTTGAAGAACAACGCCGCTGTAGCCTGCTCGTAATTTCCTAAATTACTTGACCAACACTTACTTGTAGAGTATGTTCGCTTATTTACTAGAGGAGAGGTTGTACAGTGAAACTCAATGCGCATGCGCAAAAAAATATATTTAAAAATGAAATGGTTACACGGTTTCCACTCTTGCCTATGTACATGTACGATGTACGTAAGATATATAGATTTGCAATAATTGCAGTTATTCGAGCTCTCTTATACATGTAATGTACATTAGCATTTGTATATGTATTTTCATTGGTAGCAACATAAAGTAATGCCTCAGCATATACGTTGCAACGCTATGTCTTAATTCTGTTTAAAAGGTTAAACTCTTATATGCTTCCGCTGAAGCTTTGTCAGAGGCATGTACTAATGCCTCTATCTGTTTGCATGCACCACTACCTTTTTATAGGGGAGCCAACCCTATTTATTTCTTAAATTTATAAGCGCACCTCGGTGCTATGCTTATTTATATGTCCCTTTCCGGGAGCCTAATATACTTTCCTTGTTTTAAATTTGCCTAAGGGACTTGGCCCTGTATTATTGGCATGTATTTGTACTTGACCAAATACGTTTGTTATATTCACATTTATAGGGGAACCCACCCTATCTCTTAGAGCTTGAACGCCTGGTCGAGGGCGACAGTAGCGATAATAGCCGATCTCAATACAAAAGTAATGTCACAGCTACCCAGGCGTTCTCGTTTGAAATATTACGCTATGTGCAATCTTTAGCTCTATACTACTGCGCCCCAAAGAAGGGAAAAATCCAGTAACCAGCAAATATGCGAACTGTGCACCGACAAGTAAAACGGAGCGATGATGCCGACATTACATAAGAAAACTGGTCCGGGACACTCGTCCGCTACGACGAGCAACTAAATGAAAAATTTCTAAGTCCCGATACGACAAGGACCGAACAAACGTACAAAAGACAACGGGCGCTGCGGCCGCAACGACCGTCAGCAAGAAGCGGAGTGATCGTACTTGTAGAGGAGGTCTATACATGCGCGCCGACAATCTCACCAAAATAATTTCCGACACAAACTTAACTGAAGACTAAAAATATGTATAGACGACAATGGACACAGTAGCCTCGACGTACGATGATAGAAAATCGAGAATTTATACTTATTAAAAAAATCTATACGTGTGGTCCGACGACGTTACCAAATGACTCCGCCAGAAATAAATGTATAGACAACGTCCTCGACGATTCCCGCCAAAACTAGAAAAACTTAGAAATCTCTAATAATCTTACGACGACGTTACTGTACACGTTACGACGAGGCACGAAAGGTGACCGAGAGTGCACGATCGCTAATACCTCGACTGTCGCGCGGGAGACGACTGCCTATGCTTGTGTACCTTAAATTTCAAGAAAACTCCCATTACATATCCGACGACGTTGCAGTGAATGATTTCTAATTAGGCAGTTTTAGCTAGCGTAATGCGAATGGCTGACTTGCATACATATACAATGCGTAATGTACATACATATTAAAATAAAATTGGATATAAGAGAGCAAAATAAATAAATATAAGAATGAAAATAAATAAATATAAAAATGAAAATAAAGTAATATTCTAAATGAAAATAATAATGCAACGAAGATAAAATACATAGTAGTAAAAAATTTATAAAATACAAAAAACAATGTTAAGTCCTTAACACTGAGGATCTAGTTTGTCTCATTAGCGGTCCATGTCATCGAGAAAAGTATTGGCGGTCAATGAAGCAAAAGAGGGTACATCACACACAAAGTATATGTACATAATACTTCTAATGGACAGAAATGACTTCGTTGTCTTTTCATAAAACTGTCTATGTATATATCTGCTTGTGGTGTCCTGGATATGTACAAGTTTTACAATGTGTGAGTAACACTTAGCTCATCACATGTCCAGAATTATTGAGAAGCAAATGTATAGAAGAGTGATAAAAACGAACGATGGTCATTCGTTTTCGGAATTTAGGGAGGATTTTAAAGAAATATAAGAACATAAATACAGCTACGAGCAAATGTTATAGACAGGGTAACTTTTTTAGCGTTACGATAAGACGAGAATCTCAAAACTAAAAGAAAAACACATAATTCAGTTTATAAGGTTCTTTTATTAAATAAATCAGTATTTAATGCTGCGTCCTCTAGCCTTTATTACAGCTTTAATTCTTTTAGGCATTGTAACTACCAGTTTGTAACATATTTCTGGGGAAATAGACGCCCATTCCATAAACACTGTTTGCTTTAGGGCTTCTTTAGAGGCATGGTTGTATTTACGAACCCTGTCCTTCAATATATGCCATAGATTTTCAATAGGGGGGCCAGTCCAAAATCTTCACTTGGTTATCAGTAAACCATTTCATTACAGGTCGGGTCTTGTGGCAAGGGACATTGTCTTGCTGAAAGTAATACTCCTCTGAGTCCATATCATAAAATCTGACAATTGATGGTTCGAGAACCTCTTCCAACATCCCGATGTAGCGTGCCCCATTCATGCGGCCCTCGCACACATGGACTTCCCCTACACCTTGTGCAGACATACACCCTCAAATCATAATGCTTCCACCGCCGTGTTTAACAGTAGGTAAAATACACTCTGGGGAAAATGCTTCGCCGGACCCCCTCCGAACATAACTTGCTCCGGAAACGCTATTTTGGTGAGAAAAGTAAGGCAGCTGAGTTCAATTATGTATATTGCAAGGATTATTGAATATTTTTAAGCACTTACGTCTATATTAGATTCATCGGACCAAAGTACTTTGGCCCAGTCATCTACAGTCCAAGGTCGGTACTTCTTCACCCACGTAAAGCGTTGCTTGCGGTGCAGCTCTGTCAGCAAAGGCTTGTGTCGCGGTTTCCGGGCACGTAAATTCGCCGCAGTTAACCTTCTTCTTACCGTATGCACGGAAATTGGTGCGTCTCGTTGAGCGCGGACCTCTGCAGAAATCGCTATCGCGGATATGTGCTTATCCCGGAGCGCGATACGCTCTATCATTCTTTCTTCTCGCACAGTCGTTACACGTTTTCTACCGTTCTTGGATAGATTATGATACTTTTCAGTCCTTTGGTAGCGGCTAATTGTATTTTACCCTGCGCAACGCGCACATTTTATTGTCTTAGCAATTTTTATTTGTGACAATCCTTGTTTGTGCAATAAAATTATCTGGCCTCGTAAAGCCTCAGATATTTGGGGCTTTTTTGGCATATTGTGTATACACAAACTTACAACAGAAGGTCCGCACTCTAAATGAACTTTTGAAACTGACAAACGACGTTTCTTTCTCTACGCGCAATATATTACTCAACCTAAAAATTTTAATTTCTGCCTTATATAGCTTCGTAATTTATATTTTGCAGGAATTTCTACTTTAGATAACGACCAGGTATGGGTTCACAGTACCCTTGTTCTAAAAAGCGCTACCTGCTGCGCGAAACTCATGTTTGATTAGGGTGCCTATAACATTTGCTCGCAGCTGTAAGTACAAAAGTGAATCAAAATTACTTTGTGTAGGAGTGTCTAAGCAAGGAAAGTAAGTGCATACAAAATTTTATACATACGGTTAGCTGGTAGTTAATTAATTTTATACTAAGATGTCTAAGATATCATTTCAGCATTAACTCCTTTGCATAATTTGCCGAATATATTAAGAGAAGCAAATATTCTGTTCATAAGCTCATATGGAACTACGAAAATTTTGCTGAATGTATCTTCTCGATATTTAGCTAACGTGCAATATACTTCGTCACTTCTATCCTAGTCAAAACGTTTATAATCAATTCTTTTTAATTGCATGTAATTTACTTCTTCTTTTAAGGACGCGTTCTATAATTTATGACGCTAAGTGCATATGTATGTAGTAATTAATATGGATGGTTGTTAAAATAATAACACCTAATCGTTTTAATTTTTATATTTTTTTGTACTTACATCTTAAAATTAGAAAACTTGTTATATTGATTAATAGCACTACAAACAAGTTAAAGTCATTTCAATTTTACAAATGGTTTTACTTATATGCTGAGTTGATTTTATTGACTTAGTAGAACATGTTTTTGCTATAAGAAAATGATTTGTTATTTTATAATGGAACCATCGTAAAAGCATCGTTGATTGTATAAATAATTTCATTTAAATGTACAGTGTGTCCGTGAATTGACCTAACTATATTTATATTTTTTTTTTGCAGAAAGCATATGTACTTTCTAAAAGGTGTTTATTTTGAGAATTTCTTTAGTGCCTTTTATGATAATTGCAGGCTGTTGTATCAAATTTGAATATTTATCTTTCACATGCCTATCTGTCTAACAGTTTTATTCACTAAGATTCCTAATAAGTTTGTAGTATAAAGACAATTCAGTGCACTGCGTGTTTACTAAAAAATGCCGTAGCTTCTTAAATTTTTATTGAATTCTGATAAACTAAAAACCAAGCAATTTTATGTCAAAAGCCATGGTGCTATTATTTTTTATTCAATTTCAAATTTGACTAGACGCATTAGTCAACTTTCTTTAATCGCAATGTGTATTCACAGGTATAGCAGTAAACTCCACTCACACAAATTAATTAATTATGCGGAACGCAGCGTTTCGGGAGCACGTGGGCTCCCATTGTCAACCATGTTACCGACAATGGGAGCCCCACGTGCTGAAACGCTGCGTTCCGCATAATTAATTAATTTGTATGAGTGAGTTTACTGCTATACCTGTGAATTGTACATCCACACAGTCCTTGCAATCGTCATTCGCAATGTGTATCTTTGTAGCATGCTTGATAGAGATTTCTCTTCTAAATTCGATAGTGAGTAGTTTAGTTTAGTGTAACATTCATTATAAAAAAGTGTTTCATATTCGTATTTGTTTTAAATATATAGTAGTAAATAATTTAACCAACTAGCCAAATGTTCTTATAGGTCGTGTTGAATCTGACCGTTACCTGATTGAATTCATGATTTAACATTTTTTAATGGCCTCGGCGAAGAACTTGCCGAAGTGGCCTATTCGATTAGCTGACGTCACGTCACACTATTTTTCTTGTCTTAGGAGTATCTTGAAAAAGCTCAGTATCATTTTTATATACAGGGTGTCCATGATATAGAAAAGTATGAAATATCTAATTTTATGAGATTTAAATTCAAAATATTTTGCGAAAATTCCTTCTGAGAAATGAGAAAGGAAATGCTAAAGATATTTAGAATAAAAATTTCTTTATTATACATTTATTATTGAACTTATTAGCATGCCGTTTGAAAGATAGGCAGTGTTATCTTGTAGTTTTATAACGTCGACAGCTGTGTTATTGCAGTGCATGCAGTCTGAGTGTATGTATGCAAATTTGGTTGGATGGATGTACACTGTATACGCACTACAATTTCCTAAGTTTCTTTTTAATTCCAACCTTCGCATCGTAATTGACCTAATTTTTTTTTTATTTATCTTACACGTTTTCATTTTCCGTACTTTTTTATTTTATTTTAAAGACATCGTGTATAATGCCACGCCAAATATAGATTTGTGTATGGATTTTCCTTAGACTAGTACCTAATAGAACATTTATAATTAATACTTATTAGATATCAGAGTCTTTCTGTAAAAAATCTATTATTAATATAAATGAATTATTAATTTGTAAATTGTCAAATATGTATGTGTACTCGGGTGAATTTTAAAGCTAAATTTTATTAAGCTTTGTCGCTGCCTTTTTAGCGAATTTCGAAGGTACCTTCATGCACTAACTATAGTCCATGAGCGAAACTACAATCTGATAGTGATCGGATAGTGCACGATATAGATTTTTTCAATATTTTCTATGCTATTTTACTCTTTAAGAGCTTCTTCTTGAATGTAACCACTTTTTTAGATATGGGGATTATAATAGTCTTTACTCCGTAATACTCCATTCCAGTTGTATTGGATTGAATTGGCACTGGAAAGATCGTAAGGATGGAATTTGATGACCTCATTCGTTAATGATATTGCACACTATGTATTGTTTGGGCTGTCTATTTCTTTGTGCTACATAAGTGATTCTGATTGCAATAAATTTTTTTGAGAACCAACTTCCTGTTCTCTTAGGCAGTTCTGTTCTTTTTTCCATGTAGTTAGTTGTGAATTCATAAATGTAGAATGGCAAGGTGGATTATTAAGAAGTGCTTGTTGTGTTAAAAGAACTTGAGATTGTATTAAAATTTATCCTTGTTCCTCTCGCTGTTGCTATATTATCAATCTGATTTAATGGCTCGGTGGTCCAGTGGTAAGAGGACAGGCACTCAGATGTCATGCGTTTGAAACCAATGTCTATCAATTACAGTGGCGGTTCTTTTTCGGGTAGATTATTAACACCTTATACACACTTTCCTACACTCAAGGTTCCTGCGGTCATTGCAAGCTAAAATAGCGTATTAGTTATTTTGTGGTTGGGTTGCATTTTAGTTATTTGGTACGACAAGGTCTGCTTAGTGACATCTACCAAATGGAGATGGTAGTTTTATGGTTTGGGGTTGTATTGGTGGAACAACTGCGGGTTATTTATAGAAAATCAATGGTGGTACAATGCGGAAAGAAGAGTATTTTGATATTTTACAAAATCATGATATTCCGTGTTAAAACCGTCTTGTTGGTGAGTCGTTTGTGTTTCAGCAAGACTATGACCCCAAACATACGGTTTGAATCTGTAAAATTTTTTAGGGGAGAAAACAGGAAGAAATGAACTAAAACTAATGGTTTGACCTCGTCAAAGTTCCGATTTATCCCCCATAGAGTTCTTACGGGATGAGCTTGACCGATGGTCTAGACAGCGACAGCCTCAGAATACTCAGCACCTATAGGAATACTTGCAGAACGCATGGCAACTGTCTGGAAAAATTGCTTCGAAGAATTGCTAAAATATATCGACGTGTAAATCTTTGCCTATTTCGGCGTTTGTATTGATCAAGAATTTATAGACCATCATTTCTTAATAGCGACAGTAATAAGTTTGGAAATACAGGAATAATATTTTTAAAATGGGACGTAGAACTACTGGAAGTAGAAGAAACTGGGAAATATGGGAGGAATTAAGCACAAAAATTATACAAAATGAAAGAAGAATTATGGAGGACAAGAAAAAAACAGCCGGTATATAATAATAATATTTTTACCTAAATATTTTTGCGATTTACCTCATTTTTGTTGAAATTTATTATTCACAATAGTCATTTATCATATGGCAACATTTCTAGTTGAGTGCTTAGATTTACAAAATTTTGATTTCGTTTATGTGTGAAATTTAAAAAGAAAGAAATAAGCCCCAATAATTATTTTAATTATAAAGCACAATTATCCTAAGGTAAAAATATCAACATTAAACGTTTCTATCCGAATTACTAATGGCATTTGAAACAACTTTTACAAACGCTGTTCGTAATTTACTCTTAAATAACCTGGGTACTTTACTCTTGGCACAATTTTTCTAGTCTTATTATCATGAGGCTTTTCAATATGGACAAAACGGTTTATAACGGGTATTTTCTCTCTGTAAATATGAAAAGTAAAATGTTTAAAATTATATGCTGTATCTACTTAATTATACTATTCTTCAAACTCATTGTACTTTGGTAGTTCATAGTATTCTTCCGCGAGCCATGCGTTCTTTATTAAATCGGAAGCCTTTTCACCTATCATGTACGTTGGTACATTGGTGTGAGCCGAAATAGGCATTGGTATAATGCTGGTGTCCACTACCCTAAGATTTTTGATCCCATAAACCCTCAACTCGTTATCGACAACAGCTTCCGGATCATCTGGCGGTCCCATTCTACACGTGGCGATTTGATGATGTAAGCTACATCCCAGATGTCTTATAGCGCATTCCCAATAATCATCGGAGTCGAAATAGAAGCGTTCGCAACCAACCACAGATTCTGCCGTCAATTGCGCCTCGTATTTCTGAAATGAGGGCATCTTGAGGATTCTTTGCACCTCTCGAATACCACCGATCATCGTTCGTATGTCGTGTCTTTCAGGATCCGTTAAGTAGTTTCCATACATCTTGACCCTATGGAACGGATTTTTCGATTTTAAACGGATGCGTCCATAAGATTTCGGATGGAATATCATCGGCCATATGGTGAAGGCGAATTTGTCCTCTAACGGCCGCCAGATTCGATTGTATTGGGCGTCGGTTATTCGGTACGTTCTACGCGAGAATTGGCCTCGATCTGTGTGGAAGCCTGCTCCTTGGAATATAAGCTCTATATCTGGTAAAGAATATTCGGGGTCCTCCGAAACTGGCGTCCTTATGAAGGCCACACCTTCTACGTTTCCTATCGAAGTTAAAGGTCCTGTACCTGGAAAATGGGTAGCATGTAAGATTCAAATGGCAATTCTGAAATCTGTTGCTGAATTTTTCTTCAAACTTGATACAGAATCTATAACGCCTTTGTATATTTTCTATTGCTAATTTGCGTACATTATAGTACGGATTATTATCGCTGCATTTTCGAGTTTAGCACGCACAAAGGAACAGAATAATACTTTAAGTGTCGAAATATTAGTAAACCTTTTTTGTGTTTCTCAAAATAAACCCCGTACTCCTTGATGCGGAAGAAATAATTCTCTTTACATAATCGGTAAAGGCAAGATGTTCATCAAATACAACCCCAGGGTCTCCAATTTTAGTGTAACGTAATAATACCTCAGTATCGACGGAGTAATCAAGTAGAATTGGATATTTTGTTCTAGAAAAGGAAAGTACTTTACATTTAGCCACATTTAATTATAATTCATTTGATATACACCACCGAGACACTGATTCTGAATTATACTGAAGTTTCAGACAATCATTAACCGAAATAATATTTGCGTAAATTTTAATATCGTCAGCGAACATGAAAATCTCGCAATCAATCAGATCCAAAATGTCGTTGATAAGTAGGGGACCTAGATTCGGATCTTGTGGTACTCTAGATGTATTAACTTTGGTAACAGAACGGAAGCCGCTGTAAGACACATCAAATCTGCGGTGGGTAAGATAAGAACCAGATAAATTAACAAGCGACTCAGAAACACCAAAACTATATAGCTTCTGCTATAGAATATCATGGTCGATACTCTCGAATGCTTTCGACATGTCGGTGTATATAATATCGACCTTAAGCATCTAATATATCTGTAGTGAACTCCATAAAATTTGCTAAATTAGTTGTGGTAGACCTCTGTTCAATAAAATCATGCTGGGCTACAGAGATATAATTTGCTACTGCAAAATACAGGTGTTTGTATAACGCTGTTACAAAAATTTTTGATGTATTAGACAGAATGGAAATAGGGCAATAATTGTCGATATCAGCTGCATTGCCATTTTTGAAAATTGGACGAATTCTGGCGAGCTCCCACGCAGATACCAAAATGCAGGTCTTCAGGACCAAATTAAATATTGTACATAACTGTAGAGAAAGGACTAACAAGATAGGTTCAACGCGTGCTAAGGGGAAATTTATTTGTTGCTAATTTTCAGTATGCGGTTATATTTGGTGAAATATAAAGTCAGTTGTTATACCTTCAAAACTAAATAATCGAATACATGAAAGAAGCATAAAAAACTGTGTCACATGTGAGAAAAGAAAGCAAAAGGGAAGTGATAGTGCTACTTTTGTTGGATGTAAGAGGTTATCTAGAGAAAGGTGGAACTATAGTTTCGTAACTTTTACTTGATGCTGTAACTCCCTTGATAATTAAATCATACTTTTTAATGCTATGGTTATTTAAAAGTAAATTAGATTGCATAAGAACTTATTAAATGTAAAAACATGAGAAATCGCGTTAATTAGATGATAATCACGCTCATTATTATTACATCACATCATATATGTAACAACTGGTATGGATAACATTTGCTCATGGCCATGTTGTATATATTTTTCTACCATTTAAATTTTAGATTATATATTGGAAAGTATTATTATAGCTTTATTTTTTATTGCCATTTTGAAATTACCATAATCGAAAATCCTATTTCAACATTGACCTAATTGATAGACACTATGAAGACCCGGAAGTTTGAAGTCATTCTAAGCAGAGGATCTAAAACTCACTATTAAGTTTAGAAACAATTATATATTTTTTGTGTTTATCTTATTAATTTTGTACTAATGGAGATATAGAAATTTCACTGTTTTGACTTACCATTATTGTAAATAATCCCTGTTTAACATATAATAATTGTCTTAATGTTATTTTCTCATGCATTTGTGTTTCTTTGTAGCTCATCATTAACTTCGATATATAATTTGCTGAGGATATTAAGAACCAAATATTCTGTTCAAAAGTTCATATGGAACTATAGAAATTTCGCCGAATGTAATCCCGTAAGGTTTATAAACCACCAAAGCTTCATTAAATTCTGAATTTCCGGGTTTGGTGCTTTTCCCAACTAGACAAAAGTAGTGAGTTCTAAATTTTGAAAACTAAAATGAAATCGCTCTTATTTAATTAGTACTTATATTGAGTTGCCAAGGGTCATTGACCTTCAACTTCGGAGATGATTTTGCGATAAATGAGACTTGATTTCTAGCATGCAAAATATGACGCATATAATATAAGAACTTGATACCCTATCTCCTTTGTTTCAGCTCTCACTTTCCTTTAAATCATTTCCGTACAATTAAAAAACCATTTAATTCCCTATAAATAGATCCACTACTATAATCAGTCTCGCGTAACAAATATTTTTCATTAAGGATCAAGATTAGATCAATCTGCTGTTATTATCAAGTATGACAGACAAGTTGCTTAATTAATACACATACCTTTAAGTTGTAATTCGAGGAAGGCATTCGGGTTATTCGAGGCACTCGACTGATAAACTATCGATTCATTGACCGTAGCCACTAAACCCAAATAAGTCAAGTGATCGTACAGCTTCTCTCCAACTGGCAGATCCTTAATCACATCTATGCCTAGCTCCTCTAGATGCTTTTTAGGTCCTACACCCGATAGCATCAGCAGTTGTGGCGAATTGAAAGCACCAGCTGAGAGAATCACTTCTTTCGTACTTCGTACGTAGTACCATTTCTTATCGTGTACTAGCTCCACACCATAAGCCTCTTTTGTAGTAGGATTTATTAACACCTTAGTCACTCTTGCTCCAGTCAATATCTTTAGATTTGGCCTGTTTCTGGCTGTATCGAGAAATGCCCGCTTAGCGCTGCTTCTCAAACCCCTCCTTAGGGTCGCGTGTATGTAGGATACACCCATCTGCTGCTCCCCGTTGTAGTCAACGAATGGATATCCGTAATCTTGCATGGCACGTGCGAATACTCTGGCAGATTCGGTGCGAAATGGCACGTCTTGTGCGCCCAAGTAACCACCGTTGTGGTGATAGGGGACGTCTTGATAAACGACGTGATAATCTTCTGATTTCTTAAAATAAGGCAGCACTTCCTCGTAGGACCAACCCTTGTTACCCATGGCCGCCCAACGGTCATAATCTATCCTGTTGCCTCTCACGTGCATCATGTAATTGATTATGGTGCTTCCGCCTAACACCCTGCCACGAGGCCAGTGCATTCTTTGACCTTCACATCCTGAAATATTTAATTTTTTATATAGGTTACTCGTTATATTGAATGCATTGAGAATGAAGAAATAGAATGCAATGTTTAACTCATTTACTCTCAATGTCACGAAGAAGTAACGCATTTTTAGGAGATTCTACCATTAACATTGAGAAATTTAAATAAGAAATGGTGCAAACGAAAAGTACGCAACGTATTAATTTCTGCATATACGTCATTTTGTTCGTCTAACGTTTGAACTACAAACACACAAGTTGAGTCCGCCAAAAAACTGGCGTTTTTGCTTGATCGTTCGGTGATCACGTCGAATTTTGCGCATGAAAGAGAACATTTATGACACGCATTACTTTTCCTATTTGATTGAAAGATAAGGGCCGTTGGAAGTCGTCGTTTGCTGATAGAAACGTATGGTGAACACGCTCCATCGATTAGAACATGGGAGACATGGTTTCGACAATTTAAAAGTAGTCAGCGCTTTGGTAGACCACAAAAATGCGAAGATGAAGAATTGCAGGAGTTATTGAAGAATGACCCAACTAAAATTCAACGACAATTAGCACAAGCATTACCTATGTCACAAGAAATAATCATCAGATCTTGTATCGAAAAAAATTGACTGAATGAACATTTCCTTGCTGCTTGTACCTTTCTATTGTCTATCACACTTTGTAAGCTGGATTGTGAACCATTCTCTGTTAAGGGCTACTAATTACTCTGTCTTGTACACAATTTCTTTGACGATTGGAAACAATTATTTTACGTATATTTTCAGCAGTAAAATCATGGTCCCATATAACGGAAACACGTTACGAAGGAACATATTTACGGCACATTATTTAGATTTAGTTACACACCATGCTCAGGCGAGCAAATTAAGTTGCTTCTGTTCTTTTGAACTACACTAGAAACTAAAGGTACCTAATTTAAATAATGTGTTGAATTCGAAAGACGGTTGGCCAGAGAATTGGGTGCTTGCATATTGAAAACTAAGAAAACAATTAGAATATTAAGGAGTTAAAGCGCAACTGTATGTAAATTTTATATATGAGGAATTTGTATCTTTTCGGCCTTTTGTGAAATCTGTAAATCGACATGTTCCATAGAGTGAGCTGAATCTGGTACTTGTTGAATTGGCAACTTTTAGATAGGAATGAAACACCGTGAATTTAATTTTTTTAGGAAACTGATCTATTTCCTTTTATTGCCTTCCCTCGCAGTTACGTCTTCGTAACTTCCAATTCACAAAGCGCTTGGAGGAAGAAACTTCCTCTACTTACTATCCATTTGGATTCAAGTGGACGGGAAAGATATTTACATACGATGTATGTCGCAGAATTAATGACAGTGATTAGTTTTAAGGTGTTTAAAGTGAATGTATCTATAATTTAATATTGGCCCCTTCATCCTCTTTGAAAGGCACACGTCTCCAGCGAGTTTTCCGCTCCTGATAACAATTCTGAAAGTCTTGTTCTGTTAGGCTGTTAGGACCCTTATCATGACCCTTTGGTTGTTGTTTATTGTTGCGTAATGGTATTTTGGCAATTTCCATTTAAACGTTGAAAAAAGAAAATAATCACATGGGGTCATGTGTGGACTGTAGGACGGGTGTGGGGGTGCTGAAATGTTTTTCTCTGCCAAAAATTCTCTAACCGACACTCCACGAGCTGGCAATGTTAGAACTAGTAATTCTCATTAATTCTGAGACATACCTCGTATATATTCCATTGCAACTCTACTCTTTTATACAATTTTGTTGTTGTATTTCACGTTTTGGATATGTGTTAAGTGCTACAAATTGCATCGTCCTAATTTTAAGCAAAATTTGAAATTACTTCTTAAATTTTCGCTTTAAAAGCTCGTAAATGAATAATATACGTGACTGTACTTTTAAAACAATTAAAATGTATGTAATAAGCAATCTAGCTAACTGGTTGATGATTCATCTACAACAAGCACGTAAAAGAAAAAAATAATAAAATCTCATGATTCTTCAAGGTCGTAATACGGGCGACCTACTTCAATCGGTTGAAATAAATATACACTGCTGCTGATATGTTTAAGACCATCTTAATAAGTTTATATTAATCTAGTTAAAAAGAAAACAATACCTTGTTAATAAGAAAAACATATGTTAGAAATTACAGTAGTAAAACTGAAATGATTGTGCTAGAAGAAATGCGGAAGCTATTATACGTACACGGATAAAGGTTTTATAGGTATCTCATAATTAACCGTGTTACCGACAGAGTTTACTAGGATACTTGTGAATTATAGAACCACACACTCCTTGCAATCGTTTTGAACTAAAGCTTTCGTTAGAAAATTATATTTTTACGGTTCCTACGGCGATCTATTTAAAATGGACACGCTCTCATAAATACTTTCTTCGAAATTGAACTCAGCAGATCACGTTTCTGATAACTTTCTTTTCTTCACAATGCTGTAAAAAGTTTTTGCAGAGTTTCGAAGACTGCACTAATAAAATTTCTTTATTCTGTTCCTTTTTCGATGTCCCTTGAATTTCCTCCAAACTAACCACACCCTTCACAGAAAAACATCCCCATACCTTCACTAAACCTTCCCCATGTTTTACAGATGGCATGGTAGTTAGTAGCTTGTAGCAAAACTTTTTATTTGTACTCATTGGCAATTTCGAATATAGATGAGTTTGACTAAACAATATTTGGCCAAGCTGGTCCAATTTCTATTCTCGAAACCAATTAGGCTATTTCCTTTTCTGTACGAGCTTTTGGTTTTCCAATAGCGGATACGTCTATTGGTATAATATTTTTATGGCTTCTCTTAATATCCACTCATACTCCGGGTGCCGTAAGTCACAATGGGTTTCTCTTCGGTAACGGTTTTTTTTACTTTAGGCCTTCTCAAGCGCAGACCATCGTGATTCATCAATTTTTAATTTTTTTTAGTTTATTTGAAAGATAGCCTTCGTTTTTGTACTATGAAGAATCATTATTGCATTAAGTTTTCCAATATTAAACGATTTATTTCTTTCAATGTCCAATTCTTTATTTCTACCCATGCTATGCAAACAAACTCAACACAAGTGCAAGCAACTGTACTGAACTATTAAGCTGAAGATATGATATAGATACACGAAAAGAATATACAAGGGAAAGTCATTAAATAAGTCACATACTGCTGTGAGAAAGCTGAAAGTAGCAGTGAGCTATTTCCCCATCTGTCACTAGGTGTCACCACAATCCAGCTCTATGATACTCAGGTAACAGTTGTCGTGCACGTATGCAGGCAGTGTTAGATTGGCCTACTGACGACAGGAATTACTGCATCACGATAATGCCAAGCCCATTTGACCCAGGCGAGAATTGCGGAATTAGGATGAAGCTTCTGTTTGGTGATATACTGCCATCTGACGTTCCTGATCAACCTTAACCAATAGATTAATACAACGGACTGTTAAAGCACTCTGTAAAAGTTCATCCTTGGGACTGCTTCTCGAAACAAGGTTTTGGAACATTACATCTATTTACATCCAATTTAAATGCTCCCAAAATGCTTAAAATTTATGAGAAGTGTTTGTTGCCGATTGCCGAACGATGCCTCACAAAGAAAAACGAGGACTGAATCTTACAGGAAAACAATTTCCCAAAACACCGGAACAAGCTGTGCACCAAGTGGAAAGGGCACTCTGGCATCGTCACACTTGATTGACCATCGCAGTCGCCATATGCAAATTCCATTGGAAATATGTAGGCATATCTCACGCACAAGCTTCGAGGAAGAAGAGTGTGCACTTTGAAGCAGCTGACATGACAAATTCGTCTCATTTGGAGGTCTTCACCGAAGGAATACGCAGTCATCGTAGTGCAAAGTATACCTCGGAGATGCGGGGCAATCATCAATGACGGTGGTGACTGGACTCATTGTTAATGGTGTAGTACGTTTCTTCTCATGGAGTACAACAAATACATGTACTTAAAAATGATTAAGAATAATTTTTTCTACACATTCTAACTCTACAGACTACGCTCGTGGTTCAGATGGCAACTCAAACATTATTATGCAACAGGCATTGGGGCATTGATACGTGTATTAATGTAATAATTGAAAACTAAAACTTTATTTTGGCTAACTGCAATTCCCAAAAATGCGATTGCCAAATTAAACATGGACAAATAGACACTTTCGTTAAATTTTCAGAGAATTTAGATCCTTATGCTAAAATAAAGAAAAAGCGGTGTATTTAAAAATTTTTTCAACCCAAGAAATATTACACCGCATATTATAACAGTAGTTACATATATTTCTATGATAATAATTTTTTTATATTTCGTTATTTTTTGATAGGTGGTATTAAACTTTCGAGCAATGGTGTATACTCAGTAGGTCATCTAAATTTGTTGTTTATATTTGAGCACAAACCAGCCGCCTATTTCGCGTACTTATTCAACTGTTTAAACAGAGATGCGATGTGTTTTGCCTACCCAAGCATATATGATCTTGTCTTTCCATTAGATAACCCCAGTTATAATCGGTAAATAGGAAGTAAGTGCCGAAACCGGGCACATCATTCAGCTTTGTTGGTTCCTCCCCTATTTCCACAAGAAGAATTCTCCAGTGAGGGACCTCTGATAACCTATTGGCTAAAACAGAACCGCCTGTTCCTGATCCCACTATTATGAAGTCGTATTCTTCTGCTATATATGATTTGTCTAACGAATCTGAAAAGGATTGTCAATATAAATTCATTTTTGCAGTATTTTGCCATAAAATTGAATGTTCTATATATGTATTGGAAATATTAATTTGACTTTTTTCTTACTTACCGTGTAATGGTGTAGTTTTTGAATCGTAATAGTATTGAAAAAGGTATTTTCCAGTCTTACTGCTGCCATCTCTGAATCTGTGCGTTTGATTTTGGACAACTTCTTGAAGATAATTACTGGTTACTAAAGAATTGGATGCTAGCAGGCACAATATCCTCAAAATCATCCTTTCTTTCTAGAAAGAGAAAGAGCAATTTCACTTTCTTCTCATTCGAACAAGTAAAAATTATAAACTTCATAAACCCTTGTTTATGCAGTGCGTTTATTTCAAAACTTCTCACCTAGAATTTCTGGAAATCTGCAAATTTATGAAAAATTTCCCGATACTCGTCAGACGTATTATCGAGTAGGATAAGTTTCTATCCAAGGGTTGACTCACCCACTTTAAGCTCCTGCCTCCTGGAGCAATTCCCTTGGCGTTTATTTATTTTTTTTTGATCGATTGGTTTCGGAGTCTTTTTACTTTTGTTTTGCTTTAGACTTAAATATCTATTGCCCAAATGTGTTACTTTTGTTTTCAAAGTTATTTAAGAATTCAAGTACTTTTTACAAAAGAAAAACAATGAAATAATTGTTCAAGATGTTGTCCATTGTTCGCTAAACAATGGTAAAAACCATTGCTCAAAACTGTTCAAGTAGACCTTTTGGAATTCCATGACAAGTTACAGTAATCCTCTAACGAAGTTCTTCTAAGTTTTGAGGTTGATGGGTAAATACAATATAACACATGGGCTGAAAAGTCCCGCGCCTAACATATAGATGACGCTAGTTTTATTGCAGTCACCTTTCTCTCAGTTAGTACTAACCTTCAAAAGACAGCTGTTAAAATTTCATGATATTCTATTCACTAGTTTGTGAGTTATTGTGCTAAGAGTCACGCTACTTTTGTTATTTTCAAAACAATGGATCAGAAACAATTTCGTGTTTTAATTTTACACTGCTTCTTGATGGGAAAAAATACCGTTCAAGCGAAGCAATGGCTTGAAAAGTGTTATGAGGACTTCGCTCCATCAGAAACAACAATAAAACGTTGGTTTGCTGACTTCAAACGTGGTCGTAGAGACACCGATGATGCAGAACACAGTGGACGTCCAAATGAGGCGGTAACACCAGAAAACATCAAAAAAATCCACAAAATCGTTTTGAATGATCGAAAAGTGAAGTTGAAACTGTCGATCGCGCATATTTCACTTGTCGGGCAATAGCAGACACCGACAACCCTTGCTTTTCTAACACCACAATTTGTCCTCGCTCTACCTCCGTCAATTCGCGTGTTTTCGGCATTACTTTTTACTGTATACTATCGTATTACACAGACAAAATCACAGACACAATATCTTCACTTTAACTAGCTCAACCTTACTCTTACAACTTTTAAGAAAGACTGAAGAAATATGCAGAAATTACAATTTTACGTCTATTTTCTAATTTACTCAGAATGGCGTACAATAAACCATTAAACACTCATTACCAGGTACCTAGTTAAGTCCGTCATCGACCCTGCTTCTTAGAAATACAATAATATTCGTGTAACACGTTGAAAACGAGAGTGGCGAATACATATGGCCACAGCTGTAGGTTTCTATTCTTTAAAAATTTAGTGTGTAGCATATTGAACTTTTTATATTGCAAATTAATTTCACAATAACCATATCTTCATTTAAGATGCATGATACCAAGATATATTTTAACGTATCACAGTTTTTTAACGTCATTTTCAAGATTTCACACCGATATGCAAAACAGTTGCTGTCATTTCCATATTGTACATACGAATTTCATTTTATTCACGTTCCCGTATTTCACAAAAACCACATCGGCAAAATATATTTTGATATTCTTTTAAAGAATTTTTTTTGAAGCAGTAACAACGGTGTGTTGCTCTAGAAATAATAACGACGAGCAAAAAATAAATCGTAATCGTATCAAAAGGAAAAGTCAAAAGCGAAACAACCTTTCTAGCAACTCTCCAGTGTTTACAATGTCGACAGAGTTTAGTAACTTTGAAATTTTACCAGTGTCAAGTTTTTAATATGAATCGATTTCCATAATTAATTAATTCCAAAGAAAATAGTAAAACAATCCCGATCTAATAAAACCGATTTGTAAATGCGGGTAAAATGAGAGAAACTAAATGGCGATTGTATTGACACTATTGCATATGATATTAGCCCCCGAAAAGCTAGGTAAGTAAGAATTCAAGCTTGGTCTTTAATTAGGGGAAACTTTCAAATACTCTCTTAATTATGCTTCGCCAGCATTATGGAAGTTTTTGCTGTGAAAATCGACAAAATGAAAGTAAACTCGCGATATATCGGATAGAATGTGCAAATTTAATGTTTAATGCTTTGGAACTACGTTGTTAATATTTATTTAATTGATAAATTTAGTGAGATAAACAAGATAAATGTTATGTGCCAATATCAAGTTATATAACAGGTGAAATTTGATATAGTTGATATATAAAGTAACAATTCCACAATAAAATAGAGGATTGCCAGAAAATTTGGCGATGTCCAAGCTATAATTTTTTCGAAGAAAGCCTCTTTTCAAAGGAAACATCTTTTGCAAGGTTTAGAAATCGCAAATCGGTGAAAAAGAAAACGCTATTCTAAACCCTGAATATGTTGATAGTACTCAATATTTTAATTGTGGAGGATTGTCTAAACATACTCCGCATAATGGGATTAGTATGAAACAAATCTGGAGTGTTTCTAAAGGAACTAAGTAGTTTACTGTAACACATGGGCTGAAAAGTCCCTGGCCTAACACATAGATGACGCTAGTTTTATTGCAGTCAACTTCCTCTCAGTACTAACCTTCAAAAGACAGCTGTTAAAATTTCATGATATTCTATTCGTTAGTTTGTGAGTTATTATGCTAAGAGTCACGCTACTTTTGTTATTTGCAAAACAATGGATCAAAAACAATTTCGTGTTTTAATTTTACACTGCTTCTTGATGGGAAAAAATACCGTTCAAGCGAAGCAATGGCTTGAAAAGTATTATAGCGACTCCGCTCCATCAGAAACAACAATAAAACGTTGGTTTGCTGACTTCAAACGTGGTCGTGGAGACACCGATGATGCAGAACGCAGTGGACGTCCAAATGAAGCGGTAACACCAGAAAACATCAAACAAATCCACAAAATCGTTTTGAATGATCGAAAAGTGAAGTTGCGTGAATTAGCTGACATCATAAAGATATCAAAAGAACGTATTGGCTTTATATTGCATGAGAATTTGACTATGAGAAAGCTCTGTTCAAAGTGGGTGCCGCGTTTGTTCACTGTTGACCAAAAACAAGAACGTGTTGATGATTCTGAGTAGTGTTTGGCATGTTTAAACGTAACAAACCGGAATTTTTGCGTCGATGTGTGACAATGGATGAAACATGGATCCATCACTTCACTGCGGAATCAAAACGATCGTCATCTGAGTGGACAGCAACTGGTGAACCTTGTCCAAAGCGCCCGAAAGCACAACAATCGGCTGGAAAGATTATGGCCTCGGTATTTTGGGATGTGTGTGGTGTAATATTCATCAACTATCTTGAGAAAGGAGATACCATCAACAGTGATTATTATATAGCGTTATTGGAGCGTTTGAAGGCCGAAATTGCAAAGACACGACCGCATATGGCAAAGAAAAAAATGTTGTTTCATCAAGACAACGCACCGTGTCACAAGTCAATCAAAACAATGGCAAAACTACATGAATTGAACTTCGAATTGCTCCCACATCCACCGTATTCGCCAGATTTGGCTCCCAGCGACTACTGGCTGTTCGCAGATCTCAAAAAAATGCTCGCCGGTAAGAAATTTCGCACGTATGAAGAGGTTATCGCTGAAACTGAGGCCTATTTTGAAGCAAAAGATAAATCGTTCTACAAAAGTGGTATTGAAATGCTAGAGCGGCGCTGGAATGATTGCGTTACTCTTGATGGAGATTACGTTGATGAATAAAGCTAATTATGAACCAAAAAAACCGAGTTTTCTTTGTTAGGCCCAGGACTTTTCAGCCCATGTGTTAGTTTCAGTAAGTACAAATAGAAATATTTCTCAACTTGATAAAATAGCTTTTAGGAGCAACTAAAATATATTCATTCTACGTGAAACTGACGTTGGTCTGTAGATTTTGTTAGTGGTTTATTTTTAGATTCAACAGTAGACGTGTTTACAGAGTCCTTTTACCATATGTTGTAAGTTATAGGTTCTCCACAGTCATTTGCAAAATTTCGGCCACAGATGGCCAGAATAGAAATATTTTTTGATCCGTGTCGTTCGGAAAAATGTCCCGGTGAGACACGAAAATAAACTAATGAAGCCTGGACTCAAAATCAATGTCACACCTAAGTAAGATTTCCTTTTCTTAGTGGCATACAGAGTAGAAAGTGTCAATGCATTTTTTTTTGTTTTTGGAACAATGATGGGACTACGGAGTACTTCTGAGTGTGGTTTCCTATGGTTATGAACCAAACCTACTAGAATTTTTCACGGGTATTCCAATCACACTCAAAAATTGCTGCATTATCTTAAAGGAACGTAATGAAAATCTAGCCGTTGCAGCTGGGGTTTGAAATTACTTTGTTCGTATCAAAATACCTACGCATTGATGTAATTGTAAAATTATCGAGAGGTGTGCGATTAGAATTAATCAAACTGGTGTCTAGGATGCAAAATGAAATGCTAAAAGCTCAACACCTATTAAAATAGGATGATATATCTAAATGCACCTATCAATATTTAAGCTTTTTATAAGTAAACTTAATCAAAATTTGTCATCTATTCATCATTGTATCAGGATACAATAATAATTCAATGACTATAGAAGTATGTACATTTAGTTACAGCGAAAATCGTCTACCTAGTTGCTGACACACATTTTTTGCTATTGTAGGGATACCTACATCATTTAAGAGGAGCTATATAGGGTTTATACACAGACACCAAAATTATGGTAGATATAGGCGGAAGATTAACTAGGGAAGTACCAACAAACAAAGGAGTTAGACAAGACTGCGGTGTATCGCCATTATTTAACATACACTACTGTGTGAAAAAAATAGGTATGCCTTCAAAATTCATGTGTATGAAATGAATGATTAGGTAAGTTGTTATAGATGAAATAACACAGTATTCAAAACATACTTATATTGTATAAGGGACAGTATGAAGTATAAAATATAACATTGAAACAAAAATGTAATTGCGTGAACTTAAAAATGAAACAAATTCGAAAAGTACATTGTGCAAAATAATAGATGTAAGTAATAAAAGGAAGCAGTTTTCGAAATAAGTCAAAAAAATGAATACTTCGTGGTATATCCAGAATTCTGTATGGCAGCAGCAGAGCAGTATGGTATTGATTCCACCAATCCTTGACACCTCTTAATGGGGATTGAGTTTTTGACATTCCTTACTTTTCGCCACAAATCTTCGCGCTTCGAAAAGTTGACTTGACTTGATTTCCTTTTGACATCATCCCATAGATGTTCGATAGGGTTCAGGTCTGGCGATTGAGCTGGCCACATCATAAGATTCAATCTATGTACCAAAAAACGAAGCCTTTGCTGCTTTGGAGGTGTGTTTAGGATCAGGAAGAAAAACAACTTCACACTATAATATTGCTGCCTCCATTTTCCACTGTTTTTATTATATATAGGGGAGAATATTGTCGCACATAAGTTTTTACCTTATCCGCACCAAATAAACATATTTTTGATTCGTCTGTCCATACAATATTCCGCCATTTCTGCGCATCCCAATCTCCAATCTTTCTTTGCAAAGTCTAACCTACCTCCTACATTACGGCGACTCAATAGTAGTACGTTTTTCGGTACACATACATGCAAATTATGTTCCAACAGACGCCTTCTAATTGTCGAGGTTCCAAATCACTTTTAATTTGTTTGGAGGTGATAAAAGAATTTACTTTCACCAGTCTTGTGATCTCGTCATTTGTTTGATCGCTAGTTTTTCTATGTTTTCCTCTTTTTTCGGGTTTTATTTGCCCATTCACGGCATTTGTAATCACTAGAGACCGGATTATATGCAAAGTGCATATATCCTATTTTATTTATTTATTATATTTTACGTCTATATGTAGATGTACTACACTGATTAAAGTTAATTAGCGTTAATTAACTTTAATCAGTGTAAGACGTCTACAAATATACGTAAAATATAAAAAATAAATAAAATAAAATATATGCACTTTGCATATAATCCGGTCTCTACTAATCGAGTATTTTGAACGCCCCCACAATTGTGCAATAAATTTGTATGTTTTGCCCTCCTCTCGCAATTTTAAAATGATTCTTCGTTCGTCTTCGGTACAATGCTTAGCTCGACCCATAGCTGTGATTTTATAGAATTTATAAACTTAGAATCGATTTTATAATATCGAAACTATGAAATACTTACTTATTACGACCAAATATAACGAAGAAGTAATCTGTTTGTGCAGTACCTATACGGCACACCTATTTTTTGCATAGTAATTACTTTCTCTCGATTAACACAGGAGGGTTATTCCCCGGTAATATGCGACGAATACTGAAAACACTAGTGGTGCCATAAGAAATAATGTTTACTGATCCTGACTCGAGATGTAACTAGCGAAACGACACCAATGTAGTATTAAAATAATTTTTAATGCAGAAATAGCATTAACACCTATTATTTTGCACAGTAGTGTATATATTGATGCCATTATAAAAGAATGGAGAAAGGAATACCCTAACGGAATACGTTTAGGCCAGAACACCATTCTAAATACTATATTATATGCTGATAACTTAGTGCTCCTAACAGAAACAGAGGATGATCTACAGCATATGTGGGCAACAACCGGTCCGCTGTAAGATTTGATCCGGGCCGCGAGACATTTTGAAAAACCCAATTAAAAAAATATTAATGTTATGAATGTGGTAGTAAAAAGCATCAACTTTATTCGATCCCAAGGGCTTAACCATCGTCAGTTCAAGGCGTTTTTGGATGAAATATCAGCCGAATATGAGGACGTAACATATTATTGTGAAGTCAGGTGGCTAAGCAAAGGGAAATGCTGAAACGGTTTTACGAGCTTAGCAATGAGATAGCAGATTTTATACAAATTAAAGATAAACCGCTACATGAATTGAGTGACCCAAAATGGATATGTGACTTAGTATTTCTGGTCGACCTTACAGGCCATTTGAATGATTTAAATTTGACACTTCAAAAAACAAGGACAGTTAGTAAATAATTTTTACAGCCGTTTGAAAGCGTTTCAGAACAAAGTCCGATTGTGGGAGGCACATATGCTGCCTGGTAACAGTTATCATTTCGCCACGCTCGCTGCGTATGAATATAATGCTTATGTTCAATATGCTGAAGAACTCAAGTTACTGTCGGAGCAATTTTAGACCAGATTTAGAGATTTTAAAAACATGGAAGACAGTTTCAATTTATTTGCTACTCCAACAAAAAGTAATGTACAAAATGCTCCAATACACTTGCAGATGCAAATGCAAGTTGATCGAGCTTCAAGAAAAGTCACTCCCAAAATCTAAATTTGAAGACGTGGAGTTGTGCGATTTATACAAAAAATACGTCGAAGAAGACCATTTTCCGGAGCTTAGAAAGTTCGCAAGAAGATCGATCTGTGCGTTTGGCAGTACTTATAAATGCGAACAGTTCTTTTCAATGATGAAAGTTGAAAGATGAAAGATGGATTAGTTTCCCAAATTCAAGCTCAAGTGTCTCATTGATTTCGTTGTCGCTATTTAACCTATGTAGTTTGTAGTAATTCCAAATTTCATGATTTAATTATGATGTTGCACCTATGTATTTTTTTCATTTCATTTTCTTATTTTAATAAATTGCATTATAATAACATTGTCGTATTATTTCATGTCTGATATGTATCGCTAAAAATTATGAACACTACTCTAAAGTGCACTACTTTTAAACGCGGCCCGCGAACGTTTTTGCACACTGAAGTTTGGCCCACAACATGTTAAAGGTTACCCATACTTGATCTACAGAAAGGGATATATACATTACAAAACTATGAAATGAAAATATCGGCAAATGAAACCAAAACCGTTGCTTTCCTGGACAAATTCAATTACGCCAAAAATAGTCATAGATGATACTGTACTGGAACAGGTGAAACCGTAAGTATTTAAGCTGCGATGTATCTTATGATCGAAATAAAGATGTAGGAAAAAAACTCAATAAAATTCTTATTTCTAATAAAAGATTGAACATCCGTTGTTAAGTTCAGGCAAAACTGTAATTTACTTCTATATTTATCCGTTTTGTGTGAATGAAATTGGGTTTCAAATTATTACTATTGCATTTTTTGCAAAATGTGCAAGAATTTTTTCCGAATTATTTTCTCTCATTCAGGTATTTTGGTACTAGAAAATAGCGAGAAGCCTGAGAAAGAATATCTTCTTCTTCGCATATAGTACGAACAATAAACATCCTCAATACGCTGACTCACAGCAATTCCGATCTGTCCTTATGATCGTTGACCGTTATTTAATCCATTCATTCTGGTTTCACGCGTGAAATATATCAAAACATTTTAGACAGTTCAAATTAGCGTATTATATAATACCCGATCAATAACAGGCCGTTCTCAGCGTACTTCAATGTCAGAGTCCCCAATTAACGGCTGAATTTTAATGTATGCGAAATGCATTCACTATCGCTTTTCACTATTTCTCTTGCTGTAGGCGATTTCTGTTGAAGAATCTATTTTTTATCGTAACTCAGTACATCATATATAGACTAGGTTTATTAGGTGTCTTATGATGGGAGTGATTTGATATTAGAGGCCGAAGTTTTTTTACTTAAGAAGAAAAAAGAAATGAGAATTACGTCAACTGTTGCTCGGAGATAAGTGGAGACAGTTGTTTTGGTGCTTACTTTGCGGTGAATTGTAGGTCAGTTTTCGCCGACCACTAGCCGATATTGCTGAAAAGGAATATGAAAATACCACAACTAAAAGTTAATTGAGGAATTTTAATAATAGCGTTTGTTCTAAGAATATGCATTTGTTTTTGTGATATAACGAGCGATTTTCTGCTTAGTACAATGCCCAGTTTTTAAAGCAAATAATATCGATTGCAAAGAGTGTACTTTACTGTAGGTGAAAGAAATTCTTTGCTACAATCTGAATAGGATTTCCGTCAGGCTAAAAAGTTACGTAGCGAATAGAAAATATATTTTTGTCAATAAAAAATTGTTGGTAAGAATTTAGTAAAATATCTACCAATATTACAGTTATATAACCATTTTCTATAGAACGTTTTCCTAGTATCATGATGACGTTTCCTTTTGGTTTGACATTACTAATTGTAAGAACAATCCCAATTAGCTTACACTTAATTTCACCTTTAAATGAACTAAAAGAGGAAAGTTTAACGATCACAAATAGTAAGTGTTAACAAACCTCAACATTAGCAGATGTAGAAGGTTGTGCGGAAAAATGTGAGGATTGAGCCCAAAAATGATGCTAAGGTTACACATGAGGGTGATCTGACCAATCTGGCTCGGTGGTATGTTCCACGAAAATACGACAGGTGGAGGCAATAAGGCAGCCAAGTGGCATGCAAAGACTAACATGGTGGATACCATACCAAGAACCGCCCTGGAAGTTGTCCTCAACCTGGAACTACTAAATATATGTATCCAAGAAGGGGTCAGACTGAGAAGCTATAGGCTAATGAATGGTCGAGCTCTGTAATCAGATCGCATGGTGCAGATCATCAAAAACTGTTAAACGAACTTAAGGTGTGGTCGATAACTGGTAGGCCCAATGATGCTATGAACTTGCTTGACAAAAATTACAAAGCGTTAATACCAGATAGAGAGGAATGAAAACAAGGATTGCCTGCCAAAGCCGAATCTATCCGGTGCACAGACGATTCAAAGACAAAGATTGGAGCCAAATCCGGAATTTGGGTGACTAGGTCAATCATTAAGCCTAAATCAAACCACCGTAGTATTTCAAGTAAATAGGCAAGAGGTCAATTACCGATCTATTGCTATCCACCCAGACAGTCAAGTAGTAATAAAAGTACTGGACTTCGTATAGGCGAAGTCAAAATTGGCGCGGATCTGCATGAAGGCGCTCAGTAGGCTGGTCAAACTAAGGTGACCCTGGCCTGGGTACCAGGACGCAAAGACCACCGAGGTAATGTGAAAGCAGATGGCTGACAAGGGCCCAAGGCACTCGGTATGAAAAGAATATATGGTAGTTAAGGAAACTACCAAACAATGAAGAATAAGAGGTCCTAAGAGTCTTTAGGGTATTCCAGGTCAGAGACAGGCCAAAAAATTTCTGGTTGGATACAGGTCTACTTTTACGGCGGATCTACTGGGCAACCATAGAAAGTCCGTTAAAACAATAGTAGGCTTAACAGAGGAAACAGTATGTAGATTCTGCCAGATGGAAGCCATCCACCCGCTGGCGGGAATACCACTCTCAGAAATGGGCTAAGAATATCCAAAAGCCGAAACCTACCTAGAGGGATCACTCACAAAGCTGTTAGGTTTAGTGAAGAAAATAAAGCAACTATCTCATAAAAGAGGAACCACAATAGATATGAAAAGGTTGCAGTGGGATGGGTCAAGAACCACCTCGTAATTTAACCTCAAAAAAGAAGTCAACATCTAAATTAAATACATGTGGTTATGGTTGTTTTTGAAAGCGAACTAAAAACTCCTAGCTTTTAATAATCCCTCTTATATTTCTTGGTGCTTCAGTGTACTGTGTAGACGCACACACTTCTAACTTCTGCGCGACACAATATAACATATTGCTACTTAGACTGCCGTCTCGAATTTACCAAAAATTCCATTGTATCCTCTTTGTTTCTCGATAAAGCTCAGATGGTTCTGGACTACGTAGCAACAGAGGGAAGTAGCTTCCAGAGAAGGTGGTGTTATTTCATTGGTGTTCATGTATTGCAACTTATGTTTAGATTCAGAAATTTAAACATTTATCGTGGTTAGAATCGGTGATTTGAATGCGTGTTATTTTATTTGAAGGATATGACCAGAGCACGTGTAGCTTTGTGTATCTCGATGCTTATAAATATTTTATTTAACAATGTATATTCTAGTTCCAAGGTCTTATTCTTGAGTACATATAGCCATTTCAATGCAGTGTTATAAAAAAGAAAAAACTATTCATTTATGAAAGTCATCAGCAGCGGAACACCGTATATTTCTTATTGAAAATGTGAAAAATAGCGATAGATGAACTGTATGAATTGTGAGCGCGTGTACGTTAAGAGTGATATGTAAAAAGAAGACAGTAGATATATACCTTTTACATACTATATGATCCTATAAATTTACCTTCTAGCAAGCTATGATATTGTTTCTTCTAAATATCTTCTGGGTAGTGAGTAGTTAATTAAAACGTCAAAATCTACGTATTTCTAAATACATATATCTGACAACCACATCTCAACAGTATAAGGTAAACTGAATAATCACCTATAGTTAAGTGCTGCTACTAACGTCACGCAGAATAAGTTAATTTACACATTTTTAGTCATTCTACCAACTTAAATTTAAAGAAGAAAAATTTCATGGCTTGCTAGAGCGTAAATTTAATCGATAATATAGTACCTTTACCATGCTACTAAACAGACCATTTCACAATAAACAGTTTTAAAATCACTTGGTACAAGTTCAGACCAAAAATCTTCCTTTCCAGAAATTGGTAATGCATTTTGAAAAACTATTTCCGTAATATACAGGGTGTCCATGATATAAAATAAAAAAAGTATGAAAAATGCAAAGATCTAATTTTATTAGACTTATATCCAAAAAAAGAGAAAATTCCTTCGCAGACACAAGTAAAAGAAATCGATAAGGATATTTAAAATAAAAATTTCTTTATTCTGCGCAGCCAAAATATTCGTACGTAACCATGCTATTGAACTCTTAGCACGCTGTGTTATTTTGCACTTTTTATAACATCGACAGCTGTGTCATTGCAGTGTATGCAGTCTTCGTGTATTGGAGTTTGTCTGGATGGATATTATATATATATATATATATATATATATATATATATATATATATATATATATATATATATATACATTCTGCATCTATATGACTTTTTTTTAATTCTGACGTTCGCATTGTAATTGACACACATTTTTTTTTGGATTCATGTTCTACATAATTGCACCTTTTCATTTTCCGTACTCCTTTATTTTATTTCGAACACACCCTGTATATAATAAAAGCGAAGTGCATGGAAATTTAAAAGTTTTCTTTAGTAACGCACCGCATTTTTTAGGACTACCGTCTATTAATTTATGGCGTTGACTAAACGTACATTTTGCATAAAAATTCTACTCAATTAACCTCATCAATTCAAACCGACCTTCAATAAGTTACAAATCACAAAAGAATTTGGAGCAAAAAAGATTCGTACTATACACATTTTATTTAAATATTCTATCGAAAATTCCGGCCATAAATTCTAGTTATTGTCACTTCTCTCCGGTTTTATTTACATCGTCTGTATTATAAAGGCAAATGCAAGGTCAAGTTGAAACGTGTATATTTACCTCTATCAAAGCTACAGTCCGTGATCCAAAATTAAATCGGATAAACAAATGGAATTCCTTTTTTTCTTAATGCATTTTACGAGTTACTAACCTTTATTGGCATTCTAAACGTTGTTATTATAAATAATTTGAAGTGCGAATTATATAGATGCTTGATTAAATAAACAACGCAAAAAGTAAGCGGGAATTTTGTGTAAAAAAAATTACGTTGGTGTAAAAATCATGACGTGCTTTTGTTATAAAATATTATAGGAAGTTAATTTTTGTTGTATAATTCACTTCCCGAACAAACACTTATAGATAACGTCATGTTCAAATGCGCATCTATTACTACAGGAAGGGTATATAAAATATCAAGGTAAATAAATAAAACATAGACATACCTGATATGCATCTAGTCACTATTCACTATCAATCGAAATTTCAACTATCACCCGTTTAAATAGTCGGCTGCAGAAAGTGATTTCGTAAGATCCCTTACCAGATTCTGTATCTAATTTCACCGTGATATCTGGTAATGTATGTTGATAGATTGTAATTTGTCTGTATTATAGAACTTGTAACTTTATTTTATTAATTAGCCGCTCATATACAGGGTATCTAACGACGAGTTTTGATTAGACGGGTATAGAAAACGTGTCAAAGTTGTTTTCAAATTATAAAAAAAATATTTTAGTAATTGTTACTGTAAAATTATGCCTTTAAGATGTTGTAGGATTAGTTGTCACAATTACGCTCAATACTGCGATGCGATTCTTGAATATTTTTACATTTTAATATAGTGTTTGTTTTATAGCATTACCTTTCAGTGTAAAAAAGCCTCTAATCATCTTGAAAAGTTTATTTACTGTTAAATAGATATATTATCAAACTATACATACACTACCGCTCAAAAGTGTTTAGGCACCCCTGTTTTCATGTATTATTCATATAGTATTATGTTTACCGAAAAAACATTACAATAAAATGAAATACGTATTTAAAATGTAGTTCAGTAAGATAAACACCCATTATGTCGCATAAGGTTTACTATGATTTACCTGCACTTGGTCGGATTACCATAAACTGTTTATTGTGGTGCAGCTACAATAACAATCCCTCTGAATTTACTGGGTAAATTTAGTCATCTGTTAGATTGTAGGTAATAATGTTTAGATTACCTTCCTAGAAGATTATAGTGAAATCTGTAACCTATGGTCAGTTGCAGTGTGGTATTTACTCTATTCACGTCGCGAGCGAAATATTGTGTGACAATTTTTTAAAATGCCTTCGAGAAGAGAAATTAGTACGGAAATACGTGCGCTTATAATAACTTACCATAAAAGTGGCATAAGTAATCAACAAATTGCCAAAAAAAATGAAAATATACCACCATATAAACTGGCAGTTTTCTTAATAAAAGACGGAGTGGAAGACCAAAAGCGACACATCTGTAGATGATCGCAGAATAGTGGTTACCAGCAAGTTGAATAGACGCAAAACACCCCCGGAAATCACCGCAGAATTAAATGTTGGTCGCCAAAAACTAGTCAGTGCTTCTTCAGTCAAACGTCGCCTACAAAAAGCCGGGCTCCATGGACGTATTGCGATGAAAAAGCCATTACTACGCAAACAAAACAAGCAAAAGCGACTTAAATGGGCTCGTGAACACCAACACTGGACCATAGAAGAGTGGAACAACGTCCTATGGACGGATGAGTCCAAATTTGAGCTGTTCGGAACCTGAAGACGCATATTCGTAAGAAGATCTGTGGGTGAACGTGCCAGAGAAGAGTGTATTGCTGCTACCGTGAAGCATGGTGGAGGTTCTATCATCATTTGGGGCTGTTTTGTTGGCACTAGTGTAGGGGACATTGTGAAAATTGACGGTATATTAAAAAAAGAAGGCTACCGCGAAATTTTGGGGAACCACGCAATACCTTCCGGAATTCGACTTTTGGGTCAAAATTTTATCTTCCAGCAAAATAATGACCCAAAACATTCCTCTAAATTATGTAAAGACTATTTACGCAATTAGAAGAGGAAGGGACTCTCAAAATTACGGAATGGCCTCCCCAGAGCCCCGACTTGAATCCAATCTAGTTACTATGGGAAGAACTAGATCGGGAAGTACGGAAATCGGCTCCGACATCAGCTACTGACGTGTGGAACAAATTGCAATCGAGTTGGACCTGAATAACACAAGAAACTCTGGCAAAACTTATTGCGAGAATGCCTCGATTGTGTGCTGCAATTATTAAATCAAGAGGTGTTCACATAGATGAAAGCAAAATTTAAATTAAACGTTTTAATTTTCATATTTATTTAATATATTTTTATTCACGTACGTGTATCTGTACATAAAAATAAATATTATTAACATTTTTGCTGAGTTTTTATACATTTTTGCTGTCAGTGAGAGTGCCTAAACACTTTTGAGCGGTAGTGTATGTATCAGTTAGCAAAAGTTGCTTTCCGAGAGGTTTAGGATGCAATACAATCTACGTTTTCCACTTTCAAAATACTTCATCAATATAAAACTAAATAACCTTTGGAAGCTTTGTTTTTTTGGATTTTTATGTTATCACAAGTTAAAAGTGAAATAGTTTTCAAGATAATAGACCTAAATTATAAAATAAAACTAGTGCGCAAAGCATAATTTTTAGTAAGGTTATGCATATATGCTTGACATTAAACATGTGTCTCTGTATTCAATATTTTGATAACGGTTTTTACATTCTCGTATCACGTGGTTCGCGCAGATTGGTTTCTTCCTATTTCAATCGTACTCTACAACAAATTTTATCCAACAGTAAACATTTTCGGTGGCTAGAAAATATTTCAAAACCACCCTTAAGAACGACACATAAATAGACAAGACTGAAATTTGCGCAAGATCATATGAGATTGCTTCATAAACGGATCAAATCATATTTTCTGATGAAAAGAAATTTAACCTGTGCAGACCAAATGGTGTCAAATATTATTGTCACAATTTGCGCAAGAACACTGAAGGCGCGATGAGATGAAATTTTGGTGCCGGTAGTGTTATGGTTTGGGCGGCTTATAACCATAACATTAAAACCCTCTTATTTTTTATTTCTATGCGAATAAATTTTAATTCTTATATACAATTTCTGAAAATGGTTCCGATAAACTTCCGTGAACAACTGCCGACGCAAGATTGGATATTTTAGGAAAAGACCACAGACCTATACAATTTAACGTCGTCGTCAAACACCAAAGCTTTGCAATCAATGTGTTTCAACAGGTCATTAATAAATGTTAAGAATAATAAGGGGCCGAAATTAGAGCCCTGCGGAACACCAGAAGTAACGAGGCATACTTTTAACGCAGCCGCAGTAGACGTTATAAGATACAAAAAATTTTCGCTAATAGAGGATTAAAGCGAGCTATCATGCGTGTCGCTAAAGCCAAAGTCTTGGAGTTTTCTCAAAAGAATACCATGGTGGATGCGATCAAAAGCTTTCCACTTTAAATAATATCTCAGGCTTATGCCGTTTATTATTGTCGTAACGCTTTTTGGATTCTGCCATGTTACCACGCTTTTAATCCCTAATGTTTCGCGAACAATTACGGTTCACATCTTCCAAGGTACAGCAGCTTTTGTGCTTCCACTTTATTATATTTTAAGAAAAATTGAACGATTTTAATATATGCGTATTCCAGGGAAAATAAAGTGACAAATAAATACTACAAAATTGTACTACATTATTATTATTATTATTATTATTAACATTAATTATTAAGCTTCTCCATTTTAGTAATAATACAACACTGGTATCATCTTTCATATTAAATTCCTACCGCATATTCTACGTCCTAATATTCAATTTCACATTCCTGCTATCCTCCTCGATTGTGCTATCGAAATACGATCCCAATATGGGGTCGTTTACCGCCTCCTCCAATGTAATAGGTCGACCATTTCTTCTCAAAATGTGATTCTGTAAATCAGCATTCTCTAACGGTTCATTGAACTGGGGAGGTATAGGACCACTGACGAGGCTATCTTTTGTTCCTCTATCATTTTCGACTAAAGCTGCGGCTACGTATGGATTTTCTAGATAACGAAACGTTTGATGTAGCGCTGCTGGCGATAACGATGCCAATTTTTGAAGATTCGCCACATTTATTGGACTGTTCGAGTTGCTATGTTGAGATGCTGTTAATTTCGTGACGATCAGGATGGTTAGAATCCATTCTATTAATAGGGCTTCTACAGAAACGAGTTCTGAAAAGGAAAATTGTGGTAATTAAGGTTTAAATGGGGTTCACATTAAGTGACACAATATGTTACAGCGATTTTAACAAATTGATTTTACAGTGTGACCGATACGAGAGTTGTCTTGCAAGTTTTGCATGTTGAGCTGAATTAAAACAATGGTGTACTTTTGCATGCACTCAAATCAACTCTGGAAGTAATTATTCCATTCGCTTGTTACCACTGTCAAAATTGCGTTTTTGAAGGGATAGACTGCTCCTTCTGATGATTGGAACTTTTGATCACGGAATAGTTGAGTGCAGGCTTTTACGGCTGTAGTCCATAGTAGAAATGTTTTTCGGGTTTTGTCGTGTATTCACTGTTTTATTTGACGTTACGCTGATCTTGCTGTCAGCTACTTCAGAAGGTTTCTAAAGACTGGTGTTGACGTGTGGAAGAAAACTACATCATACGTCAAACAGGACGGAGTATTCAGTGCAGGGTGAAAGAACACGAGAGAGACGCACGCCTTAGACATATTGAAAAATCCGCAGTAGCAGAACACCTGCACTAACAAGGAGACCACCGGATAACTTACAGCGACGTTAAGGTATTAGCAAGGACCAGCCCACTATTACCCGAGGATAATACGCAAAACAATAGAAATAATGAAGAATACCAACAATTTCAATCAGGAAGAGGGATATAAGATTAGCAACACGTGGAAGTTAGCACTGCGGAGTCATCGTGCGGCGGGTGACGCGATTCAACGGAACGAAACGGTTACGGATCAACACAGCGAAACAGAAATGGGATATATAGCGAGAAGCAAGAGACCAAAACACCAGTCTTTATAAACCTTCTCAAGAAGCTGACAGGATGATCAGTGAAACGTCAGGTAAAACAGTGAATGCACGACAAAACCCGAAAAACATTTCTAGTTTTGACCACGCACATGCATTCTTGATATTCGAAAACTAAAAGAAATCTATATATATATTTAGACGAAATAGGATCACACGGTGCAGAAAGCGTGAATAGGAATTGCGGCAGAATTGAGGAATTCGTCTAGGAAGGGATGTTGTTTCCTTTTATTACACATTGGAAGTTTTAACGGTTTTATGAAACAGAATTTATTAGCGTTTGAAGAAAGAGAACTCGCAGACTTAAACTCCAGAGTGGTTACTTCGCAGAGTTGAGGTTTCCTCACTCTGTAACAAATTCTGACAGCTGATATCTTAAGAAACACGGCGAATATGGATGTTACAATACCTCATAGCCCGCCGACACCCTCTGTATTTGGCGAAAGCTGTTGGGGGATATGAAAGCATAAATTATTTTTATAATGAAACGAATGGTTGTTGTAATGAATAATGCGTCATATCCTAGTCAAAACATCTAAAAACCACCATCAGCATCATGAAAATATGTAAATTAGGATAGCGTAATCAAATTTTTATACCACAAAAAAAACCAAAAGACCCAAAGAATAGCTAAACTATTCTAACAAACAAAGATATACATTATAATGAAGATGTGGTTAAACCCAGGTTGTTAAGTCAAATTTATATAACTCCTGTCATTAATAAATTGGCGAGAGCGAAAAATAAAACTCTGTTACAATTACTGTTATGAACCTAATTCTATCAAGTCAGTCTGGGCCCGAATTAAAAACGAAGTAGCTAAAAGTTTTAAACTTTCTCAAATTATTTGAGGTTAGACGTCTATTACTTGATGCATTTGAACAATGTCAGCCTACTATTTGGCAGAAATGCGTAAACCATATTATTAAAGCAAAATTTCGCCTAAAAGATCTTGCTACAATCATTGACGGTTATTACGGTTTTAGAAGATAGCAAGACGATAGCATGCTTTCAGTATTCCCCAAATTTTGCATCATTTATTTTCATATTCAAGTGTATTATTTAATCTGAGAGAGTCACTATAAGATTATTACTAAAGAAAAATCAAAATCTAACGCCATAGAAAATGGTAGTGTTGCGCGATTATCCTATTGTGCAAAAATGATATTAGAATTTGAATGATTCTTTACAGGTAAAGAATACAACAAAGAAAATAAGTAAACGTCAGCTATGAACAAAGATTTTTCAGGTCTTAAAGGAATATCAAAAATTGTAATTCTTTTGATAAATAAAGTAAAATTTGAGAATGTAAAGCCTTAAGTAATACTTAATATATTAAATAAAATGCACGTTTTCAATAGTTTGCATTTAGAATAAGAATAATTTACAGAGATTGTAATATTGTAGACAATCAATTAAGACTGCCTTTTTCATCGTGTTTGATATCTATTCATTAATTTACATTAAGAAGAATTTACTATTACTATAACTGTTACACTTACTCATTGTTTACTTCTTATCCTCCCTCAAATATTTAATCGAAGCCGGACGCAACTGAATTTTATCACGACAATAACATCAACAACAACAATCTTTTAATTATTTTGTAATAACACTCTTGACCGACAAGTTTTACTACGTATCTTACTATAAAGTCTCGAGTAGTACGTGCGGTTGTATAACGTAATCGGTTTTTTGCACTGTCTTAGGCCTCTTCAATTACCCGAGCACCTAGCTCAATTATAAAAATCTCTTTCAAGATCACAGGTACGCTGCTCTTTTATATGTATGTCTCCGGGTCGATCCATTATTGACAGATTTGTTTGTAAAGTGTCATGAAACACGTGAATATTTTATCCTCCAAGGTGCAGCTGTGTTTATGCTCGCTCGTAAGAAGTTGTAGTAGTAGTAGTAGTAGACAATTGTTTATTCTACGGGGTTAGAACGTAAAGTTCCTACCGTAGATTTCGGTCAATCTCTAGGATTACCTTAAAGTTAAAGTCCTCAAATCATTTGCAGCTTAGGTATGCGGTTCACGTAAGGTAAAAGGAATATTGGTACAAGTCTAACTTTGGGCTTAATTACTTAATTGTTCTTCTTTGTTGAACCAAATCATTCTTAATTGTACTTCTCTTGTACTGCTCTTGTGCAAATTTCAATCTTACCTGCTTATATGAATTCTTCAAGGGTGGTTTTGAAGCCATTTTTAGCCACCAAAAATGTTAGAGCCAGATAGAATATGTCTTACTTACTCCACTACTTAGCGCGATTTTTGCCGTAGGAATTACCCCTACAAAATTATTGATGAGACGATGGGGTCGTCCTATTGCCTTAGCTATGGCTCGGTTTGAGAACCCTACCACTTTATAACAATTTACTTTTATTTCTTCCTTCTCGGATAGCAATTTACCTGTCGGCATTTTTACTAAGTGATATGAATTAATTTGATGATATATGTATATATTTAACAATAAATAAATTTTGGTTAGAGCTTTAGAGGCTTTTTTACACTGAAAGGTAATGTCTGATTTCGTAGGATGTCTGTCTCACTCAGTGGACCTATAGAAATTTCGCAGTGTTAAGTTATCATTATTAATAGCAAAGTGAGCCTTTCGAAAAATCCACGTTCTTTGTGGCAATTCGTTCGTTCTAGGCAGGGCGCTACCAGAATTCCTGGTAAATTTTTTGATGCCACTAACAAATACGATGATCCAACATTGATAGTTAATGCTTTTGCCACACTATTCTTTGGTGTTTTTCTACCTGAGTCTTTGGGCTCTCATGTTCCAGATATTGGTTGCAGCTTACTGTTGTGTTTCCAATCTGTTTCGGTAAAGGAAGTAATACAATGGATCAAGGCTTTAAAGAACAGATTTACAGCTGGTGATGATAACATTCCTTGTTTTTTTGTGAAGGATTGTGCTACTATCTTTGCCACTCCTCTATTTATAATCATTAATCTAGCCCTACACACGTGTATCCATCCAATTCTTCGAACCTGAATCCAATATAAAACTTAAGAAATGATAAATTGTAAACCTCTTGTAGACACCTCCAATAAAAATATATCTGCTGGGATATAATGTTATATGTAATTGTCAGATTCGGGCTAAAGTTTTTTTTTTTGCAAAAGAATTGCGTGCTACGACCGGAATACGCAGGGTTTGATGTTGGGGGCCCTACACATTGTTCCGGACGCTTCCGGGTGCCTTCCGCGGCCCTCCCCTCTAGTATAAAGACCTAGAGAGGAGCTGTCGATGAGCGGAGAAAGAGTCTCTTCCAATAGCCGTATAATCGCTCTTTAAAAAGGCGCTATTTCAGCTAGTTTTCGATTTTGGTTCCCCTTAAGGCCAGATCCGAAAAAGAAAGGACGCTAACTCCACTGGAAATTTTATCGTCCCACCACCTCCAGAACTCGACGAAAATAGCAAATTTCGAAAAGATCCGTTCCGGAGGTGGTAGGTCGATGAAATTTGGAACATTAATGCGAAATGACACGCTGAATCGATGTCCGGTGAGAGTTAGTGCCCTATCTCTTCCTGGTCTGGCCCTAAATGGCACCAAAGTCGAAAACCAGGTGAAATAGGATCCCTTTAAATAGCTATTATACGGGTACGAGAAGAGACTCCTTCTCCGCTCTTCGACAGTTCGTCTCTAGAGGCGAGGCTTGCAAAAGGGCTTCGGTAGTGCCGGAAATGATCTGTAGGACGCCTAGCGTTAAACCCTGCATTTTCCGCTCGTAGAATACTTTAGCTCGAATCTGACATATATATAACCTAGATAGATCATTCCTAGGTCGCCGAAGGTGCCCGATAGCGCCAGTCCAAATCAGACTGAGACCGCCGAAATGTTTTTGGAAAATTTTAACGTTAGTGTTTACAAGAAAATTACAGTTTATCATTATAATACCTGAACGAAAGCTTTATACTGATTTACCTTATGAAATGTCGAAAACATGATATCCTTGGGAAAATGCGTTAATAAAGAGCATTATTGAAAAAAACTATGAATATGTGTAAAGGCAACGACGAAATGTGGTAATGCAAGTCACTAGAAAGAATATTCAAAAAAATACCTGCTGTTTTTCAATCAAAAAGAGATCAAATGAAGTCTTCTGCGTGTGCAAAGTAGTACAAAAGAATTGTTTCATATATGGAATTAATTACTATTGTTTTCTTTGTAGTCCTAATTCGAGTTTATCATCAAGGATTTTATTATATTTAAAGCTTAGTCTCTAGAAAAAAAAGAAAAGAACAAAAAAGTATCTGAGACATAATTCAAACGTATTCCATAAACAACAGTGTCATTACAAGAACATCTTATGCGAAGAACTTGTATCTTAGTATAAAATAAAACGTTGAAAATGACCTCCATAGACAAGTAAACAATCACCCAATTTGCAATTGTCTGTACGTAATTTTTTCACAAGTTTAACGTATTCTATCTTTCAAATCTTCACGATGTGCTGTTCTCTTGAATTGAAATAGTTTTTGGATCAAATAACCCCATAAGAAACCCTTTGTATTAGGAGGTTTGCAGTTTATATAGGAGATTTATAAAGACCATAATATCCTATTTATATTTGGATGAAAAAAGAAACACTAAAAATATTTATTTTTGAGCGTGATTAGAAGATGCAATCAAAAGTTTTCATTCTGTGACAAAAAGTCTTAAAATGTGACAGTCCATAATGCCTATATATCCATCTTCCCCAGCTATTGCATGTGGGTCTTATGTCTAATATATTAAAGTTGTCTCTAGTTTTCCCGTCCTGTTTTAACAAAAATCTCGTTCCACTACTGTAGTCTCTATCTATAAGGTTTTGTATATAACCAGTTTAATATGGCTAGTACATTTTACCTGTAGAACCTAATGGTTATTACTCATTGATACTCCAAATTCATCTAGTGGATTTCAATAAGTACATTTTGTATCGTCAGTTCTGATACGTTTCATATATGCATTATTAAAAAAAGCCACCTCTAAAAATCTTCCCAATTCTTGTGTATACTGTAGCCACTAGTATTTACGAAACGTTTTCGAGAATAAAAAAACGTGTATGTTACATGTTGTCAGTTCTTATATTGATTAAATTGGCACCCAACAATAAAAAACTCAATGTAACGATTTCTAAAATCAATGTTACGTGTTGTCAATCCTTGTAGTGATTTGGTTCAAATTATTAATCGCTTTACCACGCTGCGAGATGTCAAATTCATACATTGACATAAAGAAGTATACGGCAATTAACGATTCAAAATAAAATACTTAAGATATTGAAATTAACATATTTAAAGAAGAATTTCTCCAGTGTTTTTCTTCTATTAGGTAATATTTGAGCACCTACTGAAATACATTTAAGCTTATAGTACTTTTTTATAGCACACGCAACAGTTAAATAACTGACAGTCAATATGTAAAGGATTTTTTTTGTGTCATAACAGTGTGTATCAGGCCCTCTTTTATGTATCAGAAAAAGGCTTTCTAAATATTTGCAAAGAAAAAATTGCACAACTTTCCTTTCCTTAACGTCATTTTTTCTTTTACTGCTGAGTTTAGTGAAAAAAATGTGAAAGGATTGTTTTTAGATAATCTAACGCTGAATAATAATCCCCTGCCCATATTTTTAGATAGCTTCTACCTTTCTAGTGGTGACCATATATTAAAGTTTCTTGATTACAAGCTATTTGATATGGTTATTATGCGAAAGAGAGAAGTTACCATCGAAACCAAGGCATTTTCGATGGAAACTATAGTTGGGTACGACTTCAGAGCGAAGCCTGCAGATTAGCTCAAAATATTAATGTTGATGTAAAAACTAATCGAAATAAACTCTACTACTATGTATTTGCTATTTTATTAGGAACTTGATTGATAAAGACGCGGAATAATAAAGGGCCTATTACTGCCTGAGGGAACGGCTTTCATTTCAACTTTCAAATTTGTACTACAAAGATAAGATAAAATTTATCAATTAAGGAATATATTTACAGAATCAAATGCTTTTAGTATAACAAAAAATAGTACAACAACCTTTAGTTTTACATACACTAAGTAATTAATGTATTGCACGATTAAGTGGTGTCTGTTTTGGTTCATCCCTTAACCTGCTTGCAATTTGTTACTTCTACTTTTAATAATAAACCTGTAAATTCTTTAGGATTCACACAGGTTTATTTTCTTTCGAATTTTATTAGAGATATCCGGGACTACAGATAATAGTAACAAATTGTAATGCCCTTTATAAAATGCATTCGGTAGCACTTGTTTTTCGGCAAGTCTATTTCTCCGAGGGCCGAAATTCGTCTTGTATTTTTCGCATTTTGACTGCTCGGTACATTCAATCCACTGTCTAGATCTATAAAATTGTTCACAGGTATAGCATTAAACTCCACTCACACAAATTAATTAATTATGCGGAACGCAGCGTTTCGAGAGCACGTGGGCTCCCATTGCCAACCGTGTTACCGACTGGTCGCAGCAGTCGGTAACACGGTTGACAATGGGAGCCCACGTGCTCCCGAAACGCTGCGTTCCGCATAATTAATTAATTTCTGTGAGTGGAATTTACTGTTATACCTGTGAATTGTACATCCACACAGTCCTTGCAATCGTCATTTATAAAATTGTTGCTTATTATTTGTATTTGCTTACTTTTTCGGGGGGCTGCGTGGTTTGCCTGCATGGCCTTGAAGATCTGTGTGCCTTCATTTCGGTGTAATTGTTTTATTGCAAAATCTGGATAGTCTGAGAAGAATCGTGTGTTACTATTAAACTATTAAAGTAAGTGTTCAGCTGTTTACGTTTTTTTTTAAATTTCGAAATAGAATCGCATTTGAGTCGTGGATGCTTATTTAATGGTACCTCGCTAATATTTACATCCCCGTAATACCATGCAAACTCACATAGAATCGTGAAACTGGCGCAGAAACCAATTACCGTTTTAGAAAGAGAGATAAATATGGTAATAGAGAAACAAGTATACAATCGGACCGTTCTAAAAACATGTTCGTTAAACACGTGATCTTTTGTAGTTCAATATTATCTCGTAGTTGCTTACAGTTGCTGAATCTGTTTAGTTGTGTTTGCATAATATTGTTATTTTTCTGTCCTCCTCATTATTTTATTAACAGTTCTTTTAAACTATTTACACCAATTTCATTTACTTCAAGCTAAGTTAGCAGTACACCTTAGAATTTATAATAAATTCATGCAAATCTAAATTATAGGTTAGGTACGCTTAGAATGTCTGAGTCGTCTGAACCTTCAACGTCCAGCCAAACAACTTGTACGGTGTCATCTGTGACAAGTAAGACAAGGGTGTATTTCTCAAAATATCCGCGGGAAATGTGGCAGAGCTTTATCGCATAATAAGACAGTACAAGCCAAACTGTACAGAATATGCAATCGATGCAATGCTTGAAAGATATGGCCAAAAATGTAGGCTTCCACCCTAGCACCCTAAGCTTAATCTTATTAAGAAAATATGGGCTAACATAAAGCAATGATGCCATCAAGGAATTCCAGTTAGCGCATGTGGAAAAGTTAGCTCTACAAAAATTTGGTAGGATAAGTGCTGAAGAATTGGCAAAGGTGTGTGATCATGTCGTGAATCTTGAACAAGAATATATACAGAAGGAACACGTCTTGGATGTATACTGTGATGAATTTATTATCAATACTGGAGATGATTCATTTGATGATGATTTTGTATTTCATTACTAAATTTTAATTTAAATGTGAATACTGTTTTATTTATTGACTTTCTAAGTTTAGCTCTTCTTATCCATAAGCTTCTAATGTTTATCTGATATTAGTAGGTACTTTTCTTTTGATAAAATTTGTTGTGTACGAGGGCAATCTGAAATATTCCGGAATTGATAAGAAAAACACGGTATTGGTGGTTTCTCTTTCAATACTGCATCAAATCGTGTTAATAAATCACTCTAGTACTACCCCGTGATCATCCTTTCCTTTTGCAGATAGTCAATGAGGATCACACCTTGGAAATCCCAAAAAATTAATGCCATGACTCTTCTGGCCGATAGAACGATCTTTGCTTTCTTCGGACACGATTCGCCTGGAAAAGTCCACTGCTTCGACTGTTCCTTAGTCTCCGGTATGTAGTGGTGGATCCAAATCTCGTCGACGCTTCCGAAACGTATGAAGAAATCTCTTGGATTACGTTGGAACCTGAACAGGCACTCCTCCGAAACGGTCACCCGATTTCGTTTTTGCTCCGGTACCCATCGTGCCAAAAGCTTTTTCATACCCAAAATTTCGTGTTGGATATGGCCAATACGTTCTCCTGAAATGCCTGTTGTCTCTGCTATCTCTTTCAGCTTCAATCGGCGATCGGCTTCATGAATTTTAGCGGCCATTTCATCGTTGATACCGCCACTGCGTGGTTCGCCACTTGTGCTTGCGCGGCCTCGTTTGAACTCGCTCACCCAGAAGCTTATAGTCGAAAATGATGGAATGCATCCGCCATGAACCTCTAACAAAATATTTCGAATATCTGTGGCCGTTTTCTCAGCCATCACTGCACGAAATTCGATTTTATCCATTTTTTGCGAAACCGCCTGACTTGCTACACAAAACATATTCTTAAACAACAACAACTGACACCAGACGTCTGAAATTTTGACAGCTGCCATAATAAAGGTTGCCCTTGCCGATCAATAAAATCACTTCAACCTTTGTGCGCCATCTCTTGCCGATTCGGGAAACATTTCAGGGCATCCTTGTAATTAACAATTAACCACGCTTCTATATGGGTAATAATTCGCTTGTATGTGTTCTAAACAACAGTAAATTTCGAACTACAATAATATGGTACAAAGAGACCTCGGATCATAAAATGCAATAAAGCAATATTGCATCAAAATTCCAAGAAAAGCTCAGTGTCGTTACTATTATAGCTAAGGTGTAGCTAAAATGAATTTTTATTTCTAATAACTCACTAGTCGAGCATATCCTAATGAAGCTTACTGATAATGCGTATGGGTATGAAGGGTGCTTATATATGACCTCGTTATTAGTAGTAGATAATTCATAACGAAAAATGAAGAAAAAAGATAGGTGGTCAAATACTGATGGACGGTAGTGTATACCTTTTCCGACCAACTAAAACAGTGGAGATGGTACTACTGTCCACTGTATTTTCGTAGCATATAAAAATAAGTGTTTAATAATACCAATAAAAATAAAATAAAATGTATTAAAACTCGTAATGAAATTTTGAACCATTACGATCACGGAAGATTTCTTTGATAATCCTAAAGACGGCAGCCATTATTTTTCCTGCAAACACTTCCTTGTTTAAATTTAGGAAATCGTAATGTCTGGAACGTTTAGGCGAGTTGTACATTTTTTGTCACAAATCATCCAATAATTCTCAACCATGCTTAAGCCATTTTGATTATAATGGACTTTACAAGACGATGTAAAGTCCATAGAGTATTATAAATAAAAAAACGATAAAAAGAAAACGAAGCTGTATATTAGAATATGTACATAACTAATATCGAGGTCAAATTGCTAATATAAAATTATAGGAAGAGTATTGGACATAACTGCTTTCGGATCGCGCCTCGTACGATCATTTTCGAAAAAGAACTTTCAAATTAAATCATACGGAATTTCCAGATTTTTATCTTCCTTTTTTTTTTCTGCTGCTGCCAGTTCCCAAGTGTAAGACAACACTCCGGCGTTCAATTCGTTTTCAATTACCTCGCTAATGTATTCCGAATACATTGTTTATATTCAGGTGTCGGCTACATTATTTAAATAATGTGAAATAAAATAAGCGCGGATCCGAAAAAAAAGGACAGGAATTAAATATAGCGGCCGACAGGCGTCGAATTAATTCTCTGCAGCGGGTATTTTTTCATGCTGTCAAATATTTTACGCGATACGAATACAAATTCCATTCGACATACTTCCAAAGGACGAATACTTGATTTATGTCTTCGATATAGCTGTACCGGGAAAAGTTTTTGAATTATTTTCGGATTAATCGCTGATCTGTATTATGCAAAATTCGCGTGAAAATGTTTGAGTCAAACCCATTGAATTATTGGAAAAATAATTCTAATGCAAGTGGCTATCTATATTTTCTAAGATTGTGCAATTGTATTTTTTGATCATGTAAGCTTTGGTTACTGGAATGTCAATATGCAAAACAATTGCAAAACAATATTAATTTTATTAAGGAACACCTTGTATTGCTGTGCATTATTAACTTGGCAAAACATAATGAAGTCATCTGGTATAAAATACGTTTTAAAGCATGGGAAAACTCAAAAAATTATTCTTTGGAAAATGATAACTCTATATTGAAGCGATCACTTCCCTAAGTTAATCAGACGTTTGTAGAGTTGGTTAAAAATTACTGGATAATGAACCATTTAGAAACCTCCTTGTTCTTTTTATTTTTCTTGATTTCAAATGCCTTTATAGGTAACAAAACACCACCTAACAATTTTTTCTGTAATTTCAGCATACACCCAGCAAAACTTATATACAGCTGTGGCCATATGTTTTCGCCACCCTTTTTTGTTTTTTATTCCGACGAATATATAAGAAATAAAAGAAAATTGATCGATGAAAATGTTTCATTGTGAGTGTATACAGATATATACAGATATTGCTTAATATTTGGTAACTCCTCCCTGGGCTTTTATCACCGCACGAATTCGTCGGGGCATACTGCTCACTAAGTTGTAGCACTGTTCGGGGGTGATTTTATTCCACTCTTCGAATGTTTTTGTTTTTAAGTATTGCTTTCTGGTAGATGAGTATTTAGCTACGTTTCGCTTTAAAATGTACCATAAGTGCTTAATTGGCGATAAGTCCGAGGATCGTGTCGGCCATTCCAGGATCCGCACGTTATTTTCCTCGAACCAGCGCATTACTTCGCGTGATTTATGGCACGGTGCATTATCTTGTTGGAAGTAATACTCTGGCTCATCATTATCGAATAATTTTAACGCACACGGTTCCAGAACTTCTTCCAACATGTCGATGTACGTTCGACGGTTCATTCGGCCCTCGCAGACGAACAGTTCTCCGACGCCTGTTGCACTCAGGGAACCCCAAACGATTATGCTACCACCCCCAAACTTGACAGTCGGGATGATACAGTCTGAATGGAAGGCCTGTCCTCGCCTGCGTCGCACGTATTGAGGCCCAGGTTTACCACAAAGCTACCAACAAAAACATGAATACTGTTACATTTTGGAACCCATTAAAAAAAATAAAACACACTGTAGATACCAGGAATTGAATACAGAATACCGCAAATACAATAATTATGTATTACTTACCTCAATATTTGACTCATCCGTCCACATAACATTGGCCCAATTGTAAATGGTCCAGTCGCGGTGACTTTTAGCCCACAGCAGTCTCTTTTTCTTTTGTTGCGGAGACAACCGTGGTTTATGTCGAACTTTGTATCCACCTAAATTTAATTCACAAAGGCGTCTTCTAACCGTGCGAGGAGAAATAGCAACATTATGTAGCCGGAAAAGCTCACTGGAAAGCTGTTTAGACCCTTTTTTTCCGATCTCGCAAAGACATTCGCTCTAAGCTCGCTCATCTCTGCTAGTTGTCTTCCTTTTTCGACCAGTTTTCGGTTTGTTTGTTAAATATTCACTCTCTTTGTATCGTTTTATCGTCATTCCAACTGTCGATCGCGCACATTTCACTTGTCGGGCAATAGCAGATACCGACAACCCTTGCTTTTCTAACACCACAATTTGTCGTCGCTCTACCTCCGTCAATTCGCGTGTTTTCGGCATTACTTTTTACTGTATACTATCGTATTACATAGACAAAATCACAGACACAATATCTTCACTCTAACTAGCTCAACCTTACTCTTACAACTTTTAGGAGAGACTGAAGAAATATTCAGAAATTACAATTTTACGTCTATTTTCTAATTTACTCAGAATTGCCTACAATAAACCATTAAACCCTCATTACCAGGTACCTAGTTAAGTCCGTCATCGATCCTGCTTCTTAGAAATACAATAATATTCGTGTAACACGTTCAAAACGAGAGTGGCGAATACATACGGCCACAGCTGTAGTTCTACGTAATCTGTTAAATAGAATATTTATATTTGCGAGTACAAAAATTATATTTATAAAAGTATGCCATGGAATTTGAAAACGTAGCTTATTTAATTTTTCTTTTGTTGATATAATTCTGACAGTTTAAGTGTCACACTGTCAATATCTCTCTGGAATTTTAAGTAATTTTTCAATTATGATTTTCATCACACCGCACAGCCTGTTTTAGAACAGGTGTGGTAGTTAATGGAATTTGACAATACACTAATCGGACAATTTCATGAGCATTTCCCAGTTTTCGAAATTGTAGAACAGCATTTCTATATGTGTGTTTCACATATTATTGGTATATTTCGCAAAACTAGATCTGTAACTCATGTTGGTGGTCCTGGTAGACCAACTGTTCGTACAGAAGAGTTGCTTATTGATGTTCGTAATCGTATGAAACAGGACCGCCACAAAACTTTTGAAACACCAACATATCGAATCGTTGTAAAGAAGAAGTTGAATATGCATCCATATAAGATCACATCAAGCACTTTTCCAACTGACCACCCCAGTCGTCTTGCGTACTGCCAATGGTTCGTCAATAATTTAATGAATAATGATCTGCTAGACTTAACATTTTTTTCTGATGAGACATGGTTTCATCATTCGGGGTACACCAATTCTCCATATATGCAAACGTGAAGCACAGATAAGTCGCATTTTTTGTGGAATCTCCATTACATGCCCAGAAAATTGGTGTTTGGATTGCAATCTCTCGTAGAACGATAATTCGGCAGTCTCTTTTCAATTTCACCATTAATGCACATACATACGTACAGGAATAAGCTTTTGACTGAATTTGTTCAACACGACGATAAATTTTAAAATGGTTATTTTCAACAGGACGGCGCAACATCTCATACGACACGAGATACTATATGCTTTCTTAGTGAGTGGTTTGATGATCGGCTAACAGGTTTGCACACGCAAATTGAGTTTTCTCTGAGGTTACCAGGTTTGACTAATATGGGCTCTTTTTTATTCTTTTACTTTAAAAATAAGGTTTTCAAAACTTCTGTACTTAATTTGCAAGAACTGCAATAATGGATAATTCACGAATGTGCAAACATATCGCCATAAATGCTACAATATGCTTTTGATGATGATAACGCGCTAAACTTGTGCACTGAACAAGGCGGTGGTCATTTTCAACAGAAATTGTAATTTTTTTATTTTCTTTTAATCATTTTTATTACATTACTGCTTAAAATACACTTTCCGCAGTTATGTACAAATACACTTAACCTATCAGAATTATATAAAAGGATGAAATAAGCTACTACGTACATTTTCAAATTGCATGGCATATTTTTGTCAATATTGTTTTTGCTCTCTCGGTACAACGTTTGTGAAAATGAAATGCACTTGGAATTTGGGAGTGCCTAAACAATCGGAATAATTTCGGAAGTCTTTCGCTGTTGACACAAATAAGAACTTTCTCTTGTCATTAGGGTAGGGGTAGATTTATCGGAAGGAATTCGTCATAGTTTGGTATCGTTACAACTATGCCTCGCTTACAAGGTTTGAGTGATATTAGTGACTTCACCCTGGGTCGCATCGTTAGCCAGAGTGAACGCGGCGCTTCGCAACGTGAAATAAGTAAATTTTTAAATATTCCGTTGTCCACAGTTAAACGTGTGATTACACAATTTAAACGCAAGGAAACAACAACAGTGGAGCCGAGACCAGGTCGTGCCGGATCTTCTGAAAGAAGTAAAAGTGTGCTTGTGCGCGAAGTGTTAAGAGAACCGCGAAAAAGTACAGCTGAGCTTGCGGCAACTTCACAGAAAAGTCAGCGCACCGTTCTGCGATACCTCCACAGTGTGGGGATGTATAAAAGGGTGGCAAATAAAAAACCTCTCCTCACGGCGTTTCAAAAACGGCGCCGAATGGCTTGGGCAATCGAAATGCGAACGAAGCCCGAAGAGTTTTGGCGGTCTGTAATTTTTTCAGACGGAAGCAGATACCGCCAATTCAGTGATAGTGGTCGTACGTGGGTATGGAAACGTTCGTCACAGCAACTGGACGACAAATTTTTACATCAGACGGTGAAATACGGCGGTGTGAACATCATGGTGTGGGGCGCGATATGGTATGGTGGAAGATCGCAATTAGTAATCTGCGACGGAAATATAAATGCGGGAAAATATATCCAAATATTAACAGAAGGACTACTACCGATATTCGACAACGCCATTTTATCTAAAGAAGACGCCACTTTTATGGAGAATGGAGCACCCTGCCACAAAGCAAGAACAACAACCACATGGAAAGAGGAACAGGGGATTCGGATTTTACCATTGCCAGGCCAATCACCAGGCATGAATCCGATAGAGAATGTTTGGCACATAATCCAGACAAATATGGCGAAACGACCCCGAAAACCCAGCAATAAGGAAGAACTCGTGGCAGCTGTTACAGAAGAGTGGTTAAATATTCCAGAAGGCACCATTAATCATTTAATAGATTCTATACCACGACGACTCGCAGCACTTCACGCAAGTAAAGGTGGATCGACAAAATATTAATCTAATTTAAAAATTTTAAAATATTTTGTACATATAACGAGAATAGTATCTTTTTTTTTAATGAGTAGGTGTCTATTTTATTCTGTCACCATAGTTTATTGTAATTTAATACAACGTTAACAGAAGAAAAATAGTGTCATCTTAAAAAATTTACATTAGATACGTCCAAACAGTCCAACATGTGTCCAAATACTAGTCAATTCAAAGTAAGTTTTCGGCCATTTTTTCCGGTGGGAGACCACCGAGAATGGCAACGATGTATTCGTTTGGTGCAATTTCTCAGTTTAGTACAAATTCAGATACCATCTAAAGTTGAATTTCTTAAATATAGATCTTTTTATTTCACATTATGTATTAACATTTGAAAAGAATTTTTAGTTATATTTTGGAAAATAATGCAAAAATCGATTTCAACGGTACCATATATGTCACAAATTAAATTGAAAAATATAAAGACATGGTGCAGTAACATTGTCCTATGATGGCAATTTCATTGCTAAGCAACGCAGTCACAGAAATCGTCAATATATGTGCATATCTCCATTTCGAAAGCGCGTTCTTATTATCTACTGCCTTCAATTACCGTTTTTTTTCATATCTTTGTTTTTAGTGATCGTTTCCTGTTTTAAAGGTATTTTTATTGTTACCGATATAAAAGAAAATTGTCTTCTATATTCGTTTTTCTATTACCCTTCGGAAAATTTTAAAATGTACGAGTGTTCTATTAAAGAAACGAAAGTTACAAATACTTTCAGTGCTGCTAGAAGCAAAATTAAATTGCCTGTAACAGTAAAGGTTACAAAACAGAAATCGATCTATTTTATCTAAAAACATAAAATCGCTAGTATCGTAGGATCTACGGCATATATTTTTTTCTGATAATTCCTGTCTCATTTTCTGTATATTTTCTTAAAGGCATTCATTATAATTATTACTACTAGATGGATGACGGTTTTTTGAAGATCAATAAACTTCATGTTTGTTTTGAAGTATAAAGGTAATATATTTCTTTAACTTAATGCTTATAAAACATAACAGTCCTCACTGAACTTTTACTAAACAAGTTCAGTGTAGACTTTAGCATACTATAGTTCTAAAAGGATGTCGTCATCTTTAGGTTCCTTTACTGTTCGTTCACGTTATTAAATACGATGCAGAATTATTTATCTGTTCAAGGTATTTTGTTTTGATCGTGCATTTACTGTTTTGTTTACGAGATTCGCGTATTTATGCAAATTAATCTTACGTGATATTTATTATTCCGTTTTTAATAGTATGTAGTAGCAACACGTTGAAGAAAACACCCATCCAGATAAATGCGATTCATTTTAAGTATACCACTTTTATACAGTGACACCAGCGCCCACAGAAACAATTAGAAAAACGTGTTCCACAATGTTTAATACAAATCCTTTCAATAGTTGGAGATATACTCGTAGATTCGAATTTTATACACTCACGGACAAAAATATTATATATGTTTTAAATCTTTTTCTAATCTTTCCGTAACTGTTACGTTCTCCTGGTTTGAAGAACAACGCCGCTGTAGCCTGCTCGTAATTTCCTAAATTACTTGACCAATACTTACTTGTAGAGTATGTTCGCTTATTTACTAGAGGAGAGGTTGTACAGTGAAACTCAATGCGCATGCGCAAAAATATATTTAAAATGAAATGGTTACACGGTTTCCACTCTTGCCTATGTACATGTACGATGTACGTAAGATATATAGATTTGCAATAATTGCAGTTATTCGAGCTCTCTTATACATGTAATGTACATTAGCATTTGTATATGTATTTTCATTGGTAGCAACATAAAGTAATGCCTCAGCATGTACGTTGCAACGCTATGTCTTAATTCTGTTTAAAAGGTTAAACTCTTATATGCTTCCGCTGAAGCTTTGTCAGAGGCATGTACTAATGCCTCTATCTGTTTGCATGCACCACTACCTTTTTATAGGGGAGTCAACCCTATTTATTTCGTAAATTTATAAGCGCACCTCGGTGCTATGCTTATTTATATGTCCCTTTCCGGGAGCCTAATATATTTTGCTTGTTTTAAATTTGCCTAAGGGACTTGGCCCTGTATCATTGGCATGTATTTGTACTTGAACCAAATACGTTCGTTATTTTCACATTTATAGGGGAACCCACCCTATCTCTTAGAGCTTGAACGCCTGGTCGAGGGCGACAGTAGCGATAATAGCCGATCTCAATACAAAAGTAATGTCACAGCTACCCAGGCGTTCTGGTTTGAAATATTACGCTATGTGCAATCTTTAGCTCTATACTACTGCGCCCCGAAGAAGGGAAAAATCCAGTAACCAGCAAATGTGCGAACTGCGCACCGACAAGTAAAACGGAGCGATGATGCCGACATTACATAGGAAAACTGGTCCGTGACACTCGTCCGCTACGACGAGCAACTAAATGAAAAATTTCTAAGTCCCGATACGACAAGGACCGAACAAACGTACAAAAGACAACGGGCGCTGCGGCCGCAACGACCGTCAGCAAGAAGCGGAGTGATCGTACTTGTAGAGGAGGTCTATACATGCGCGCCGACAATCTCACCAAAATAATTTCCGACACAAACTTAACTGAAGACTAAAAATATGTATAGACGACAATGGACACAGTAGCCTCGACGTACGATGATAGAAAATCGAGAATTTATACTTATTAAAAATCTATACATGTGGTCCGACGACGTTACCAAATGACTCCCGCCAGAAATAAACGTATAGACAACGTCCTCGACGATTCCCGCCAAAACTAGAAAAACTTAGAAATCTCTAATAATCTTACGACGACGTTACTGTACACGTTACGACGAGGCACGAAAGGTGACCGAGAGTGCACGATCGCTAATACCTCGACTGTCGCGCGGGAGACGACTGCCTATGCTTGTGTACCTTAAATTTCAAGAAAACTTCCATTACATATCCGACGACGTTGCAGTGAATGATTTCTAATTAGGCAGTTTTAGCTAGCGTAATGCGAATGGCTGACTTGCATACATATACAATGCGTAATGTACATACATATTAAAATAAAATTGGATATAAGAGAGCAAAATAAATAAATATAAGAATGAAAATAAATAAATATAAAAATGAAAATAAAATAATATTCTAAATGAAAATAATAATGCAAAGAAGATAAAATACATAATAGTAAAAAATTTATAAAATACAAAAAACAATGTTAAGTCCTTAACAGTAACATTTATGCATTTTATTGGTATGTGTCCTACGTGTATTAGCACCGTTTTCCTTAGAGATGATAACGTTAAAAAGAGACTTGTGGATGAATGAATAAATATGGATGACTTTAATTAGTACATTCACTTGAAAAGAGATAGAATATCGATAATACCACAATATTTCTGATGAGTGTTGTAACAATACTATGTACCGGCTTCCCTTTTATTATTACACACACATTTTTCTTATGTGTAACTTTAAGAAAATGATTATCAATGCATTAGAGGCATGGTAGGCAACCAATTATACACTAGTGATGGATTTACCTATAGCTTAATGGTTAAAGTAGGTTTCCTTGGAGAGAAAAAGAACACTTTGTTGACAATTATTTCTGATGTTTTATTCATATATGAGTCTTATGATGGATAACTAATTTAAACAGTGAGCATGTACAACTAAGATGAAAATGTGGAAGTGGTAATATGATACCAGAAGAATAATAGTTTAAGAACAGTTAGAGATATGTTTCCAATTAATTATTCTGACAGACTTGTACCTTCTGCGAAAACAATTCTAAACATTTTTAACAAATTCGAAGAAGATGGTTGTCTTCTCAATTCCCACAAAAAAGAAATAAAAACCAGTCATCGTTATGCTCAAAACCAGACCCGAATACAGTACCTTCAAAGAGTCAATGTCTAGATTGGAATAATAAGCTATAGATTTATTGGCCCAGTTTTTATTGACGGTAACTTCACCGCAGCAAAATATCTGAATCTGGTACGAGACCATACCATTCCCATCAATTGAGCTATCGAATATTGATGAACCATGATTCCAAATGGATGTTTCTACGCATTCTATAAACGCCGTCAGGAATTTTTTGAATGGCCCATTTCAAATACGGTCGATTGGCAGATTTGGTCCGATTTCGTGGCCCCCAAGATCAGTCCATTTATCTCCAAATGATTTCTTTCTTCGAAGTTACCTGACAAATAAAATTTATAACGTGCAAATACGTAAGTTGGACGAACCTAAAGACCGTATACGTATTGCATATGATGGAATAAACCCAGAATTTATTCGAAATACCTTACGTTGCTTTCAAAATCCCCTTGCCACTTCAGATTTATCTAGTTTTCTTCCGTTCAATTCATATGTTTAAATACCCAATTTTCTTTATTTTCAACATTTTATTATTTTTCTGTAGGTGATTTTAAACTTATGCGCGACAGTGTATAGTTTCTAAACAAGATTGGGTTATCGCAGGCTATTAATTAGGTTCCATTTTGGGAGTGACAAAGTTTATTTGTGTTTGTATTTTACTGCTAGAATAAAATCAAGTCCTCTAATAGACTTTATTTAAAAATTCATTATACTTCCTTACATAATAATTTCTTAAGACTATTCCTTTTCATTCCATTTTTTTATGCTCCTGACGTTTCTAATTCATTGACGACTCTTAAAACCTGGATCTTTTCTCCTTTCCATCTCGAATTTTCGTTTTCTCTAGGTTTTTGGCCTCATAGTCCGCATTAAAATTTCAGCCAATGTGTTTGTATAAGACCATTTAAACTAATTTATGAGAAAATAACCTGACACAATGGCGCCTCAGTACCAATGGTAGTAAGAGAGACGAGTGTTAATTTATTATTTACCAAGGTAGTGTGTTAGTATAATCGTTCTCACGGTTAGCGAAGCCGAAAAACAATTTGGTTTTGTATAAATAAATCGTTCTACATACATAAACGCGATTTAAATTGTAAAGTCACCTTATCAATCGGTTTCAGTATTCGGTCACATGTAATTTAAGCGTTGTAATAATACACCATCGACAATAACATCGAGTATTTAACGAAAAAAAAACAACGCCACGGATTTCCCAAAATCTCACAATAAAGCGTGTGATTGTAGATTAAGAATGCGAAGCAATAACATTTCCTATTACCGACCTTTAACGTAGCAATGATAAATTAGTTCTTTGCAATAAATAATACCCACATACAAGGTCAATGAGGTTTACGTACAATAACAAAGAAATATGTATAATGCAAAATATTAGCTCACGATATACAAGGTAGTGATAAAAGATGCAGATTATGATAATAGTAGAAGTATTTTTATGTACTTTGTGTTAATTAGTTTATTTATTTATTCAAATCATTCATGCATCTTACGGCTAGCATCCATAGTACAATTTATTTGGTACCCTAAAGATTGTAGAATATATATTCAAAGTAAAGAGAGGCATTGGATCATTACAGACATGTCACAATCTCCTCGGTATAAGCGCAGGTTTTAAGTCGTGAATGATATTTCGGTTACATACGGCAGTAATTGCACCTACGATACCCTACACCTAATTAGTGTGATGGTCAAAAACTAGTCAGCACCAACAAATTTAATGACTTGCATCCCTTGACATCGCTAGTGTGTTATCTATTTGTCCCTCAGCAGCTCGAAGTTTTGCTGGGACTAATACCACTTCAACCAGTTTGAACGTCAAAATCACATCGCACTACTGTGCGTCTCAAACTACCTAGAAAACGGGAGAAATGGGAAGTCAGGCCCTGGAATGTACCCCGAATGCCGAGCACATTTAATAATACGGATTATATTTTTCTCATTAGAAACGAATCAATAGAATCGATTGGTGTAGGCCTCAATCAGTTATCTTCTTCACGTTTTAAGTTGATTTTATGTACGAAATGAATATTTACTTCAGCTAAAGATGGTTGCTACGTACAGTGGTGGTGTTAATTAATGTCTTCGCCTATGGCGAGAACTACGATCCCTGTGATGCCGCAGACAGTTCGGTTTTTAGCGGTTATTCAAGGTATAAATCTTATTTAGAGAGCATATACAAAAGTTACTTATTGGTTATCTACATTACCGGTCAAATTATTTGCCCACTCTGAGAAGTAATCCGTAAATAAAGGAAATGCTATTTGAAAAAGAAACTGTAGTGTTGTATTCAGTAAGATAATATTAAAACAATGAAATTATTTATTTAATATAATTTACTCGAGACAAAAACGTTAAGTCTTTGTTTCGTAGAAAAGCCCTCGTCGACCCTCAATTCCGGGTTCGGCTTTTCATCTACTCAGTCCGTCGTCATAATTTTTCGACGTTCTTCGTAATGAGTATTAACGTATAATCCCAATCAGTAATTAAGACATAAATTATCATCGAGTGATAACTTGGAATGAATTGTATCTAAATCCCGATTGATAGCATCATTTGCCGTAATAACCATTAGGAAACGAGAAAAACAACTTAGTATCACCTGAATAGAATTGAATACTACAGGTTTACACAGCGTTTAAGATATGATTTGTATAAATTGGGGTACACATAAAAGGACACTCAAAGTTCTGACTTATTGTCCTAACATATTACCTGCGTTCTTCCTGGTAAGAATGAGCGCAGAAGCAATTGCACCTAATAATAAGCAATAATTCGAAAACCTGCTTGGAAACTGAAAGATATAAATTTGTTTGTAAAGAACTTTTTCCAGTATTTTAGATAATATAAGTAATATACTAATGATTCGTAAATCAGAAAAGGTGCCAGGATTAGATACCTTAGGCAAAGGCTACTTCCAAGCCGTCCTCCAAAGATTAGGGAAATAGGAACGCGGAATGCAACAGTTAATTATATGTATGATAATAAGGATCTATAAAGGTAGTGCAATATTTAAGCTTCACAGCAGTATTAATATTATTTAAAATTGAATGAATCTCGTCCACAGTAGCTAATCTAAAACCAAAATTAACTGTGGAGTTCTTATAAAGAGTGCTGTAATAGGAAATCGGATCTTTGAACTTTTTATTTGTAGACTGTACAAACTTCGCGCAGTACTCATTGATTCGAATAACATCAGCTAGACGATCAGGCAGTGGGGTCTTGATGTTAAGAGATTTGAGAGAAGACCATAACCTTTTTGGGCTATTAGGCGCAGAAGCAGTGTTCAAAAATTGTCGTTTTCAATATCTAACCTTATTGAGAATAAAATATTTTAGTTCTTTGTACCTATTCCAATCCTGAGGCATTTTGCTAATCTTAAATTTAGATAGTGCATTGTCTCAGCTTCATAAAGCTTCCTCAGTCAACCAAAATACTTTATGCCTTGTTACCTTGAGTCAATTAATGGTAGATGTAAATCATAAACAGCCAACAAAAATCTATTAAACATGTTCAATTTGAGGTCAATATCATTCTGGATAATTAAATTAAACCATGGCATGTTACTCAATTAGTAGTATAGTTGATGTAAATGAAGAATATGATTTGGTTTGAAATTTAGAGACACTGGAAAAATATAGGGAATAAATGTGAATAGAAGTAGGCAATACTGGTGTAAATCATAGGATTGCCGTTATAAAAGTAATTTAGCAGAATTCAAGATATTGCTAGTAATCACGAAAATAATTTTAGAAACAAAATGAAATTTGTTAAGCACTTATTGTTAATTTCATTTCTTCACGTGTTTATATTGTCCATTACTACCACTAAGGTATTGCATATGTATGTCGATTAAATGTCAATATGCCATAAATAAAATTTTCGATCTATTTTATATATTTGTTACTTTCATTTACAATTTTATTTGCTACATTTTGTTTACTATATTATCTATTATCTAAGAACATTATTCAATTACATGAGTATCTTTTACAGGTACGCTTTTTACAGTGTATTTCAATTCAGTTCCATGAGCCTTATTGGTTACGGATGCTACACCGTTCAGATCAACCTGCGGTCCTGGGAGTGGTTCAGTTTCTTCCCTACAACAATCAAACCCTATATAAGACAAATTAACCAATGCAGACTATTTTAAAATACGACATGCACTTCACATTAAAGCAATATTTTGCTTTTTTTTAAGGCTTGACATTTTTATTCTTCAGAAAATAAACCCTATGTTTCTTTGTATTTAAAAAGATAGAAAAAAAAAAGAAATAAACCGAGACAAGATGAGCAACGGATTGCGATAAGAGAGGTAAATATGTCCAAAATAATGGGGCAAGATTGCAATTTAGTGCTTACTTGACAATTCTGAAGCCGTTCTCGTCGGCAATGTAATGAACTCTCCGTTTCAAGTAACCGTCGCTGTACTCGTAAGCTCCTCTGACATTGAGGCCGTCGCGCTCTTCAAACCTTCTCTGTGTCAGATCGTTTATGTGATCTTGAATGTCACTTTCGAAGGCGTATCTGGAATAAATAATAAATGTGTTAGGTTTAGTGTATTATTTACGGTCTTAATATGTGTGGTAATTTGTTAATTTAAACATTCATAGCACTTGAATGTTTAAATTAATTGTCAATTCGTAAGAAAATTAGATAAAAGTTATATTAAAATGAAGCACACATTTATTTAATGTTAATTAATACGGTGTTATTATTTAAAAACCTGAACACAAAGATGAAGATAAGAATGCGCTTTGTCTAAGACCTAAAGATAACGACGTGAATGAAGCTTCCAACACCATTAAAATAGATCTACGCTTTCTATTTCATTAAGTAAATACGAGCATTTTCCGAAAGCAAATAATTTTTTTATGTATTTGTTAAAAAGAATTCTTTTTGCATTAAATCTTTATTTAAATTAATATCAAATTGTATTTCGATTATCAACTTTTCACACAAGATTTTTACATGAAAAATATGTTCCAGGTAAAACATGCTAATTTATTTTTGTATGACGTGATTACAAATTTCTTTTTTCTTGCTTTTCCCTCTAATTTGACTGAACTACTGTACACTGCAACTCAGACAAATATTATAGAAATTATTGGTTTTCACATTTATTGTAAATGTAAATCAATAATTCCTTTAGCACAGGTGTTCATAAAAAAAGTTTATTATGTTCAACACTGTTAATGTATTTTGTGCAATACATGTAAACATATATGTTTGTAAATGTTCCTAAAGTAAAATATTGAATTGCTTTAAGAACAATGCCTTTATGGTTTAACACATGGGCTGAAAAGCCCCGGGCCTAACAAAGGAAACACGATTTTTTTGGTTCAAAATTAGCTTTATTCATCAACGTAATCACCATCAAGAGTACCGCAATCATTCCAGCGCCGCTCTAACATTTCAATACCACTTTTGTAGAACGATTTATCTTTTGCCTCAAAATAAGCCTCAGTTTCAGCGATAACCTCTTCATTCGTGCGAAATTTCTTACCGGCGAGCATATTTTTGAGGTCAGCGAACATCCAGTAGTCGCTGGGAGCCAGATCTGGCGAATACGATGGCTATGGGAGCAATTCGAAGTTCAATTCATATAGTTTTGCCATTGTTTTGATTGACTTGTAACACCGTGCGTTGTCTTGATGAAACAAAATTTTTTTTCTTTGCCATATGCGGTCGTTTCTTTGCAATTTCGGCCTTCAAAAGCTCCAATAACGCTATATAATATTTACTGTTGATGATATTTCCTTTCTCAAGAGAGTCGATGAATATTACACCACGCATATCCCAAAATACCGAGGCCATAACCTTTCCAGCCGATTGTTGTGCTTTCTGGCGCTTTGGACGAGGTTCACCAGTTGCTGTCGACTCAGATGACGATCGTTTTGATTCCGGAGTGAAGTGATGGATCCATGTCTCATCCGTTGTCACATATCGACGCAAAAATTCCGGTTTGTTACGTTTAAACATGGCCAAACACTGCTCAGAATCATCAACACGTTCTTGTTTTTGGTCAACAGTGAGCAAACGCGGCACCCACTTTGAACAGAGCTTTCTCATAGTCAAATGTTCATGCAATATAAAGCCAATACGTTCTTTTGATATCTTTACGATGTCAGCTAACTCACGCAACTTCACTTTTCGATCATTCAAAACGATTTTGTGGATTTTTTTGATGTTTTCTGGTGTTACCGCCTCATTTGGACGTCCACTGCGTTCTGCATCATCGGTGTCTCTACGACCATGTTTGAAGTCAGCAAACCAACGTTTTATTGTTTTTTCTGATGGAGCGGAGTCCCCATAACACTTTTCAAGCCATTGCTTCGCTTGAACGGTATTTTTTCCCATCAAGAAGCAGTGTAAAATTAAAACACGAAATTGTTTTTGATCCATTGTTTTGAAAATAACAAAAGGAGCGTGACTCTTAGCACAATGACTCACAAACTAATGAATAGAATATCATGAAATTTTAACAGCTGTCTTTTGGAGGTTAGTACTAACTGAGAGAAAGGTGACTGCAATAAAACTAGCGTCATATATGTGTTAGTCCCGGGACTTTTCGGCCCATGTGTTATAATAGTAATAGCAAATTGAGCAGGTACAGTTTGAGATACGGTAAACTTACTTGGCATTTTTATTCTGCTCCAATTCGATTTCAGCCAATTCGACAGCCTTATCTTTGGTTGGCAATTGTTGTTCCGCGGGAATTGTTAAGCAATTGCCTAGGGCAGCTAAAATGTAGAAGACAACCTGAAAATAGAGTAACTCATCACTAAAACGAAATGTATCGTCCAAGAAACTGAATTGTTAATTCGATGGTGTCCGTTTCAAGAATTTAATAGGTGTAATTTTAAAACATGAAATTAAAAGGAACCAAAAGGGGTTCTAAAGTCATTATACAAATTATCGCCACGTGTTTGAGAAGATTTAGAGGTTTTGTTTAAGGAAAACGACAGGGTGGGACGAAAACGTCGTACACTTAAGTTCGTTAGTCGTAGGACACAGTGTTGACGAGGAATTTGCGGTACGAGAGATATTGCAATATAAAGGGTGTTTTTTATAGAGGTATAAAACTTTAAGTTGGTAACACCTTTTTAACTGGCGGCCATTTTGTCAGCTCTCATGTGATTTGTGTTTAGTTTGGTTTGGCATTTCAACATGAATAGACTCCTATATAATAGACGCCTGAACAACGCTTCCAAATTGTGCAAATTTATTTCGAAAATCATGGTTCTATTCGAAATACGTATCGCGCACTACGTCTATTTTACGGTCAACATAACCGTCCGTCAGAGCAATTAATTCGATTAACTACGGAAAGTTTTCGCACTACGTTTACTCTAAATGATAATACGCATCCACAGAGACATCGCACAGTGCGTACAGAAGCAGTCATTGCTGCTGTAGAGCGTAGCGTAGAGGAAGACCCGAATCAGTCTATCCGCCATCGTGCACAGGAATTGGATATATGTCTATCCACTTTATGGAAGATGTTGCGGAAAGATCTTGGTGTGCGTCCTTACAAAATCCAACTCGTGCAAGAATTGAAGCCACACGATCACCTAGTAAGTAGATTCGGTGAATGGGCCCAAAACAAGATTTCCGTTGATCCCGATTTTCATAAGCGAATTTTGTTTAGCGATGAAGCTCACTTTTGTTTAAATGGATACGTCAATAAACAAAACTGCCGTATTTGGAGTGGTGGTAATCCTCAAGTGTATGTTGAGACACCGTTACATCCAGAAAAAGTGACTGCTTGGTGTGCTTTATGGGCTGGTGGAATCATTGGTCCGTACTTCTTTAAAAAGGATGCTGGTCAGAACGTAACGGTCAATGGTGACCGCTCTAAAGCCATGAATACTGACTTTTTCGTTCATCAATTGCACAACCATGATGTGCAGGAGCTGTGGTTTCACAAGACGGCGCAACATGTCACACAGCTCGTGCCACAATTGATTTGTTGAAGGAAACGTTTGGTAACCGCATAGTTTCACGTTTCGGACACGCAAATTGACCTCTAAAATCGTGCGATTTAACGCCGCTAGACTATTTTCTGTGGGGGTTTGTAAAGCCGCTAGTCTACGCCGTTAAGCCCGAAACGGCCACAAATGTTGGAAAAAGTCATCGAAAATTGGACCCCCAGATTAAACTACGTCCGAGCCAGCCGTGGCGGTCATATGCCGGAAATCATATTTAAATTATAATGCCAGAAGATTATCTTTCGAATAAAGTGAATTTCATGTCAATTTAAAAAAATCATCTTTGCTTTATTCCATTTCAAAGTTCTATACCTCTATAAAGAAATACCCTTTAGTGTCTTCATTACACTGTGCTACAACTACAGAGCTCAACTGTAGATTCGAAAATGAGGAGACAAATTCTAATATGGCAGAATCAATCTAAAAGATTAATCTTACAGTGGATGACCAGAAATTGTTCAAAAACGTATGATAGAACCAATATGGAAGATAAATCTTATAATGGACGAAAATAGTTATTCAAAAATTGTCAAATGAAAGTATCTGGAACAGCAGATGCTGAGCACATTTAATTAGGAGTGAATGTTTAATGTTTTGTACATATGTACAAGTCGATATGAGCAAACTATCGGCAAGATGTTTACTAACAGCTGAGCAAAGGTCTCCGCAACACTTTTTTATGAGTATTTGGGAAGAGTATATTATAACCAAATGAATAAGGAAAATGTGAACTAAGCGCGAGGTACAGTGTTCTAAAGATATAAAAACTGCTTTGTGAGGATTAGAAACAAAATAATCCCTATTATAAATTATTGTATGCAAATATAACATTGTTATACATAATTCGTAAGTTCCAAACATTTAGGTACAAATTTCATCCGAATACATTTTACTGCCTAGCCCAAGAATACGACTATTGCTTGACGAGGGGTAGGATACCTGCAGTAATTATTTTCGGTTAAACGGTTTACTACTCTTTGGTAATTATTTAGTGCATACTGTAAAGGTATTAATTCATAGTGTCTTTCCGCTTTCCTGTGCGGAATTAGTTTTTTGAAATCAGTGCACAATTGTAAGAATATGCTAAGCGTAAAGGCGCCAAAACGCAGACAGTTGACTGTCGAACAACGTAATTATATTAGTACTCTTTGCGAGGAAGGATGTACCAATGTACACAATGGCCTGGAGAAGAGAGACAGGATAGAATCTTGATAGAACTCGAAGTGGACGACCATGGGTGACTTCTGGAGCTGAAGATAGGTTTATAATAACGATATCGAAACGAGATCGACGTCTAACGACACCGGATATCGCAACGCACGTTAATACACAGTGACAAATAAATGTTTATGTTATCACCATCAAGAAACGATTATTTTTAAGGCTTAAGGGGGATGCATCGGCCGCAAAAGACCGTTTGCAATAAGAGTTGCATAAAGAGAAACGATTAATATGGACGAGAGAGCATGGAAACTGGTGACTGGATGATTGCAACGCAATCTTATGGAGCGACGAGTCCGAATTTCAGTTATTTGGCACGCAACGGAGAGTTTTTGTTCTTCGACATCCAGGGGAAAAACTAGTGAAATTTGCTTGCTGCCAAACACAGAAGTGATATTGTTATGGTTCGGGATTGTTTTGCTGGAACAACTACGGGTGATTTAGTTAAAATTAGTGATACAATGCGGAAAGAAGAGTTTTTTTGGTATTTTGCAAAATAATGCTATTCCAAATTCCAAAATTTTGAACGATAGTGTACATTGCTGCGGAAGACAGAAATTCCCAATAATAATTCCTTCAGTTTGACCTACTGCGGTATCACTTTAGCATTTGCATTGAAAAATCTACGAAAGTTTAAGGGCTTACATTTCTTTCAGAAAACATTTTGAGACATACTTGTACATGAGTTATTGTCTTCAATTGTATATCTCCGGATAGTTTGGTTGCTGTTGAACATTCTATATCGAGATCGAAGAAAATTTCAACAAAATATGTATAAATATCTTAATTAGTTTGGAAAATAAACTTACAAGCTAAATAATGACTAAATACTATTACGTTTGAAATAATTTGCTTTTATTTGACGACGGTAAGTAATAAATTCATTAGTAATCATAATAAAATTTTGCTGTATCTGTGAGTTTTTGTAAAATCCGTTGCTACTTCCAAATTTTTGGACGGTAGTGTACATACATATATCGTCTCTATTATGGATATTGTCAATGCAAATTGCATTCATTGCTATCACTTGCCTAGTAAAACATACGATCTAAAGTTGAACAAAAGCTTGACAGAATATTCTTCAATACAGGTGTACATTTTACATTTTAAGCATGCGTAATATCAGGTTTAAAGCATTAAGGCGACGTGGTAACATCCAGTAAGATGTTACTTAAAAGTAATAAGTCACAATTTAACAATTTGTCTTCACATTTTGTCATATAAACAGTTTCTAAAGTGCTTAAATTCTTACTTTGTTTTAGTAATTTAACCTTTAATCTACATTTATTCTATATCTCGTATTTACGTATTTAATTTGTTAATATCTGTCTTGTCTATTGATAAGAGAAAACAAATTCAAGATCATATTTTATTAACTTCACACCCTATGATGACAAACAAATTCATTCATTCAAGTGCTATCGTTCTCTATCTCCGTAAAAATCGGTTGTATTTAAATTTTAGCACTATCTGATCTTCATGTATCCCCGATATTAAAATCATCCATTACTATTATGCACTATCTCGATTGTGACCTAAAAGCAAACTGAAACGTTTCAAAACGTAGATATAATTTTTAAAATACTAGACTTATGCTTCCTAATAATTTCGTTTCAACAGACTTTTATAGATATAGAATTTCCTTTCTTCTGTTCATTACTTCGTTAGCAATATTTTATACATAAACCGGATTTGTTTTTCGGAGGAACGAATTCGGTATTCAATGAGTAGAAAGTCAATAACAACTATTACTATGCGGCAATACTATTATGCGGATTAAATATTCATTAACTTGTAATAGTGCCATTTCTCAATGTCGCAATTTAGATAGTATTGCACTGGGAAATGGACGAAAATTGCACGCAAATTACGTACGCATTTTGAGGAAAAGAGACAAAAAACATTACTTAATGTTTTAGCTCGGGCCTTATTAAGGATGTCCTTCAAAGTAATAGGCTTTCATTAGTTAAAAATTGACTTTACGTTAATCTATGGTATAGTTAATTATACGAGTTTCTCTTTGACTGTTAACCGTAATGCGTTTAACATTGTTTGCAAGTATTTTTGGAATGCGAGAGAATAATTACGTGTATATTATTATGACAACTTTCTGCATAATAGTTGGAAGTACTGGAATTTAGTATAACACTTCCAACATAAGTATCTCGTTTATTATAAAAGATGAAGGTTTGCATAAACTAAATGAATTATTCATTAACCTTTTAGGGGTTAAATTCACCAAATCCCAAATCTTCTTTCAGAAGCTATACTGACTAACATAGATATGTCAGGTTTCTTTTTCATTAGGCATTCTTGTATCGTAATCAATATATACACTCAGCGAAATTTCTTTCTTCCTCTATAAACATTTAGCAACCTTATGAGTTGGGAATTACTTAGAATTACATTACAAAACGTAAATAAATAGCAGAGACACAATTTTGTCAATATCACAACTGTTAGATGTGTAGAGGAGGCACCTGCCGCATGAACCTATAAATACGAGGTAAATTTCATAGAGTTAGGCAGACATCCTACGAAATCAGCCAGTACCTTTTAGTATAAAAAGCTTCTAAACATCTTTATTTATTGTTAAATATATGTATTATCGAAGCATGGATGTCAGTTAATAAAACTGCCCTGGGGTAAATTGCTATCCTAGGAAAGAAAAACAAAAATGAATTGTTATCAAGAGGTAAGGTTTTCAAACCAAGCCATAGCTAACAAAATAGGACGACCCCATCATCTCATCAACAATTTTATAAAGTTAAGCAATTCCTACGGCAAAAATCGCGGTAAGAGGCTCGAAGGCAGCGTTTATCGATATTTCGGTTGGCCTCTTCCGGTAATGTAACCGCCCAAGATATAAAATATAATTTAAATCATTGATAATAAACAGACGTATGCAGCGAATCTTATCCGGCAGTAAACGTTTTCGGTGGCTCAAAAAGTTTTCACAACTACCCTTAAGCGAGACACATACCAGGTGTTTGCATAGGTTTTTTTTCCAGTTTTTTGCTAAAAAGAAACACGTAAATATTGGTCCTTGGCTTCTACACATTTCACCCATATTTCAGGTAATTTATGGATACCATGCCAGAAAAACTGTTTGCCTTTTACGGCAAACTATTCGTCGAGCCATTTTCCAACTTCCTCGAAGTTGCTAAAGTACTGCTCTGTGAACGCGTGCCCCATTGATACGAAGAGATGATTGCCAGAGGGTGCCAGGTCTGGGGAGTACGGCGGGTGCGGCAGGATGTCCCATCCAAGTGATTTCAAAATGTCTTTCACTGGTTTTGCTGTCTAAGACGACATATTATCGTGTAACAAAATCACTTTGCCATGTCTTCTGGCCTATTCCGGTCGTCTTTCGATTAATGTGTGGTTTAAATTAATCATTTCTTAGCGATAGCATTGCGTATTAATGATTTCGCTGGGCTTCAAGAGTTCACAATACCCAATACCACTCAGCTCCCACCAGATATAGAGCATGGTTTTTTGGCCGAAGCGATTTGTCGTTGGTGTTGAAGCATCGGCTTCGCCAAGTAAAAGCCATGATTTTTCCGCTTCAGGTTTTTAAAAGAAATCCATTTTTCATCACCCCAATTCGATACAAAAATGATTTCCTTTCGTGGCGCTAAAGCAGCATTTTACAGGTGACTGCGATTTTCTATTTGACGTTCATCGTGTGGGACCCATTTCTTGTGACACATGTAATGCTTCTGCTAATTGCCGTTGAGTTTGAGTTGGGTCATCACCCAATAACTCCTGCAATTCCTCGTCTTCGCATTTTTGTGGTCTACCAAAGCGCTCACTGTCTTTCACATTGAAATCACCACTTTTAAATTGTTGCAACCATATCTTACATGTTTTAATCGATGGAGCAACAATCTTTTTCTTTTGATAAGCAAAGTAATGCGTTCTGCAAATGTTCTTTTTCAGGCACAAAACTCGACATGATCATTGACAAAGACCCTAGTTTTTGGCGGACTCGAATTTGTGTTTGTAGTTTAAATCTCAGACAAACAAAATGAAATATTTGTCAAATTAATATGATCTTGGAAGGATATTCTTATTTCAACATTAACCAAATTGCTATACAGGAACAAGACCCCAATATTTGAAGTTATTTTGAGTAGAGGATGGTAACACTCACTATTAAGTTTAGAAAGAATTATGAAGTTTTTATGTATTTATTTTATTTACTAGTTTTAAGTAAATGGACCTATAAAAATTTCGCTGTTTTAAGTTACTATTATTGCAAATATTCTCTTTATAGAATGCAATACATTTTTTTAATGTCATTTTCTCTTACGTTTGCTTTTTTTGTAGCTTAGCATTAACTTCGATGCATAATTTGCCGAGGATATATCGGGAGAACTGAATATTCTCTTCAAAAGTTCATATCGAATTATAGAAATATTGCTGAGCATACATACAGTAGCGACCACATAAATAGCACAGGCATCTCATTTAATTTGAATTTACCGTTCAAGCTGTTCCCGTTTAAGTTTTTATTAAACTACCGTGGGAGTCCCCGAGAAGGTTGCGTGTACTTCCCCTAGCTACGTATTCCAGAACAATAATACAGCATTCAATGAAAAAAAATGTTAGTTTCCCTTTTCTAGTAGGCACACAAATAGCATAGTTGGCAGTTCTGATGTGCAATCTTATTATAGTGTTCCGGTTCGACTTATTTTTTACCAAAAGGTGTACTTACCATTGTTAAAATTAACGTGTTATTAATAAAAAAAAATTTAGGCGTCAGTATAATGGGAGGAGGAAAACATTGCACGCCAGAGGAAAGAGAGTTAATTTGCACCATAAAAGAGGAGGGCACGTCAATTTCAGAGATATCACGAACATTAAATTGTTCACGTAAATTAATACAAAATGGGATAAAGCATATTCAGGCGGAAACAATAAAGAGAAAATTAGGTCTCGCAAAATAACCTTACGACATGACAACCTTATTTATCAATTAAGTCAAGAAGATCCTCTTCGCACCGCTACACAAATAAAAACCGAATTTTATAAACAATTTGATATTGATATCTTGGGGTGAACAATACGACGTCGGCTGAAGGAATTTAACTTACATGGGTGTGTTGCAATACGAAAGCCACTCGTGTCAAATAAAAACGGCGTCAAAGAAGATTGCAGTTTGCGAAAATGATGATAGAGATGATAATGAGAGCAAATATAACCGGCGTGGGTCTGACGGCAAAATTTATGTGCGACGCTCCATCTATCAAAGATTCAACTCTAGGTACACTATAAAAACATTGAAACATGGTGGAGGAAATGTTATGGTATAGATTTTCTATGTCATGGCGTGGTGTAGGGCCTATTTTCGGATTTGCAGGAAAAATGGATAAGTATGTATATCACAGTATTTTAGAAAACATGATGGAAGCATTTGCTAATGAATTTCTTCCAGTGACCTGGAGTGTAATGCGCGACAATGATCCCAAATATACGGCGAGGTTCGTAAAATAGTGACTAGAACAGAAACAGATCCGAGTGTTAGGATGGCCTGCACAAAGCCCTGATTTAAACCCCATAGAAAATCTATGGGAGGATGTTGAGGTTGTTATTAAACTCTAAATCTTCAGCGACATTAAACGAATTATGGAATACTTCTGGAGAAGCCTGGCATAATATTCCTCTTGAGAGATGTAAAGAATTAGTTGAAAGTGTTCATAGAAGATGTGTACCAGTGTTGGTTACTAAAGGGTTCCAACAAAATATTAAATGTAAAACCAAAAAAGAATTAAAAAAAAAGAAATAGTATAACATGTCGTTATTGCTATTAAGTGTGCTATTTCCTATACCCACTTAAAAAATAATACATTTATTTTTTTGATTTGTTTATCTTGAAATTTGTTAAGCTAAGTTAACGCTTAGCCACCTCAGTGACCGCAGCGGATTTTTGTTTTTGTTTATCTTACCCTCACTTTAATATCACGGATCCGCTTTCTCGTTACCATCAAGTGAGTTCATTGCCAGTATGCTCCAAAAAGTTGAAGTCGATATTTGTTTCGGGGCGCAATAAAACCGCGGCTAAAGTTATGAAGCGGTCACAGGGACTGATCTACGGTGCTAACGCTAGTATTTGAGTTGCTCTTTTTGCACAAGATAATGAGTAAAAATCCTACCACATCCAAAACAGTTCGGTGAGGCGATCCTGATCATGAGAGCACTATATTAGCATGCTATGATAGACGCAGAAGGTGGACATATTAGTGACCAAAACAGTGTAAATGAGGGCAGTTATGCAGAAAGTGAACATGAAACAGACTCAGAAGTTGAATTTAGTGAGGGAGAAGAAACAGAAGAAACTAATTAATGAACTGTTGGACGAAACTGAAACTAGCTGCGGCACTTCTCAAAACAATGTAAAATTCTTTTATGGGAAAAATTGCTATATGCAGAAGCACAATATCGTTATACAACTTCCAGGGTTGCGACGATCGGCCAGATTAGTAGAAATATAGCTGATGCAATTACTTGCTGGAATCTCTTATTTACGGCAGATCTGCTATAAGTCGTACTGCAGTGGACAAATGTAATATTATACACCATCAGAACGAAATATACATATAAAAGTACTCAAAGATCTGAATTGCACAATATTATGTAGACAAGATTGAGCGGGAGTTCTAGAAGAAAAACGAAAAACATGTTGCAATTGTTCTTCTAGAATTAAAAGAAAAAACTTTTATGTGTGTAAAATTTGCCGCATGCCTATATGTTTAGCATGTGCGTCAAAAATTTGTAAAAATCGTAAACACAATCTTTGTGTATTTGATCCTCTAAAATTTTTTATTTGTTTTAGGTTATTTCTTATATTATTGGTTTTTTTTAATCGCATGATCATTTATTGTTAAGAATCTGTTCTTATTTTCGTATAGAATATTACTAAAGAATAATTCTATCGTTCGTGTTAAAAACAGAGCAAAATATGATATTTACGGATTTTCTGCTTGGTTTATGTTAATTAAAGAGCGAACTGTGTTAAAAGACATCTTGCGTTTTATTTTAGGGCGCACTCAATTCAATAAGAATATTCCCAATGGGTAAAAAAATATATTTTGGTAATTAAAGTTTGTTTATTATATGCGGTCATCAAGACCGCACAACGGTGAAGACGTTACAATATTTACACTACGGTGGTTAAGGGTTAAATAAATCACTAGTTAACATTTACAAATTTATCAATTCATCCATATCACCTGTGCTGTCTATATGGTCGTCACTGTAGATATATTTATAGAAATGGTGTTGCTAAATAGACATTATCATTTTAAGTACATAAAGCTTAGACTTACAAATCGTTTTAATCCAGCCGAACCTGTATCTTTTATAATAAGCGATATGCCTCCGTGCCGGAAACCTTATCTGTGACAGTCTGTACAGTATATTTACAGTTCATGATATCTATGTGATTCATGATGAAGTATATGAAACAATTACTTTATTTTTTCAGGCGTAAGAGATGGAATTACAAAACATTATTATTTTGAATTATCGTTTTATCTTTTTCGAGCTTATATATTGCTTAATGCTATCTCAAAGACAGATGCCATTAAAAAGAAACTATATTTAAAATACTCACAATCTGTTTCATGTTTATTAAAAATCGATTTAGGCTTCCACGACGTATTGTAAATAGCACTTTTTTAGAAACTAACTCAAACGGTAACCGTCACGTATTCTTTTATATAGAGAAATCCCTCGGGGTCCGAAAATATTTCTTAACGATTCTCGTTGGTCGATTTTTATCATTCGAAAAACAGGATGCGGCCCCACGGCGACCATTCTGCCGAAGCCGCCGGTTTCTTGCCTAAATTGTGTCGCATGCAGAAAAGATTCCATTCTTAATCGCGTTTTTATGACAGTATCATTAGACGACGCGATACTGTATACATGTATTACCTTTCTCAAAAATCGCTTCTATACCTTATAGCGCTATACGAGGGCGACCTGAAATGTTTCCGGAATCGACAAAAAAACGCGGTATTGGTGTGGTTTTTTATTTTTATATTTCGATGCAGTCTCTTCGAAGATCAATATACTTTTTCAAGCGGTGCTCTAGTTTCTTCAAGCCATCGGAAAAGTAGGATATTTCGAGGTCTGCAAAATAGCCATCTGTAGCGGCGATGATCTCTTCATTTGAGGCAAATCTCTTTCCTCCCAGCGATTTTTTCAGGTTTAGGAATAGGAAATAGTCGCTGGGGACTAAATCCGGTGAATATGGAGAATAGGTGACTTCATAGCGCAACTCATTCAATTTGGACACGACGACGCGTGTTGAATGAGGCGGTACATTGTCGTGGCGGAACAGCACCTTTTTTCCGCTGCAGACGAGACCATTTCTCCTTCAATACTGCATCGTGTGGGGTCAATAAATCGCTGTCGTATTGCCCTGTGATCGTCCTTCCCTTCTGCAGATACTCGATAAGGATTCCACCTCGAGAATCCCAAAATAATGATCGCCATAATCTTTCCGGTCAATGGAATGGCCTTTGCTTTCTTCGGAGCCGATTCGTCCGGAAAAGTCCACTGCTTCGACTGTTTCTTGGAACAAACGCGGTACCCATCGCACCTAAAGCTTTTTCATGCTCAAAATTTCGTCTAGGATATGACCAACGCGTTCTTCTGAGATGCCTGTTGTTTATGCTTTCTCTTTCAGTTTTAATCGACATCATGAATCTTGTCGAACATTTGTTGGTAGCGGTTTTTGCGCGTCCACTACGTGGTTCGTCACTTGTGCTTGTGTGGCCACGTTTGAACTCGCTCACCCAGAAGCTGATGGTCGAAAATGATGGAGTACATCCGCCATAAATCTCTAGCAAAATATTTCTAATCTCCGTGGCCCATTTCCCAGCCATTCATAAGCGTTTTATCACTGCACGAAATTCGATTTTATTTATTTTTGTGAAACCGCCGGACCTGCTACACAAAATTCACTCTTTAAACAACAACTATTGACAGTAGACGTTGCCATAAAAGAGGCTGCCCTTGCCGACGAACGAAACCACTTCAACCTTCATTCGCCATCTCTTGCCGATTCCGGAAACATTTCAGGTCGCCCTCGTATGTTGCATATAATGCACGCCGAGTAAATTATATCCGGATGATGAAGCTAATAATTTCTTCGGCGTTGGATATTAAAATCCCCATCCGCTCTATCCCTTTTTCCTTTGCGTTTAAATTATGCTAAATGTTCTGATCGCAAACCCTACCTTCTTTTATCCGCATCAAATTCTCTGTCTCCCTTACTACACCGAACTGATCAGACTATTAAAAATTTATTTCTCTTGTATTGCAGGTAGGTGAGAGCAACCCGTAACCAATCTTATTGTGTTTTCGCCTTTCATTTGAGAAGATTTGCATCACCAGGCAAGTACGAAATAAAAATTATTGTCTTTTGTGTAGGTTAAATGCACTACGTCTGGCCCATTAAACGTTGTGGAGAGTAAATTTACGAAAATAGAATCCGGGGTCGAGAAGAAGATTTAAATGATTCATCGTATCGTATTAAAACTGGTTTTAATTTAATCTTGTCTATATTACTCTCGCTCAACGTTATATATGCATTTGAGAAATCTCTTGACGTTTTTGGGCAATGATTTGTAGGCACACAATCTGTAGTTGATGTTCGCGCAGTATTCTGTAAGATTATAGTTGTAGATAGTTATGGTTTTGCTTATAAATAAGCTGTTCTAAACGAATTCTAAGGTGCAAACCATCTAAAATGTAATTTGTTTCAACAAGCAGTTCTAGCTCAGATCCTAAGTAATAAAATTCGCTCTGTATTCCCCAAAATCACTTATTAATCACTATAAACATCGCCAATAAATATACACTACCCGTCATAAGTTTGATGACACTATATAATATAAAATAAACTAGACAGGTAATGTTTGCGAGAAATTTATTAAAGAGATAAACTTTGGTCATTAACTTACGGTGTTTTATTGGCGAAATATTGCACTCTAATAAAATGCATACTGTTATAATTAGAAACTAGATTATATGTAGAGTGCATGTATTCTATTTTTTTGCATATGCATAAAAATGCCTAGATATGCAATTTGTGCTATCATTAATTAACGCTGATTAACTTAATCGGAGGCACACATCTACTATCTATATATATTTTGCAAGTAATCCGGTCTGTAGTTGTACTGGTTCATCAAAATTTGCTTTAATAATTATCTGACAGATACGCGGCAAATACGATCCGTCCGTAGCAGGTGCCTACAAACTTGTTGCCGTAAGAGCCACACCGACTCCTTCGCTAAGTTCCAAGGGCCAACCTCATCATACCAACATAGTTTTGAATTACACGCAAATTTCAATTACGTAGCATTCCACATGCAGATCATTGCAGAAAGCTGCTTCGCCAGTTGATTCCTTAGGCGCATGAGATTACCGATGTATCACGTGCCTCTGTATACGCCCCTGGTGCAGCACCGGCTTTGCGAACCTTACTTATAAATAAATGATTCTAAGGAAAATGTACTTCTATTAGTAGCTAACACGGGAGAACAAGATAATATTGTTGAGATGATAGTTTTACTTTTCAAACTGAAATTCTAGTTATTTGGGATTGTGTCAGCAACTTGACGATGACGAAAACAGTAACCAAGCCATCATTTACAAAATTAAACATGAATTTAGATGAATCTAAAGAGTATTTCAAGATGACTATTTTTCGTGTCGCTTAGTGTACAGTCGAGTTTACTAGAAATTTATACCTATGTTTGAATAAATGAACGTAAATTTACTTTTTTAACCAAATCAAAATTACCAGTTTCATGTTTTATATGAGTCTTGTCGCAAACTTATGTAAGCAAAGACGAAATTCATCAAAAATGCATAGAAAACAATATCTAATACAATAATAATGCTGCTAAATACAGCTACTCATGCTATTGGTGGAATCGTTCATGGAAAGACAATGTAAGCAGAGAAAAAGACGCTAATACACGGACCTGTTTCTGGCTACCTGGCGTCATCAGCATGGTTTCGAACTCAACACATTGTAGTTCCCTCTCGGCTATACATCTAAATTAACAGCCTACGTGAGCATCCTTGGCACTATGTAGTGCCAGAAGAATAACACACTTGTCTGCCGGTTCAAAGCGGGTACAGTTTCCTAACCCTTCTCCCAAACAGCTCATAGTAAACCTGAGGGATCATTCACATGTGCAATAGCCCATGCACTCTGGGTGCGCGCCCTTTCTGGTTTAACAGTCTATGAACTAGGAAACCCGTTTGTTTCCCTGTATTTGGATTGTCAGACAAGGGTGCTATTCTTGAGGCATTAGATAGCGCCAAAAATGCTTAGTCACTTAGTCTGTTAATTTAGATAAGGTGATACCAGCGTTGAAAGGTTGCGCGAAACCACGCTGATGACGCCGGGTAGGGTCACACATATCCGTGACTTAGCGCATTTTGTGTCCTCATATTTTCCTTCCCGTGAAAGATTCCACCAGCATCATGAGTAGCTGTTTTTAGCATTATTGTATTAAGTACGTAATTATTATAAACATTTTGCAGTGATAACTTCATTGGCTCTCTTGGTTACTGTATTCTACAAACTGTAGCAATAGTTTTATGAAAATATCCGAAAATTCAACTTGGCTTTTTTTCCGGCTTATTCTATGGATTATTTAAGAGTAATGCAACGCAGATTGTATTCGTGAGAAGTATATCGTTTACTTGCTTAATTACTACAATAATATCTAATTCCAAAAAGGAGCTCATTTTTAAAATTTGATTATTGAAACAATTACATTTTTTGAATCTGTTAACAATTCTAGACCTGTGAATGTTAGGTAGATGAAATATCTTTGCCAAAGCACTAAATAACTTTGATTCGAAAAAATAAGCATCATTTGCGTACTAGGTGGCGTCTCTGATTAATCTTGCAATGACGCCACAAAAACAATGCTTACGTCTTAACAAAACCATTGTTTTAAAAAGTATCTTCTACTACTACTGAAGGAATTTGTGAGAACAAAAAGATTTCAGAGAAATTTATGTTTATTTTGATGTAGTATACTTACAAAAAATTGCACGTATTATCTTAAAAATTAGGAATTGTATTTGTCATTGTTGGATGTTTTTTTGCTTAGCCTGTGAAAGGATGACCATTAAGTACTAGCATTTTACGGTTCAATTCTTTTTAATATCGCCTTACTGGCTATTCTTTGGAAAGAATTAATCAATCACATCACGACAAAGGAACATTAGGAACTTTATCCTGTAACATTCAAGCTTTTGAAATCAAGCATTTTTAGTTTATGAGGTGGTTCTAATCAGAATAGTAGAGCATCGCTGTTACCCTGTTGTATCTATAGCAAAACGTTAATATTCACATTTAGCTTGATACTTCCAGCGGTCTTTCTTCCCAAACTCTAAAGATTTTTAACCCTTAACTTTTCCTATGGCTCTCCTTTATTAAATCCGCTGCTTTTTCGGCTATCATATATACCGTCCCCATAATAGGACCTCTAGGGATCACCGGTATAACGGAAGCATCAACGACCCTCAGGTTACGCACTCCATACACTTGAAGTTTTGGATTAACCACAGCATTCTGGTCCTGCTTAGGCCCCATCTTGCAGGTTCCGCAAAAATCGTGCATGCTAAACGTTAGCTCTTTGAGAATGCATTCCCAGTAAGCATCTGGTTCGTGTTCTACAAATCCACAGCTTTCCGGTGCCAGTTTTTGGACATCGACGTCGACATCTTCCAAGTCGAGGGTAGCACTGCTATTGACAAATAATTTAATCGCGTTTATTAGTTGTACTTTATCGTTCTCATGTTCGAAATAGTTCGGATATATGCCAAGGTGGCCGTCGAAATGTCTACTACTTAACAGTATTCTGCCTCTACTAGCGGGTTGCAACAGTAATGGTATTGCCATCAAGGCTTGCTGTTCCTTTAGCTCTTTGAATACGTGTCGGTACTCCTCGTCGTCTATTCCTATTTCTTGGGATAGCGATGGGTCCGTGTAAGGTGAGGCATCCATGTAAATGAAGGCTACGTTCGGATCAGCAGACTTCCTTGTGGTTTCCGTGTGATGCAGTGATATTAGTTCGATTCCTCCGGGAATTGATAAGAGGCTACGTCCCTTGGTGACCATGTACTTTTTCGCTTCACCGCTGGTGAATATGATATCCGGGTTGAAGATTGGCTTCAGGTCCGTTTGAAGAACAATACCGACACAGCCTACGTGATCCATTAAATTGAATCTGGAAGATGAAGCAATTCATGCACTTAATTTTTGTTGAAATTGTTAAATATATACTTAACAGATAATCAAGCCAAGTATGTATCCTTAACATGTGCTATTCACAGGTGTAGCAGTAACTCCACTCCACACAAATTAATTAATTATTTGGAACGCAGCGTTTCGAGAGCACGTAGACTCTGATTGTCAACCGTGTTACCCAATGAATGTGAAAAACTATATCACACATGCACATTATTTTCTACGCAGGCTCTAAAATTATAAAACATATGACTATTTACAATCTACTAGGTGGTCTAATATCTGGTATGTGCCTATTTTCAGGAAAGGATGGACCGAAAGCGAACCGTATCTCTAGCAGAGCCTATGGTAATAAATCAATCAGACTCGAGTGTGCAATTGGGGGTGGTTCAATCATCAATTACGTTTAATAACAAAAAAATAATTGCTAACAAATTAGAAACTAATATAGTCGAACACCGATATTATACGAAGAACGTATTGTACCATTTCTTTTCTAACAATTAAAACATGTATAAAGCTATCTTTCCAGATCATATAGAAATGCTTACAAAGCTTTGTTCCTGTTATTCTAGCAAGGATGACACCACAACAGTTTTTATAAGGATACAAACTATTAAAAAATCACAAAGTTGTTATGAACATCGTTATAATTCAACATGTTTGAAAATAACATCCATGTTATTCTTTATAACAGAGAGGATACATACTTGACCTGAATGGCAAATATTGGGTATCTAAACTATCTGTTGGTGTTATTGAAGCTGCATAGTCCATGGGACAAAGAAGCGCTCTAGTATAGTTAATATTTGTCACCAACAAGAATGATTCCTGGAAATACTTTTAAAATGTCAAAGCTTCTTATTTGCAGCCTGAATAATTTGATGAAACAAAACTGCTGCAAGCTTTATTTTGATATGGAAATATCAAAGCTTGGTTGTTTTTTTTTTTTTTTAATAATTTGGCGCATAATTCATGGATTTTATGGAACAGGTGTGGAACTTAAAAGTTTTTTTTCTAAGTAACCGTAAGCAAGTAGTTAAATAGAATAGCGAAGTAAGTCATGTGAAGAGTATTGCTTTCGGAGTACTACAGGATACTATTCTGGGCCCTTTGTTTTTCTGTCATATTTATCAATGATTTACCTTTCAATATTGGGAACTGTTTTACTCTGGCAACTTAATATACAGATGCCACACCCCTAGTGTCCTTTGCATCGAATGAAGAAGAATTAGTTTAGCTTTAGTTAGAATTAGTAATTAGTTAAATGAACTGACTAGTTAGTTCATCTTTGATCACTACCCAAACGAAAGTGTCCAGAAGATGACTGAGATCTTGTCGAAACGTCGACCTAGTCGAAACGGTTTTCTTCGGGACCAATAGCACATGCGGCCTGAAACCCGGGAATATTATTTCATGTACCGTGACATGATATATGTGTCACATATGTATCAGGTAACCAAATAAATTCGTACGGTTTTTGTATACAGCAGAGTGCCGTGAATACTTTTTAAGTTGTCGATCGATAGAACTTGCTTGTTATCTGTCATCTACTTTAGTATGGATCCTTCTTTTGCCCTTAATTCCTAATTTGAATACTTGAAAATAATAATACAACTTTAATTCTCTGCTAACGTTTAACTTCGTATGGGCTTGCCCTTTAGCCATTTACAAAGATAAACTTCATCTGGACTTTGAAAAAGTTACAATATACACTGGGGTGACAGAAGAAAATAGAAACCAGGTAAAGCGGTATAAATATGTAAACAGCTAAATTCTAAGAACGAATTAAGAACTTTCTCTTGTCATTAGGGTAGGGGTAGATGTATCGGAAGGAATTCGTCATAGTTTAGTATCGTTACAACTATGCCTCGCTTACAAAGTTCAAGTGATATTAGCGACTTCGCCCGGGGTCGCATCGTTGGCCAGAGTGAACGCGGCGCTTCGCAACGTGAAATAAGTAAATTTTTAAATATTCCGTTGTCCACAGTTAACCGTGTGATTACACAATTTAAACGCAAGGAAACAACAACAGTGGAGCCGAGACCAGGTCGTGCCGGATCTTCTGAAAGAAGTGAAAGTGTGCTTGTGCGCGAAGTGTTAAGAGAACCGCGAAAAAGTACAGCTGAGCTTGCGGCAACTTCACAGAAAAGTCAGCGCACCGTTCTGCGATACCTCCACAGTGTGGGGATGTATAAAAGGGTGGCAAAGAAAAAACCTCTCCTTACGGCGTTTCAAAAACGGCGCCGAATGGCTTGGGCAATCGAAATGCGAACGAAGCCCGAAGAGTTTTGGCGGTCTGTCATTTTTTCAGACGAAAGCAGATACTGCCAATTCAGTGATAGTGGTCGTATGTGGGTATGGAGACGTTCGTTACAGCAACTGGACGACAAATTTTTGCATCAGACGGTGAAATACGGCGGTGTGAACATCATGGTGTGGGGCGCGATATGGTATGGTGGAAGATCGCAATTAGTAATCTGCGACGGAAATATAAATGTGGCAAAATATATCCAAATATTAACAGAAGGACTACTACCGATATTCGACAACGCCATTTTATCTAAAGAAGACGCCACTTTTATGGAGGATGGAGCACCCTGCCACAAAGCAAGAACAACAACCACATGGAAAGAGGAACAGGGGATTCGGATTTTACCATGGCCAGGCCAATCACCAGACATGAATCCGATAGAGAATGTTTGGCACATAATCCAGACAAATATGGCGAAACGACCCCGAGAACTCAGCAATAAGGAAGAACTCGTGGCAGCTGTTACAGAAGAGTGGTTAAATATTCCAGAAGACACCATTAATCATTTAATAGATTCTATACCACGACGACTCGCAGAACTTCACGCAAGTAAAGGTGGATCGACAAAATATTAGTCTAATTTAAAAATTTTAAAATATTTTGTATATATAACGAGAATAGTATCTTTTTTTAATTAGTAGGTGTCTATTTTATTCTGCCACCCTAGTGTATATTCTAATTCATGAATATTCGTATACGTACCCAACGTCCAAGTTCTTCTTCACTTTTATTCCAAGCTCGTCTAAATGCAACTTAGGCCCAATTCCCGACAACATTAGCAATTTGGGCGTCCCAATTGCTCCAGCCGATAGAATTACCTCTTTCTTGGCATATATCTTAGCTGTCCACGTATACATATAATTGTCGGAAACTTTCTCCATCTGAACACCAATGGCTTTCATTTCTTTGGAGTTTATCAGCACTTGTGTTACGGAAGCGTTCTTCAAAATGAATAAATTCTTTCTTCCCGCTATAGGATGGATATACCCTCTGTTACTGCTTTGCCTAACGCCCATCGATGAAGTGAGCAATGGCGGAAACGCCCATACGTTGGTATTGTGCCCCGTTTTCTGCGAATCCATTTTTCGCACGGCTTCTATTAATTCTTCCGCTAGTTCGGTACGGTATGGAGCATATTCGAGCGTAATACGTCCATTTTTTCCGAAGTGACGTTTCTTAGGACGTCTTCCGGTGAAATTTTCAACTTTCTGGAAGTACGGCAGCACGTCTCGGTAGGACCAGCCTTTGTTACCCATCTCGGCCCATCGGTCAAAGTCTGTATCACGCCCTCGTGTGTAGATCATGTAGTTGAGAACTGAAGATCCGCCCATGACTTTACCGGCGTGAACTGGGCAGCTGTAATCTTCGTATGATTGACAGTATCTTGAATTCTGTTGTGTGTAATAAAACCAGTCGCTTTCGCTACATTTTAAATGATGCACCGCCATGGGTACGTCCATGTGCTCTTCTTCTTCGTGTCCTGTAGATGTGAGAAGATGGTTAAATGGATTAATACGAAAGTGGTAATTATTTAGAGCATATACACTATACTATTCATAAGTTTGATCGCACTATACAGAGCAAAAAATAAATGGAACTGGACAGATAATATTTGCGACAAATTTATTAAACAATCTTTACTCATTAAATTAAAAGGCTTTATTCACAAAATAGTACATTCTAATAAAGTACATGCTGTTATAATGTTTCTTCAAAGCAACCCCCGTTTGCGCGAACTTTTGCCCAACATAGTCTTTTCCGTTTGTGTATAGAACTTAACCGTGGTTTTCTTAGTGCTATACCACCCCGCAGCTTGGGTTTCATTAGACACCGTTCTACTGTCGACAGACTTACTGGCTGGCGACTTTGTAAATTCAACTGTTCCGTTATTTGCGGTGCAACAAGGCGGCAATCTCTTAGGCAAATCATTCATATGTATTGATCGTCCCGTTCCGGCGTTAATCTGGGTTTCCCACTTCGCTTTCTGCTGTGAAGCCTACCCGTGTCTCTCTTTCTTTTAATTGTCCTACGCACACAACACTCAGAAGGTTGTCGAGTAATTTCTCTATTTGATAATTTTATATTGGGTTAAATGTATATTCTGGTGCGCGTTTCAATATCCAATTCTTTCATTCCTTCCTTTGTTTTTGGCATATCTTCGATCAAATAAACTATTAATATGGATCTTCCTAATGCAATCGCAAACGTCTCCAGTATCTCAGCAATACACTGGTTACATGGTTGGACATGAATGATTCAGTACCCCTCCCAAATTCTATTTCATAGCGCATTAATATCTACTTTACTGTTAACTATTAACAAATTATTGCTTTATTGCCATCATAAGATTTAATACAGGAATACATTGTTTTCGTGGTTGAGTAAATTTTGTAAATAAACCTTATTATTATGGAGATATACTACAAAACATAGATTGCAAATGTCATTCTAAGTATACTAGTATTAATTTCCCTAAATATTTTTAAAATGGTTCTAAGTGCAAGATGATGCGGACCCATGCTAATGCGTGCTACAATAATCACGTAGACAGAGATGGATATTGAGATAGAAGAGTTGCCGCTATGTGAAATTAAGTAGTGACTCAATACAGTTAAGACACTTGAATCATTGCTTTACTCTAATTTTTCGCTACATTTAAAACATTTACATTATTTCGTCCCATTATTTAGGAATTTTTGTGTTGTATTATTTTATCGGTGTTTGTATTTATAAAAAATCTTATATAAAGGTAAGCTTTTATATCAATAATTTGTTGTACTTTTATTTATAATTTTTATGAAATTAATTTGGAAAAATATTGAATTGTTGTAAAAGGTTACCCAATAAACAAGCACGTCAGGTTATGTTTCAATTCAAAAAACGTCGACTTTTTTAATCGTAAAAATGTGTACTTTTGAAACTAACATGACTTCTATGTGGTGATTTGATACGCATATACACTACCGTCCATAAGTTCGGAAGCATGGTGGTCACACCTGACTTCTGGAGCTGAAGATAACACCCAACGATGAACAAATGTTTCTGTTACTACCATCAAAAAGCAATTATTAGCGGTGGTTTAAAGGGATTCACCGGCCGCAAAAAAGAACTCTTTTTAAAAGGCGTCCATAAAGAGAAACGATTCACATGGGCAAGAGAACGTGCAAACAGGTCACTGCATAATTGGAACGCACTCTTAGGAACCGACGTGTCCAAATTTCAGTTATTTGGTACTCAACGGAGAGTTTTTGTTCGTCGGTGACCAGGGGAAAGCGCTGCCGTCCGTCGAACACGGAAGTGATGGTGTTATGGTTTGGGGTAGTTTTGCTAGAAAAATTACGGGTGATTTAGTTAAAATTAGTGGTACAATGCGGAGAGTCGTTTGTGTTCTAGCAAAGCAATGGCCCCAAACATACAGTTCGAAGCTGTTAAAACAGTATCCTCAAAGGCGGGGACATATGCTTCATATAGCTCTTATGAGATGAGGTTGGTCGAAGGACTACGCAGCGGCAACCTCAGAACACCCAATACCTATGGGAATACTTACAGAAAGCATGGCAACAAAAACTGCTTCGAAGAATGCCCAAAATTTATACAGCGGTTATCAAAGCCAAAATAAACTTACGAGAAATATAAAACACATAAATATTATTATGTTTGAATTGGTTATGTTGTATAAATTCCTTAATAATCACAATAAAATTTTACTGTATCCGCGACTTTTTTTGTATAATCCGTTGCTGCTTTCAAACTTTTTGCCGGCAGTGTATATAAATACCTATAACGTTTGAGCGCTAAGTTTTCTAATTCCGGACATTGTAGCTGTATCAAAATGAAGGCCAACATTATGTAATTCGGGTTAACGACTCGCAAATACTATTATCTGAGAACAAATAAGTATAAACTACAAAACTGCTTATGGCATCGAAGTTAATATTATTAAATAACTGATTAACTTCAAGGACATTAATTAACAATATAACAGCCATTGCTTACATCAACTATGACATATAATTTGTAACCTATTTCAATTTCGGAAACAAACAAATGTTTGGCACAGCATTTCTTTCTTAAAACCTATAACACCCTGTATCATAATTACAATTCGTTGCGATGTGTATGAATAGCGTACCCGATAAAATTGCTAACGGATCTCTCATACCACTTCCACTACCTTTCTGCTAATGAAAAGGTTACCAGCTCTGTGCATAAAATACGTTGTCCACATATTTGAGTGAAGTAATGGGCATTAGGCACAGCAGCATCTATTCAACTATTAAAATAATCAATGTACACATTTACCTGCTTCTATAAGAAGAACCTTCCACTTCGGGTTCTCGGTCAATCTATTGGCTAAGACGCACCCGGCGGTTCCTGCACCAACAATAATAAAATCATAGTCAATATTTACTTCCTCTGTACTTGGTGGTTCGTCCATCAGGATATTAGGAGCACGAAAAAAGATTTCTTCAATGATTTCGAGGTATTCAGACGTCCCGGTGACCGCAACAATATGCAAAATTATAACTAAAAGTTCTCTTATCAATAGGTGTAACATAGTGTGATCCATTACTAGGTTAGGTCTTTGTGTTTAGATAGAGAATTTTACGATTTAGTTGTTAGTAATATACTTGAACAGGCTTACTTATAAATACATGCATATCTTATAATAACCATCATGTGTCTTTCATCACTAAAGCAAAATAAAAAATTATTACTTTATGCCTTCATTTTATCATTACTGCATCGTCTACATAACAAAAGAGTATTGTTAATTATGTTTTTGTATTTTATCTCTTAAATATGTAATAAAATGGTGTTCGGGCGTAATCTAGCCATAAAACGAAAGAACTTCATTGCACTTTCTAGCACTAATTCACCTTGTACTTGCTTCTGCTAAACATATACTGCCGGCCATAAGTGTTTGCCCATCTTTTAAATATTACAAATCAAAAACTAATTATAAAATAAACCTTTATTCTACACTTCTACAAAGAACTGTAACAGTTATAAAAACGAATGCGCTTATCAATTTGTTAACAAGGATAATAATAAATTAATTTATTATTATCCTTGCGATTTGTCAATGTGTACATTTTTCGATTTTATTACTGCCGCACATAGTCTTGGCATTCTCTCTAGCAACTTTGCCAATATTAGGGGCTTTCTTTTCCTCTATGTATCTTATAGTTGCGTCCAAAGTAGTGTTGTCGAGTTTGGAGCAGATTTTCGTTCCTCCCACAAAAAGTCAATCGAATTGAAATCTGGATTTTGGTACGGTCACTTTATAATTTTCCCTCTGTGCTCCGGTTGTTCTAAATACTCTCGGCACATCTTTGTGGTGTGTTTTGGATCATTATTTTGCTAGAAGATGAAGTTTTCAACGATTACTCGTGTTCTAGATGGGATGGCATTCCTCTGTAAAATCTCTCTATAACCTCCTTTTCTAAGGATGTATTTTGACCAAATCGTCCACAGAGGTACGGCTAAAACAACCCCATATCATGAGTGATTGCTCTCCATGCTTTATTGTTGGTGTGATACAGGTACTACGGACAAATGTTCGTCCATCTGAACCAAAGGTGAGATATTTAGATTCGTCGGTTGAGAGCACTTTCTTCCAATCTTCCAACGTCCAGTCTTTATGTTCTCTTGCCTATGCTAGTCGATTAGTTTTGTTCGCTTTGTGTAATAACGGTTTCCATATAGCAATTCTACCGTACAAACTAGGCTGGCGAAAATGCCTTTTTACCGTGGTACCGCAAACTGGCTTTGGGCGCGAAATATTCGGCAGCAATTTGTGGCGCTGTTTTTCGTTTGGTTTTGATTACAGTTGGATGATCTTCTGCTGGAGTTCTTATTTTTAGCCGTCGGGGTCGCTCTTTATTGGATACACCGCCATTTCTTTCTTGCCGCCATTGCTTTAACGTTACCCGCTATTTTAAAACACATGGCACAAATTCTTCAGTATACACTGTTTGCAATAGAGCTGAATACAGACTAAACTTTTCATTATATTAAAAAGGCATGTGTCGTCTGTTTTTATATTTTATGTCGGCCGTGATAAACGTTTCCGAAAAATTCTTTATTTCGCACTTATTTTGATATGGTATTATAAAAATAATTAAAGAAATAATTAGCCAAAAACAAGTTTTATTTTCTAACAAAGTCTCCATCTACATACTAATACACTTATCCAATCGCTTTATCAATGCCTGCTGCATAAAAGTGTTCGGGTTGCCGTCTGAAGCACATGTATACAGCTCTCGTTGAACATCGTTATTACCTTCGAAATATTTGCTGCCAAGATACCTTTTGTTTGGATCAAACAGATGATAAGCGCTTAGAGCTAGGTCGGGACCGTAAGCCAGATGTTCAAGAAGTAATTTGCAATCCTCGCTTAAGTCAATCTGAACTGGACAAATTTCAACAACTTTCGACCGCCGTTCATAGAATTTCTCGACCCAGTTGTATACGGCTTTACGCGACAAACACTTTCACACAGTAAACAAGAGACATTTCCTTATGAATATTTTTTGCAGTAAGTCCCTTTGCCCATAAAAAGCCCACAAAAGAACGCTGCTTTTCCACAATACACTCTTAGAGCACGGTTGCCATTTTAAGACTGTCACTTGAGTATCATAAAGCTGGATTGTGCTGACATCGTGACAGATAGGGAAATAGTTCACTGCTATCTTCAGCTTTCCTAAAGCAGTTTGTTACTTATTCCTTCATGACACTCCCTCGTAGTTTCTTCAAATTATCTCCAATTATGCAAGTGGGTAAACACTTATGGCCGGTAGTGCAATAAAATAATCGCTTTGAAATTTTAACGGGCGATATTATGGATAGGGGGAATTTTTTACTAGAAATATTTCTAATTCCATGCTTGATCATACCGGGAACACATTTGAACTTTTTTTTTCTGGCAGAGCATCCCAGATATAATGGATTCTCCTAGGTGAATTTCTATTAATTATTTATTGAGTTATAGATTAAATATTTTCATCATATTCTATGCAAAAGTTAACAAATATTGGTTGAAAATACATCCCTATCCATGGTATATCGTTCGCCAAAATTTCAAAAGGATAGTTTCATTACTTTCAAAGATACATCTAACAAGTAGTCACCTTGAATGACTCTGTGTAGTTTACAACTTACGTAACTCTAACGGGCCTTCTCTAAAGAGAAACTATTCTAAAATAACCTTCATCTTGAACTTGCTTTTAAAAATGATGTAAGTTACATAATGCCCAAATACAGAATAAATCTTCCATGATCTCATTAATGCTGTACTAGGTAATTCTGAAGACTTAATAGTTTTTTATGTGTAAAATCCAAATAGTGTCTTGTCTGGAATAATTAAAAGACATTACCATATAATTTTCTGGTGATACGTTGCAGCACTTGAGGCTGCCATTAAAAATTTAGTTTTTGTTTTAGAGAATATAAGGTAAATTATACATGAAAACAGTGGTGTCAAACAAATGCGTACATTGTATGTTTTTAATAATTTAATTTAATAGTAAGTTTCACAATGTAAATTTTATTGTTTTTATGTCATTATTGTTACTACTTTTTGTAATTAAGCATTAAAAAACGCGAATCTATCTGTACATTTTAAACTAATTTTCATTCGATAATTACCTGTATTATTACCTGCAACAGTAGCTAAACTAAGCAGTATATTCTTTTAATAGTTATTACGTAAAAAGTTAATGGTATAAATGCAGAAATAATCAAGTAACATGTGCAATGATGATTGTAGTTGCAATAATATGCACTACTGTGCAAAAGAAAGAGGCACATGGGTATATATTTAAAAGTTTATGTAATGGTGAGAGTATAAAAATGTTTTTTAATATATTTTTAATTGTGATAATATTTACGATTATTTGAATCTAAATGCTATACCAACAGATAAATAAAAAAGAATAAAGAGAAATCGTAATCCTTTTGTAGTAATCAAGAATGCGATAAATAAACAGATAAGCAGGTATTCCGAAGGCAGGGTAATTTTCGGTATTTGTATTGAAAGGCAATAAAATTTATGGTTGGGTCTGTTTCTCTATGTTTATCGTTCATTGTAGTTTCCGAGTGTGAAGAGTTTTGTTGCATATAATAACAAGTTTTATGTTATATTCCTAACCGAAAAGATAATAGTGTATAAGCGAGTATATTTCGAAAGCCGGTGCTGCAAGTTGCGATACTGTGGTTGTATTGGGAAAAAAAGTGCCGCAAATATCGTTATTAAACAGAAATAAAGTTGTTGTTTTTCATCAATAAGGTTACAGCCACGCAGAGATCGCAAGGCGTATGAAGTGTTCTCGGTGCAGTGTACAAAAAACTTCTTAAAAATTTACCGAAACAGGCAACGTGGTGGATAAATTGAAGCCTGGATGGCCGAAAGAGCTTACCAGAGCAAACCCACACTTGTTAAAAATAAAAGTACGCGCGAACCTGTTGCGAAAGACCCATGTCAGCGCATACTTCGACTGTAAGGCGATTTTTGAAGAAATCGAGATTACATGGGTGTGTAGCTATCAGGATACCCCTTTTGCGACGAGGCAATGAAATAAAAGGCCTCAAATATGCTAAAGTTCATCAAAATTGGACAGATGATAAGTGAAGACAAGTATTTTGGGTCGACGAGTCTAAATTTCAATTACTTGAATCGAACAGGTGCCAGTATGTTCGACGACATGTTGGAGAAGCTCTTGGGAGTACCACGGCGGTGTCAATATCCCGGTATTGGTGATATTATTAGAATTGAATTCAAGCTTACAGCGGAGAAATGTCGCACAATATTGGAGCAACATCCTATAGTTTCTGGGCATCGTCTAATTGGTAATAATTTCCTCGAGCAACAAGATAACAATCCCAAACACATTTCTCGATTGGTCAAGAACTATTCAAGCCAGCCACGGGAGGACGGAGTAGTTCACACTATGGTCTGGCCGCCACGAAGCCCGGACTTAAGCATTATCGAAGATGTTTGAAATTACCTTGACCGTAGAAAGATTGAAAGAGCACCAAAGGCTTTAAATGAGTGATATATTGTATCATATTCCGGAAGATTTCATCAGAACACCGCATGATAGTCTCCAGGCGCGTGTAAGAGATTATCAAAAATAAGGGTAGCCATGCAAAATATTAAAAAACTAAAAGTTTTATTTTCGGATTTAAACATTGTATTAGTTGTAAATATTTATTAGATTAGACTTGCTTACATTGCGGTCAGATATTTTCTCTTACATTTACTTTCTATAAAATTTATCTAGGTGCCTCTTTCTTCACGGTAGTGTATATTACATATTTAAATAAAATCACATAATTATTTGATTTTATTTAAATTGCCGCCGTAACACAAGAGGAAACATTTTCAGAAACTCAATTTAGTCCTTAGTCATTTATTACAATAAAAGGTATGATTAAATTAAAAGCAGTCGAATTGGGGAAATATATTCTAAATATGGCTGAAACTGAAAATGGTGCCCAGTATAAGAAAGATGCATAGAGAAATATCCTATATACAATTATTTGGGAGGAAGATTATTTGTGAGGAACGACATGGAAAGCTGTCAGTAATAAACAATTTCCGTCCTATATTACACTGTTGTCGCTGGCTTTTACGTTAGTACAACAACCTTTTAACGTTCACACAACAGCTTGGTTTCAGCATGAAACAAATTTCATTAATTTTTACACCGTCCATCAATGTAATACCGGACCAATTTTACAGTAAACTTCCTCTATAAAGTGCTTTAATTACCATATATTATAACTAATTTTAACAATTATATCACATGAATCAAGTATTGCTTTGTACACTAATATTTACGGGGATTTTACAAAAATATTCTTAAAATTAGTGGATTCTTCCATCTTCATTGGCATTTGGTTGTGTTATCTATTAAAGTTATCGTTTATATTTAAACTAAACATTTGGCACGTTCAAACTGATAATTATTCACCTATTTACAGTCTCTTTAGACCTAAATTGAGCCAGGGTTAACTTAGGTAATATTCAGAAATCCTTCATTTTAAGAAAATTCCCATACTAATAAAAAAAAGAAGAGAATTCTAGAGTTGAGTAGAAATCCTATACGTCAATACAATTGCCTACGTATCGTTCTTATAGTCTTCCTTAATCAAATCTGCACCTTTTTCGGCAATCATATAAGTTGGTGCATTAGTGTGCGCCGCTGTAATCTCCGGCATAACCGAAGCATCTATTACTCTCAGACCATTAATACCATGGACTTGTAGTCTGGGATTGACTACAGCTGCTTTATCTGTAGCTGGACCCATTTTGCAGGTACCGCTTTGATGGTAGATCGTCAATGTGAAATGCCTGGCCATGCAGTCCCAGTAGTTATCAGATCCAAATCCAAAAATAGCGCATTTCGGTAACGGTTTTTCGTACAGGGTAGTCCCAATTCTCTTCATAGCAGGTTGTTGCGTGATATTTAATAATAACTTTATGCCTTTGATCATGACATCCATATCGTGCGGATGACTAAAGTAATTGGGATAAATCAAAGGTTTCGATCTGAAATTACTATCCTTCAACATAATCCGTCCACGACTCTTAGGTCTTAGGATCATCGGGAAGATCATAAACGCTTCCCGCCCTTTTATCGGTCCGTATACCTGTTCAAATAGCTCAGTCCTAATGGCGAAATTCTTGTGTAACGTACTGTCGGACACCATCGATCCTCCTAAGTAGAATAGCTCCATGTCCGGGTAAGCTTCGGGATCGTTAGGATTTTCTGTGTTGTGAAAAGAGCACACTTCAAGCCCTCCTGGCACAGATATAGGACCCCTATGCCTGTGGAAGTAGTCTTTGAGGTTTTGAGAGGTAAACATTCTGTCTGTGTTGAGGGATATGCTTTCGTTCACTAAGAAAGTGATGCCACCGCAGGCGATGTGGTCCATTAGATTGTACCTAGAATTAAGATTTAAACTCTTACTTCTTATAAAAGTGGTATAGGAATATGTTAATGGAATTATGCCACTCAAAATTTTGTAACGATGGATTGAATTAAAACTTCTTAGCCACTACAAACATGAACAGAACACCATTTCAACAATTCAGTGTTTATTTGTGATCTACTCCACTTAAAACTTTGTTGGTAAATTTAATTTCTACACCATGTACCTATCTGCCTTTACTTGTCAGAAAAACAATGGTTTTTATATGAGCATGCTTAATACTTTAAGCATAAGTTATATTAGACAGTCCTATGTATGTGTTATACGTATTATAAACATGTGTTGATCTACGATCTATATTAAATACCACAAGAGCTAAGTATAAACGTGCGTAGAAATGTTTGGAATAAAATGGAAGTAAGCAGTAATATATTTAAATCCCTGCAGCTCCTTTAGTTGGAAGTTTAAGGTAATTATGTATTAAGTAGAATATTACAACAAACGTCAATCAGTATGTGGTACATGTTTGATTTAAGCAAAGCGTTGACAATGTGATATCAGCATGAAAGCTAGAACTGTTTGGTATTGGTGGGTTTGTAAAAAATGTGAACCGCATTTCCCAGATAGGTAGCAAATTGTAGGTATGTACCATCACTAACAAAAAAAAAATGGGACAGCTTTGTTTTGGCTGCGTAAAACAAACGGAAATCAACAAACATCAGTTAATTCGAAATTATTTTAAGCTGTCATTAGTCATGCCGTATGCCAGTTTGATTGATAAGGCAAAAATAATCACTTGCAGTGAAATTGGTATAGCGATTGCTAATGACTTTCGCATTTCCCAAACTACTATTACTTCCGTAATAAAACGATGGGAAGAACAAGACGATTTCACCAGAAAAGCTGGTTCTGGAAAGCGTGACTACAACTACAATCCAGGATAATGCATTAACTGGTTATTTGTGACAAAATCCATTTGCTGCTGCCCCTAAGGCCATAAATGAAATTAATTTTCTTGTATACACGATGACCGTTAGTTGTAGAATTCTAGTAGTTGCTAGGAAAATTTATTTGACAAATCATGGAAAACAAATCCAGAGAGCTACAGTTTTGGGAAAATGTATTCACTGACGAAAAGGTATTCCAGTCTACCCATAACGGATCTCTGAGGTTTTATAGACTTAGAAATTCGAAATTTGATGAAGCATGTTTCCAAAAAGGCAATAAATATGGACGCTTCTCTGTCAATGTGTGGGGGTGGATCTGTTTTCAGGGAATGGAGAGCCACAGATTGGTTGGGAGATTGAATGCTGAGAACTATTTAAATTTTTTAGAGAACACCATGGTATCTACGATCCAAGAACTATACTCCAACAATAATTTTGTGCTCTAGCAAGATGACTGTCCTATACACACTGTACGGAATATAACCGCGTCGTTCCGAAATCTAAATATTGAACTTTTTCCTCTGGGTCTGCACATAGTCCTGATCTGAACCCCATCGAAAATGTTTGGGGCTGTATAATAAAGGAAATTCCAGGAAAGAAATCGTCAGCCAAAAACCTCAGAAGAACTTTGGCGGCAAATCACGGACACATGAAAATAAGATTTAAATTTCATAAGACCTTTTCTAAGTTCAAGTACTAAATTTTAATGTTATTATTCTTTGCTTCCTTTAATTTCATAAAAAAAAATAAGAAAGTGCATTGAAAAATAAATTACATAACCTCATATTATTTTATGTGCCAGAAGTGCGAAAAGCCTGAATTGAATTAGCGTAGTAAACAAAATCCATGGCTATTTGATATAATGTCTGTCCCACTGTTTTATGTTAATAATGGTACTTATAGTAGTAGTGCAACTTCATCCGGACCCCCTAAGCTAATAAAGGGTACATCTCTATAGTCCATTCACTTTAAGAATGCAGTACATAGTGCGGCGTCCGTATTACACTGCCAAAACTTAAGTCGATTAAATAATAGCAGGTGATTTGAAAGTAAAATAACAGTTGTATTATAACAATTGTCAGTTTCCTTGAAAGTAACTCTAAATTCTATAGTTGGCAGATATTTTAGCAAGATGTTTACAAAGATACATTTAAGCTTATTGCAATTTATTGAATCCAACTAAGAGAAAGCAAATAATTTTATTTAAAATATATTTAAAAATATTTTATTGTGAATCACATAATAGTTCTTTTTAAAATAGCTATAAAAATCACAATTATAGAATGATGTGCCAATTACTTCAAATATATATATATATATATACATATTGTTTTATGTTGACAATTCAAAATCATCACTGATGATGATCCAGTTTCAGCGGTGCTAATAAATTCTTTCATTGTATTTTCAGCGATGTTATATGGCTTATGCATCTTACTTTCTTCGATAATGGTGTGTTCAATGTAATTTTTCCATGCTTCAGGGGTTATCAATTGAACTCCTTCAACTAATAATTTTTTTTCATCTGGCAATTTAAAAGCTTTGCTATTTGCAGTTATATATTCTTTGGCTTGAGCCGATAGCACTTCTATAGGATTTAGATTACAGTGATGCGGTGGCAGCTTTAAATTGTGCGACCAGTTTCTGCTATCATTTCGTCGATTACATAGGGTATCGGATTCTTGTTAAGGTAATTCTTAATTAATAATTAATTGATTAAAGCATACTTTTTCCATGCAGTCGTTGGTATTTTTTCTACCTTGACAGATTGATAAGGAGCATTATCCATTACAATAACGTAGTTTGGTTCTAAAAGTGGTAGTACATTTTTTCATCCGTTCTGTAGATATTTCATGATAATCTGAAGTTTTTTCCGATTCAAAATATAGCAAGCCATTGTCTACAAAACCATTATCACTCTCGATATGCACTACTATAAGTTTACTTCCTTAAACCAATGTCTATATTGTTTCGACTACGTTTCTTCCACTTCAAGTCCAATTTTCTAATAATTTTCCAGAGCATTGTCCGTTTTAATTCTAGCAAGGTATCATTTGTATTAATCATCTACAAATACGTGATAACATATTTTTTTACAAAATTAATATTATATTTACACTTAATTGCATATTGGCAATTCATTCCTTAAGAAAAATGAATGTGTATGTTTGTGAATTGCTGCCTTTTGGGCGTCGTCCAACGCTTTCATTTACGTTTTTTCCTTTTGGAAGCGAACCAACAGCTCCTGCAGACTCCATTTCGTTTACAATGCTCCATATGGTTATTTCACCATGTTCCAACTGCTTAGAGGTTAGCTTAGTATCTGCAGATTTAGAATTATTCTGTTTGCATTACATATATAAATTATAAGCCATTAGCCTTTATCCACTGCTAATACGTTTCCGTCGAAAATTTCTCAATTGACTCATGGAATGGCAATCTTCTTGTCCAACGGTCCCTTCCTAGGCCATGTCAGAGTTGTAATAATCCTGAAATAAAACTTAATAACCGCAGTTGTATTATCAAAAGTGAAAAAAGTACAGCCTTTGCGTAAATATTTTATTAATCGTGTTCTGCCAAGAACCATTTTTGATGCAATTGACTATACAAATAATAATATAACGAGAAGTACAACAAACAACCAAACGGACAACCAAACGAATGAATAAATTAGGCAATTGACATTATAAAGACATAGTAATAGTGATCAGTAATATTACATTTTATCCAACATAACTTTTGCGTACATAGACAACTTTTTTGTCGTGTGTAATTTTGCCTTCGATATCTGCCAATAGTAAATATCGAAAATATTAGCTTATCTTGCCAAATGCTACATTCTTAAAATGAATGGACTATAGACAATATATTAAAGCCTTTATTTCTTATCATTAAATTATTTCTACATATTTCTATTACCTACCCAACTTTCAAATTCTGCAGGACCGGTATTCCTTTCCGTTTCAAGTGATGCCTGGGTCCAACACCAGATAACATCAATATCTGAGGAGATCCTATAGCACCAGCAGACAAAATCACTTCCTTCCTCGCTCTAACTATATACGGAGATCTGCGACCTCTGGTCCAACATTCAACTCCATAAGCCGTACTGGTTCTAGGATCGATTAACACTTTACTTACTTGCGTCACTTTCTTAACTGTCAAGTTCTTCCTTCCGTTAATAGGATGCAGATACGCTCTACTACTACTATCTCTAACTCCGTCTCTTAGAGAAGCTTGCGAGAAAGAAATTCCAACCATATTCCTACCGTTATAATCGACGTAATTCCAACCCATCTCCGTACCGGCTTTTACGAGGGATGCGGCTATTTTGGTATGGAAAGGCGGATTGGTTACGGTTAAATAGCCGTCCGTACCGTGATAGATTTCGTTGTACATTTCCGGTATTTGGTAGTTTTCGATTTTCTTGAAGTACGGCAATACTTCTTCGTAAGACCATCCCATGTTTCCCATTCTAGCCCATCGGTCGAAATCTTCATGGTGACCGCGCGAGTACAGCATATAATTGAGGACCGAAGATCCACCGACCACTTTACCTCTCGGGAAATGGCATTGGTTATTCTCCATGCCCAAGCAGAAATTGCCGCTGGGTTGCGTCATGTATTTCCAGTTATTTTCCGTGAATTGGAGGTAATTGGCTAACATAGGGATGTCCATGACGTAGTTTTCGTGGGTTCCTATAGGTTAAAGGGAATAGGTTAAGTTTGGAATATGTCAAAATCGTAATAGAACTGATTTTACAGGTCGATGACATTTACAATATATAGATCTGGGGGTGAAAATGGCAACATGCATATGGTATTGATAAAATGAAGCTTACACTTCAGAACCTACAATAACTCCTCATCAATTGTGCATTAAGCACTTACTGCTGCACTAGCTACAGGATATAACTTATATATATCCAGTACTTAGTTTGGTCAGTACTTCTTTACTTCCCTAAGGTATATACAGTGGCGGTCACATAATTAAGAACGATTTGCAAAATTACAAGTACTTTCTTGATTTTGTTTTATACACCCTCTATATAAAATTCTTTCGCATCAAAAACATATAACTACGAATATTCTTTACTCGATGCCCCTTTAAAGAAAGCTTTTTCACGATATAACATGAAATCATTATTTATACTCCCGATACTTCTTTGACATATGCGAGGGTTGAATTTTAAGTTTTGCATATAGAGCTGGAACAAAATAACAGATAGCTTTTAAAGACTTTATTGTTACTTCGACTGGGGTAGTCAAAATTGCGTGTTTGAAAGCATCGACTGCTCCTTCTAACGGCTGGAATCTTTGACCACGTTCGTTCTTGATTTTCGGAAAGGTAAAGAAATCGTTGAGACTTAAGTCCGAACTGTATGGAAGATAGCCTAACAATCCAAGAGTTTGTTGCGTTGGAAATGCAATTGTCTTGCGCGCTGTGCTGGTGTCTTGGTGGACGATTATTTGTTGTTCCGGGTTGGTTTTTCACCGGCACCTTGAAACACCTAAACAGATGACTGGCGTTTATTTTCAGGCTCGTATAAGTAAATCCAAGATTCATCATCAATGACGATGTTGTGCAGTTTTCGGAGTTGAGGTGGTCTAGAGTATATTTGATACCGATTTATCTCAGTTGATGCGGTGTCCAACGGGAAACTATTTTTTACACGCCAGCTTTCATGCATTGAGGTCTTTTAATTCTTCAATGATGCCTCAATCTCGCGATATGTCACATGTCGAGAGTCGTTGATGATCTGGTCGCACAGTAACTGCCGTTTTTAGTGCATATGCTCTTAGATCATCGCTAAGACTAATACGTCCATGTTTGAGTTCTCCATTCCAACAATAAATTGTTAACTGATGTGGTGCTTCATTACCGAAAACAGAAACCAACTCGGCGAGGCATCTTGTTGAGATATTATCTTCGAAAGTTATTACACCAGTATGTTCTCGGTTTAGTTGAATTTTCCAAATAACCTGTCAACTTTGACAGTTCGTTGTTGGAATAACACCACACGTGTTGTACTAAAACTTTGGATTTAAGTTAACTTAAAATTGAGTCCAAATTTTGATACTGACATTTGACTAGTGGCGCCCTCTATATCACAATATGCAAAACTCAAAAGTCACACCCGACGATGAAGGTTAAATTTCGCAAGAACAAACTCGTCTAATCCGTTATAATTAATTTTGCAGGACTTCAACGACATTAATTTTTCCCTATAAAACCTTACCTGCTTCAATCAACAGAACTTTCCAGTTTGGATTTTCTGTCAACCTGTTTGCCAACACGCATCCTGCAGTTCCCGCTCCAACGATTATAAAGTCGTATTCGCTTTGCAGAAATTGAGCATCGGGCGGCTCCTGGCTATTTTGATTTTCTCCCGCGATCCAAATGTTTAATAGACCTTCTATTAATTGTCCGCGCGTCACGGATGAGGATATTATTGCGATCACAATCACGGTATGAAAAATTCCGTTTTCCATCCTTTGTGAGCATGAAGACCTTGCTGCAATAAAAAACGTAATCGCCCGATAATTGTTATTTTCAAAGTAAATTGTTTATTTTCAATTGATTGTTATCGTCTATTTCATTTGTGCATAATTACATCAACTGCGTCGTATGTATCGTGAAGAAATCTTATTAGAAGTGTTAATTGCATTTTTATATTACAGGACTTTGTTCATCAGATTAGATAATAAGAAGTGCTAGTTCTGTATGTATCATTATATTAGAGTATGATGCATTTTTGTATAAAAGGAAGGATTCTTTAGCGTAATTACAGTCTCGTTGCTCATTGCAGAAATATTTTCCGTGTATTACGAGAATGTTCTGCATACATTTAGCGTATTATTCTTTACGTTGTGTATTTCCTTGCCCAGAAGTTGTTAATCTTCTTAAACGACGAATAAAAGATGTTGACCATGGGAGCGACAATGTCCTAAAGATATATGTATATACGTATGCAGTATATATTGTGTTACTAAGTTTTTCCCCGATAAACGACGTTAAAAATGTCTGTTTGCAAATCAACTACGTCTCTTTCTTCAGTGAAACATTAAACATATTTCTAGTACATGTAATTAAGAGCAGATATATCCTATAAGGGAATACACTTATGTTAGCACTAAATAGATTAGCAATCAAACTCAAATTAGAAAAGTTAATACGAATGACGTTGTCAAATAGAAGAACAATTATAAAGACACAAAAGGAAGAGACGGAAGAATTTGAAATAAATAAAAATGGTAAAGCAAAGAGACACACTATTGGCAGCATTATTCAACTTGGCGCTGGAATATGTGTTAAGAAAAATATACATATGTAGATATTGTAATTATCTCAAAAGGTGGGGAGGTAACCAAAAATATTCTAGAGTAAATAGTGAGGCGGGGTGACAGAATGGGACTGGGAATAAATCCAGAAAAAACAAAAATGATGAAACTAAATGGAAAACAAAAACATGCGAAGCTATACTTTTAAAGTGGTGGATACATTTAAATACTTAGAGGTAACTATTACAAACGATGGCATCAGGGATGCAGAGATAAGGCAAATAGACGACTTCTAAAAAGTAAAATATTGAGAGAAAAGAAACAAAAATGAGAATTTATAAAACGGTAATACAACCAACTATCTTCTACGCGGCAGAATCAATGACAATGACGAAGAAGCAAGAGGAAAATCTGAGAATACAAGAACGAAGAATATTAAGAACAATACTAGGGCCCATAAAAACTGACAATAACGAATGCGGGCGTAGAACAAATTGTGACGGAGCAAACGAGTTAGGAGGTATGGACTTGCTCAGAAAAATAAAGCAATGGAGATGACGATTGCAAGGACTGTGTGGATGTACAATTAACAGGTATAGCAGTAAACTCCACTCACACAAATTCATTAATTATGCGGAACGCAGCGTTTCGAGAGCACGTGGGCTCCCATTGTCAACCGTGTTACCGACTGAAAGTAAAAACTGATAGTGTCTACTATGTTCTTTGAACCTCGTTTCGATACTCCTTTTTGTTTGTCCAATATAAACTTTCTCACAACAAAAAGGAATATCGAGACGAGGTTCAAAGAACATATTAGACACTATCGTTTCGACAAACCTGAACTATCAAGCGTAGCAGAGCATATGGTAAAATCCGGACATAATATTGATTTAAAAAATCTGACACTACTTAAAAACGTGAACTCGTATAGAGAATTAGACGCATACGAAACGGTATATATGAAAAAGAACGGAAACTTATTGAACAGAGAACCACCCCCAATTGCACACTCGAGTTTGATGGATTTATTACCATAGGCCGTGTTAAAGATACGGTTCGCTTTCGGTTCATCCTTTCCCGTAAAAGGCATGAGGCCATCTAGTAGATTGTAAATAGTCATATGGTTTAGAAATTTTTGAGCCTGCGTAGAAAATAATTTGCATGTGTGATACAGTTTTTACTTTCAGTCGGTTACACGGTTGACAATGGGAGCCCACGTGCTCCCGAAACGCTGCGTTCCGCATAATTAATTAATTTGTGTGAGTGGAGTTTACTGCTATACATGTGAATGGAAAGCAATGGAGAGCAAGATGGTTAGGACATGTGAGGAGACGTGGGAAAACAACTACAATCTACAATATCCTGGAGTGGCAACTGGGAGGAAGAAAAGGACGGGGGCGACCCAGAGCTATTTAGCGGCAGGAGATGATGACGGACCTTGATAGAGCTGGCGTGTACAGGTAGCAGGAGAAGACCAAAGACAGAAACAAATGGGGAAACATAAATCGCAGAGAATGGGGATTGATCTACCTCGTAGATTTTTTCTAGAAAGCTTTAGAAGCGATGGGGTGACTATAAGAGAAACTCATCGTGGGATTCACTTTGAAGAGAAGGAGGCCCTGGAAACATGCGTGCGTTAATGGCTTAAGAAGCAGGACCGTGCTTTTTATAATACTAAGATACATATCCTTGTTAGGAGATGAACCAGGACTGTAGAAGTGGACGGAGATTATATTGGAAGTAACAAATTAATCATCAATGTGGTTTGCAATCTATGTAATTGCAATACTTTAGGCTCATCCTCGTGTGTAAGAAATGAGTATTCCTTGGTTTAGTTAAATAACTGCATTTATTGTAATTAATAGAATGAAGCTTCCAATGCCGATTGTTGCCTTGAAGAAGGGGTAACACAATCCTGAAACATCCCGCAAGTGATATAAAAATATGGAACAATCAAATTTGATTATTTTACCCGATTAAAAATTCGGGGAAGAAAAAACAAAAAATAGTGTAGTTTGAATAAATCTTCATGCACATTTCGCAAGGTGGTAATATAATTATGAGCGGTAGTGTAGATCCACAAATGGGTCGCGTGTACGCTTTCAAACAAAAATTCGTAAATAAGATACATTTTTTCATAGGCGATTAATTGAATTCCAATATTCAGTGACTTCCATCTAACCTTGGTCAACCAATGGGACAAACTTGGTATTGTATACGAAACAGTTTACAAATGGTCCGTTTGCTTTTATTTTCATCCAGTGGTGATTTTATTTAAACACATATTTACGTCATTTGGATGTTATAACCATCGACAAAAAAAATTTAAGCGACTTCATTAGCTTATTTATAATTGAAGAAAAAAAACCTGAAATATTAGTCGTACGCCTTATTAAAAACAAATGAGGTCTTATTGACGTGTCTAATATCTTTCGTATTACGATTTACGATTATTTAATTATACACTACTTTGTATAATGTTTAATCTGAAAAGTCCCCGAGGTAGTTTTACTTAGGAACCAATTTTCAAGGTTTTTAAAAGTAGTGAACTTCCACAACAGATTAATGATAATTTTTTTTGTGGTGGATGTCAATTAAACCTAGTTTTAGGTACGTCATTTGGTCTTTGTTGACGTGGGGATATATTACACATGATCAAGTCATCTGAAAATTATCGAGTTACGTGGCAGAGCAATGAGAATTACTCGATATCGATATAAGAATGTGTGTATTTCTCACTACGTTATTAGAATAATTTAAGCTCAATTTTCATTTTTGTTGTTCTTAGAACTTTGAAAAATTTATCGGGTAAAAATCTGGTCCTAGGGAAGAAGCTAAGAAAATATCAATCATGGAGATTAAGCAGTTCTATAAAGAGCAAAATTTCTACAAAATATGTACACTATCGCCTATAAGTATTTGGCCACCTATATTTTCCTTCATTTTTCGTTATGAATTATCTACTACAAATAGCAAACAACCGTCATGTGTATTCACTTTATCAATAAATTTATTTCGTAGTAATAAAAATTCATTTTAGCTATATCTGAGCTATGAAGGTGCCGAACCTGTTAATAAATTTATTGAAATTCCGATGCAATATAGTTAATTTCTTTATTGCATTTTATGATCCGAGATCTCTTTGTACCCTAGTGTGTTAGTTCGAAGTTTACTGTTGTTGTGAACATACACTACCATTCAACAGTATTTGGCCACCCATATTATATAAAACATTTTGTACAATATAGCTTCTAGAAAATTCGCTATGTAAATTACTTTATTACCTGCAATAAGCCAAATGCCTTAATGACATTGGACAAGTTTCAGGGTAGACTATTGAAATTGTCCTCAGTTACGTTTCTTGTATTCGTTGTGGGATATTCCTGTGCGACTACTGTTGTTAAGACAATGAAACATACCGAAACGAAGAGTTAAACATAGAAACGCGTGCTTTTATAATTGCACGCCATCAAGCTGGCAAAGGCAACCGACAAACTGCGAAACAATTAAAGTTAAGCCACCGTAGACTATGCCGTCAAGAAACGCCGAAAAAGTGACAGTTTTCTTAATAAATCACGAAGTAGGAGACCCAGAGCGACGGTCTCTGCTGAAGATCGTGTAATAGCTGCAAAAGAAATCGACGAAAAATAGTTCCAGCTAAAGTCAAACTTTGTTAGTATAAAGCAAGTTTGTTCGGACGAATTGTAAACAAATGCCGTTACAGAATAAATGGAAACGTTTAAGCTGGAAGCATCAACATTGGACAGTTGAACAGTGGAGTAAAGTCTTCTATGAGTCAAAGTTCGAGATTTTCCGACAGAACAATGTACATATTGTTTAACATGGCGGTGGCTCTGTGATAATCTGAACCAAATTTGCTTTGATGGTACAGTCATGATATCGTAAAGATTAAGGGAATATTAAAGAAAGAAGAATATCGAAACATTTTAGAGAACATTGCTGAACCGAAACATGTATCTAAACTGTGCAAAGACTATTTGCAATACTTGGCAGACGGATTCATTAAAGTTATGAAGCGACCTCCACAAACCACGACCTAAACCCCATAGAGTTATTGTGGGAGAAACTTGATCGGGATGTCCTAAAAGCAATACCTGCATCAGAGGCTGATTTGTGGAAGAAGCTGCAAGGAGCATGGTTCCAGATAACACCAGATGCATTGACAAAACAAACACGTTAAAACTAATCATTCTCATTAATTCTGAGACATACCTCATATAATGCAAGACATACTGGCATTTAAAAGATGATCGAAATATTATACTATATGCAAGTTTATGATAATCAACTAAGTTTCTTGAATATTTGTTCCGAAGCTTTCTGCTGAATTTACGAGTACTTTTTATACCAATGAAGGCCAGAAGAGATTAAAAAAACATTAGTATTTATAGTGAATTTCACATATTCGTTTGCGGGTATCAAGATCAAGTGCTTTTGCTTGCAGGTGTTTGATTTGTAATAGCTATGTAATTGATTCGTGAAATGCAATCGACGCTAGTGAATGAACTCAGACAAAAAACACGATTAATTGCATTTCATTGATCGTTTTTACATTCCGAGTGAAGGAGAGATTGTTATCGTTGAAGTTTTTGACGGTCAAGAATGACTGCATGGTGTTTTCTTTTGTGTATTTTCTTGGTAAAGAATATTGAAAGATCTTGACAATTTAACATGAAGAGATACAAATGTAAAGCCATCATTCAACTTTTTTACTGAAGTATCAGAAACGTTTCTTGAACGGAAATGACTAAGCAAGGAATTAATAGGTTCCATATATATGAGGGCGACCTGAAATGTGTCCTGCATCGATAAGAAAAACACGGTATTGGTGTGGTTTTTTTATTCCTATTTTTCCATCTAGTCTCCTCGAAGATCAATACACCTTTTCAAATCTTTTTCCTCCCAGTGATTTTTTCCGGTTTGGGAATAAGAAAAAGTCGCTGGGGGCTAGGTCCGGTGAATACGGAGGATGGGAGACTATTTCGTAGCGTAACTTATTCAATTTGGACACAACGATGCGGGACGAATGAGCCGGTACATTGTCGTGACGGACAAGCGCTGCAAAGTAGGCCGTTTCTCCTTCAATGTAGTATTGAATCGAGTCGATAAATGTAGTATTGCCCCGTCATCGTCCTTTCCTTCTGCAGATAGTCGCTGAGGATCACACTTTGAGGATCCTATTGTTTTATTCGAAGCCGATTCTCCCGGAAAGGTCCACTGCCTCGACTGTCCCTTGGTCTCCGGTATGTAGTGGTGGATCCAAGTCTCGTCCACCTGTACGAAACGCATGAAGAAATCCCTTGGATTGCGTTGGATCTTGCCCAGACACTCCTCCGAAACGGTCACCCGATTTCGTTTCTGCTCTGGTGTGAGCAAACGCGGTAACGATCGCGCCGAAAACTTTTTCATACCCAAAATTTCTTGTTGGATATGGCCAACGCGTTCTACTAGGATGCCTGTTGTCTCTGCTATCTTTTTCAGCCTCAATCGGCGATCGGCTAACACGACATCATGCATCTTGTCGACCATTTCATCGTTGGAAACCGTTTTTTGGGCGTTCACTGCGTGGTTCGTCACTTGTGCTTATGCGGCCACGTTTGAACTCGCCCACCCATTTTTGCGAAACCGCCTGATTTGCTACACAAAGCACACCCTTAAACAACAACTATTGACAGTAGGTGTCTGAAACTTTGACAGTTGCCATAAAATAGCTTGCACTTGCTGACCAATGAAACCACTTCAGATCGCCTTCGTAGAACTGACTATGAAAAAGGGAATTAATTTTGCGGCAGCTCCAAGGCAGCCTGCCTACAAGGTGATCCATAACACAACAAAATCCTATTAATTTTAAAAATCAAACTTATTCCTTCTTCGACTAAGAGAAGTATTCACGTATTTATGTTTTAAATTTTTTTTTATCAGTAGAATGCTTCATCAAGGTTTTACTATATGTGAAAGGAATAGACAGTTCATTACAAAACGCCTATCCAACTCGTTTAAGATTCGAAGGTATAAAGAACAACACACTGAGGCAATATATGACGTAATATATATCCTGGTCTTGAATTTAGATTAAGCAGGTGTCTCTTATAATCGAAATTTAGGCATGTTCCAAAATATATTACGTGTTCATGTCGTATATCTTAAAGAATATAAAACTGTAAACTGGCGTATAAAATTTATTACCTCCAGTAATACCTTGATGTAAGACGTTTGTCAAATGTAATAAACGGATTATCTTAAAAAAATAAACGATTTATTACTACACCATGCATCGTAAGTTCTTCCTTCTCATATACACTGCCACTCATAAACGGGTGTGCCAAATTAAATAATTTGCTAAGAATTCGAGACGAGATTAAAATTGACTGGTCAGGATATTATTGAAGAAAATGCAGTCCGGCCAATATTCGTGGATTAATAAGAAACTCTTTTCCTTGTGTTAACCTTTACCTGAAATTATTTTAGTTTGAGTGTGTTGTTTCTGTCGTTTCTGCAGGCTTAGTGTGAACACATATACACCCAGGGACATGAATATGAGGCACCCGTTTCGATGTTTTAATATTATCAGACAAATAGTCTTTACCTGCCACTTATTAGAAATACCACAGGAGTTGGAGAGATGTTCGTGTGCACTGGTAGAATGAACTCGAGGACCTACGCCAGCATGTTAGATGAAGTTTTACTGCGCTCAATTGAAAAATTATTCAGAATGAATACTGACGAAGTTTTGTTTCAACAAGATAATGCACCATGCCACACTGCGGCTGCAAGTTTATCGTGGTTCCGGGAAGCGAACACTGACGTCTTGGAATGGCCACCCCAAAGCCCGGATCTAAATCCGATCGAGCATTTGTGGGCTATTATTAAGCGAAAAGTATGCGGACACAAATGCAAATCCAAACAAGAATTAAAAGCAATACTTGAAACAATAAGGGAGGACATTCCAACTTCAATTGAAGCGGTCAAAAAAGCCCGCTGGGGGCCAACCAAATATTGAATTTCTAGTTTTTAGTAATAAATATTTGCTTTTATAATATTTGTTTTAATTGCTCATTGTTCATCTTAAAGGTAATTGAAAAAATTGGGGGTGCTTAATAACTGTGTTTGTTCTTTGAAGAAATGCTCAGACAGATTAAGTTCGTTAAAGATATACGTTTTTGTAGCAATTTTAGGTTTTCCTCATATCTGATTTTCAAGAAATAACGGCATCGACTACTTTTCAGTGACCTTGGATTTCTTTTTATTGATAGGTTATTTTAAATTCGGATATTTGACTTCAATATCATTTCAGTTCCTTAATAAGACTACTTATCTTCACTTTTTGTTACTAACACAATGTTTATCTGTTGCTTTATAAATGCTTTTTATTGGAAAATATTGTTACGCAAGGTATTAAAATGTTGATAGTATGGTTTATACAATTAAATGATCTATATGAAAGCATATCGTATATAATTCTGGATGACTGAGAGAAGAGGAGATCATCAATATCACAAACAACATGATAGACATGTTTTTTATATCCAATGACGTTAACATACGATAATAATGTTATAGCAATGAACTTACATTTTTTTAGTCATTTAATTCAAGGCCTTTCTGGCACATAATATTGACGTCCCAAGATGACAGGGGAAATGTGCTGTTAGCATGAAGTAGTCATTACTCAATTACTAATTGTTTAGTTCTGAGATTTGGATTATAGATTTGTTTTGTATATTTGGTAAACTGCGATCTGGTCTAAAATATTGTGTAAAAAATATTCACTGCTTTTCACTTTTATAAAGCCAAATTTTAGATAATCCTTTAACGTCGTAATCCATAGGATATGCCGCCGAATAAAGACGGTTAAATAACTTCACATATTCTTAATAAATTCAGTATTCTACAATTTGTGATCATTTCCACTACCAGTATCGTTTTTTTATATACAGTAGATAATAATATTTCATTTCCTCTGTTGACGCTCCCCAACTTCTTGCAAAAGTTTTTTTAAACTCAGCACCATCCAAAAGACCAACAACACGAGGCTGTTCGTAATTTTTGTTCAGAAATTTCTGTTTTTAATTCAATAACAATTGATTTCAACTCCTTAGGATTACCACCGAACTCAACACATGCATTGCAAGTCCAAGCTATGTCTCCTTTCCTGTGCATATCTTAAATATCCTCTTGCATATTGTACAATTATCTGTTTTATGTTCTTCTATCAATACATCCTAATGTGAACATTGAAACGTTGCATTGATATTAGTATATCTACTATAGAAAGGGAATAAGACATTCACACCCGGTTTTTCTTTACAAATGATAAACTGTGTACAAAGGTGTAGCAAAAATATGCAAGTAAACAAATAAATACAAGCAAAGAATACTCAAGCCAAAAATATATGCAGCTAATCACAGTGAAAATCGTCCACGTAGTACTAGAAGCACATTTTCTAGCCGTATATTAGCGATAAAAAAAAAATGGGGACGTAAGATTCGAATTCTCGGACGAGTGTATAGGATGTCTCATTTTGAGAAAAAGTTTTATATACAGATGAAGCAAAAATAACTTTGTTTGACATCAACCATAAAGCACGGGGGAGGATCGGTAATATAGGGTTGCGTATTGGCGACAGGTGTCGGTAATATTCATTTTATCCAAGACACCCGTGGACAAATGACAATATTTATCCTAAGGAAAAATATCAAACAAAGTGCAGAAGAATTAGGTACTTTTGGCACATTTAGTTTTTACCACGACAATGAACCTAAGCATAAGTCCGGTGTTGTAAGAGATCGGTTATTTTACAGCTGCCCAAATCTTCTTCAAATTCCACCGCAATCGCCGGACTATTGCAAGAGTTAAAATTTAGAGTGAAAAGACATCATTTCAAATAGTTGAAGAAGTATAGTCAAACATATCACCTAATGCAACTATTGAATTGTTGATTTCTATGAACTACAGAATAATAAATATTATTAAATTAATAAATGTTTTATTTGTTTCTTTGCGTGCTGTTTTAAAGTAGACGATATTCACTATGATCACCAATATTGTACCTATTTCCAATGGATGTTTTTCTGGTATATTACGAAGGCGACCCGATATGTTTCCGGATTGGCAAGAGATGGCGCACGAAGGTTGAAATGGATTCATTGGTCGGGAAGGGCAACCTCTTTTATGGCAGCCGCCAGACTTTCAGACGATTACTGTAAATAGTTGTTGTTTAAGAGTGTGTTTTGTGTAGCAAGTCAGGCGGTTTCGCAAAAATAGATAGAATCGAATTCCATGCAGTGATAAAGCACTTCTGGGTGGTTGGGCCACGGAAATTCGAAATATTTTGCTAGAGATTCATGGCGGATGTACTCCGTCATTTTCGACAATCAGTTTCTGGGTGAGCGAGTTCAAACATGGCCGCACAACCACGCAGTGGACGCCAAAAAACCGCTACCAACGACGAAATGGTCGACAAGATTCATCATGTCGTGTTAGGAGATCGCCGATTGAAGCTGAACGAGATAACAGAGACAACAGGCATATCAGAATAACGCGTTGGCCATATCCTACACAAAATTTTGGATATAAAAAAGCTTTCGGCGCAATAGGTACCGCGTTTACTCACACCGGATCAAAACAATATCGTTTCGGAGGAGGTCTGCCCAGGATCCAACGCAATCTAAGGGATTTCTTCATTCGTTTGGTAACTGTGAATGAGACTTGGATCCACCACTAAATATCGGAGACCAAGGAACAGTCGAGGCAGTGGACTTTTCCAGGCGAATCGGCTCCGAAAAGAACAAAGACCGTTCTATTTCAAAACCACACCAATACCGTCTTTTCTTGTGGATTCCGAAAATATTTTAAGTATCCCTCGTATACAAATAATAATTTCTATATTTCTGCATTTTTACGTAACATATAAGCCTTTTTATTTTTAATGTGAAATTAATTAAGCCACATTTTACAACAGGTTAACCAGTAACAGTTGGTGGACGATTCTCACTGTATCGCATGTATATCAACAGATGATCAACTAAAAATACGCTTATCGAGGCTTTCACAAAAGAGAAACAAGCGAAAAAAAAACAAAAATCCCACTAAATCACGCAATAGTAACTCTGCATACCAAAATCTCCTATTAAATAAAGTTGCAAATATACATATACGAGTAAAATAATATACTTCTCTGACAAACGTGATCGTATCCTCTGTTATCGAAAGTACTATCAGTAATACTTTTTGTACAAACTGCTTCATTTCATTCTCGACATTTTGATCAAATATAAGAGTTCACTTGCGAAGCAAGCTTTATATTTACAATTACATGTTATTCGTAACTTCCTTTTCTTTTTCTTCTAATAGTTCCTATCCGTTTCGGATGTTGGCTACCATGCGGATATTTGAACTTAAGAAATACTGTCCGAGCACTCCACCAGCCCAGAAACCACACCACTTTTAGTGGACAGAACAGTTTTCTCGCTAATTCTCTTCGGCCTAGATGAACTAATTTTATGTATTTACAAATGCTTCACATTACTATTATCTATTTTTTGTTATATGGCTCAATTTACGAATTGACGACATGATTCAAAGCGTATTGGTTTCATCTCTTAGAATTTCTGAATCGTGCAAGCCTTTAAAGGAAGGTATTTATGCATAGTTCTGAATAAGGTGGTTTTTGAAATGTTTAATTGATGGCAGCAATGCCGATTTGATCTTATTGTTTTCTTAATCTTCTTCCTCTAATAGTTCCTGTGGGTTTCGCATGTTTCCTACCTCTACTCTAACATTGTTTACTGCTGCTCGTAATAATTCAGTCGTGTTCATACCGAACCAGATTCTGAAATTTTTCAACCTAGACATTTGTCTTCTACCAATTACCAACTTTCCCATTATTTTCCCATTACTTTCCCTGTAGAATAGTCTGCAATCGATGATACCTATTCTCATCTCCCATTGTGTATCCTCTATACTATAGTTTCCGAATTTTCACGGTATTAACTATTTCCTTTTCTTTTCTGATCTTTCTCATAACTTCGAAGTTTGTTGTGTTCCGTCCACGGTATTTTTAGTATCCTGCGATATAGCCGCATCTCAAATGCCTTCAATTTCCTTATTGTGACTTCAGTAAGCTTCCATGCTTCTACCCCGTAGAACAAAACGCAAAACACATAACAGCGCAAAAAGTCCTATTTTGGTGTTTAATGTTATCCCGTGGCTTGTGACCAGATTTTTCATTTTGTTATAAGTAGAGCTAGCCTTGTAGATTTTGCTGCGTATTTCTTGCGAGTATTTCCATTGTTCATCTACAGTAGTTCATCCGAGATAGGTAAAACTTCTCACTCGTTCCATCCGTCTTTGATTTATTGTGTTGGTCATAAGAATTCTTCAAAAATAATATATGTAATAAAATTTTCAGAGTATGTTTGGAGTTGTCTGTTGCTGTTATATACGCGAACAATCATGAAATAAATTTCAATAAAAAGTTGATGTAATCGTCCTCAAAAATCTAGTATGCTTCAATGCTTCAATTTAAATTATTTTTGTTAATAATGCTGCTTCTTCAAAATCCTTCGTATTTGCTACGAGTTATTATGTGGAGGTCCAAATTTGAAGACACCCCAATAGGAAAAACAACCTAATTCTAGGTGAAAAGAATAAAAGCAATCACTTCTCAAGTGGAATGGGTTAGTTTAGTATGCAATAAATTGCTCTTCTGCATCTTTTTCATATTATCAATTCAGAATCCGAAGATATTAGGTAATAATTCCTTTTAGTACGCCTTACTCATTTCTATGCCTATCTAGTCAGTCTTGTTAAAAAAGCTCTTATTCACCACATCTGCGAATATCTTCATATTAAAACGACCTTATTCTAATCAGCCTCCATATTTAATTTCAATATTAAGAGCACTGATTGATCCTAACATAACACAAATTATTCGTAGTTCCAACTTCTACGAGCAACAGTGTATATAAGTGAAACATAATGCACCGTATTGACCATATGCAATACAAGATGTCACGTACGTACGTCAAGTAATGAAAGTATTTCCCTGTACGCCGGCAAATTACCAAAATATGTGCGTCTCAAACAACACGTTTCTGATACATCGAAATCAAGTCGTACTTTCGTTTCATCATCGTAGTGAAATTTCCAGCAGGTAATTAATATTCTACGCCTAACAGTACACTAAACGAACACAGAATTTATATCTCAAGGTAACGTCCTTGTTACATTAACGGAATAACATTTTGAAACCAAATGTTAGAATTTTGAACAATGCAGAAAGTCACATCTTGCTTTCGCGACTATGATGTCATAATTTCTTAACAGAAACGAAAAAAAGAATAAAAAAATATGCCGCGAAAATAATGTTCAATATAATGTTCTATTATTAGTTTTTACTCCTTGATGTATTGTGTTATTAAGTTATTAATATTGCAGGCAGTAATCGGTTTCGAATTCTAATACAGAAGTCTAGTAAATCGTAAGAGATTGCAGTTATTATTAGTTATAATTACATATAGCGATCTTTTTTTCGAGTTCTCGTACAGGAATCTCGCAAACCGTAATAGATAGAAAAGAGGTTAAATGAGTTTCAGTTTAGTAAAGAGAAGGTCTTGTAGATATTTGCACAAGACTAACAATCACTTATTTCTTTAGCATTATTCTCTTAATATTAAATTCAGGTAAAGAATGCATCTGGATCATACGCTGCTTTCAAACTGCGAGCAGAGTTTCAGCTAAAAAAAATCAAGCTAATGATTGAATATTTTCTAAGGGCAATCATACTTCAAAATTTCACGTATAAACAGCTTTGAATCTGTCAATAAATTCTCTAGAGAGTTCAATTAATATCTATTCCCATAGAATCAAATGTCTTAGTCCTTGCAAACAGGTATTAAAGTATCAACGTTAGTCTGGGAAGTGCAAAATCTTATTTATCGAAACTGAAGGTGACTGCTGCTGTAGAAAAAATAGCAGCTGCTATAATTTAGAATATAAACAATTATTGTTACCTATTACCTATTTTAAAGGAAAAACTACATTTGTGTGTAGAATCAATAGTGCATTGTAAGAGTATAACGAGAGAGAAGAAATTAGACCACATAGACAAAGCATGGGACAGCGGTCTTTAACAGCTGCTTTCGAGGAACTGCAAAATACTCTGTGAAGAAAATAATTCATAGTTTCTTTCATAAAAATAAACTTTCTGTACTAAATAAAGTATTGAATGCAATAAGACAACTTGAAGATTTGCTGCAGATAAACCAACTATATCATTACGATATAGTGTCACAAGTTATGAAAACTAATTTTAAAAATGTTACTAAATAAGGTTATTATTATTATGTCAAAAAACTTTACATAACATACATACCACAACTGCAAGATAGAAAAAAATGCAACATCAAGAAAACAAGCTTGTTTGGCTCGTATCAATAAACTGACGAAATGGTCAAAAACAACGGCAAAACCGTTTTAGGTATTACGGGCTCAATCCTATTGAGCCGATATGAGCTTAAATAGAAAATAAAGTAGCAGTTAAAAACACAATGTCCAAAATGGCAGAAGTTAGAGAATATCTGTTACAAACGATTCACAATGTTAGTGCTGTCATTTAGAAGAGAAATGTATTAAACATGTTAGAAAAAACAGAGACTTTTCTTATATTTGTTAGTACTGATGATTCTAATAGGAATGGCAGCATATATTGGGTTGGCAATAAACGACGAAAATGGAGAAAGAAATGTACGCTGATGAGGGTGCTTCTCGACGAATAGCATATATATAGTTTGGAGTTCGCTGGCGATCAGGTTATATTAGCTGAGGACGAAGATGACATGTGTTCAGGAAACTGAGAGAGGATCAATATGGATAAGATAGAGGATATATGGTAATCGGTTTTCAAGGAAAACTATTAGTAGTGGAAAATAAAGTGATAAAAACGACAGCTGCGTATAAATGTCTAGGAGTTACGTTAGCTTCCGATGGCAGAAATGGTATAGACATATAGAACAAAGTAATAAAGTGAAAGACTATAATTAGACAACTACACCATGTGGTGTGAAATGACAGCATTTCGATATTCCAAGATATTCCACTCTTTCGTTGGTTAAAAAGATGGAAAACGAAATAATGTCAACGGAGATGATGTACCGGAGACGCTGCTCTAAGAAGGCCTTATTTGATTGAAATGAAAGAATAAGAGTAATAATGCAAGCTAACACATCATTAATACATGAAATAGAACGGAAACAACTATTGTGGTATGGCCACATGGGGAGAATAGACCAGGGCAGACTACCACAAAAGGTTTAAAAATGGAAGCCTGCTAATAGAAGGAAAAAAGGGAGTCCAAAAAGGAGTTGGGGTTACTTTGTTTCCAAATCAACATATATGTACATACACTACCGCTCAAAAGTGTTTAGGCACTCTCACTGACAGCAAAAATGTAAAAAAAATGTTAACAATATTTATTTTTTATGTACAGATACACGTACATGAATAAAAATATATTAAATAAATATGAAAATTAAAACTTGATTTAATAATTGCAGCACACAATCGAGGCATTCTCGCAATAAGTTTTGCCAGAGTTTCTTGTGTTATTCAGGTCCAACTCGATTGCAATTTGTTCCACACGCCAGTAGCTGATGTCGGAGCCGATTTCCGTGCTTCCCGATCTAGTTCTTCCCATAGTAACTTGATGGGATTCAAGTCGGGGCTCTGCGGAGGCCATTCCATAACTTTGACAGTTCCTTCCTCTTCTAAATGGCGTAAATGGTCTTTACATAATTTAGAGGAATGTTTTGGGTCATTATTTCTTTTTTTAATATACCGTCAATTTTCACAATGTCCCTTACGCTAGTGCCAGCAAAACAGCCCCAAATGATGATAGAACCTCCACCATGCTTCACATTAGCAGCAATACACTCTTCTCTGGCACGTTCATCCACAGATCTTCTTACGAATATGCGTCTTCGGGTTCCGAACAGCTCAAATTTGGACTCATCCGTCCATAGGACGTTGTTCCACTCTTCTATGCTCCAGTGTTGGTGTTCACGAGCCCATTTAAGTCGCTTTTGTTTGTTTTGTTTGCGTAGCAATGGCTTTTTCATCGCAATACGTCCATGGAGCCCGGCTTTCTGTAGGCGACGTTTGACTGTAGAAACACTGACTAGATTTTGGCGACCAACATTTAATTCTGCCGTGATTTCCAGGGCTGTTTTGCGTCTATTTAACTAGCTGATAACCTGACCTTCCAATCCGTCTTTTATTAAGAAAACTGCCAGTTTCCCGATATTTTTTTACGTTGTAGTCAACCGTAGCGTGGTGTATTTCCATTTTTTGGCAATTTGTCGATTACTCATGCCACTTTTATGGTAAGCTATGATAAGCGCACGTGTTTCCGTACTAATTTCTCTTCGCGGAGGCATTTTAAAAAATTGTCACGACGTGAATAGACTAAATACCACACTGCAACTGACCATAGGTTACAGATTTCACTATAATCTTCTAGGAAGGTAATTTAAACATTATTACCTATAATCTAACAGATGACTAAATTTACCCAGTAAATTCAGAGGGATTGTTATTGTGCTTGCACCGCAATAAACAGTTTATGGTAATCGGACCAAGTGCAGGTAAATGATAGTAAACCTTATGCGATATAATGGGTGTTTATCTTACTGAACTACATTTTAAATACGTATTTCATTTTATTATAATGTTTTTTTGGTAAACATAATACTATATGAATAATCCATGAAAACAGGGGTGCCTAAACACTTTTGAGCGGTAGTGTATAATGAGATGTAATAAAAGAAATATTGAATTAAAATATTTTATGTTTCACAAATACATGCCATATCGTATATTCCGTGTTTAAACTGTAATAAAATTTAATACGGATTTATATTTGCCTTCTTTTAACAGTCGGTATATTACGAAATTTAACTACATTTTCCATTGGCGTATTAGTCGTTATATTTTTCAAATTCCCCCCTTAAAATTAGTTAACCGCGTGTAGAACTGATTTTCTGCTTGACTTCTCCTACATAAGAAAACGGGGTACATCAATATTTGTATTTAGCTTGTCCTTTTCTAGTTTCAAGGTAATGTTGTGCGTATGTTTTTTTATCGGAAACCATAATCGGCTATGACCTCATAATAAGACTTGTACCTTATGATCGATCAAATTTACCTCCTAGCAAGCCATTAATTTTTTTTCTTTAAACTTAATTTGGTATAGTAACTTTAGAAACGAGTAAATTAAGTTATTCTGTGGCGTAAGTGACAGCGCTTGAGTATAGGTGGTTCAGTTTATGTTAGGTTTTGAGATTTTGACAAATAACTACACACAAGCGTTTCAGTTGCAGAAATAAAAAGTTTAATAATAATAACAAGGAATTGTTACATTAAATGTTCAAAGTAAGTTCCTTCAATTTCTATACACAACGACACTCCTCGTTTCATGTTATTCAAGCCATTCTTTAAATTATGTGGTGTATGTAAGAAATGATCCATCATTGTCAAGTCTGGAGACCTCGGTGGAAGATCTACTGTCTGATCATCAAAACATTCCTGTAATAATTCCATCGTTTCCTTTGTCGTATGGGGTGTTGCATTATCTTGCTGGAAATATCCCTTGCGGAGCTCGTCGCAATGTAATTGATTTAAAAATGGTTATAATAAATTATTACGATATCGTTCTGAATTTATCATTAAAGAAAATTGAACGAATAATCCGTCTACGAGAAACAGCAAGCCAAATCCCTATTTTTTGAGAATGCAAGGGGCTCTCAAGAATTTTATGTAGATTTTCGCTAGACCAGATACGCATTGTCTGTTTATTTATATATCTCGATAAGTGATACTATGCTTCATCTAGAAGGACTTGTCAAGAACATCTTCATTATTCATCGTACCTAAAAAGCATTGACAATAATTAAGCCGGGCTAGGTGATCAATGAGTAAAAGCTCCTGCACGCAATCAAACTTGTATGGACACTTTGTAGATCTTTTTTAAGGATTGGCTGGCATGTCCCATCTGAAAGTTGTGCTTGCTGCAAAAGCTTGCGAATAGATATCTTAGGTGATTCGTTACTCAACATCTACTATATTTTCAGTTGTCTGTTTTGATGGTCTACCACTACATACCTTTCGGGACACAGATCCTATTCTACTAAATTTTTCCATTGATTCTTGAATAACTTGCTGCAAAGTGTCGTATGTTACTCGAAAATCTAGAAATTCTATCCTAAATTTATCTATAAATGGTTGCAAAGAGTACGACCATTCTCCATTTTCTAATTTAATACTATTTCTGAAGTATGATTCGTTAATGAGAACTTTGTGATTTGTTGTAAACGTTTTTGTGTCAATAGACCAATACAGAACGCGGACATTGTCAATTCATTACTTACTACCAAGATAGTTTGTAGGAATAATTTCATGGCTTGCTAGAAGCTAAATTTATTATTATCATATAGTAGTTTGCTTATAATTGCAATGATATACTCAGGCTTTTTTCAGTGTACTTCACAACATTAAAACTATTTGCTGTGTTTCAATTTTATATTCGTGTTAATTTTCTTAATAGTTAACTAATTAGGTTAATTATGAAATCATAGTCAGTAGAAAGTAGAATATTCGATTCCAACTTTTTAATTGCAAATAAAAGCTATATCAACTGATATACCGTTGTAATATGAAAAGGAAACAAAATTTTATTACGTGACTAGTCAAATAAGGTTTCCATTAAGAAAAGTAACTTCGGCTAGCAACTAGAAGACTATATCCGAGATAAAGATATTGATAGTAGATCGTTGTTCATTATAGCAATATCGAAAAATGTTTGCTTTACATGGTTTCTAGAAATTTAATACGAAAAGAAATAAATTGTACTGCGGAACTAAGCACAACTGCCCTTAAATCAAAGTCATAAAGCTGCACTTCTTTTCCCCTTTAGCAATTTTTTCGTTCTTGTACGGTTTTCGAGATACCTCATCTAAAACGAAAAAGGAAACTCACCCTGTGTATATCTTCGCGGCTTGTCTTACCCTTGAAATTCATCTTCATCCAGATGTTTACTTACAATTCTTTATAGAGATGAAGTGCTATCGAATAAAAGTAATCTCCATTTTATGCATTCATCGAACTATTGTATGGAGATAAATGCAAAGTATTGCTCATACAACTTGCATTAGCATTCACTTATGTTAATTGAAATTCTCTTTCTAGATATCGCAAGTAAATAAAACGAAAGACTGCAGATTCTTTTACTGCTAAGAATTCTCTTTTAGTTCGTGATTTCATTTTATCAAAGAAATTCTTTATTCCAAACAGATATTTATATTTTCAATTCAAAGCTTAGTTATTTTTAAATTTGATATAAATTCTCTTTGATAAGGCGCAATGATTATACTTAATTGTCAAAATTTATTTCTTTTGACCATTGTTTTAGGATTAAATTTTGAATCATACAAGTGTAATACGAACATACCAGCGAAAAAGTTGGATTTGGAAACATTTTGGAGATTATTAAGGATAATCTGAATTTAAATACCTATATGAACCTATATGAATGAGGGTTTTAAGTGCCACTTCTTTCCCAGGTTGAAAACCAATGTGGGCATTTGAGAAATAATTTTTTGCCCACACAAGATAGACCTCTGTTTTCTCATTGGTTGGCAAGAAAGCAATTGTCGATATTAGATGTAGATGGGAGTAGTGTTTTTTTTATGACCTCTGTCAATGTTACAATTATATAGTTTCGGGATTTGTCAGTTGTGAACCTTAGCCTTCTTAAACACCAAAATAAATATATTTTTTGTGAGATTTATTTGTATAGGTCCCATTTCAACATGGAGAACAAAAACGTTCATTTTTATTATATTTTGCTTCATTATTTTTTAAAAAGATGGAACGCAATACAACCTGTTATGGGAGCTCTAAATGAAAGACAGTACCGGAATTGGTTTGGTTGACTATTACCTTGTTGCCAACGCAATATATACTATCATTCCCATTATAATCGTCAGTGTTAACAGATGTGATAAAAGGTTTTGTTTAATAAAGTTATTTTTCTTTCTAAATGAAAGAGAGGAGAACCTCTACCTGGTACAGCAAATGAAGTCGATGATAATCAGATTAAAACCATAATCGTTTCGGATCGTCGTATTCCTTCATCATGTAAAACGTATGAGATTCATTAAAAGAAACTAGATATTTGGGCTCCTCATGGATTAAAGGAAATTTGAAAATTGAACCATTTGTAAAAGGGATAATCACCGGTGATGAAAAATGGATAGTTTATCATAACATCGAACGAAGCGGTCATGGTCCAAAGAAAATAAACCAGTGCAAACAACATCGAAAGCTGAAATGCTCCATTAGAAGATTATGCTGTCAGTTTGGTGGAATTACAATGGTATTCTGGATTTTGAGCTTTTCCATAGGAACCAAATGATTAATTCAGATGTGTATTGTTACCAATTGGACAAACTAAACTTCGTAATTCAAGAGAAACTACCAGAGTTGGTGAATTGTGGTGTTGTGGCGACACGAGGCCATACACATCATTGGTCTTACTCGCCAAAAATTATTTATACTTGGTTGGGAAGTGATATCACATCTGGCTTATAGCTTTCACTTAGCACTGTCGGATTACTATTTGTTCAGAGCCTTACAAATTCAAATTCCTTGAAATATAAAACTTTCAGTGATTAGCGCTGTAAAATTGCATCTAGCTATTTTTTCTTAAATTGAAGAAAATATTGCAAAGAGTCATTGATCAAAATAGGAAATGTATTATTGAATGAAGTTTAATAATTACTGTCAACCGGGGTGAGTAACTGCCTCGAGGGGTCACTCGGTGTCATGGAATATCGTGGTAAATGTCCGCAGGGAATCCAGTTTGTCCCGTATGAGGAAGACAGGAAAATTCTGGAAGTGTCTTGCACCTTCGGTTGTTCTTTGGTACAAAGAGCAACAAATTAAATAGAAAATTGTGCTGCCGACTGAAATCAGCAGTTCCAGGTGGACTACTAATCCCTTTATTTTCGGTTTATAATTCCATTTTGTAAGAACTCTGTACAGTGAAGTTTAAGACAGTTGTGCATACGTAGTTTCTTTACAGTTAGTTTCCTCTTAACTTGAGTTTGGTTCAATGTTTAAGGCAGATTTTTTAAAGAAAAGGTGTTCCCACCAACTCACGATTTTGTTTCTTTCTTATTTTTTTTTTGGGATTGTATTAGTAACCCTTTGCAGTTTTGTTATTAAAAATTTTATTTGTGTTGACGTCTTAAAAGCTTATAATGACTGGTTTCAAATATAAACATACATAGATCCTCTTTTTATTTTTTTTTGTTTTTATCCATTTTGTAAACAATTTCCAGCATAATAAATCTGTACATTTGAATTCTGCAGGGTGACTAATAACCATAAAACGTCTCTAATGCCTCTTCAAAGAGACACCAGGTGTGGTACTTAGTCACCCCGATCAATAGGGTGACTTGTTGCGACAGAAAATAATTCCTCCCTCCCTTCTGTTGTAACTAAAATTTCTTTAAGATTTATAGAGTGATAGCAAAAATATAAGTCTATATTGTATTGAAAATTCGGCCCAATTCAACTGATATCAAAGGAAATATGGCATAAAAACTTCAAAATATGACACTTTGTCACATCAGTTGACGACATATAAAAAAGAATCATGTTTTATTTCTATTACCTTGTTGCCAACCAAATATTTCCAGAAGGAAGTTAGTACTGTCTCAAAGTTTAAAACATTTTTGCTATACCCTTATCTAAACCTTAGCAATACTTCGTAAACTATTTGAAGAGTGAATTTTTGAATCTATTGGAAACTAAATATTTTATTTAAACTTACCGTTTTATTTATTAAAAAGTAGTTAAAGTTCGCTTACAGATTAATAGTTCACGTCCTGAACTAAGAAGCTAATCATGCATGAGCAGAAAAATGCATAAGGATGTCAAAGTATGTTAGAAATACAATGATATTAATTTTATTCTACACTAAATTGTCTGTATATATGTACTTATTAAATATCCATATGTTATATAACTCTTGTTATTTTACATTTACATGTTTATGAATTTTACTTGAGAAAAAGGATATTCTTTAATACATTACCAGAATCCTTCTTCAATTTATGAATTATTTATTTATTTATACGACTATATTGATGTTTTACGCAAATGTAATGGAAACCACCCCGTTTGAAAACAAATTTTTATATTCTTTTAATTTTTTTTTGCAAGGTTTCCTCGATTCAAATAATTACAAAAAACAAAACACTTTTTATTGTATATATATATATATACATATATATATATATATATATACATATATATATATGTAATAAATACCTTTCATCAATTTATATAGATATCCTGGAAAATCCGAAAATAAATTATCTTTCTATTCCATTCTTCGGAAAATTTAAAAAGACGTCCGAATATCAAACTAAAACACTCGTTATCCCCTTCCACACTTCCCAATAATCACACACCACCGGCTTGTTCAAATACAACAATAACATTAACTCTACCATATCGTCCATATATAATCTCTCTAGAGCAACAGTACTAAGCGACATTGGAGGTGTTACAAGACCACCTCTAAAAGCGTCGGACGTCGCTTGTTAAAACGTGAAAAACACGCACTATATCCGTTTAGCTTAAGCATCGTCGCTGTTTGCTTATCGTAAACATATTGGGAATTAAGGAAACGTATCCAACCTTTGTTTTAGCTCCCGCGGAATGCGTCAAAGTCAGTTTGCTCGCGGTGAATTGGCGCGATCTACATGTGGCTGCTGCCCTTGTACGGTTCACTTTGCGGTATTAGCGTTCAAGAAGTAATTGACTGCAGTTCTATGAAATGCAGTTGTACGCGAATCAATTAATGTACGGTAACTCGCTTGTCAACTTGTGGAGATAATTGTTTTAGGAAAGTGTGATTAAGTTTACGGTTTAATAGGGGACATTATTTTATAAAAAATATCATATAATTTGGAAGCATTGCATGTTTTATTAATTTTGCAGAATAGTATTTGGAAATTATTTTTTCTTGATGCAACAACGATTCTTTCCCTCTCCTCAACCGCATAAGATAAACACGGCCTTGCTGAATTCTATCTGAAATATCATAAAACTTGGTGTCAATAATTTTCAAAATTTTTCTGTTGAACGTTTGCTTGAAATTTTTAGGTTTGGGCGAGAACTTGTGTGCAGTCGTTGTTTCAAGTTTAGGCTAGAGACAATGAGATAAGACATCTGCGTGCTTTGGAAGAAACTAACAATAACAGTATTTGTACCCGATTTCGTTTTGCGCGGCTTGGAAGAAACTAACAATAATCGGGCCGAAATTTCGTGTAGGATATGGCCAACGCATTCGTTTGAGATGCCTGTTCCCTTCGTTAACTCTTTCAGCTACAATCGGCAATCGGCACGACATCACGTATCTTGCCTACCGTTTCATCGATGGTAGCGGTTTTTGGGCCTCCACTGCGTGCTTCATCACTTATGCTTGCACGACTACGTTTGAACTCACTCAGCCAGAAGCTGATGGTCGAAAATGACGAAGTACATCCGCCATGAACCTAAAATATTTCGAATTTCCATGGCCGTTTTCCCAGTCGTCAGAAGTGTTTTTTCACTGCACGAAATTCGATTTTATCCATCTTTGCGAAATCAGCTGACTTGCTACACAAAACACATTCGTAAGCAACAAGTATTGACAGCTGACGTCCGAAATTTTGACAGTTGCTTTAAAAACGGTTGCCCTTGATGACCAATGAATCTACCGCGCCATCTCTTGCCGATTCCAGAAGCCCTCGTGAGTGAACTATTATATTATACCCTAAGTATTAAAAGAAAATCATCTACGTTTACAATCAAAAGCGTTTTAGAAGACATATTTACACAAAATATTTAGGAAGAATAATTATAAGATACTTACAAGTAGAAATACTATGCTCAAACACGTCCAATTCAGTTAATATATTTCTCTCTTGGTTTTTTATATTTTCTGTATCTACTTCCTATGAATTTAGAATACAACAAAATGTGAATTTGCCGACTACACCAGGTAAACATAGTTCAGGATAAACTAGTGGTAATAATAATTCTTTATTTTCTTGCAATATCTTCTACTGTTAAGAACTTTCCACAATCTCTAAAATTGTTATATATTTCTTCATAACACGTAACATAATCCCTTTTCAGTTCATTCTATACCATTCTATATTTTTGGTGGAAATTGTAAAAGCTACCATAAGACAATAGACTTCTACCATACTTATACTTTCCAATAAGTGAAGTAAGTGAAATAAATGAAATAAATGAAATAAATGAAATAAATGAAATAAATGAAATAAATGAAATAAATGAAATAAATGAAATAAATGAAATAAAATGAAATAAATGAAATAAATGAAATAAATGAAATAAATGAAATAAATGAAATAAATGAAATAAATGAAATAAATGAAATAAATGAAATAAATGAAATAAATGAAATAAATGAAATAAATGAAATAAATGAAATAAATGAAATAAAATGAAATAAATGAAATAAATGAAATAAATGAAATAAATGAAATAAATGAAATAAATGAAATAAATGAAATAAATGAAATAAATGAAATAAATGAAATAAATGAAATAAATTAAATAAATGAAATAAATGATTAATTCTTGTTTATCGAAACTTTTGTAAAAAAGAACAACGTATAAAATGCTTTTTTTCAGCTATTATTAAGTATAAAAGACCAAACGAAACAATTCACACACTCTGTTTAGCTTCCGATGAAACATTTTTGGCGAATTCTTTAAATTGAACCTATACCGTCATCTGTTATCCCGGAAGGAACTAAGTAATATACGAACAGCATCGTATAATGAGAGTGTCACCCCCGTGGTTAAGACTGATGCCATTCGTCGTGTTTTATAGTCCCCAGGCAGAATTTTAAGAGTCCAGGGTGCACGGATTATTTGATAGGCTAGGAGCTTCGTTACGACCGTGTACAGAGCTGATCTTGAAATTCTCCAAATATTCGAAAATGTCTGAATTTAGCAACAGTCTTTCAAACTTTTAAAAATAGATTAATATACGCAACTTCCTTTAGTTTCAAATTATAAATTTTAATTTCTTTTGGTTTTCCCAATGTTGAAATTAATTCGAAAATTAAAAATTCGCACGGCTTCCGCTCGAATAATAGACAATTAATTTAATTTAAACGATGCAAAAACAAAAGAAATTAAAATGTATTGTTTGAAGGCAACACAAGTTGCATATGTTAATTTAATTGATTATGCACTTTTGCAATGTTATATCTGTCCATGTATTACAATGTACATATCTCTAGACATTATTAGATGAAGATATTAAGTTATTCGTTCCTACAGAGTGCATGGTATAATTGGTTGATGGTCTGGCCGTGAAAATGGCCGAATGCTGTGAACATTTTTAATTCACGAATTAATTCATTTGAACGTTAAAAAGGAACAAGAAAATTGAAATGTATGACTTATTTTTGTGTAAGTTTCATTTGGCTTGTGGATTGGACAATTTGAATCCAAGAACATGCAAACGTATTTAACGATCTTATTTTGCTACTACTACTACTAGTTTGAAAAGAGAAATCGCTTCTTAATCAGTTGGTAAGATACCATGCTGCGTTATTACGATTTTAAGCCAACATTGCATCAAATGTAGCAATAATTCGATACATTTCACATTAGTGCAAACCAGATTAATTAACTTTTCTTCTTTTCACCTCACTTTTATGGCTTTATCTTGGAGTATGTTATCTCTTCGCTGCTCTTTATTGCTTCCGGTAAATTAAAGTCGTGTAATGATAAAAGTATGACGTGATTGTAAGTGACTGCATTTTCTCGTAAATGCGGTAAACCTGATATCAAGCTCATATTACTGTTTCGTAATTTATTACGCCGATATAATCTGTCGTGTTTACTGTCCAATTTTAAAAAGTTAAACCAATAAGAGAGAATGTGACTGTCCGTAGTAACTGGTGTTGCAAAAATACAAATCTAGTTTAATCCGTAAAGAAAAAAATAAAAAACAAACTGATGTAGCATCCCTCTAATTGAATAAGACTACATAAGATGTCTTGTTGGCTGTTCAAAACGGACTGCATAAACAGAGCGTAAGGAAATCTTAATATGCAGTACATAAGTTATTGTGAGAAATCGCAGTTGTGAAATATTGCATGCATGTATTGTAAATTTGTAATTCTCGCTAATTAGAATGCAATATTCTACATAATCAAGTTTTGAAATATACAGTACCCGCCACGAATATGGAATCAAGTAGTATAAATGATGCATATACCAGAAAAGTTTCAATCGATACCAAACCAAGTAGTGATATTTGCTACTGATGCCGGTTAGTCAATCCTTTATGAGTGAGGTTAGCCAAATCGTCGGTGCGCCAGGTCCGGACTCGCCCGCATGCATGACCGATACGAAAATTGACCGAGTTCGTTGAACCAGTTTGTCCCCGTTTCCTTGCTGTGTATGCACGTATGATACATCGTATTACGCGTTGTAATGTGTTTATACTTCATTGTGTGGAATATGTAAAGTTAGCCAAATCCTACAATACTCCGCTACGGATCATGGCACTGCATTGATTGGCGCTTTGTTTCTGGTGTGAAGTGTAATATCCAAGTCTCATCACCAGTGCCAGTGTGATTCAAAACTTCATCACCATCCTTGGCATCGCGACTGGGAAATATCAATGCAGCTGCGATTCGTTTGGTTTTGTGTTCGTCTGACGAAATTCGAAGAACCCACTTGCCACACACTTTGTAATAGCCCAGATCTGCACTAACAATTCCGTACAATGCAGTTCTTAAAATTTCTGAAAAGAATGTGAAACGCCTATTTTCCTGGATTTTTGTTGCAATCCTAGCTTTGAGTCCGTTAGTCTTTGAGTCACCACTCAGGATCGGCCGGAGCGATCTTCATAGTGAACATTCCTTCGTCCGCCATTAAATATGATATACCACTTCCGAATTGACGCTTTGTTCATTACGTTACTGTGAATCTCAGTTATCTGTCTATAATTTTCGATAGGTCAGACTTTGTGCGTTTAAAAACGGATAATACTGCGCATCTCACATTTAGCGGGATTGTCAACCTTGTCACACATACACAGTTAAGCAGTTATCAATCGTAGCTGCCACCAAGTCGAAGCGGATGAGTTTTAGCTCAGTGGTGGGTCGGCGGTGGTAGTGGAGGGACGCGGTCACGTGAAAACAAAACATTCTCTACTTTCCGTATGGCCCCCGTATATATCGCATTTTTTTAATAATATATTTGTTGATATTTAATTTAAAATTATCTTCAAAGATGCGGAACACACTGTATTCACACACATTTTATCGATTTATGAAAAACTTATCGTCTCAAATTAACACACAAACTATCTTCAAAATTCTCGTACGTAGAAAGCTTGGCAGTTTTATTAATATATACAAATTTAGCATAGCAAATAGCAGTATTTCAATGAAATGTGTTTTATTTTTCGATATAATCTCCCTCAAGATCATTACATTTATTTATCCGCTCTTATGAACTGGCGACGATAACTTCAGAATAGTATTGTCCAGTAATAGTTTGTCCCTCTGGAGGGTTTTCGATAAGCAAGATTCCCTTCGCATCCCAGAAAACGGAAGCCATTACCTTTCCCGCCGATAGAATGACTTTGTCCTTCTTTGGAGCCGGTTCGTTCACTACGTGTACTACACTGCTTTGATTGCTGTTTACTTTCTGGTTTGTAGTGATCGATCCACATATCATCGCAAGTCACAAAGTGGCGCTAAAATTTGTTGAATTTTGCCAAAATGGCTGTAGAACATTCCACGTGTTTAAGTTTCTGCGATAGTGTGAGCAAACGCAGCACCCACCATGTACATCACCCGTTCTATGAAGATGCTTCTATCCTTAGCAATATCTTTCAATATTGATTGACGATCAGCTTACAACAATTTCAAAACTTTTTACACACTTTCTGCGGAAGTAGCTGTTTTTGGGTGTCCAGAACGCTCGTACGACCTTTTTCAAATTCATTCTCCCATTTGCAAACAGTCTTAGAGGAAGAAGCATCCTCACCTAACACATTTACCACTTTAGTCTGAATTTGTTTGAGTGAAGAATACTGCTCGGATTATCCGAACGAGGTTTTAGTTTATATTTTACATATTTAATGTTTTCACATTATAATAATTCATATGTTTGTACTCCCATTAACTTCTCCGTTCCATTTAGTTCTACAGAGATATTTAGTCTATTATTTGCTAGTATATTTGCTATTATCTTAATCTATCTATTCTGTAATTAGTACTGCTAAGTCTCACTAATGAATTTTGTAAGGAAATCCCAGCAATTACCGCTATGTATTCAATTAGGATTGTTCATCCCGATTATGTTAATTATTCTTTAAATCATTAATTATTCAATATCTAAACATTTCTTCTAGAATAATCTAAGCAGCTTCGCGTGGCTCATTAAGGTAAAACCGATGTTGCTTATAAATACCGTCAGTACACAATATAGGTCAGTGCAAGTGTCGATATGAAGTTTAACATGTATGTCAAGCTATACAAAGATTGCTTTCGCACAGCGCCATCTAATAGTTAGCTAGCGAATTTTTAAGCTTACCCTCGTATATAATCGTTTTATTTCAATTATTATTTGTCATGTTAACTTTTTAATGCTTCGACCCATAGTACACCAAGCTGCACGGTATAAAAGGTTTATTCTTTACAATGTATTATTTACATGGAGACATAAATTCAACTATCTCATAAGTACGGAGTAGCTAGTGGCACTGACAGCTTAAAAATATTGCATTTAGCCCTCAAGTATGTATGCAATGTTGGCTAACAGTTATAAAAAAATAAATAAGTGTAATATACATTGGTTGTAGTGAGGCATTGGAAACGACTGGGGCTTTGTAATCAGCATTGTAATTTGAAATTAATACGTAGGCTTTGACGGCTACAGTCAGTAATAAACGAACTGTTTCTGGAATTGAAATAAAAATAAGAGTAAAATAAAGAAATAAAAAGGAAAAGAAAAGAAAAAAGAAAAGAGAAAAGACAAGAAAGGGGGACAGAAACGAAGAAAAGAAAAAAGGACGGGCTCTCGACGTTTCGCCTCCGTCGTAGGAGGCTTATTCAGGACAAAGGCAGAGGGTACTAAAGTGGCATGATAACTCGACGTTTTAACCACGCTGGAGACGAAAACCTTGAAGGGTTAACATGTCGAGTAAACGTAGTAAGAATCGCATATTTGAGATTTGATGAGAATTCGCAGATGCTTGAATTCATTGAGATAGTATATATTTTTAGTTCTAGACCATACAGACCTAAAGTATTCCTTAGTCTCTAATATATACTTAATTTGTGGAAGAAACGTAGATTTCAGGGGAATATATTTAGGAATTGAAGCATCTAAAATACTATAAAGAAGAAAGTAGAAGAAATTAATTAATGAATACAAAATATGAACGCTGTCAGAGATATTTGTATACCTAAGTACAATGCACTTGTTAATTTTGTAGTTTTTAATAATATAAGAAAATACTAACAGTTAACGTTGACAAACCTGCAATAATTTGTTTAATTGACATTATCACCCAATTAACCTGTATCCAATACAATTAACACTTGACATTATTTATGTAGACAAGACTCAATTTTCTGATTACTAACACTGCAGTAAAGGTTATTTGATACGCAAGCAATCACATCATCTGTGCCCCTCATTTTTATTTACTTGTTCTTCAATAAAATTATACTCAATCTTAGTAAAAATGTATAATTGCTAATTGCTTCAAATAAGTACTCTATTGATTGCTAATACTTGCCTCTAATAGTTTTAGTCGCAATTAACTCCTTCTTTGAATAAAAGACAAAATTAGTATAAAAAATCGAATTTAATTTTAACGGTGTCCATATTTGTTTTAAGTAGTGTTTATAAAAAGAAGAAACGCTTCATAAATTTTACGTTAAATACAAGCGTTGATTCAAGTATTTGTTACTTCCGCTTTAACAAGGAAATTATAGTATACCGGTCTTTTCTGTAGGCACGGTACCATGTAATTTATTCCAGAGTTGTATCAAGGTCTGATTATTTCCGAAACAATAACATGCTGAATCGAATTTCTTTATTGCGGTGACATAAAGGTGTTAACTCCATTAATATGACAATAAAGACAAATCACAATTACATCTATAAGTAGATGTAATTACCACACATAAAAAGAGTAATCTAATAGAATTCTGTTTCTGTTGATTGTAATTTAGATATTTTTTTTAATTTCAAATTCAACTTTTTCTCGTCGCATCGAAAATATGGCCAATTTAGCTTTCAGTTTATTGTGTCAGTGTCTATTCTCCAAATGAGATGTCAACAACTAATCAACTCAATACCACGTCGAGGACATGATTTTATTAAAAATAAGGGACAATATACAATGTAGTGCTAATATTTATACGGAAAGTGTGTTTGATTTATTAGAGCTATAGAATATTTTTCTTACATTATCGCACATATTTGCACTGTAAAAATTTCGGCACATCACGTAGGTAAATTATTCGGCGTGCATCAGGATTGTCAAGAAAGTATACGAAGCTTTTCAGCTGTTATATAAGAAATTATGAATTATACTTAACTTGAATTTAAAGGCAAAACGTATTTACAGAGAAAAGGGAAAACCGTGGAAACATGTAACCATTGATGAAGTTCTAGCATTCTTGGTTTACTTATTCATGCGGAAGTTGGCCAGAGCCTGGGGTATCCCTATGATAGAATTATTTAGTGGTAAATTTACTAATCCTACGTACCGAGTTACAATGTCCATAATTCACTTGGAAAGAATGCGAAGATTCGCCAGATTTCACGATAAAAGAACTCGAAATACGCGTTTGAAAACTGTTTAATTAGTAATGCTATCCTACGTTTGGGATTTATCCATTCAACAATGCAAAACCTGCACCATACCGGATACAAATGTTACTATAGATGAACAACTCATTGGGTTTAGAGGTAGATCGATTATTTATCCATTGAAAAATATAAAATGTCCTTTCCACTAATTAGATATTGGCCCGTATAAATTCTCATGCTTGAAACGTGACCTGAATGAATACAGTACCCTCAAAAGGTCAATGTCTGGATTGGATTAATAAGCGATAAACTTATTGCCCCATTTTTTTTATTGACGGTAACCTCACAGCAGTAAAATATCTGAATGTATTGTGGGACCACATCATTCTATCAGTTGAGATACAAAATATTGCTGGACCTTGGTTCCAAATCTACAAGAGGCGTCAGGAATTTTTCTAGTGGCACATTTTAAAGACGGTGGAATGGCAGATTTGACAAGATATCATGACCCCCAAATGGTCAATATCTGGATTGGATTAATAAGCGATAAACTTATTGCCCCATTTTTCTATTGACGGTAACCTCACAGCAGTAAAATATCTGAATGTATTGTGGGACCACATCATTCCATTAGTTGAGATACAAAATATTGCTGGATCTTGGTTCCAAATCTACAAGAGGCGTCAGGAATTTTTCTAGTGGCACATTTTAAAGACGGTGGAATGGCAGATTTGACACCATATCATGACCCACACGATCAGCCAATTTATTTTCAAATTATTTGTTTCTTTGGGATTACCTGAAAAGTAAAATTTATAACGTGTAAATACGTAACTTGGGCGGACTGAAAGACCTTATACGTACTGCATATGATGAAATAAACCCAGGATCTATTCGGAATACCTTGTGTTGCTTTCAAGATCGCATTGCTTATTGTCTTGAAAGACAAGGAGGATACTTACTATAAAATTAGATTTCATTTTTGTTATGTTGTTTTGTTTGTCTTAATTAATCGTCTAAATAAAATAATGTCTTCATCAAATTTGCAAAATAGTTATTTTACTTGCATTATGAGAGATCTATGGTAGTACTGGTCTCAGGGCTCTCGCTCGTTTAATATGAGTATATGACTGGTTGCCTGTTACCCTATTAACTCATTGACATTTTTCATTTCGAAGTTACACACAAGAGAAATGTATTTGTAGTGATAAAAAAGAACCTGGCGCAATGTTATGTAAATGCCGATATTGTATAGGTTAAATATCCTAGGGTTAAATTGAATGTAAATGAAAGCAGGTGTATTTACGTCGTATGAGTACACTGGTCATAAGTCTGTCTAATAAATCAATCAACCCAAAGCATTTAATAGAAAAGTTATGTATCTAAAAATATTAAAGAATGAAGAAGGTACGATTACGCAATTCATATTTTTATACACATAGGTTTTTCGCCCGCTTCCGATACACAGACTAGTTGTTTTATAATTCATGGCATGCAAATATATTCTTCTAGTTTATTAATCATTCCTGCAAACGAAACTTTTACCAAACAATATGCTGTATGCTTTGGAAATTTCAAAACAAGTAAATATTTTGTATGCTGCAACTTCTTGTGCACTTTTAGAGTCCCAACGGTACATCCCATTAAATACAATTGATTAAAGTACAATGAATATAACGGTGTATATTCGACTATATGTATACTTGCAAATTTGCATCACAAGCATTTAACGTGACAAAAGTATTTTAGCAAGTACATGTACATGTAAACAAGTAGTCATACCAGAGACAAAAAGGTACCTGGAATATATTTATAAAATATGTTTACTGTCTGCAAGCCAGAAAAACAATTAACCCTCCAAATTTATTTATCTCTCTCTTTTATTTTAGCATATTCATAAATTTGAATGCATTCCAGAAAACGTTTTTAAATATTCACGAATTTCCTTATGATCTTTAGGAAATTTTATTGAGTATACCAAACCTGTCAATGAGTTTCAGAACTAAGCTTGCTATCAATATTAAAAATAATTAATATAATTACTTACTATTTTAGTTTGATTATGTTGTTGACGTAAAGCGATGCAAAATTTTCTGTTATATCGCGTCATTAGCATGCCTTCCAGCGGAGTCATACTCTTACGGCCAGATGGAAATATGTTGGTGTATTTGGAAAAGAAGCGTTTTACGTCTAATGATCTGGTCTTAGCGAATTTAGAGAGATTGTTCGCATTATATTCGCAGTCTTGGTTTTCAGCTAAACTCTTACCTATACGCATAGTGCGTTTGTTTAAAAAATTGCGAAAGTTTGCAAGTCTTTCTAGCCTAACGAACCTTTGAGGTAATTCACCATATTTAGCACTTCATGTAATGATAGATTGGTATTCTCTAATTTGGAAATTTGTTCTGTTTGTGTGTAGATTTCGAAGTCTGGCTTACTGAAATTGCTTGGGCTTCTTGCGGATTTAAATTTAAGATACAAGGTTTATGGCCGGTTTCATAATAAATTTAAAGCCGCTTTAAATCTTAAAGTCGTCTTTAACTTTCAAAACCGGTTTCATAATCTCACTTTAAAGCTAAAGGATATTTAAGGGGTCCTTTAAGTTAAAACCCCGATTTGGCCACTTTAAGAAGTTAATGTTTACTTTATAACCTACTCGATATGCGTCAAGCGTCAAATCAGCAGCATTTTAACCTAACCTGCTATTGCTTTGAAAAGTAATTTAAAAAAATGTGCCCATTACACTGAAGCAGTACAACATCTACAGATGATGAAATAGAAATAATAACTGGAGTTGTTGCTTGAACTATATCCATCGTTCGTTGAACTTGTATAGTGGAAGTAGAAATAGTTATAAGAAGGCCAAAGGTATACAGAATGAGGGTGATCTTTTTTTTTTAAATTAGAGTAGTTAAAATAATACAAGATATATTGTGTGGTAGCAACAATATTGCTTGTATGCAATACATAATTTTTATGCAGTGTGACCAATACATAATATTTATAACATGTTGTCCTAAAGTCAACTTTAACTAACGGAGCTGTTACCTTTATGAAACGCATCTACTTAAAGTCGACCTTAAAGTTTGCTTTAACTTTAACGGTTCTTTAGCTAAAGGCGCTTTAGGGTGTCTATTATGAAACCGACCGTTAATAATCCGTAAAAGTTTCTCATAATACAAAACAGCTCTGACCCTTGTTCCCCTCGTCAATACCGGAAATGCCCGGACAAGTTTGAACTCACAAATGCGATTTGGAGATTTAATAGAAACTTTTTTGATAGAAACTAGAAATTGATCTACTTTTGAATAACTGTTGATAATAAATTCAGCTACAAGATGGCATGCGTGGACCAAACAAGCTACATGAAGCAATTGAGGATGAGATTGTTTTAGTAACCTTCCAGTTTTAACGTCCATCTGCAACCAACATGACAAGTTGAGTTGCCGATATATTAAACTTACCAAAGGTATTTTCTATAGTTTCTATTATCCTTTCCACATTCGTTTTCTGTAATATTTTACTACGTAAAAAGAGGCAAGGGTGTCTCGCCGCTTTTTAAAGTGCCCACGAATGCATTTAAAATACAATTCCTTCTTGTATCCGTTGTTTCATCTACTACCAGCCATATTCTTTTAACTCTGTCTTTATTTGATCCATAATCTTGTCTTTCACTTGATGAAGATTATATTGTAGTTGACGTCTTGTTGGTAATCTCCATTCTGGAACGTATTTCCCCCAAAATTTTCGAAGTTCTTCATTGTTTAGAATATTTTGTGGAATATTGCGCACGTTTAATATATAATTGAACTCATTAAGAAATTTATAATATAGTACATCACTTTGCGCGTTTAACCGGTGTCGTTTGCCATTAACCTGTCTTTTACACATAAAAATCCTGTACGGGAAAAGGTCGATATTGCAGACAATACATTTAATAATAATGCCAGTATATTCTAATGTCGGAAATCGGTTTAGAAATCGGATTTAAATTTAAGATACAAGGTTTACTAATCTGTAAAAGTTTCTCATAATATAAAAGACCTTTGACCCATGTTCCCCATCTCGTCAATACCAGCTGTGGTGGCTGAGAAATGCCCGGACAAGTTTAAACTGACAAATGCGTTTTGGAGATTTAATAGAAACTTTTTTGGCAGAAACTATAAATTGATCTACTTTTTAATAACTGTTGTTAATAAATTCGGCTATAAGATGACATGCATGAACCAAACAGCTTACATAAAGCAAACGAGTTTTCCAGCTTTAACCATGTTCGAACCCCCATCTGTAATCAACATTACAAATTGGGTGCCGATATATTCAACTCTCCAGTGGTATTTTTTCTAGTTTCTACTATCTTTTGTGCATTTGTCTTCTGTAATATCTTACTACACTAGGGTGACAGAATAAAATAGACACCTACTAATTAAAAAAACGATTCTATTCTCGTTATATATACAAAATATTTTAACATTTTTAAATTAGACTAATATTTTGTCGATCCACCTTTACTTGCGTCATGTACTGCGAGTCGTCGTGGCATAGAATCTATTAAATGATTAATGGTGTCTTCTGGAATATTTAACCACTCTTCTGTAACAGCTGCCACGAGTTCTTCCTTATTGCTGGGTATTCGGGGTCGTTTCGCCATATTTGTCTGGATTATGTTCCAAACATTCTCTATCAGATTCATGTCTGGTGATTGGCCTGGCCATGGTAAAATCCGAATCCCCTGTTCCTCTTTCCATGTGGTTGTTGTTCTTGCTTTGTGGCAGGGTGCTCCATCCTCCATAAAAGTGGCGTCTTCTTTAGATAAAATGGCGTTGTCGAATATCGATACTAGTCCTTCTGTTAATATTTCGATATATTTTGCCGCATTTATATTTCCATCGCAGATTACCAATTGCGATCTTCCACCATACCATATCGCGCCCCACACAATGATGTTCACACCGCCGTATTTCACCGTCTGATGCAAAAATTTGTCCTCCAGTTGCTGTGACGAACGTCTCCATACCCACGTACGACCACTATCATTGAGTTGGCAGTATCTGCTTTCTTCTGAAAAAATGACAGACCGCCAAAACTCTTCGGGCTTCGTTCGTATTTCGATTGCCCAAGCCATTCGGCGCCGTTTTTGAAACGCCGTAAAGAGAGATTTTGTGTTTGCCACCCTTTTATACATCCCTACACTGTGGAGGTATCGCAGAACGGTGCGCTGACTTTTCTGTGAAGTTGCCGCAAGCTCAGCTGTACATTTTCGCGGTTTTCTTAACACTTCGCCCACAAGCACCCTTTTACTTCTTTCAGAAGGTCCGGCACGACCTGGTCTCGGCTCCACTGTTGTTTTTTTCTTGCTTTTAAATTGTGTAATCACACGGTTAACTGTGTTCAACGGAATATTTAAATATTTACTTATTTCACGTTGCGAAGCGCCGCGTTCACTCTGGTCAACGATGCGACCCCGGGTGAAGTGGCTAATATCACTCGAACCTTGTAAGGGAGGCATAGTTGTAACGATACTAAACTATGAGGAATTCCTTCCGATACATCTACCCCTACCCTAATGACAAGAGAAAGTTCTTAATTCGTTCTTAGAATTTAGCTGTTTGCGTATTTATACCGCTTTACCTGGTGTCTATTTTATTCTGTCACCCTAGTGTATGTAAAAGAAGAGGCAAAGGTGTTTGACTACTTTTTAAAAAGCGCGTTAACACATTTAAAATACAATTCTTTCTTGCATGCGTTGTTTCATCTATCATCAGCCATATTTTTTGTTCTTTTAATTCTGTCTTTATTTGATCCATAATCGTATTTTTCACACGATGAACATTTTACTGTAATTGTCCTCTTGTTCCATTCCGGAACGTATTTCCTTCAAAACTTTCGAAATGCATCATTGTCTCCAATATTTTGCCGAATTTTGCTCAGATTTGACATATAAATAAAATCATACGGAAATTTATAATATTGTACATCGCGTTGCGCATTTAACCGGTGTCGTTTGCTATTAACATATCTTTTACACACAAAAATACTATACGGTAAAATGTTGACATTGCAAACAATACATTTATTAATGGTACTAGTGTATTTTAATGTCGCGAATCGGTGAAGAAATCTATTAACACTCGGCGAACATAACAAAGAACGCCGTCGATTCGCCATCATCAATATAATCCGGCATTTACGCACATACTAGCCGTATGCGTATGAATCCCGATTTCGGATAGGCCCGACCGCTTTCAAAGTATATTATTGCCGCTAATGAATGTGGACCCGTTTGTGCAGGCTTATTCAGAAGTGAAGTGAATAAACTCATCGATAGAAAAGGAGTTTGGTATTGAAAACTAGAAATTCCGTACATTCAGAAATCTACGCGTCTGCATGTATTTAAACGCTTGTTTGTTTCCAACTGGAAGGAATTTTATAAATAATGTATCGTTTCCAGTTCAGCAAACGCTATTGCACGGTGGTATTTTCTAAAGTAATTAGGATCGCATTTTTAAAGAAAAATTCGCAACTTAGACACTGCTAGTGACTTCTACGAAATTGAACCAATTTCTTCGGCATGCATTCATGTATGTATGTATATCTCTAATAAATGTCCCCATTTCCTGTAGATACTTTAAATCTTTTAAAAAATTTTGGTAAAAGGTTCATAGAATATATTCTGCTTCTACCTTGCGGTAGTAATTTTGTCGAACTTGCAAATATAACCTTGAAAATGGTTTTTTATAATTAAATTATTCTTGTTTACCTTTAGAGAATTTGGGTTATTGTGTCATTTTTGATACTTGACTAATTACGTAAAAGTTTGGTAATACATTCTCCACATTTATATGTAAAGTGAAGAAACATATAATCTCAAGTAATATCATTAATCGTGGCAGTAATTACATTTCAAGAATGTTGGGTTAAAGGAATGTATTTCTGACGCATGTTTCTTTAAGTCAATGCGATTTTTTTGACGCTTAACGGAATATGGATTATAAACAAAAACAATAAGAAAATTGTTTTTTTCAATTTTTATGTAACTTAAGGACGATTTACAGGCACCGCAGTAAATTCTCCTCGAAAAATAATACACTTTTTCAAACGGTGCTCCACCCTCTTCAAGCCGTCAGAAAAGCAGGATGCTTCGAGCTCTGCAAAATAGACATCTGTAGCGGCGACGATCTCTTTATTTAAGACAAATTTCTTTCCCCCCTGTGATTTTTTCAGGTTTGGGAATAGGAAAAAGTCGGTGGGAGCCAGGTCCGGTGAGTATGAAGGATGAGAGACTAATTCGTAGCGCAACTCATTCAATTTGCATTTTTTTTTCCGCTGGAAACGAGGCCGTTTCTCCTTCAATACTGCATCGAATCGGGTCAATAAATCGCTGTAGCCTTACCATACATTTATTAGATCTATGAATTAATTTTTTATTTTTTATCTTTCACCTCAAAATGGGCCAAAATTGCCTCCTTTACCTCATTGTCGTCGGAAAACTTTCTTCTACGTAAGTCTTTATTTAAATTTGGGAACAAATAAAAATCACTAGGTGCCAGGTCTGGACTGTACGGTGGATGGACTATTGATTGAAAGCCATGCTTGTGCAGAGCAGCCATTGCAACTTTGCTCTTGTGAACCGGCGCATTGTCTCGCAAGAGCAACACACCCTTGGTCAATTGGCCTCCTTTAATTTTTCTAATATCGCTGCGTAATATTCTCCGGTTATGCTCCTACCTTTTTCTTTGTAATTAATCAATTATATCCCCTCACAATCTCAAAAAACAGCAGCCATCAAATTTACAGCCGATTCTGACACTTTGAATTTCTTTGGCGATGGTGTCCCCTTTTTATGCCATTGCATGGACTCCTGTTCAGACTCAAGCTCAAAGTGATGAACCCATGTTTCATCTCCGATAACAATCCGCTCCAAAATCCGTGCAGGTTTGTCTCCACACAGCTCCAAAAATTGTTTGGACGCACAGACGCGCTGCTATTTCTGCAGCGACGTGAGCTTTCTCGGTACCCATCTTGCACTGACTTTTGTCATACCCAGGTGGTCATGTAGGATACGCAAAATGATGGTATCTGATACTCCAACTAATGCAGATAATTGTGTTTTCTTCAAACGGGCATCTGCAGTAGAAATTTTTGCACTTTTTCGACGATGTCTGATGTGGTGGCCTCAACTGGCCGTCCTGAGCGGGGGTCGTCTTCAATGGACTCCCGACCATGCCACTTATAAATCATTGATTTACTAGGGCACTATTCCCCATAAACGGTTTCCATTTCATTCAATATGGTTTGGGCGTTCTTTCCGTGCTTTATAAGGAACTTTATCACAGCGCGGTGTTCAATTTCTTCCATAGTTTCAGTTTTCTTCCGCATTGACTTGTTTAGCAGGCAACTATTCGTAAACGACTAACGCTATAGGGCTGCAACGTAACGTTATAAGGGACGGTTGTCCTGTAATATAAATGTATAACTTGGACAAAATTCATTGGGAAACAGTAGAACATCCGCCATACAGTTCCGATCTGTCACCGTGTGACTATCACTTGTTTGTTGTGCACTCGCAGAAGAACTGGGAGGCCAGCTAAGTGGTCACCATGACGATAATGTAGAAATATTCGTGCGTCATTGGTAATATACTCGATCACATTCATTCTTTGACGACCGAATTAAAAACTTCCGATACGGTGGGAAAATGTGTGAATAAAAGAGGAAACTATACAAAAGTATAAGGTGTATTCAATTTTTAAATATTGTAACACCAAAGTCCGGTTTATATTTGATTTACCCTCGTGGTATAGGTGTATAGGATCAAATACTAAAGGGAAAAAGTAAATATAACATATTTACGTGTAAAAAGTATTGTTCGGTATCCTTTGTGTATATGACGTGTCGCTAACATATGTATTAGTTGGCCATCTATTCAACGTATCGGCTAATGGAAATTATATTTTGTGCTGCGTGACTAATTAAGCAGCTTCTACACAAACACATTGTTTAGATTGCTAATCTGATTAGAAAAAAAAGTAATTACTTAACCGCGAACGTTTATTGCTTCTCCTTTTTAGCCTAATCAGGCGAAAAATTAACTGTCGTCGCGTTTTGGTAATATTAATGACGTGATTAACTGAAGGAATTCTAAACCTTGTCCTAGAAAAAGATACGTCATATAGATATAAACCTTGGTTCTATTTCGAACGCAAACATTTCAGATGAGAGATAGTGAAATGGTTTATTTTATTATATATCGTTAAAATTTAGGCGTTGAACATGTTTTTTTTGCCAGCAATACGGAGTTATACAAGATAATAGGGGAACTTCTGATTTCGCGTCTTGATGGTCTTTTCGATATAAATACTACCGATTCGATATAAATACCACCTATATAATTGAAAATTATTCAAAGAAATTATTTTTCGCCCCTATCGAAATATTTGTATTATTAAACTGTAAGGCATTATAATTTCTCTGTTATGTTGCGTAAGTACGTAGTGAGCCGACTGGCATTAAGATATCGAAAACGACCAGGCAGATTCAGATAGACGGAAAGAGCAGTTTTTTTCAGAAATCACGGTTTATCACGGCCGTCATGAAATATGAAAATAGGCGACACGGGCATTTTAATGTAATAAAAAATTTAATTTCCGTTCGTATTGTAAGCAGTGAATAGTGTCGCTGTTTAAGCGACTCGAAGTGCCAAAAATAACGACGCCAGCAGAAGATGTCGCAATTGTAATCACAACCAAACGAAATAGAAGAAAAGCAGCGCCAGAAATTGTTCCCGACGTGAATATTTCGCGCCCAAAATCGGTTAGCGTCACCATGGTAAAGAGATGTTTGCGCCAAGCTGGTTTGTATGAAGGAATTGCTGTTCAGAAGCCATTATTCTACAAAGCAAACGAAACCGAACGGTTAATAACATGGGCGAGAGAACACAAAGACGTTAGAAGATTGGAAGCAAGTATTCTGGACCAACGAATCTAAATATCTCACCTTTGGTTCAAGCAGAAAGACGTTTGTCCGCAGATCGAAAGGGGAACGAACGCTTAAATCCTGTGTTTCAATAGAACATGGAGGAAGGTACCTTTGTGGGCGATTTGGTCAAAGCAGGTGGTATCTTTAGAGAAGAAGGTTATAGGGAGATTTTGAAGAGGAAAGCCATCGCAGCTGGAACACGATTAATCGGCAAAAACGTCGTGTTCCAGCACGATAATGTGCTGTGTGTATTTGGAACAACTGGACCACGGAAAGAAAAATGTTGTTATGAAGTAGTCGTCCCAAACTCCAGATCTCAATCCGATCGAGCTTTTGTAGGAGGAACTCAACCGGCAGGTTCGAAAATCTACTCCAATTAGACAACAGCACGTTGGGTACAACTATAGAATACGTGGAGAGAAATAGAGCCGCTAGCACTGGCAAAGCTGTAAAAAATTTATTTAAGTTATCATTGCGTTGTTAGTAAATTGATAAGTAGATTTTTTTACAACCTCTACAGTTCTTCGTATAATTTATATTTTATAATTAGTTTTTGACTAGTTTTTGTGATATTTTAAGTGTGGGTAAACACTGTCTTTTTCTCGGATTTTCCGTGTTTCTTGGGTGTCCAGAACAGGACCTTTTGGTGGTATATATATGTATATATATACATATATACATATATATGGAACAATATTCCCGGGTTTCTGGCCGCGTGTGCTGTTAGTCCCGAAAGGGACCGTTTCGACGAGATCCCCCTATGGACACATTCGGTTAGCGATTGGAGATTGGAGATCAATTTCAATAAATTCTTATTTTTGAGGATATCTGAAAGTACACTGAGAGGCAAATCATCTTCTAGGTCAGATGTATCAGCCTCAGGTCTTCACTTTGCATATTAACATGATTAAATCCTGCTTTGCGGAAGCAATTTTGAACTGTCTCTTTGGTTACTTGGTCCCAAACGGTTTTTGCCAAATAAACTGCATCCAGTGGTGTAATTTTCTTTATTAACTCAAAAGCTGTACCAGCAGTTTCAATATTTACTAACAGATGTTTGAGTATTAGACTTCGGTAATAAGTTTTAAAATTCTTTGTAATCCCCTGGTCAAGTGATTGACAAGCTGATGTACAATTAGGAGGTAAAAATAATATTTTTATATTATTTAAACGAACGTGTTTCGGATGAGATCCCGCATTGTCTAAAAATAACAAAGCTTTAGCCATTTTCCAATCTAGGTCTTGCAACCACTCTGTCATAATTTGTCCTGTCATCCAAGCTTTCTTATTGTATTTCCAAGTTACAGGTAACGATGAAACATCTTCAGCATTAACCGAAGCTCCTTCTCCCGAAAGCGCTTTAAAACTTATGTTGTGGCGCATTCTAAATTTATTGAGCCAACCAGAAGAAGCACTGAATGTAGAATGTCCCAAAGAAGCGGCTATTTCTCTTGCTTTACATGGTATTAGCGGACCTACAAAAAATAATAAGTTTTTTGCGTTTTCTGTCACGACAAACGTATTGGTAATCTCCCTTTTTTTATCTATTTTAGAATTTAATATGAAAAGAAAATCAACGCATTAATACAAGAAAACCATATCTAAAAAAATCGTATGAATACCTGTTAAACGAATCCCTTTATGCCGAGCTGCTGTAAACCAGTCATAACGCAATTTGTCAATTTTAGTACCATCACCCGTCAAAAAGCTTCTTTTTTCATTCAAATTACTGTTCGACATCCATTTCTTTAGAAGGATTTCTTTATGCTTAATTATATTTGCAGTTTGTGTTTTTCCAATATTAAAACGCCTGGATAAGTTCCTTACACTTAATTTCCCTTTATTGTAAAGTTCAACAATCTCAATTTTTTGTTTAAGCGTGAGAATTTTTCTATTTGGAGCCATTTCTACAATGAATGTGTCGTCTACTGTGTCTTTTCCGCATAGACATCAGATTAATATTGAAAGCAGATTCAATCGAAAGCGTACACCCAAAGAATAAGAACGGTAAATCCCCGACCAACAACCTAATTCACGCCAGGCAGAAATGCACGGCATAGGCTGGGTTTGTACCGAAAGATTAAAGTCGATAAATCTCCGGTTAACTCGAGGAAGTTCCAGCGAAATTGGCGCGCGGCGCGATTGAGAAATGCAGTCTCGATATAAAAATAAGATAAGGCGTTTCTTTTTATTTTATTTTCTGTCCGGTTAAGAGAACATTTTCTCGTGTCCGCGTCCGTTTAAGAGAATGTCCGTCCAAGAAAGAGTTAATACAATGGAAATTATATGAGAGCCGGTCGGCACCATGAGAAACTGTCCGTTTGAGGGAGGTGTCCGTGTAAGAGGGGTGTCCGCGAAGGGGAATTTCACTGTACATGATTTTCATCATTAAAAAAATGTTATTTTCTGTTTGATTAAATCTTAGCACAAATTTTTTAAGGCGCTCTTAAACTTATCTGCGACAGTGTACGATATGAATCAACCATGAGGAGCATCTGTGCTACCTTATTTTGTTTTTAATGGAATGTTGTGAGTCATCCAGTTGAAGACCTTGGTTAGATCCAAGAATAATCCCTCTATCAAGTAATTTTTAAAAGCTTGTAAGATGTATTCGGTGTATTTGAACATTACAGTGAGTTGATGAATTACTAATATGGATCGTTTGCATAGAAGTTTTACTAAGGCGTTATCAAAATACATTGCATTTTAATTTGAATATATTTCCATTCACTTGTTATTCTGCGCACGTTTTACAAGTACTTGGTTTCAAAAATGAAACCGAACCTGTTATATCTTTTTCTATTATAAACCGAGAATTACATAATTAGAATTGCAACTAAAGAAATTTGAAATTGCGTTTGGCGAAGAAAACCGGTAACGCTGGTGCAACGTGCATTACTTGATGTAACGCAATTGATTTAAACAATAAGATGTGCGGAATGTTTCGAGTTACGAGCTAATTCATTAGAGTCGATTTCTTCTGTAATTCGTTACCTGTCAATGTTAAGAAAATCGTTACAAATTGCAACACAATGGGGTTCTTCGTATGTGCTTTTATTGTTTAATTATCCGTTTTATGTACATTTGGATTGCGTGAGGAGATACTCAGTACGTGCGTAACACTTACATTAATCCAAGTCTGGCGTATGATGTAAATGGGACGCAACCAATAAAGTATATGGAATGGACATTACAATGTTTGGTTCTTGCTTCCATCTCAGTTTCGTTTGGTGTGTTTAGTCCTTTAAGCGAGCATGAATTATCCAAAAGAAAAAAAAAACGCTTGGATAAGTTCCTTACACTTAATTTCCCTTTATTGTAAAGTTCAACAATCTCAATTTTTTGTTTAAGCGTGAGAATTTTTCTATTTGGAGCCATTTCTACAATGAATGTGTCGCCTACTGTGTCTTTTCCGCATAGACATCAGATTAATATTGAAAGCAAAAAAAAACTGTGTCGTTCAAATTAATATTGGAATTCATTGAAGTCGCGTTATAATAATAATAATAATAATAATAATATTTTTTTTTGCGGAGGTGAAATGCATTGACGCATGTTATGCTGGACTCCCTCTGAAGGAGGACTAGCAACTAAAACACCCCCTCTTCTTCTAGACACCAGTCCGGAACCGTTTATCACATTACTTCGGGCTGGGTCTATGCATTTGGCTGTAGAAAGGCCACACTCCGTTGTAGTTTGGAATTATAACAATTCCCTTTCCATGTTGCAATTCCCTTCTTTTTGCGCGGTACATATTGCACGTACCGCGAAACTAATTATAATAACAATAACAAGAATAACAGTAACAATAACAACAATAATAACAATAATAATAATAATAACAATAATAATAATAATAAGCATCAATACTCGGACTCCCTTCAATAGGGGACTACCAGTCACCACCCGTTAATCACTTTAGTTCGGGCTGTGTCTAGTTTGCTGTACAAAGGCCACGCTCCACTGGACTTTCGAATTAGAGCAATTCTCTTTCCATGTTGCGGTCCAAATCGCCTTTCTTCTTACGCAGGACATATTGAACGTATCGCGTTAAACTTGTCCAGCAATTTTCATTGGCTGATATCTTCGTTATAATTGTGTCTATCGTAAATTCGCCGATCTCCATTTCGAGTAACCGTCTTGGTTCCGCCCATCTCTCACATAAAAAGAAGATATGGTGGGCATCATCTGCCTCATTTGGACAATACAAACATGCTCCAGTCTCAGTCTTACCCATTCGGTGCAGATATGATTTGAAATAGCCATGACCGGTCAAAAACTGAGTCAAGTAATAGTCCACCTCCCCATGGGTTCTAGAGATCCAGGGGCGGAGGCGCGGGATCAGTCTCGCCGTCCAGCGCCCTCTTCCGTCCGTCTCCCAAAGTCGTTGCCATGCTTCTAATGTGGCGTCTCTTTCGTTGGCGACTCGTTCTTCACCTGCACGTCTCCTCATATATATGCGCTTCCTTTCCTGAGCAAGGAGCGACACTGGGATGACTCCCGCTACCACTAGGACCGCCGGTTCCGACACAGTGCGGTACGCCGAGGCAACTCTCAGTGCAGCCCTTCTCTGCACCTGGGCCAGTCTCTTACGATACATCTCCTTGCTCAGCGCGTCCGCCCACACCTCGGAGCCGTACAGTAAGACCGACTGAACTGTCGACATCAATAACCTCCGCTTCTTTGGCCGAGGACCACAAACATTAGCCATCAACCTACTCAAGTTCGCAACCATCTTCGCCGCCTTATCGGCAGTACGTAAAATCTGGTGACGAAAGGTCATTTTGGTGTCAATCATCACTCCTAGGTATCTAACTGTTGGGCTGGTGGTAACTTCCACACCCCCCACGCGTAGGGGTACGATTGTGTCTATCTGCTTCTTAGATAGAATGACGACCTCAATTTTGTTAAGTGCTAGACTCAAACCATGCATTTCCATCCAATGAGTTACCCTCCTCATGGTTTGGTTAAGTTTGAGCTATGCTAGTTCTACATCCCGCTCAGTAATGAGCAGTGCGATGTCGTCCGCATACCCAACAAGAGTCACTTCCTCGGGCATTTCCTGCCTCAAGAGTCCGTCATATAGGATGTTCCAGAAATCCGGTCCTAAAATAGATCCTTGGGCAACCCCAGACGTCACCTTATCATTTCAGCGACCCTGCTTCGTATCGTATATGATGGAACGATTCCCCAGGTAGTCGTCAATCGTCCGCAAAAGGTATGGCGGCACCCGAAAGGAGTGCTCCAAAGCATTCAATATATCCACCCATCTTGCCGAATTGAATGCATTTCGGACGTCTAATAATAATAATAATAATAATAATAGTGATTTATTTCCAAACAGGTTATAACACCCAATAACAGGAAATTACTAAAATACATAACAGCAAGTAAACAGCAATTCATATACATATATAAATATACTAATCCAAACTAAACAATACCAACACGTTAGGGAGCATAAAGTAGTAAATATTACAATTACCCTATGGTATAAGAGTATATATAAAGAGGATTATTCGACTAATACTAAAATTAAATTAAATCAAATCAAATTAAATTAAATTGGTGATGAAATGTTGACAAATGTTAGGGGGAAGAGATTTGACGAAGAAAGACTGCATCAATGGTAGATCTAAATGCGTCAGCGTGGATGTCACAAAGATCAGAGATGCTGTTAAAGTTGGTACACATCAGGTGCACTGGGGACCTTATAAGGACATCTGTTCGAGCGCGACCACAATAGAAGGCAAATGAGGACCTGGAGCCAACTCTCGGAACAAGAAAATTACACTTACCCAAGAGCGAGGGACAATTAATCCTGTTATGTACTAAACAAAACAAAAATTTTAGTAAAGAAATCGTTCGTCTGGTAGAAAGAGATACAAAATTAAATTTCCGCAACAATACACTATGTTCAAAGCCTCTAGGTGGATAAGACCCCTCCAACAGATAATAGAGAAATTTCAGAAACCTTCTCTGTATCGTCTCAATATAGTTTATGTGTGTTTCATAAATAGGAAACCAGATCAACGAGCCGTACTCCAACCGAGATCGAATGAGAGAAAAAAATAAAGTAGAGCTTGTATACTGCGAAAGTCCCTACAATTACGATAAATAAATCCATATATTTTGTTACATCGCGATACCAACTGCAATATGTGATCAGAAAAAGACAGAGTGGTGTCAAAAAACACCCCCAAATCTTTGACAGATATTGACACCTGCAATGGCACTCCCTCAACGTTATAATTGCGAATAATAGCTTGCTGACGCTTAGTAAATGTCACGGTAGTGCATTTTGAAATATTTAAGGACAATCTGTTAAGCTTACACCAACCGGAAACACAATCGATACTTCTCTGAAGCAAAACACAATCTGCAGTAGAATCAATGCAATAGAAACAGTTTAATGTCGTCAGCGTACATTAGCGTTTCGCATTCAACAATACTAGCAATATCGTTAATGAAGAGCAAGAATATTAGAGGTCCAAGATTAGATACCTGAGGTGTACCAGAGGTAGCGATGTGCTTGGATGATACATAATTCCTATAGCATACTTGAAATTCTCTATTGATCAGGTACGACTGTAAGAGTAAGCGTAATGGTCCTGAAAATCCGAACGAATTAAGTTATTGTAGAAGAATATAATGGTCTATCTGATCAAACGCTTTCTGGAGGTCCAGGTAAATAGTGTCAACTTGGCTTCTGTTGTCTATTGTTTCAGAGACATATTACGTAAAACAAGCGAGATTATAAACGGTTGAACGCTGGGATACAAAACCATGTTGTTTTTGAGAGAACCAACCGCGCAACTCTAAAGAAAGATGAGAAAAAAGAATATGTTCAAACGCTTTTGAAAAGTTACAAAGTAAAGAAATTGGACGATAATTATGGATTTCAGAAGGATCACCTTTCTTGAGTACTGGGCATATCTGTGCCAACTTCCAAGCTGTTGGAAATTTAGACTGCTTCAGAACAAGATTGAAAATAACGTGCAAAGGCTTCGCAAATACATAAGCGCAATCATGAACGATGAATCCCGGAATATTATCTGATCCCGATGTAAGAGAATCTTTCGACCGCGTAAGAGCCACCTCAATTTCTTCTCGTGTAATCGACGTAACTGTTATCGTCGAATTTATCATATCGTTAAAGGCAGGCAAGTGATTATTATGCTGTTATGCTTGTATTATTTAGCTTTCGCTATATGCTGTGCTAAAATTCTAGGAATTAATGAAGTTGTCGAAAGCAATTTGCCACAATCTATGAAAATTTTAAAGAAAATCGGAAAAACTAGAAAACTTCAGAGAAGAACTTGAGATGAGAAATTCCATTTATAACAACAAAATTCAGCTGCTTTTGGAGTTTTTAAAGAAACAAAACTAACCTGATCTTTGTCATTGCCAACTGTACTTTTCCTTTGTTAAAGAGTTTTGTTTGATATTATAGCACATTGTATTAGAAATTTTTTAGAAAAAGGTTGCAAAAAATCGTATTAAATCGACTTTGCATTAACATTATGTTACGGCTTTTAAGCGATAAGCACTTAAAGGGTTTCTTCTAGATGGCAAACGTAGTACGATGGCGTAACAACAAAATGCCACTCTACCTCACAATATATAATTATTACTGAGTAATTTAAATGAAGCACTTCGTTCCAGACTCATGGATTAGTAATGAACATGCCATTCGCTGGCTAGTTGATTCTTCTGACTTGACCCCGATCGATTTCCTTGTGTTAGGTTGATTAAAGGAGATCGTTCATAAAACATCTCGTATAGATCCAGCGGATACAAAAGAAAGCAACACTAGTGCATGTAATAATAAATACTCAGCTACTCGTAATATTGCTGGGATCGTTTAGGGAAAAGAAAATGCGAGGAGAAAAATATCACCAATACTGCCTATCGGGCGCCATCGGTGCGGTTTTGAGCGTCTTTTTCTACCTCTGATTGAAATTCTCTTTCGGCTAATATCACCGTGAATGAACGACAAGTTTAAGTGAGCATTTCTTAGCGCTAATCTAATGCCGCAAGAATACACACTCGCCTGCCGTTTAAATACAATGCAGCAAGCAGATGCAGTTTCCCTATCCTTCTCCGGAGCAGCTCCTGGACTGCTAAACCATACAGGGTGCGGGCCGACTGCGCATAGGGTAGCTGAATGATCCCTGAGGCTTACCACGATGTATTAAGAACACATTGAAAACACCTACAAAATAATACCTAATATAAATAATCCCGCCAATACCATGAGTGCTTTCTAGACATTTCTTCGTGAAGAATATCGCACGAGGGCAATGCTGCGTCGGTTGACGCGTGGAGTAACACAATTTAAATACTTTTTGCTGGAGTTTTTATGTATATATATATATATATATACATATACATATATATACATATACATATATATACATATATATCTGTATTTCACTTTTACCATGTCACGGTCTATTCCCGGGAGACAGTTCGTAGTATCTCAGACAGTTCGTTTATTACTAAAATGTGTTTGTAAACAATGAAGTTAAAGTAAATCTTTAGTATTAACGTATATATATATATATATATCCGTTAATACAGAATTGGATCATGTCATGGTGAATATGAAGTACAAAAGAGAAAGGAAAATAAATGGAAACAGGATGAAGAAAACATTTTCCTCTCCCTTTTGTTCTTCATATTGACCATGACATGATCCAATTCCGGAAATAGTGATGGTTTATTGCTGACTGCAGTCGTGAAACCCACCGAAATTATCATTATTAATTTAAGAAATTAATTAAGAAATTAATAATGATAATGCAAACTGCAAAAATTTAATTTAATTTATGTATTATATTTTACGTCTATATGTAGATGTATTACACTGATTAAAGATAATTAGCGTTAATTAATTTTAGTCAGTGTAAGACATCTACAAATAGACGTAAAATATAATAAATAAATAAAATTAAATTTTTGCACTTTGCACTTTATCCGGTCTCTTAGTAATAACTAATTATTGGCCCAACAGCAAACACGCACCAACAGGACAAGTACTATAATTTAATAAATTGTAATAATTAAATTGTTTTCAGCTACTGTTAAACTTACTAATTACGTAGTTGAATCTTCTATTAAAATAGGAATCCATATGCCTCAGCAGGTGATAATTGAAAACAACTTCGTTTTCGAAGTACGATATTGTTAATATTAGAGTTTTGGAAAAATCTGTATAAATTACAGCCGCTTGAATATTCCTACCTAGGTTTCCGCAAATATATTGGGATAGAGTTAGGTTGGTGGCTGTAAATCTTCTTGTTAAAAGACCATCTTGATATGGTGACAGGTAAGACATCACACTTGGATATAACAATGTGCTTAAATACTTTTGCGAAGTTGTAAATAATTGAAATTGCCCAATAATTCCGAGTATCCAAATTGTCAGAATTTTAAGGACAGGAACAGTCTCTGCCCTTCTTCCAAATCGTAAAGAGACACCAACAACCTGCACCAGGTTAAAACTTGTTGCTAATGGTTTGGCTAATGTATATTTACAATCATTGATTACAAAATTTGGAATCAAATTATCACCAATAAATTCTTTGGATGAAAAAGCCGACACGCTATTCAGTGCATCACTATCTTCAATTGTTTATTTAACTTGTTTTATTATAGTTGTCAAACAATTCCGTATTTTATCAAACTACTTACAAATGAATATAGAAGTTATTGCAAGATAAACACCTTGATAGGTTTCTCAGTTATCGGCCATTTCGAGATATACAGCTGTGGCCATATGTATTCGCCACCCTTTTTTGTTATTTATTCCGACGAATATATAAGAAATAAAAGAAAATTGATCGATGAAAATGTTTCATTGTGAGTATATACAGATATTGCTTAATATTTGGTAGCTCCCCCCTGGGCTTTTATCACCGCACGAATTCGTCGGGGCATACTGCTCACTAAGTTGTAGCACTGTTCGGGGGTTATTTTATTCCACTCTTCGAATGTTTTTGTTTTTAAGCATTGCTTTGCGATAGATGAGTATTTAGCTACATTTCGCTTTAAAATGTACCATAAATGCTTAATTGGCGATAAGTCCGGGGATTGTGCCGGCCATTCCAGGACCCTCACGTTATTTTCCTCGAACCAGCGCATTACTTCGCGAGATTTTTGGCACGGTGCATTATCTTGTTGGAAGTAATACTCTGGCTCATCATTATCGAATAATTTTAACGCACACGGTTCCAGAATTTCTTCCAACATGTCGATGTACGTCCGGCTGTTCATTCGGCCCTCGTAGACGAACAGTTCTCCGACGCCTGTTGCACTCATGGAACCCCAAACCATTATGCTACCACCCCCAAACATGACAGTCGGGATGATACAGTCTGAATGGAAGGCCTCTCCTCGCCTGCGTGGCACGTATTGAGCCACAGGTTTACCACAAAGCTACCAACAAAAACATGAATACTGTTACATTTTGGAACCCATTAAAAAGAATAAAAACACTGTAGATACCAGGAATCGAATACAGAATACCGCAAATACAATAATTATGTATTACTTACCTCAATATTTGACTCATCCGTCCACATAACATTGGCCCAATTGTCAATGGTCCAGTCGCGGTGACTTTTAGCCCACAGCAGTCTCTTTTTCTTTTGTTGCGGAGACAACCGTAGTTTATGTCGAGCTTTGTATCCACCTAAATTTAATTCACAGAGGCGTCTTCTAACCGTGCAAGGAGAAATAGCAACATTATGTAGCCGGAAAAGCTCACTGGAAAGCTGTTTAGACCCTTTTTTCCGGTCTGGCAAAGACATCCGCTCTAAGATTGGCTCATCTCTGCTAGTTGTCTTTCTTTTTCGACCAGTTTTCGGTTTGTTTGTCAAAGATCCACTCTCTTTGTATCGTTTTATCGTCATTCTAACTATCGATCGCGCACATTTCACTTGTCGGGCAATAGCAGACACCGACAACCCTTGCTTTTCTAACACCACAATTTGTCCTCGCTCTACCTCCGTTAATTCGCGTGTTTTCGGCATTACGTTTTACTGTATACTATCGTATTACACAGACAAAATCACAGACGCAATATCGTCACTCTAACTAGCTCAACCATACTCTTACAACTTTTAAGAAAGACTGAAGAAATATTCAGAAATTACAATTTTACGTCTATTTTCTAATTTACTCAGAATGGCCTACAATAAACCGTTAAACCCTCATTACCAGGTACCTAGTTTACCAGTTACCTGTATTTTAAAACATAATTTTTAGTTACTAAAAGTATGAAACATCCTGTCTAAAACTGTATGAGTAAATTTAAAGAAAGCAACCTCTATACTTTTTCTTGTAAAACCTCGTGCGCGTCCTAGTTGAGAAATTCACGTCTGGAACTCAGTAGGTGCCCAGAATATATATAGTTAATGGTCATAAAAGGAATGTCTTAGTTAAGTATGTATTACAAAACAAATAATTTTCACTACGATTATCAAAATATTATAATATCATGTATTACTATGACAAACTAGAGGATAAATCAGCGTCATGTTAAATTCAAAAAAAAGCTATTGAATTAGCTACACTTCGTCCAAAGCACTGCATTCCCCTTACTATATAGAAGGTTACCTACCAAATAGAGCTTTTTAATAAGCAAGAACGTGAAAGTAGGCAATGCTCGCACGGCTGTCGAGTTGGTTGTCTATGGTATATAAATAACGGCAACCTACTACATTGGTCTACACTTACAAACCCATTTAATTACAGAAACAATTTAATGCAGAACTAATACTAGAATTGAATAAACATGCCGTAGCTCTTATGTTATCTCTTTCGTAATATTGACTTATTTATTTAATTATTAGAATCCACGTGAATAAATTGTTTTAACCTGTTTTATTAATACATTAGAAGTATTAATGTTGTAGTTGTTCTAGACTTATTAATAGAAGTACAAGAAATGATACTCGTCGAAAACAGTAAGCTTCATTAATATAAACAGTTTGGTATACAGTCTCTTCGATTTTAGTTGTGAAAATCAGGTGACCGTAGAATGTAGGCAACCCACATTTTCACAAATTTATGTCTCATTAAATATATGTATGTGCACATATGAAGATATATATACGACGGATGTCTTTTAAGTTTTGAATACTGAGATATAGAGGGTGGCACTAGTCAAATGTCAGTACTAAAAATTAATATATAACATACATACAGTAGACGCTCGATTCTGTGAACGGTATCAGCCAAGTGCAATTCACATTACTGAAAGTTTGCATTAGTGAGCCTTATTTTATTTATAAGGAAATTGCATAGAAGAAAATATGTATGTTTATTAAAAAATAACTTTTACATTATTTTGAAAAATAATATCCTTTTCTTTGCGTAAATTTACGCTTGGTGTTTTCAAATGCCATTGCCCGTAGTTTATGGAACACTAAAATATCAGCATATAATATGTCTTTTTCTTCAGCCCAATCTAACGCTTGATTAAAAATTCCTACAGCTTGCTCGTCACTCACTGTATTTTTTATTTCAATCGGCGGGTGGTCATCTTCACTCACCCCATCTTCCTCTTCATGTGCATCATCCATCTCGTCATTCCATAAACTAACATCGGTAATTGTGCAAAGAATATCGGTATTTATTGCTTTTAATAATTTAAGAACGTCCAATGATGCACTGTCAATAACTTCAGCATCAGATAGTAACTGTTTTCTAATGATGGTTAGCGGTACATTGTCTTCATCGTCATAATCATCACTGGAGTAAAGCAAATTCTTCCAACACTTTCTGATTGTTTGCTGGTCAAGGGCATTCCCCGCCATATCTAAATTTAAAGTTACTTCACGTAAAGTTACTTGCTTTAAGAATTCAGGAATGGTTTTAGGATTTTTCGATAACGCCTACGGAAGTAGAAATTTTCGATAATACAATTTAGTAATTTTTATTACATTTTGATGCATCGGTTGGATAAGTGGTATTAATATATTATAATAAACGTTTTAAGTTGTTTGGAGGCTTTTTTACGCTGGAAGGTAATGCCTCATTTCGTAGGATATCTGTCTCACTCTGTGGACCTATAGAATTTTCTTTAATGTTATCTCCTCTCGCATTTGTGTTTCTTTGTAATTCCTCATTACCGTCGGTGCATAATTTCCCGAAGATATTAGAAAAACCAAATATTCTGTTCAAAAGTTCATATGGAACTATAGAAATTTCGCTGAGTGTAGACACTGCAAGTTGCCAGTGCTTTGGTCATTGAACATCCAACACCATACGCTAACAAAACTAATATACTTGCAGCGTTGGATAAGCGTGGTATACGGTATGAAGAGGACTTGACAAAACCAGAATTATATCAGTTAATTAAGATACAAGCCTGGCTTCCCTAACTCTAGTGTTGATGCCACTTTTGTAAGGAATCACAGACATCACATTGACTTCCAGAGTAAAATCCGGTAAAGCACATTTGGATCAACTTCGATCCCTGAATTATAATCGACAGTATAACATTTAAAACTTTCCCCGGGAAAATTCGAAAACGTTTCTGAAAAAGGATAGTACAAGGTTTATATTATATATTATTTATATGCAGAATAGCATACATGCTAGCATAGTTTATGAAGAATTTCATCAGATGATAGTGATTTTGACTTTAGTGGTCGTGATATTTGAGAAGTAATTTGTATACAATGTAACACCTTGAAATAAGTAACCCTTTTTATTAACATACTTTCTCAACACGGAATACTTTTAAAGAATATATTTCTTCTATTTCATTCCAATTGATTGCATGAATGTCGTAAATTTCATTATAGCTTAAATGTCAATGAATGATAAATTATAACTTCGATTTTGTTTGGTTTAAAATTAACATCTAAAGAAGACATTATTCTCATGAACCGTATTATATACTTGATAACTAGAAATCGCATATTATTTCCTCACTACTATGCATGTATGAGGTAACAGTTTTCTAATGCAAATTCAAACAAAATGTAGTAGATTACTTCTAAAACTATTTCACAGATTTTTCATTTCTTTATTGTAATGGAACATGAATTAATTGAGAGATATCTGCCTAAAATCAATACAAAGAAAACTGTTATATATAATATAAACCGTAAACCATAACATTTTTTTCAGCCATCTCAAACATAAGAAATGACTATCTTTTGTAATTTGCAATCTAGTGCCTAATAACATTTTTCAACTAATCTGTAGCAAATTGCTTCATGTTTACCTCACTTCTGCGCGGGTTAGTCTCTTGACATTTTGCTCAGACTCAGTAGGATCTTCAGGAAGAAATATATAAATTTTGACTAAAATCATTTCTTGAAATTGATGAATTTCTTAGTAATAATATTACATGTTTTCCTTATTTTGATGAACTTTGCTAAGTTCAAACCTAACTTTAAGAACGTACTCTTGTCAGAAAATATGGGAATCAAATATATTGAGCGTAAAATCTGATTTCAATAAAGTTAGTAGTAAATTTACAATGTGGAAAGATATTACTACAGTAAGTGATACAACAATTTACGTAAATTACTGACATTTTACATAGCTTATCTCTGAGAAATAAATTTTTACAACAGTTACAACATATACAGTGGAATTCCCCCAACTCGAACTCCCCTAACTCGAAAATTTCTCTAACTCGAATATTTTTTTATCCCGTGCGTTATCTATTAAATTTATATGCATATGACTGTCCTTAACTCGAATTTCTCTAACTCGAATTTATCCCTAACTCGAAAAAAAATTAACCAAATTTAAGACGTAGAATCTCTGTAACTCGAAATTTTCACTAAAAGTACGTGATACGCCATCTGTTAGCGAATATAACGTAATATCTATCGAAGGAATTCGGGGAAGTACCAATACAACGGGTTTTATCATTCTTATTCATCTGCGTGTTGCGCTATATATTTAGTCGTATTCTTTAGTGTTTGTCATCAACATGCCCCAGCAACGAAAACTTAAAAGTTTAACAGTGCAACAGAAATTATAAATATTAAAAAAAGTGGACAATGGAATAAAAAAGAAGGTAATAGCTGTGGAATATGACATACCAGCGAGTACATTGTCAACTATAATTAAAAACAAGGAACATATTCGAAGTTTCGCGAGTAAACTTACAAAACCTGCCAATTTCAAGCGAAACCGAGTTTCAAACAAAAATGTAAACAGTGCGGTGTTTAAGTGGTTTGTGTCTACTAGAGAAAAAAACATTCCGGTGTCGGGGCCACTTCTACAGGAGAAAGCACTGGAATACAGTCAACATTTAGGAACAACAAAAGGCCAGCACCGGCTGGCTTCATAAATTTAAAAAAAGGTAAAATTTACGTTATTGTATTAGACATACGTATACACATATGAAATTTATTTTTTATTTTTTAAATTTAGACATGACATATCGCATAAGAATATCTGTGGTGAAAGTGCCACAGTGGATGATCGTCAGGTTAGTGATTGGATTCGAAATGTATTGCCGGGGATTTTGGGGGGGTATAGCGAAGATGATACTTTCAATGCTGACGAGACAGGATTATTTTTCAAATGTCTACCTAAGAAAACCATTAGAGACGACAAATGCTATGGTGGAAAACTTAGTAAAGATCGGGTCACATGCCTTCTAGCAACGAATATGAGTGGCACTGAAAAACTAAAACCTCTCATAATTGGCAGAAGTGCAAAGCCACGATGTTTTAAAGGGGTAAAATGTCTTCCTGTCGATTGAAATTTTTGAAAAATGGTTGGTTAAATTGGACAAGCAATTTTCACACGAGAATCGAAAAATAATAATGTTTATAGACAACTGCCCTGCTCATCCTGCAATACAACAGAAGCTGAAGGCCATCAAATTGCAATATTTGCCACCAAACGGAACTTCCAAACTGCAACCTTTAGATCACGGCATCATTAAAAGTTTCAAAGATCATTACAAAGGAAGAATCCTTAAAGAAACTTTATATGCATTAGAGAATAACGGTTCTCCTAGCATATCACTTCTCCACTGTGTGAGAGAGGTTGCCATGACATGGCATGTAGATGTTAAACAAAAAACCATTCAAAACTGTTTTAAAAAGGCTGGTTTTGGTAACGAAGACGAGGACGAAGACGAAATTCCCCTTGCCCAACTAAAAGAACGACTGCAAAATTCAGAAGATAAAGAATTTCCTGTTGAAGTAAGGCAAGATTTTGAAAACTATGTTGAATTGCTAAATGTCGAGAATGTATCTCTTGACACTTATCTTGAAATGAATAGTAACCTCTTAACTACTGACTATCCGACAGACGAAGACATTCTAAGGAGTGTATCAAGCATTACAGATGAAGAAACCCCCGAAGAAAGCGATGAAGAAATTGTGGAGCAACCATCACACAAACAAGTTTTACAAGCATTCGAGACACTAAAGAATTATTTTATGTTTGATGAACAAACATCCGATAAGACATATATGTTCATTAATAAAATTCAAAAATCGTATGAACACATCCGAGCGGCCAATGTTCGGCAACAGTTGATAACGGATTTCTTTAAAAAAACAATTTAATTGTGGAATTGTTTTATGTTCCCATGTACAAGTACACATTTAATACCTATGTATATAGGACAATTTTTGTTTAATTTCATACATATACATATAGTACATATATATATATATATATATCCTAATGCATGTAGTTTGTATTTTCAGTTTGTTTTTTAATCATTTTTTTATTTATTTTATATAATATTGTTATTACATATTATGCTTTATAAATATATACATATAATGAAAAGTAAATTTTCTCTAACTCGAATTTTATTTGGGGGTTTAGGTGGTTCGAGTTAGGGGAGTTCCACTGTACTTCCAAATCTTTTATACACATATACCATTTCATAAGACAACGTACATACATATAATCTGAATTAAGAAATACACAATTTGAAATTTATTTACACAAAATTGCATTGGCCCAGCACTATCTTCTTCTTTTAAAAAGTAAACACTGTACAAATATTTACAAGTACTTCTACTGCTTATTTTATCAGCGTTAACATTATCATAACAAATAACATAAATTACAATATACAGTAATTATACATATAGTTATTATTACCGAAGCTAAAGCTCCAAACTCCGCGTGATATATGTTTAAATATTTTAAAACTAATCACTTAAAACAATTACTTCTTAACAGTCACTTTGAAGAAGTCAAAAATTTAAAATTCCCACTTCATAATTTAAAATTCTTTCCCAACCAATCTTCCTTAATCAAGTCCGCGCCTTTTTCACCAATCATGATCACAGGGGCGTTAGTATTGCCACTAACAATCTTAGGCATAATCGAAGCGTCTATGACCCGTAAATTTCGAATCCCGTACACTTTCAGACGTGGATCGACCACGGCATCTTTATCCCATTCGGGTCCCATCTTACAAGTTCCCACGGGATGATAGATCGTCATGGAAAAGGTCCTCATGTGACACTCCCAATACGCATCAGACTCAAACGGGTACTTGCGACAATTTGGAAAAGGCACTGAATGCACCTTTGAGTTGAACTGTTTAAAAGCGGGGGACCTACTAATCTCAACGGCGATCTTAGCACCTTCCGCTAGAGTTTGAACATCAAATGGGTCATCGAAATAGTTCGCGTTTATTAAAGGGTAATGGAATGGGTTTTTGCTTTTTAACCTCACCCATCCTGTAGATTTCGGCCTTAGTAATAAAGGCATTATGGTCCACGCGTCTTTATTAGCTATGGGTTCATAGACGGCTTTGTATAGCGATTCCTTTAAACCCAAGCAGTTCTTAACACGTGCTCCATTGTCGGAATTTATACTAGCAGGCGCCATATGGAATTGGATATCAGGCCAGGATCTATTAGCGTATTTGGTACTCACGAAACCTAGACCTTCGACACCACCTAAGGTGCTCATAGGTCCCTTTTCCTTCATAATATAGTACATGGTCATTCCAAAGGCTTCGAATCTATCTTGGACGATGGAAATGGGCTTGTCAACTAGAAATGTTAATCCACCCATCGCTACATGGTCTTGCAAGTTTTCCCCAACCTTCAAATTTTGTATAACTGGTATTCCTAAGGAGGAAAGATGTTCTTTAGGACCGATACCTGATAGCATCATAATTTGAGGGCTGTTAATGGCACCCGCTGACAAGATAACTTCTTTTTTGGCCGTGACAATTTGCCTTCTTCCATTTCTTCGGAACTCCACACCATACACTTTTTTATCAGTTGGATTTATAAGCAATCTTGTTACATGGGAATTTAAAGCTATATGAAGGTTTTTCCGCATGCGCACTGGCCTCAGAAAGGCTTTAGCTGTTGAGCATCGTGATCCTCTACGTATGGTACCTTGAGCAATCATAAATCCAGCTTGTTCTTCGCCGTTAATATCCCTATGCGGATATCCCATCTCAGTTCCTGCTTGTATGAACGCTAGCACTAGGGGCGTTCTCCACGGTGACTCTTGCACAGTCTGATAGCCTTTTTTCCCATGATATTTGGTATCTAAGTAGGGATTTCTGTTGTCCTCCGATTTCTTGAAGTAATGGAGGACGTTCTCGTAATTCCAACCGGTATTTCCCATACTCTCCCAGTTGTCGTAATCTAGTCGGTTGCCTCTGACGTAGATCATGTAGTTTAACACTGAAGATCCGCCTAATATCTTACCTCTTGGCCAATTACATCTGTTGTTTCGCATTCCTAAACAGGCTTTTCCAGTTGGTTCTGTTTTATACGCCCAATCTACATCTGATAATTGGAGATACGCTGATAGTGATGGTACGTCGGTAATTTCATTTTCATCACCGCCCGCTTCTAAAAGCAAGACGTTCCAGTTAGGGATTTCTGATAATCTAGAAGCTACCACGGCTCCAGCAGATCCCCCGCCAACTACGACAAAATCGTATTCTTTGTACAAATCTTGGCGGTCGGTAATCTTTCCTTCAGGATCGTGTTGATCGTAGCGAACGTATGTCATCCCAGCTAAAAGTAACGGTATCAACCATAGGGTATTCCCGATTAACGCAATGGTTCGCATTGCTGTAGAAATTAATAAAGTTTCCATAACCATCTTGATGGTATAGTTTGTTTATGACTAGAGTAGGGTATAAGGTATATGACACAAGCGTAATGTTTTTAAGGGGAATCCTCTCTTTTGTGACTAGATTTGCAATAATTGCGGTTACTCCGGAGGATTTAATCTGGAGCTGGTTTCATTCTGTTCCTCTTCAAGAGAATGAATTGCTTTCGCCTTCTATTTTCCAATCTTGGGGTTGTTTTCTTCATTCCTAATTCTTCTTGATGTGACTGTGTTAACCAGGGGAATACCTGAAAGAAAAATGAGAAATGAATAATTAAAATAACGTGCATAATTACCAAATATACAGGGTTTAGTAAATGTTTCGGCGCATCCCATATCTGAATCAATCGGTGTAACAGAAAAATACTTCTAATGAGGTTTTTTCTAGAAATTCTTTGAAATTTGAATTTTAGTTTTTGGATTATTTAAATATGATAATACTCTAACAACTACCACACCAATACCGTGTTTTTTGTCTATTCCGTAAACGTTTCAGGTCACCCTCGTAACGTATACAGTATGCATTAAATGTGCGGTATTTATTGCTCGTACGAGTGTATATATGTCATTGATGACGTAAATTTATTCATAGCGTCAAAGTCCTACAGCAGTCGGGTATTGCTTTTGAAGAAAAGATGCAAAAAAGATGTAGTTTATAATATACTGTTTTGAAAATAATGTTTTAAATCTACGCTTTAAATTGGACGCTATATAACAATATGACGATTGCAAGGACTGTGTGGATGTACAATTCACAGGTATAGCAGTAAACTCCACTCACACAAATTAATTAATTATGCGGAACGCAGCGTTTCGAGAGCACGTGGGCTCGCAGTCGGTAACACGGTTGACAATGGGAGCCCACGTTCTCTCGAAACGCTGCGTTCCGCATAATTAATTAATTTGTGTGAGGAGTTTACTGCTATACCTGTGAAGGAATATAACAATATGTTAAAGAAAAGTTACAACTGTAGAATTTAAGATTTTTAAGACAATGTAATAGACAGGCCATCCACAAGTTTTAAGCGGATTACTTCTATGCAAAGATTTTTATTTCGATAGTCGAAAATTTGCTGGAAGAATACGTTTCAGTGAAATAAATAATTTCGAAGTTTGCATTGATTTTGATTTTTCCTCTATTCATTGTCTATAGGCTGTCTCAGTTAGCATGCTCATCACAGGAATATTATAATCGGCGAGAGGGTTGGCAAAATAATACTACCTAAAAGCTTCTGAACCAGAAATGAATGAGTAAATAACTTATACGGCTTGATAGCACAGTTGGTGTGAATCAAGTCCATACATTTTCTACTGGGAACTTTTGCCATCTTTCTGTCAACTTCATTATCCCACGCTCGTACAACTTCTGGTTTTTATCAGCAATCACAACGTTATCATCATTATAAGTTTTACCATGCAAGTAGTTTTGTAAGGCTCTGAGCAAACTGTAATACGATGGTGCTAAGTCAGGGCTATACAGCGAATGTTATATGACTTCCCAAGCAAGAGTAAATAATTGTTTGAAGACTGACCAATGATGTGTGTGTGCCCTGCTATTGTCATGGTAGAATACAAAACCTTTACGATTCCACCAACTTCGACCGTTTTTTCTTGAATTTTAAAATTTAATGCGCCCAATTGGCGACAATACATATCTGAATTAATCGGTTGGTCCCTAGGAAGCGGCTCAAAATACACAATACCTTTGTAATCCCACCATACTGACATATCTCACATTTTAGCTTTCAATGCTGGTTTATTTTCTTTAGACTATGATCGCTTTCGTTTGTTATAATGTTGTAATTGGAAAGAGATTCGATTTCATTTCGGTTGAGATGAAAATCGTCGATTGGGTTAAACGAATTTCCTTTAACTCATAAGGAACCCAAATATCGACTATTTTTTAATGAATCCCATATGTTTTAAATGATCTTCAATTGTTGTGGGTGCTACAATTAACCTTTCTGCAATCTCAGAGAGAAATATGACAATCCGAATTGCTTATGGCTCCAATTTGATCATCATCAACTTCATTTGTCTTACCAGATCGTGGTTCCTCTTTGAGTGAAAAATCACTAGGACGAAATTTACCAAACCAATTCCAGCACTGTGTTTCTTTTAGAGTTTCATTACCATACGCATCGCTTAACTGTTTAGCAATTTGTGTTGCGTTCTTTCCTTTTCGGAAATAATAGAGCAAAATATAACGAAAGTGAACGCTGTTACTCGCCATGAAAGAAAGCTAAAGTTCACAGTTGTCACATGCCAATATTATTATAAGAGTGAAACACTACACCTACATTTAAAATCGGCAATTGCTTTATTACAAATATTTCTGAATATCAACGTAATACAAGTTAGGCATCCGAAATAAACAGCTCGCAAAGTGAAGACGACAATATAGACCTAAATACGAACGAAGAATTTTTTTCCTCAGACGATGGTAAACTAGAATGGAAGTGGAAACAATCGCAGCAGCAAAACTGCAACTCTAGTGCGAATATAATAAAATAAACACCAAGATAAAAGGTATACTAGTAGTTGCGTTAGTGGAAAGTTTCAAGTTGCAACTAACATGCTGCAATGCTATGGAAAACCAGATAAATGAAATGACAAGCCTTTGAAGGGTCAAGGGTGTATGGTGGGCATTAGAAAAGGGTGTTTTGCAAAATTGCATATATATGTTATATGGGAATTTGGAACTATAAACAAGAATATTAATTCTTCAAATTAGGGGAAACGTACAATCTATCTTGTAATCTGAGTAGTACGTACATTCAAAAATGTAGTGCGAATTTCAAAAGACGTTATACTTGAGTACATAAAATCGCAAATATTACATAAGTTTCCACAAGGAAATATGCAGCACCAATGTGAATTTGGAATTAGGAACTTTCTGAAGAAGAATGAAAAATTAAGTTCGAAACCTTAGAGTGCTTTAAACTTGACTGCAACACCCAATAAATCCTATGATCCTGACGTTATTATTAATCAAGTAATAAAATAAATGAAATCTATACATTTCCTACTGTGTTATCCACGCAAGTTTTTCGAATATGTAAACCTTGCAGATCACGTGGTTATTTTGTTTGATTATGATAATGTGCCAAATACCACTTCCCTATTTGTAGATCATGGAAGTAGCAGAAGACTACAGAAAAATATTTGCAACAATAAATTACAAGTTGATGTTATTTTAGAGGGAGAATGTTGCAGCATGTTCATGGTCCATTTCACATTATAATAACTCTCGACTTAGAGAACTTTGTGGTGTCTAAAAAGGAAAACAAAATATACTTTGGATCACTTCAAGATTTTGAACAATGGTTTGGTACTGACCGAGAAGCAGTTTTTATACCCTTCAACCTTGATCGCTTCAAAACATCCATTAGCATGTTAATATACTGTGAAGATATGAATTATTGTCTTTTAATTTTTTTATAATATCAATGTTTTTCTAAATGTTTCTTATTTATCTACTTTGGATATTTTCTCGTTAGTGTATGGTTCACATCCTTATTTTTGGTATTGTTGATGTTGTTGTTGGAGGCAAAGCACCATTGGGACTCCCTCTTCATTGAATTTATTTCAAATATTTGTTCCGTACAGTTTTCTTTCTGTATATTAAATTTTACAGATATTTACTTTAGTTATTCATTACTGACATATAATCTACAATTTTAATGTTTTTGTTTTAAAAAGAGTCCCTTCAACAACATGTGCAGTGGAGACGTAAACTCCACTATCGTTTACTATATATATATATATATATATATCGCTTTTCGTAAATATATTTTTGTATGTAATAATAACTTCTTCCAAATTTATTTCTAAAGGACGTATAATATACTGTACTCACACATTTTTATCATATTATTAAAATATGTATCATGCCGAAATTATATCACACTATCTTCAAAATCTTCTCGTACGTCGGATGAATGGCAGGCTTGGCATCGTTACTTATAAATGATTTCATTCCATCAAGAGTGTGTTTACTGTGTGGCCTAACATATAGGTAAACAAGTTATATAACACATGGGCTGAAACATCCCGGGCCTAACAAAGAAAACACGTTTTTTTTGGTTTAAAATTAGTTTTATTCATCAACGTAATCTCCATCAAGAGCAACGCAATCATTCCAGCGCCGCTCTAACATTCCAATACCACTTTTGTAGAACGATTTATCTTTTGCCTCAAAATAGGCCTCAGTTTCAGGGATAACCTCTTGATTCGTGCGAAATTTCTTACCGGCGAGCATTTTTTTGAGGTCTGCGAACAGCCAGTAGTCGCTGGGAGCCAAATCTGGCGAATACGGTGGATGTGCGAGCAATTCGAAGTTCAATTCATGTAGTTTTGCCATTGTTTTGATTGACTTGTGACACGGTGCGTTGTCTTGACGAAACAACATTTTTTTCTTTGCCGTATGCGGTCGTTTCTTTGCAATTTCGGCCTTCAAACGCTCCAATAACGCTATATAATATTCACTGTTGATGGTATTTCCTTTCTCAAGATAGTCGATGAATATTACACCACGCACATCCCAAAATACCGAGGCCATAACCTTTCCAGCCGATTGTTGTGCTTTCGGGCGCTTTGGACGAGGTTCACCAGTTGCTGTCCACTCAGATGACGATAGTTTTGATTCCGGAGTTAAGTGATGGATCCATGTTTCATCCATTGTCACATATCGACGCAAAAATTCCTGTTTGTTACGTTTAAACATGGCCAAACACTGCTCAGAATCATCAACACGTTCTTGTTTTTGGTCAACAGTGACCAAACGTGGCACCCACTTTGAACAGAGCTTTCTTATAGTCAAATGCTCATGCAATATAAAGCCAATACGTTCTTTTGATATCTTTACGATGTCAGCTAACTCACGCAACTTCACTTTTCGATCATTCAAAACGATTTTGTGGATTTTTTTGATGTTTTCTGGTGTTACCGCCTCATTTGGACGTCCACTGCGTTCTGCATCATCGGTGTCTCTACGACCACGTTTGAAGTCAGCAAACCAACGTTTTATTGTTGTTTTTGATGGAGCGGATAACACTTTTCAAGCCCTTGCTTCGCTTGAAGGGGATTTTTTTCCCACCAAGAAGCAGTGTAAAATTAAAACACGAAATTGTTTTTGATCCATTGTTTTGAAAATAACAAAAGTAGCGTGACTCTTAGCACAATAACTCACAAACTAATGAATAGAATATCATGAAATTTTAACAGCTGTTTTTTGAAGGTTAGTACTAACTGAGAGAAAGGTGACTGCAATAAAACTAGCGTCATCTATGTGTTAGGCCCGGGCTTTTCAGCCCATGTGTTATAATGTGTGTATTCCCGGAGTGGAACGAGTGGAAAATAAATAAGAATTGTGACAAAGTCACACACGTCGAAAGCTTCTCTCCATTCGAAAAATTTGTTATTTTTCGAGTTAATCGTAATATTTAAAATTATTCGAATTTATTTAAAATTAAAAAGTGTATTAGCTATATTATCATAACAATTTGGACTTCCGGACACATTGATGGAAGCCAAACACCAGAACACCTAAAATACGAGACATAATGTGTGAGTGTGAGTACGATTACAAAATTAAAGACTTGGATTTATAAGAAAATTTACTGTTTTTGTTCTCATTTCATTTTGTACTTCATTAATAGTTTATAAAATTAGCTAGACAGGGATTGATTTAGGTTTTTTTTTATAAAAAAAAGTAAAAAGACTGTGTAGTCTTTAGAAACCTTCTGAAGAAGCTGATCAGCGAAACATCGAGTAAAACAGTGAATACACGACAAAACCCGAAAAACATTTCTACTATGGACTACGGTCGTGAAAGCCTACACTCAACAAAAGGAAATTTCGATAAGAAGCGATATATATACATTTTTGATTTGTCAATATATTTATTTTTACAATCATGCATTTGGTTATTTCAATTATTAAACACTATATTCGAATTTAAAACGAGAAAAAAAATTTAAATAATTTGGAAAATTAAGGGTCTGAGATTTTCCACCACAATACATACACTTCTTGCTTAAAAAGGTTTACATTAGTTTCTAGAAACATTTGTTGGGGTTATATTACCTAACTTTACTTTTTATTGTTAATGGCGTTGAGTATTCGTTAATTGTTTTGAACAGTATAGAATAATTTACGCGGATGGTCTGTGCTTCCAGATTGTAGATCTCATTGGTGTACATTTAAATGTATGGAAATACAGTCACATTTTCAATAGCCCCTGTATTATTTATTAGCAAGTAGAGTAAATAGAATTAGTTCGTTTGTTTTTATCACCGTCATATAAAAAGAGCTATTTATAACACATTTCTTAATTTATATTCACCGTAACACAAATAATTATAACGATCTCTAAATCGCTTCGAGCATATCTAAGACATCAATTAATAATAGCCTAGCTATGTAGGTCAACTTCCTCTAACAAACAACGTTCGATTCTCGATCGTAACATTTCACTTCCTTCCGATATCAGCGATTTTTTCTCTTCCAAACGAAAGCTGAAATAAAGATACGCTGACGTAATACTTTTACTTTTACCGGTGAGATCTTAAACTGGATATTATTCTGTAGAGCATGCGGATAGTAGATATAACTATAAATTCAATCAGATATGAGTGGGTTTCGACCGTGTAACTTTCTTCCGTAAATCGTTTTTAGTTTATTTACCTTTCCTTCGCGTAATTCTGGCGTGAATAATCTCGTTGTTTTTATTGAAATTGTTTGAAAATTATCGAGGCGTTTATTGAACTTGTTTATTATAGTTCTGAATGTTAAGAGGCTGTACGTGTTAAATTAAATTTAACCGGTAATTATTGCATATCGTTATCTGTGGATGAAATTATCTCAGTATGTTTTGTTATTTATGACGGTTTGAAGTATGGCAATGTAAACAATTCTCAGTTATAAGGTGCTATTTTTATATTCTTAGGCTAGACGCAAAAAAATAAAAGATTCGAAGGTCACCTATAATGATTTCATTATCGTAAATAAGTTGCCAATCTTATTTAGCGGTCAAGGTAATAACCAAAGTCGTGTCGAAGTTTGACTCAGACGTTGATAGATATTCCATAAACATTAGGTTACTTACAGCTCGTCTAAAATACCTGTGCTGGTGGGATGCGTAGACTGAAAAGCGAAATGTTACAGTACGCCAGTGAGATACACAGATTCACCGTTATTAGACAAGGTACAATCCGCAGCAAAGGTGTAAAGGATACATAAATTTGGTTTATTATCTATTATTACTATAACATTGCGTGTGGCAAACGCATACACTCAGTTTATTATTTAATGGTAATTACAGTAAATAGTATGCGAAATCTAACGATAAAATAGCCAAATCTCGGTTTAGTGAGTTTGCAAATAATAATAAAATTTTTAATAAATTAAGTTTGACAACATAGATAATACTCAGTATTTATTTAAGTAGTATTGACAACGAAACATTGAAAAATAAATTGAGAATATATTTATGGTCTGATTAGGTATATAAATAGGATTATAATAATTCTAAAGTAATTTTAAATCTTCAACGTAAGCTTGAGTTTTATGAATTACATGACTTCACAAAATCATTCTGTTAGAAATAATTTAACATTTATCTAGAAAAATATTTCCTCTAATTAATATTGCATATTAAATAATTTGTCATTAAACTAAGTTATAAAATATTTTGTTTGGTAGCACAGTACGAAGCTATTATTAGAAGCAAGCATCCGATTGAAAAAAGGTTATTTCTTTGCACGGTCCATAGACAAAATAGCTAATATGACTACCCCCTTTATTCATGTTGCTGCATCCACAACATCATTATAAAACAGTTGAATTAATATTTTAGTTCGTAGAGCAAAGAATTTACTTACTCGCTCTTAGCAAATCTAGGGTCCGGAAAAACAGTCTTCTAAATACTCATGCGCTAGTGGAGTAGCTATACAAACTATCCCTCTGTTGCTATATTATCTGTGATAGCAGCGCCCTCGTCAGCAATTTTTCCCCTATAAAAAATAAGTTTTTGCTGACTTATTGAGACGTATGAGATTGACATCCGATACTACACGTTTATCTGGTATGCATTCACTTTGGCATCTATGTATGTCACGTGAATGTATTGCTATAAGGCAAGAATTACCTTAGATCTTTTGGATTAACAGTTGTTAGTGTACACTGTTTCTTTTAGACTTACAAATAATGTGCGCTAATGACATAAACTCCTTATTTTGTTTCTATAGCAACAATACAAATGGCATAGATATTATATAGTAGTTCATATAGTTATATAGATACAAAAAAAAAGCAAACGTCAAAGTTTACTACGAAATGGTTTTATATAATTATAACCCGGTATAAAACATTACTTACGCCCCTTGTGCTACAAATAAGATAATTACTTAACTCATGTTATGAATGTCTTATTGTCTTGTTATTCATTGTAAGGACATCGTCATCTTCGTTTGAATTAATACTGAACACTTGCAGATATACTACCGTCCATCTTAGTTGAGACACCCAGTAAAGTGTTGTAAACTCTACGAAAAAATAATATAATTGCCTTTATACATAAATAACATTCATACTAGGTCCTTTGTGAAGTTTATTGCTTATTAATTGTACAGGGAAATTTCCAGGAATGTCGATTAGAGAATGATTAAAGATGTATTATATTTTAAGACCCAATATTATAATTTTCAAAATAATCCTGATCGCCACAAATAGGATTATTTTTGGGGCAATATTTTGGAAAAATGGGTTTCAATATTTTCTTGTTTTTTTTTTTTAATTTGTGTACCTGTCCGAATAAATATGGAGAGTGTATGTCAAGTGAATGTATTTGTACTAAGCAAGTATTTCTTAATTCTCTAACTCTTGGGCGTTATTCTTGCTTGCGGAAGAATAATGTCCAAATTGTTAGTGTACACTCTCGCTCACAAGTTTAAAGTGATCTATCGGGAAAGTAGCGAAATATTATAAGATCAGTGGCAATATAACTATGGTTCTAACCAGAGGTGACATAACTTGAATCATTTGAATAAAATCATAATTTGTCTTGTATTAAAAAATTATGATTTTTTTTTCTTGTGATAATCTTTTATATTGTTGTGCTAGGTGTTCATATAATTAATTGTTTTGCAAAGGGGTAATAAAAAGAAAAACTACATTTTACGTATATATATATATACAGCTGTGGCCATATGTATTCGCCACCCTTTTTTGTTTTTTATTCCGACGAATATATAAGAAATAAAAGAAAATTGATCGATGAAAATGTTTCATTGTGAGTGTATACAGATATATACAGATATTGCTTAATATTTGGTAGCTCCTCCCTGGGCTTTTATCACCGCACGAATTCGTCGGAGCATACTGCGCACTAAGTTGTAGCACTGTTCGGGGATGATTTTATTCCACTTTTCGAATGTTTTTGTTTTTAAGCATTGCTTTGTGGTAGATGAGTATTTAGCTACATTTCGCTTTAAAATGTACCATAAATGCTCAATTGGCGATAAGTCCGGGGATTGTGTCGGCCACTCCAGGACCTGCACGTTATTTTCCTCGAACCAGCGCATTACTTCGCGAGATTTATGGCACGGTGCATTATTTTGTTGGAAGTAATACTCTGGCTCATCATTATCGAATAATTTTAACGCACACGGTTCCAGAACTTCTTCCAACATTTCGATGTACGTCCGACTGTTCATTCGGCCCTCGCAGACGAACAGTTCTCCGACGCCTGTTGCACTCATGGAACCCCAAACCATTATACTACCACCCCCAAACTTGACAGTCGGGATGATACAGTCTGGATGGAAGGCCTCTCGTCGCTTGCATCGCACGTATTGAGGCCCAGCTTTACCACAAAGCTCCCAACAAAAACATGGATACTGTTAAATATTGGAACCCATCAAAAAGAATAAAAACACTGTAGATACCAGGAATTGAATACAGAATACCGCAAATACAATAATTATGTATTACTTACCTCAATATTTGACTCATCCGTCCACATAACATTGGCCCAATTGTCAATGGTCCAGTCGCGGTGACTTTTAGCCCACAGCAGCCTCTTTTTCTTTTGTTGCGGAGACAACCGTGGTTTATGTCGAGCTTTGTATCCACCTAAATTTAATTCACAAAGGCGTCTTCTAACCGTGCAAGGAGAAATAGCAACATTATGTAGCCGGAAAAGCTCACTGGAAAGCTGTTTAGACCCTTTTTTCCGGTCTCGCAAAGACATCCGCTCTAAGACTCGCTCATCTCTGGTAGTTGTCTTCCTTTTTCGACCAGTTTTCGGTTTGTTTGTCAAAGATCCACTCTCTTTGTATCGTTTTATCGTCATTCTAACTGTCGATCGCGCACATTTCACTTGTCGGGCAATAGCAGACACCGACAACCCTTGTTTTTCTAGCACCACAATTTGTCCTCGCTCTACCTCCGTCAATTCGCGTGTTTTCGGCATTACTTTTACTGTATACTATCGTATTACACAGACAAAATCACAGACACAATATCTTCACTCTAACTAGCTCAACCTTACTCTTACAACTTTTAAGAAAGACTGAAGAAATATTCAGAAATTACAATTTTACGTCTATTTTCTAATTTACCCAGAATGTCCTACAATAAACCATTAAACCCTCATTACCAGGTACCTAGTTGAATCCGTCATCGACCCTGCTTCTTAGAAATACAATAGTATTCGTGTAATACGTTCAAAACGAGAGTGGCGAATACATATGACCACAGCTGTATACATATATATATTAACACATGGCGTGTTTCATACATCTCTTGCCTAATTAAAATTTTAAAAGTGTCAAAAAATATACTTTTTTTAAATCTTATAAGACATTATCATAATCTCTCAGAAAAAGCACACATTCAATTAAAAATCTGTTGTTTCCTTTTTCATTAAATTTTAATATAATTTCTAAAGGTTATAAACAATGACGTACTTGTCAATTGTGCGTAATCCTTTAATTATCCCAGTTTATTCGTGACAAACAAAGGGAACGTTAAAATGCTAATCGGCACGACAGCGATGTACTTAAATTTAAACGTAACTGTCCCTCTTAAAAAGATAAACACTTTAAAATACGATATTTATCGCAAGATCGTTGACACTTTCACTATTACGAAACTTCGCGGCGTACATACGCATTTAATTCGTCCAACGTAAATAAAATATCCCGGCCAATTCGATCCAATAAACATACACAGCACGTTACAGAATTACTTCGATTCGATAATACATTTCTTTGTGTAAACTTTCTCCGGATATGGTATTAAATATTACCAGCGTTTTAATTAGACGAAATGTGTTTATGGTAGCGCAATTACTATGTGCTTAGAACGCCATCTGTTCTATTCACAGTTGTATGATAAATTAATTTTACGTAACTTATCTAAAACGGTTCTATTAACACAATTTAACTGGTTTAAAACGCGATTGTTTTCTATACAAAAATATTTATTTGTTAATGCATAGGTTTTGAATGCCATCTGCGTATAGCAAATTTTCCTATTAGGTCAGGATATGACTATATAGATCCGGCGTGAAAGCGATTTGAACAAATAAAAACTGTAAAATTTCAAATCAAACAGAGACAAAAAAAAACAAACGGAATTCCTTTAGAAGAAAATTAAACCTTCTCGCTGCTTTTAAATAATGACATTAAAACAATAGGAACTACAATGAATTTGAAATATGCCTAAATTGAAGCTATAAAATTCGCTGCCTTAATTCTGTTGTAATTAATAAATTACTTACACATGAGAAATCCTTTTCACAACCTTTGTTTCAAAACTTGTTTAATACATCTCACAGTATATTATTTGCATATTTAAACAGTGGAAAAAATAGAAAAGCACTTTCTTTTTTGAATACTTTAGGAAATATTATTTCGGGTTGGAGCTACGTACGAATATAAACTCTGGCAGAATGTTTAAATTCAGCATTTTATCGGAAGAGCAATAAATCTCGTAAGCTGAAATAACTTTCTAAAAATATATTGATCAAGATATATGAGTCTAACCTAGACCTTGATGATGTTATAAGGTTAATATTATACATTCATTCACATTAAATTGATTCATTTTTTTATCAAGTACCTATCGGATTATTAAGGTGTTAATGGTGTAATTAAAATGATGGAAGTGTTTTTAAAGATTCTTTAATTCTCTGATTTGGTTAAAACTCTGTAAGAATGAAGTACATCCAAGAACATTTATTTAGCAGTTTTTTTTTCTGTTTAAAGGTAATTTACCCCCAAAAACATATTCTTTGCTACATCTCAGGGACAAGAGATTTCGATTTCATTAAAAAAAATTGATTGTTCCATGTTATCAGCATCGCATTTTAAATGAGAAGAATTAGAGGTTTAAAAAGATCTCATCTTTTTTCGCCACCGCTCAAGATTGTCAATGTATTTCTCCCGTTCATATCTTTATATTGCAGATAAAATAAGAGTTACCTGCTTTTGGATTTTCTTTTTTTTTTGGGGGAGCTGTCGTAATCTTATTGTATCCCCCTGAAACCTATTTTTTTCTATATTTTTAATGCAATTAAGATGTTAAAGCCATAAGTATTTGGCCACCTATGATAAATTACAATTTCCTTGTAATTACCCAACGTAATTAAATTACTGAAAAAATATCAGTCTCGGAGGGACTCGAACCCAACATCTTTACGTTGCCGGCGTATTGTGCTAACCAGTGCACCACAAGGCCAATGAGTTCAAGTCGCTTTAAATCCCTCTAGGTGTCCCGATGTCAGTACATATATCATAATATCTCACGAACACTATATTGTCACTATATATTATTAATGCGGCAAGTGCGTAATAGTTTAAGTAATATCAATATTAGTACTAAACCACCGTTAGCATTAGTTCCCGAAACTGATATTTTCTCAGTAATTTAATTACGTTCGGTAATTGCTAGGAAACTGTAATTTATCATTACTAATGCCAACGGTGGTTTCGTATTAATATTGATATTAGCTAATTTGGCCACCTATGTTTTTTCTTAATTTTTCGTTATGAATTTTCTATTACAGATAACGACAGTAGATACAAATAACCTTCATATGCATACACTGTATCAGTAAGCTTCATTAGTATGCACTCCATTATTAAGTTTTTTGTAATAAAAATTCATTTTAGCTATACCTGAACTAATATTTTATGATCCGAGGTCTCTTTGTACTATTTCTTATGGAAACTAATTGTTACCTGCGAGTTTTGATATTTTATAGTTGTTTGAAATTAAAGAGCTGCGTGCTTTAATTGTTAGTTTTTATAGAATACGTAAACACAATCGACAAATTATAGGAGATTGCAAACAGTAGACTACAACATGAATGAATTTTGCAAGTAGCGGTAGTTTTTTCAAGTGGGCTACCGAACAAAAAACGACCCCACCAGATGGATTAGCAAAGGAAGTCGATGAAAAACCGCTCCAGAAATTGCGACTGAATTGAATGGGGACACAGGAACCTGTTTAGTATGACTACAGAGTAGCGATAAGACAACCTTACTAAGGAACCAAAACAATCAAAATCAGTATGAGTTTGAACACACACACACAAGAACTAGACCGCCGAAGACTGGGAAAAGGTGTTGCGGAATGACGAATTGAGGTTCGAAGTTTATGACTCACGCAGACGTACATTCGTTCGAAGGTTGGAAGGAGAACGATTATCGGAGCAACGCATTGTATCGACCATCAAACACGGAGGAGGTTCGGTGATGGTGTTTTGTGGCCACTTTTGTCGCGAATTTCGTGAAAATTAATGGTATTTTGCGAAAAGAAGGATACAGACATATTTTAGAAAGTGGTGTCATCACATATGCGACTAGTCAGTGGAAACTTCATATTGCAGCAAAACATGCAGCTAAATATATATGCCGTGATTTCTTGCAAGGCAACAAGAGGAGGGCTGCCTTATAGTTATGGAATGGGCCTGTCAATTTCCAGATCTCAATCCCATTAAATTATTATGGATTGAATTGGATCGGAGGATAAAACGAACCAGTCTAACATCTGCTACCGTCCTGTTGGCCCTTCCCCAGGAAGAATGGAATACGATGCAGTGCAGCGAATCGCCGTTTGAATGAAAAAAAAGATACACACTACATGTACCGGAAGAGCATTTTGCGGCACGAAAAGGATCACTACTAATCAGGATGATCGACGTATCCTGCAACTGGCACCTGGAAACCAAGGCTTATCCGCCAAAGACATGGGAAATGCAATGTCTCAAATAGGAGTACAAATATCCAAGCTTACAGTACGTAGACGATTGTACGAAGACAGACTAAAACGTAGGCACCCCCTGAGAAAGCCAAAATTAACACCAGTGATGAAGCGAGCACGTTATGACTGGGTAAAACGTCATCAACATTACACAATTGAAGATCAAATCAAGCAAATATTTTTTTCTTTGAACAATATCTTTTCGTAATAGACCGTATTCAGCGATGAGTCAAAATTAGAAGCCATGACCGAAAAAGCTCAATTTATTAGACGACATTCATCTCAGCGGTTTGGTGAAGCTAGTGTACTAATCATCAGTTATGGTATGGTCCTGTATATCAGTCGAAGGCCTTGGACCACTGTATTCTTGCCAGGGCACCATGAATCAACACCAATATAATCGTGTTTTGGAGGATGTCTTGATGCCATATATCAATAATTTAGATACGAATGAAGACCCTTGCACATTTATGCACGATAAATAAATTTATACATTTATATATTACATTATATTTTTTAACAAAATTGGGCAGGGACTGTATTCATATATCAAATATTTCTCTTATAATTTCAGATTTAATTAGTGTCATATTTTGGCAATTTTACAACATGATATACAGAGAAAAAAAACAGCAAGCAAACAGCGCACTCTCATTATCTAACTCTTATGATTAGTGTTTTGAGTTAGTTTTTTTTAATTTTGAAATTCAAATTGATTTCGTTTGCGTGGTAATTAATTTTGAATTCCGGCAATCATGGTAATTAATACATCGAAAAAGCCTAGAAAACAATACCCAACATTATAATGCTGCTAAATATAGCAGTGCAGTACCATGAGTAGCTTGTATTTAGCCGGATTATTATGTCGAGTATGGTAATTAATGCAAATTCGTCGAAATGCATGTGGATAGGTTTCGTAAATATTCATAATGAACTTTTACATTGTGTTTTTAAAACTAGCAACTATATATAGTGTCATACGTTTATAATATCGTGAAATGATCAATAATTAAGACATTGAAACATGAAGATGACCTTACCTGATCTCAAGAGAATCCATTTTTTGTAGATATAAGAAAGTAACTCTTCAGGAAATATTCAAATACTATTCGGTAATTATCACTTTCGATTTCGTTAATTAATTAATGTCCCCAAATGAAACGACTTCCTACTTCGCTACTAACTAGTCTTAAACGCACCAGTCCTAATTGAATACGCTAATTCACCGGTAATTTAATCGTGTTTGTCGTGTTACTACTCGCTTCGCTACTAACAACTCTTACTGCAGTACAGATTAAATTGTAACAATCTTTGTCGGGTGTAAGTGCCGATTAATATCTAGGAGAGGTTTGTGAACCTGACAGTGTAACGAACGGATAAAGTTTGCCCGGAATCGTTGAAAGGCCAAGAAGTTCCGAAGGTATTCCGCCTCGTTGAGTAGGGGATACCTGGTACATGTGCACACCATCTAGTTGAGGCCCACGTTCTCGCAATAATGTATTTCCTTCTATATCAGGTTGATGTGGCAGAGCTTTCATCGTTAATGTTTTGCTTATACATATCTGTATGTACAGAGTGTTTTACGCTTTAGTTACCTTTGGTTTATTTAAATCGCCTATTTTCACATATGGAGCTTTACGGCGTTCTACCTTTAGCCTTCGTTAACGAAATATAAAAAAATCAAAGAAAATAAATTTAAAACAAAAAAAAATAAAACTAAAAAATAGGATAGGTATACAAAATTATCAATGTTAAATTGTTAGTAAATGGTGTAGTAGATGGTTCCTTTTTTCCTTGATTGGGTTATCTAATGGAATAAAAGGTAAGGTGTCGGTATTTAAAATCTTGGATATACTATAGCTGAAACTGTGTTTATACACTCCACATCTGTGTTTGGAGCAGACAAATAGTGACCATTACGAACGCCACGCGAATGTGTCTGGTATCTAAATCTTACCTTATTGTACAAATATAGTGGGCATTTACGTTTAATAGTATTAATAAAGAACATTGCATTATAAAGCACCTATATATAATACATTAGGTTCAATATTCTATAATAGAACACCAATGTATTTTTGCTTTTTTTAAATTCACCGTAATATTCCTGATGCCACTTCGGATACCTTAAAATGAAATCGTGGCCTTCCTAGTGCATATACTATTTGTTTAAGAGCGAGAGATTTATTATCATCATGATGGAGGGTTACCTTATAATGAAGCACAAGTTGTATTACTGTATTATTTGCTGAACATCTACATAGGGAGAGCATAGGGAGAAAATAGCAAGAACAAAGGAGAATAAAAGGTTTAAAATGTGTAGATTGCAACAAAATGTCTAGTTGGATGGCCTGTTAGTTTTCTCGATTTCACTCATTTAAAAATGATGCCTACGACCAACCAATTACCACTTAGTGAAGATTCACACACAGCACAAATTCTTGAAAAGGTTATGATGAATTTTATCTAGCGTGTTAATACGTCACGAAACAATCGTTGACGAAAATTTAAACACCCTTTGTAGTTTCGTCCTATATTCATTACCTGCACATATTGTTTTTATATTTTGCTCTGGTTATAATTGGAGTGTTACACTTGTCAGCTCAGTAGTTTCTTGATAATTACGTACCGTCATTCACAATGCAAAAAATGGGACAGGCGGAGGGAATATTTACTGTGATCGTCGATGCAAGACTATTTATGCATTAGTTCCTTTCTACTTTTGACGTGAGGTAGTTGATCGTCTTACCGTTGTGTTCCTTTGCTCTTTGTAAATATACAATTAAATCAATCCAACGTGCGATAAACTGTTGAAATGCTAGAATAAAGGCAACTGTACAAGTCCTATAGCACTAATTTATTTTCGATTTACTGTTCACGCTTCGTGCTTGTAATTTACAACTTCGCCTGCTGGATAGAGAATTCTGTTCTTGAAATAAAGACTACTCCAAATGGAATACTATCGTGAACAGTGTTATACAACTACCTATCATATGTACGTGAAGAAAACGAAAAGAGGATCAATACTGAAGTAAAAGATAAACAATAATGTGTTAACGAAACGATAGATTGTTATAGTATACGTGTACCGAAACCTTTTAAATCGTAATTTCCGATGTTATTTGCTTGCAAAAGGTCAAGAAAGTGTACTGGCGAAAGAATTACGATGGTAGTGTTGGAAATTTCAACCTTTAACTAATCAAGCGCTTATACTTTCGAGTGGTTCCATGACAATGTGATCTGTAGGACGTTCTATCCTTAAAGGTGGGAGGAAGGAACATTGATCGAATGTAAATCAGAAGTCAAATATTTGGGGATAATACTAGACAAAAAGATTCTCTGGAGCAGGCATATAGCACTGACTACGAATAATACAACAAGGGTTTTGGCCCATTCGGCAATGTGCAGACTCACCAGGGTGGGGACTGGAGGGGGCTAGACTCTGTGGCAGAGAGTTTTGACATCCCGACCGGAGCTCTCCCCACTTCTAAGTCTGCCGAACAATGAAATGGTTAGGAAATACGACTTCGTGAAGAACTCTTACAAAGCTAAGTAACAAGAAGGAATGGCAGGAAGTATCCTCCCCCTAATTTCTAAAGGCAAGCACCATTAAATGGTATAGGAATGGTTCCAAAACTGATACAGGAACAGGTGCAAGGGTGGTCAGGAATCAAATGTTCAGAGTCAATGGGAAGATGTACTCAATTGAATCTCGACAGGAACTACCGAGATCAAAGCATTGCAATTTTCTCCGATAGTCTAGCAGCCATAATGGCGCTGGGCTCTAACACCATCAGCTCGAAATTAATCTGGGAATGCCTAGAAAGACTAAGTAACGTAAGCAGAGAAAACAAAGTTATACTATGCTGGGTACCAGGACACACAAGAATCAGCAGGAACAAGAAAGCCAATCTATTAGCAAGCGTTTGTGGGACCGAAGCCGTTCTGTGGTATAGGGATTAGCACATATAAAAAATAACTCAAAGACAGGGAAGAGAAGCTCAGAGGATTTCGCTGGAAGAATCTTCCTGGTTTGAGACATTCCAAGGTATTCCTTGGAAACTTCATTAAACAAAGAGCGAAGACCATGCTAGAACTAAGTGGAAACAGGTTGCACGTCCTCACAGGTTTTCTTACAGGGCATTGTCACCTTGGGGAACTGATGACAAGGATCAGTCTGAAAGAGAATAGAACACTTAACATATAACTGCGTTGCTATCATAGAAACTCGTGCCAACCATCTCGGCAAAGACGAGGCATAGACGAGGAAGAAATATCTTCTCTGAAACCATCACAGCTACTGCAGTATATTAAAGTTCTTAGACTGGATGGGGAGCTATAAGTGTGGGCAAACCCAAGCAGCTTACAGTTCTTACAATGGGGCATAGTAGATCTATAGGTCGCAGTGCAACACCGCCCTTAATTAATTTAATCTCATCTAAAGGTGATAGACAGGATCCGTGAGAGCAAAAGCTTGTGTGTATAATCTGTAGGACCCTCCAATAGCTATTCATATTTTCAATATTTATTAGTTTTTTCTTATGCTTACTATATGATTACCACTATCCATAACAATAGCATCAAACATTAATTAAACTAAATGTATTAGCTTAAACCTGTACTATTAAATCTCATTTGATAGGTCTCAGTAACATTATCTAACTGCATAGGAATAGCTATAAAGATTTCTTTTTAAATGCCACAGGTTTTAATAAAAAAGTCATCACAATTATCCAATTTTACTCAATATAACTCTATTGTACGTAGCACTTACAATTAAAACAATAGTTAGACACATGAAACACGCAAGCAATCTCGTAATCAAATACTGCACACATGACAAGCACTTAGGCGACGAAACAATAGGCAGACGGTGAAGTTTTACCATACAAAAACGATAAGGTGAAATGGTAGAGCGGTTTGTCGTTACGCGAAACGGTTTGCGACATCAACGTTCTTTCTTCCTGCTCGCTGTTATATCTGTCTCATTCAAGCCAAGTATTTCCGAAGAATACGAAGATTACACACAGATTATTCTGCATTCAGACAATATAGGAATCATATCTTACTCGTTTTATTCAAACTTTGGATATTTTTTGGAGGTACGAAAGGGTATATAAGTAGGAGGTCTATTCAGTTTAATTGCAGAGTGTTGCCATAGTTCTGCGTGTAATGTAATAAATATGACAGAGATACATATGTGCTTACTGCTCTTTCTATGAGTAACAATACCATGACCTTGACATCAAAAAACACCGGTAATAAGAAATTTATAACTCTTCCTTTTCACCCAACAGTAAAAGGGTTAAGTAAAATTTTCCGACAACTAAATATGAACGTGTCTTTTGTGTCAAAAAACAACTTAAAGAATCTCTTAGGAAATCCCAAAGATAAACCGGAGATGATGAAAAGGTCTGGAATATACCAAATCGCATGCAATGATTGTGAGAAAGTTTATATTGAACAAACAAAAAGGAGTATCGAAACGAGGTTCAAAGAACATATTAGACACTATCGTTTCGACAAACCTGAACTATCAAGCGTAGCAGAGCATATGGTAAAATCCGGACATAAGATTGATTTAAAAAATCTGACACTACTTAAAAACGTGAACTCGTATAGAGAATTAGACGCGTACGAAACGGTATATATGAAAAAACCCTGTTAAAGATACGGTTCGCTTTCGATCCATCCTTTCCCGTAAAAGGCATTAGACCACCGAGTAGATTGTAAATAGTCATATGTTTTAGAAATTTTAGAGCCTGCGTAGAAAATAATTTGCATGTGTGATACAGTTTTTACTTTCAGTCGGTAACATTTGTTGACAATGAGAGCCTACGTGTTTTCGAAACGCTGCGTTCCGCATAATTAATTAATTTGTGTGAGTGGAGTTTACTGCTATACCTGTGAATTGTACATCCACACAGTCCTTGCAATCGTCATTTAACAATAATGTGATAATTATATTACATTATATAATTTGGAGAATAGTTCAATTAATGGGGGTTTCAAATGTCTTCCTCTAGCCCCTTTACAAGCCTAATCTCATGTTTCAGTAGACGTAATGACGTGCCATAATTAGTACATATCTTTATGTAATTAATATATATTATTTATTTTGTGGTGGATAGGAAAATCGACCAATATATCATCTTTATGAGACCTAGTTGAATGAAAAGTATATAACACACAGAAGAATGTTTGGTCATCAGTTGATTAATGAATGGTTAAGGAGAGGATTGCGGGATCTTTCAGGGACAGGCACGCGTGGTAGAGGTGGATAGGGCACTAATGTTCCTGTTTTCGAGGGATGTTGAAACTATAATCAGGCAAGGTTGTTATTATTACGGATAATCATAAAACAGAGGAAATATCCACACTAACGTACAAGCTAGAATAATAGTATCTCTCTTTATTTCATAATACTATTGTACGAAATGCGTCCATCAACATGGGGGCTGGTTATGTACAAATAATGAGGAAATATGTGTATATACATCCAAATTAACTTAATAATAACAATTCAAAAGAACAAACATAAAATAATTATTTAAATATTTACGTAGATAAAAAGAAATCATTTGGAATACACAAACATCTAGTGTTTCTTTTAAATGCCTCTTAAAATCTTTTAGATTATAATGTTTGTGCTCACAAGGTTTTATAGTATAAATTTTTTAATATTAGTATCGCTACACCCTTATGTATACGTGCATACTTTGTTTGCGGCAAACGCAGACTCGCTCTTTGGCATTCTCGAGTGTCATAATTATGGCTCGCTTCGTACTCGGCAAGTACTTCATTGTAATGTCTTTTCGCGAAGCACGCACATTCGTAAATGTATAATGAAGGTAAGGTAAGTAGTCCGTTCTCACTAAACATATTTGTACACGACCCCCTTTTTCTTCAAATTGAAAATGCTTCTAAGGGAGAATTTTTGAAGGATAAAGACACTATCAGCATCCACGGAGTTTTCCCGGAAGATTATACCATATGATAGCCGTGATCCTACATATGTAGGGTAAGCTGACAACGTTGCTTCAACGTGAACTTCGGTTGATACCGTTCACAGTGTATATACAATTCCAGCCAGCTTCTTAGTAAGCACATGTATGTGGTGTTTCCAGGATAATGCGCTGTGAAGTAGTACACCTAAAAGCTTTACGTTATTAGTTGATGTTATATATTGATCTTTAAAACGTATTGATATTTGATCGTTTTTTTTTTTAATATGATCTTTATGATATTAGTTTTTTGTATGTTGAGGTTTAGATTATTTTCACTGAACCATTTGTTTGTTTTCGTGAGAATATCAGTAATTTCTTTCACCTTACGGCATGTCATTATTCTTTATCTTAACAATAATTGAGGTGTCGTCTCCATACAGAGAAAGCTACGTTACTTCTAGAAGATCATTCATATATAACGTAAACAGAAATGCTCCTAATATTGAACCTTGCGAGATGCCTTTTTGATTTTGCAGCAAACCTGACCGGTATCTTTCTCCGTTAGAATTTACTTGCACGCACTGCATTCTGTTTGTGATGTAAGATTTCAGTAAGGTATGTAGTATCCCTCTGAAACCCATTCTTTCCAGTTTCTCAAGTAAAATCTTATGATCTACGCTGTCGAATGCTTTTAATGGGTCAAGGAAAACTCCGGCTACCTCATTTTTTCCAGACATTGTTTGTGTTATTTTAGTGATGGCAATATAAATAGCTCATGTAGTTGATCTTCCTTGTGTATATGCATTCTGAAATGGCGTTAGAATATTACAGGATACGGTGAATGATATTAATCTCGATAAAATTGCTTCTTCAGCAACTTTCGCTATAATATTAATAATATATATCGGTGTTATAGTAGCTGTCTTTAAATGATCCGGCTATAACACATGTGCTGAAAAGTCCCGGGCCACATAGATGACGCTAGTTTTATTGCAGTCACCTTTCTCTCAGTTAGTACTAACCTTCAAAAGACAGCCGTTAAAATTTCATGATATTCTATTCATTAGTTTGTGAGTTATTGTGCTAAGAGTCACGCTACTTTTGTTATTTTCAAAACAATGGAACAAAAACAACTTCGTGTTTTAATTTTACACTGCTTCTTGATGAGAAAAAACCGTTCAAGCGAAGCAATGGCATGAAAAGTGTTATGGGGACTCCGCTCCATCAGAAACAACAATAAAACGTTGGTTTCATGACTTCAAACGTGGTCGTAGAGACACCGATGATGCAGAACGCAGTGGACGTGCAAATGAGGCGGTAACACCAGAAAACATCAAAAAGATCCACAAAATCGTTTTGAATGATCGAAAAGTGAAGTTGCGTGAGTTAGCTGACATCGCAAACATATCAAAAGAACGTATTGGCTTTATATTGCATGAGCATTTGACTATAAGAAACCTCTGTTCAAAGTGGGTACCGCGTTTGCTCACTGTTGACCAAAAACAAGAACGTGTTGATGATTCTGAGCAGTGTTTGGCCATGTTTAAACGTAACAAACCGGAATTTTTGCGTCGATATGTGACAATGGATGAAACATGGATCCATCACTTCACTCCGGTATCAAAACGATCGTCATCTGAGTGGACAGCAACTGGTGAACCTCGTCCAAAGCGCCCGAAAGCACAACAATCGGCTGGAAAGGTTATGGCCTCGGTATTTTGTGCGTGGTGTAATATTCATCGACTATCTTGAGAAAGGAAATACCATCAACAGTGAATATTATATAGCGTTATTGGAGCGTTTGAAGGCCGAAATTGCAAAGAAACGACCGCATATGGCAAAGAAAAAAATATATTTCATCAAGATAACGCACCGTGTCACAAGTCAATCAAAACAATGACAAAACTACATGAATTGAACTTCGAATTGCTCCCACATCCACCGTACTCGCCAGATTTGGCTCCCAGCGACTACTGGCTGTTCGCAGACCTCAAAGAAATGCTCGCCGTTAAGAAACTTCACACGAATGAAGGATTATCGCTATTTTGAGGCAAAAGATAAATCGTTCTACAAAAGTGGTATTGAAATGTTAGAGCGGCGCTGGAATGATTGCGTTGCTCCTGATGGAGAATACGTTGATAAATAAAGCTAATTTTGAACAAAAAAAAACATGTTTTCTTTGTTAGGTCCGGGACTTTTCAGCCCATGTGTTATACCCGTTTCGAAGGAAAGATTAATGAAATTTGTAATTGGGGTACAGAGTATATCTGCGCAATTCTTTATTTGTTTCGTTGGTAATCTATCTGAACCAACTGATAAAATAGCTTTTAACGAAGTTATTATATTAAAGACTTCGATAGCGTCCACGTTATACAGTACCGTAGAGCTATCATACGATTCGATATCCAATAAAGATAGATTACCATGGGAAGACAATTGCTATGTTACTGTTGAAGTCGCCAAAACTAACGATAAAACTCTTTTGAGATTGGGTATCTATCATTGGGCACTGAATCCTATGGAGCTAATATATACTTAAATAAAAAATGAAAAGCCGACAACATTCAAACCGCTAGGACCTAAGGAATACATACTACAAGCGATTCTAAATGTTTACACGAATGGAGAGATGGCTATCTATCACTTGTACAGACCAATATTTGTACCAACTACGTAATTATAATGCGGAGTACAATTCCAAAAATAACAACGGGGGAGGAGAAATTACTTTGTTTGTGCAGAAGGATGTACAGTATAGGGCCATATTCAAGCAAAGAATGAGCTGTTGTTCCTATACTTTATTGTAATTGTTCGACATTATTGCCTATATTTTATCTTTTCTATAACTCAAGAAATAAAAAAAACTAGGTAGCCGAAATTACTTAATGACTTGACCAACATGCTCGTTCTACTTCGACATTATTTATTTAGGTAATCTTTGCCATTCTTTCCAAAACGAGAACCACTACTTTGATATTGTTCCTGTTACGCTCTCCTGGTTTGAAGAACAGCGCCGCTGTAGCCTGCTCGCAGAATTCCTAAATTACTTGACCAATACTTACTTGAAGAGTATGTTCGCTTATTTACTATATGAAAGGTTGTACAGTGAAACTCAATGCGCATGCGCAAAAAAATATACAATCTCACCAAAATAATTTCCGACACAAACTTAACCGAAGACTAAAAATATGTATAGACGACAATGGACACAGTAGCCTCGACGTACGATGATAGAAAATCAAGAATTTGTACTTATTAAAGAAATCTATACATGCGATTCGACGACGTTACCAAATGACTCCCGCCAGAGATAAATGTATAGACAACGTCCTCGACGATTCCCGCCAAAACTAGAAAATCTTAGAAATCTCTAATAATCATACGACGACGTTACTGTACACGTTACGACGAGGTACGAAAGGTGACCGAGAGTACACGATCGCTAATACCTCGACCGTCGCGCGGGAGACGACTGCCTATGCTTGTGTACCTTAAATTTTAAGAAAACTCCCATTACATATTCGACGACGTTGCAGTGAATGATTTTTAAATTAGGCAGTTTTAGCTAGCGTAATGCGAATGGCTGGCCTGCATACATGTACAATGCGTAATATACATACATATTAAAATAAAATCGGACATAAGAGAGCAAAATAAATAAATATAAAAATTAAAATAAAGTAATATTCTAAATGAAAATAATAATGCAAAGAAGATAAAATACATAGTAGTAAAAAATTTATAAAATACAAAAGACAATGTTAAGTCCTTAACAGTTCCCATAACAATGAATATAATTTACGCTGCCAAGAACTCAATGAAACGATGCACATTTCATGCAAGAGGTGGGGTTCAAGCTTAAATTGTAAAACTCACTAAATTTGATTTTGACAAGCAATCCACCGATGAATTGAAATTATTTCCAAAGCCTTTTACCTTTCTTTCACAGAGTAACTTATTTTTTTCTCTTATTATGCATTTCTTTTATTATCGTCATTGAATTTTAAAGTTTTTTTTACAATTATTTGTAAGAAAATGCTTAAATATAATAGGAGACGGTTTTGAGATGATGATATCTGAAAAATAAGAAGAAAAACATCTAATTGATACTTCAAGGTATACTAGATGCCTTGCCTCTTATACAGGCAGCTCCTAATTTACGGAATGTGATGGAGATCTTACTTCTTAAAGGAGGTAAGGTGTAAGTTTAAATTTGGCGCAGTTGCTAACTAGAATACTACTAAATGAAATTAAAGAATTTCGACTATTTGCAAAGAACATATAAGCTAGTAGGTGAATAGTTGATGAAGTATTTAGAAGAGAGAGGATGTTTAAGATGTTTTGTAAACTTTAGAATATCAAATAAAAACTTTTGTATATTATGAAATTCCGAGTTTGCTTTGGAATCTCATGTAAATTATCTTTGGATATGTTTTCACAATTTCCATTACCATAGTATTACATCTGCTACCTTAAACATCCAATATTTTTAAAATCTTTTCGACAACCTCCTAATTATTTTAATACTATGTATATAATGTTCTTCTTACCCTTCTTTCTTCTCTTATATTTATTCATTAGAACTTGGTCCAATACCAGTAACAATTCATTTATTTGTTTGTATAGTGTAATTAATTTCGCGCAATTTTGTATGAACCTTTTACGAACCCCAATCAAAATACATCCTAAACTTAAGACTACAGTAAACGCTAAAAGATTTCCAACAAAACCGTGATGACCTTGGACTAAATTGTCAATGTTTACCAACCTGGGCAGTCTTTAATTTGTCACACATAAAACATGCATGTCATTCTAAAACCGAAAATATTTAACCAACCAATCAACTACCATTATACAACTTAAATTTTGGGAATTTCGACAACCTGGTTACCTATTTTCTTGCATTGAAAGTGCAAATAAATTTTCAACATATTCGCAAGTCAGCCATTATTATTATTATTTAACGCCAAGCTGTAAGCTGTTAGATAAATTTCTTTGTATTATTACGCCATACGTGAACTGAATGTAACGCAATTGTAAAAGCGAAATTACAGAGGCTACGAGAAAAAGACTAATAACTGGCAGAATAGATATTGCATGGACAAACGCAATCTTCCAATTAACACTACTGGCACCATTCGCCGCTAGGATATCTGAACTTTCTTCTTTTTACTTGAGATTTGATGTGAAAGGCAATAGTCACGCGATATTGTTTGATGATTGTCTTTTTTACTGTGGAGATCTCTTTCTTTTTGTTGAATATTAAAATAAATGTAAACGAGGTGATGACTGAATTAACCGCCAATATCATTTGCATATGTAGATATGTATATGCGTATGTACACTACCGTCCAAAAGTTTAGTAGCAGCAACGAATTTTACAAAAAGTCACAAACACACATGACAATACAAATTTTAAGCATTCTTCGAAGCAATTTTTCGAGACAGTCCGCGTCAATTTGTTGTTATGTGTTCTGTAAATATTCCCATAAGTGTTGGGTGTTGTGAGATTGTCACTGTATCGCCCTTCGATCAAATTCTTCCCATAAGAGCTCTATGGGGGATAAAGCCGCACTTTCATTTCTTGCTCCTTTTTCCCCTAAAAAAGTTTCTAGAAATTCAAGCCGTATGCTTGTGCCTATTATCTTACTGGAACACAAACGGCTTCCACACGGGATGGTATGATTTTGCAAAATACTCTTCTTTCCACATTTTACCACTAATTTTTACTAAATTACCCGGAGTCCTTCCAGCAAAACAACCCCAAACCATAACAATGCCACCTCCGTGTTTGACAGACGGCACTAAGCAGGCACCTTAGAGTCTCCTTTTCTGTATATGGGCATAATTATTCCCATATTCCATTCCTTAGGTATTTCTTTTTTTATTATAATCTTGTTTAAGAGGTCAAGTAGTTCTTCGTTACCTTTGACTCCCATATATTTTATCATTTCAGCTGTGATTCCATCCTCCCCGGCCGCCTTTCCTAGTTTTAGTTTGCTAACTGCTTCTTTGCCTTCTTTGTCGCTTATTGGTGTGATACGTTCATCGTCGTATGTAATACTTTTAAATAAAAATTATAAAGCTAGTAATATAAATATCACAAAAGTTTGAACAGATATTCCAATAATGTTTGTTATTTAAAATTATATATGTATTGCATGTAAAAAAATTCGAACGTAAAAAATGCGTCAATCATCTTGGATCTCCCCTAATATATTAGTAATTCATTTTTCTGTAAGTATTTGTACTGGCCGAATAATGGTCGAAGAAGTAAAACTCAAATATTTTACAAAAATTACCAATATATTGATCACAATGTTACTATAGCATGTTTCGCTATCACTTTAGCTTCATCAGATATTCTGCTACAGTGATAGCGAAACATGTTATAATAACACTGTGATCAATATATTGGAAATTTTTGTAAAATATTTGAGTTTTACTTCTTCGATCATTATTCAATATGGATTTCCAACAAGTATCGGCCGACTCAATCGATAGTATTTGTACTGGTCTATTCATACCGGGCATCTTTTATCTTAACCACTCTGTATTTAAGTTCACCATGCAACATTACCTCCTTTGCAACTTTTAATGGTGCAATTGTAGGTATAGAATAGAGTTTTTGGTACATGCGGTGTCTTCCTTCAATGCAGAAGACAAAAGCATGGGCACTGCTAAATATCCACAGAGATATTTATTTGTTCTAAAAAAAAGAATACAGATTTCATACAAAGAAAATCATACAAACCAGCTTTTGTATAAGTTCCATTTTTGTTATTACAGAAACATTTTGGAAAAGTGTATATACACATGGTTTACTTAGTTCTTTATTGAAAGTGTTCCTATACGGACAAATTTTGAAATGCGCTGTTAGAGTACTTTACAACGTCATTAGAAGCATAATGAGTAATTTAGCTCCAGAACAAGTGGCTGGAATAGTTGCTTTAGTCGAATATGGGCGATCTCAAACATACGTGGCTAAGTTGATGAATAGTAATCAATCAAGTGCTTCTAGGACAGTAGTCAGATGTAGAGAAACAGCAAGTTACATACGAAGACCGGTGTCAGGTCATCTAAACTGTACTACCCCCCCAAGATGACTGGTATTTAAGACTACAAACATTTACAATTACAGATCAATTTGGCTAGAGTTAGAGATACTCGAATAAGTACCCAAACTGTAGGTAATAGGTTGAATCAGAGCGAAATAAGAGTCAGAGTAGCCGTTACAGCTCCTCGTCTTACTGGGAATCACCGAGTGGCCCGCTTGAGGTTTGCCAGGGAATATATCAATTGGGAAATGAATTTCTGGACCAACATGCTCTTCATAGATGAGTTAAGATTTAGTCTCTATACCTCAGATAGACGTATACCATTGTACAAACGAGACAGTGAAGGCTATTCACAGTGGACCATTAAACTTATGCCCAATCTTGGTGGTGGCTCTCTCATGGTTTGTGGAAGCATCTCTTTAACAGCGCATTCAGAGTTAATATCAGTAAACAGGGGTACAACGACTGCTCACAGGTATATATATGAGACATATAGTACCATAGGCAACGAATTCTTGTTAATACACGATGGTAAACAACTTCATGTAACAATAATCGTCCAGGAATACCTTGACGAGGTTGGCATTCCAGTTTCAAGTTGGCCTGTGGTGAGTCCACACTTGAATCCTATCGAGAATGTGTGGGACTATCTTCACAGAAAGTTACGTGCCCAACATGTTGCCCCACTAAAGTTACAGGGATTAGAAGATGCCCCCCGTGAGGAATTGGAGAATTTAGACCAAATTTATATAAGGTTAATTGAATCCATGCCAAATCGAATTCGGCCTGTCATAAGAAACAGGAGTGGCAATATCAAGTATTTAGCTACTATGCTGTAAATTTTTTTACAAAATTATAATTTCTTTTACTATATCTGCTTAATAAAATTTGCAAATATGAGTTTCCGTTTTCATTTGGTACCTATATTATTTAAATAATCATAACATTGTTTCTTGGAATGTATTAGGATATACTTAAAAATTCCTTTAGTCATAAAATCAATCTTGTGCTATAAAAATGAATTATGCAATACTTTTTTTTTGCGGAGTGTATTATATATTTTGTCCAAAACGTGTATATATTTTGTCCAAAACGTGTATATGTTTTGTTTCATGCAAATTATCACGATTACTTTCGGAAGAAAAGATTTTAAGTTAGAGTAGTCGCGTATACTTATGCAGCAACGTATTATATCTTCATAATTTCATAACCGTTCCCCATTACATTGCATGATATTTCGTCTTCATTTGTTTCCTAAACGAGGTGTCCTGCTTGGCCACTACAGTGAGGTAATCGCAGCGCAACAATTGCAAAAATATTCCAATTACGCGCTTCCACCTTGATCTTCTGGTCGCGCTGCTTTCATAGCTATTACAAAAGATACGGAGAAAGTGTTAGGTAACCGTTGGCCATTAACATTGAGGTAGCGTCTATAATTACGCTCACACGTATTGCCGCACCAAACCGTACGCAGCCTGCTCGGTTAGATACATATATGTGTGAACCCGTAATTGTACGTGCGGTACCTCTTGTTGTTCCCATCGCGGATTACCGGTTAGCAGGAAGTTGGCATGGATGCTATTGTCTAATTGATTGCCTTTCTGTCGCAGTATTTACATTCAACGGAACAGAATTAATTGGAGGCCATCTGGCGGAGAAATGTGAAACTATTTATTGCTGTAATTTATATTCCGTATTTTAATTTGATAATATAACGGCTACTATCTTGAAGTGTTTGGAAAAGTATTGACGAACTCGCGATAATAATAGCCTAATTATTTTTAAAGTTACAACTGCATAATTTTTTTGATGATTCATTATTTTAAATATTTTGGGGTGCCCAAGACATGTGTCCAAGGCTGTATATTATTGTTTTGAAGGCAATATTAAGAAAAAATATTGACAATGAACATGTAATGGATAATTACTCTGATTTTGCGATGATGATATCTCGGTGATATCTTCCAATTTTCATCGGATGTACAAAATATCTAATTCAGTGACAAAGAAAATATGGAGCTGATAATTTTCTGCATTTTGACGTTACATTGCAACTAACAAATTGTAGGCGTTACTGTTTTCATACTTATTTGGTACTATTATACGCAAATAAGAAAAGTATTAAGTATTTGACTTATTTCTTCCATATAAAGTAGATATGATTTTTCTGTACAGAACGTAAAACTTTCTTGCATGATTAACATTCTCATATTTTTGTTATTGTAGGATAAGTTCTTATTTTATTTCTATCAAGACAAAGGGGCTTAGGATGGAATACAATCTACATTTTCTACTTCCACAATATTTAGTCAATATAAAACAAAGTAAGCAAGGAAGCAATGCCTCTTTCCAATTTTTTTGCATTTTTATGTTATGACAAGTTTAATCCATAATAGTTTTCAAGATGATACACATAACGTCATTGCACATTACAATAGAATAGATATGAACCTAAATTATAAAATAAAACTAGTGTGCAAAGTATCATTTTTACTAAGGTTATGTACACTACCGCTCAAAAGTGTTTAAGCACCCCTGTTTTCATGGATTATTCATATAGTATTATGTTTACCAAATAAACATTATAATAAAATGAAATACGTATTTAAAATGTAGTTCAGTAAGATAAACACCCATTATATCGCATAAGGTTTACTATCATTTACCTGCACTTGGTCGGATTACCATAAACTGTTTATTGCGGTGCAATTACAATAACAATCCCTCTGAATTTACTGGGTAAATTTAGTCATCTGTTAGATTGTAGGTAATAACGTTTAAATTACCTTCCTAGAAGATTATAGTGAAATCTGTAACCTATGGTCAGTTGCAGTGTGGTATTCACTCTATTCACGTCGTGAGCGAAATATCGTGTGACAATTTTTTTAAATGCCTCGGCGAAGAGAAATTAGTACGGAAACACGTGCGCTTATAACAGCTTATCATAAAAGTGGCATAAGTAATCGACAAATTGCCAAAAACATGAAAATACACCACGCTACAGTTGACTATAACGTAAAAAAATATCGGGAAACTGGCAGTTTTCTTAATAAAAGACGGAGTGGAAGGCCAAAAACGACAACATCTGCAGATGATCGCAGAATAGTGGTAACCAGCAAGTTAAATATACGCAAAACAGCCCCGGAAATCACCGCAGAATTAAATGTTGTTCTACAGTCAAACGTCGCCTACAGAAAGCCGGGCTCGGGCTCCATGGACGTATTGCGATGAAAAAACCATTGCTACGCAAACACAACAAGCAAAAGCGACTTAAATGGGCTCGTGAACACCAACACTAGACCATAGAAGAGTGGAAGGACGTCCTATGGACGGATGAGTCCAAATTTGAGCTGTTCGAAACCCGAAGACGCATATTCGTAAGAAGATCTGTGGGCGAACGTGCCAGAGAAGAGTGTATTGCTGCTACCGTGAAGCATGGTGGAGGTTCTATCATCATTTGGGGCTGTTTTGCTGGCACTAGTGTAGGGACGTTGTGAAAATTGACGTTATATTAAAAAAAGAAGGCTACCGCGAAATTTTGGAGAACCACGCAATACCTTGCGGAATTCGCCTTTGGATCAAAATTTTATCTTCCAGCAAGATAATGACCCAAAACATTCCTCTAAATTATGTAAAGACTATTTACGCCATTTAGAAGAGGAAGGAACTCTCAAAATTATGGAATGGCCTCCCCAGAGCCCCGACTTGAATCCAATCTAGTTACTATGGGAAGAACTAGATCGGGAAGTACGGAAATCGGCTCCGACATCAGCTACTGACGTGTGGAACAAATTGCAATCGAGTTGGACCTCAATAACACAAGAAACGCTGGCAAAACTTATTGCGAGAATGCCTCGATTGTGTGCTGCAATTATTAAATCAAGAGGAGGTCACATAGATGAAAGCAAATTTAAATTAAACGTTTTAATTTTCACATTTATTTAATATATTTTTATTCATATACGTTTATTTGTACATAAAAAATAAATATTATTAACATTTTTGCTGAGTTTTTCTTTGCTGTCAGTGAGAGTGCCTAAACACTTTTGAGCGGTAGTGTATATATATTTGAAATTAAACATATGTCCCTGTGTCTAATATTTTTAGAATGGTCTTTATATTCCTATGTCACGTGGTTCGCACAGATTGATTTCTTCCGATTTCAATCGCATATAATTGAAAAACAAAGCAATGTTTTTATTTCCTCAACATTATGCCTTTTATCGCTTCCTATACATGCACCAATTGACACATCCACGCTAACCAATTGCTACTTCCATCATCCGACTAGCAAACAATCCATAAGCCGTAAAGCCACAGCAAGTTCCATTAGAGCGGATTCCGAAGTATTTTTATAGAGCCGCTCTGTAGGAAGAACGCTGTCGATCCGTCGTAATTACCAATCACCGGAGGTGCCCTTACGTAATCTCGGAGTTATTCGAAAACCGTGCGAGAGATCCATGCGCCTGTTACGTAAAGCACGTTATCTCTCTACGGTTCTTCCTGCAGGCCGTTTTCGGTATTCACACGCATGCGCTTCCGCAGCGCAGTGCAACGCGAAAAAAAGCGGCTCCAAAGGCACGCGCTTGTCGGCAGGTATGTACGATGCGCTAGGCTGCCAGTTGTACGGTGGTAACTTTCACTTTTCAAAATCCATTTCTCGCGATGAAAGGTAGGCGAACTTTATATCTTTCGGTTAGATAGAGAACGTGCCCAAGTTCACGTAGACTTTGAACTTTTACTTGGACGTACAATAGTAGCCAAAAATAATGGGACTTAAAGGAAATTCTTGTAAATAATGATTACTCTCTTTAAGATTTTTAATTAAAATTACTTAAGAGAACAAGCAAGGGTACTCCACATAGTGAAAAATATTTTTGCATGTTTTAAACAAGCTCCAAACGCATTTGGTAGTTTGTATTCGAATGAAGAGTATAGGGTGGCAACAATTTACTTAAAAGCGCTAGGAGCGTTATTTTCAGCAGTAATTAATTCTCTTCAAGTTTGCTAGGTGCAGTCTGATGCTGTAGAAACTGAATAGAATTGAAAAATCTAATGCCAATGACGTTTACATCGGGTGTATTTGGTTGATAAAGAATTTTAGTGTAAAGATTTTCATAATCAGGATCTAAGTGATATTTAGCATTATCTTATTGGATGGAAATTGTTTGAACACTATTAGAACAAGATCATTTGCTCTCAATTGCTGGAAGATGCTTTAACAGCATTCTTTGTAGATAATCCCATCGAGATCATGCAATTGCAGCTACAAACATCACTTTCGTAATGAATTTTTTACTCTTGTAAATATGGTTCGCCGTCTTCAGCCAAGTAGAACTTACTTGATGTTTTTTGTTGGATAGATCTGCGAGGGTAAGCTGAGACAATTGACAACCAAACATTGGAACTGAACTGGCGCATTGTCTTGACGAAAAAGGACTTTTTTGCTTGCTTCCGGGTGTTGTTTCAACGATAGCTACCTTCAATCGATCCAAAACATTAGAATAGTATTGCCCAGTAATCGTTTGTCCCTTTGGAAGGTAATCGATAGGCAAGATTGCTTTCGCATCCCAGAAAACGGAAACCATCATCTTTCCTACCGATGGAATGACTTTGGCTTTCTTTGGAGCCGGTTCACCACGGTTAGTCCACTGTTTTGATTGCTGTTTACCTTCCGGTATGTAGTGCTGGATCTACGTTTCATCGCAAGTCATAACTTGGCACAAAAAATCTCTTGGATTTTGCCGAAACCGCTGCAAAATGGCTGTAAAACAATCCACGCGTTTGAGTTTTTGCGGTGGTGTGAGCAAACATGGCACCCATCTTACACACCGCTTAGACATGTCTAATTTAACATTTAAAATGTACGTCACCCATTCTCTGGCGATGCCTGTAACCTTAGCAATATCTTTCAATGTTTATCAGCGATCAGCTCCCACAAATTTTAAAACTTTTTGCACACTTTCTGCAGAAGTGTTATTGAAACATCAAGCTATACAATAGTGTCAAAGATTGCTGTCATACAGCGCCATCTCATAATTACCAAATTTTTCAGCTTACCCTCGTATTTTTCATCAGAATGAATAGTGTTGGCCATATTTTTAACAATTGGATTGTTGAAAGCAACACTTTACAGGTCAAGTATCGAGAGACTTAGTTAAGTACTTAAGTTTGCGAATATTGCTCGCATTGGTGAAAAGAAGCTTTATTGCTTTTGAATGAGGTTGAATTAAGCCTCGGAATATTAAACCCATGATCAACTGCTCTCACAACACAATTGTTGTTGTTTCTAAACGAGACCATCTATCACCTTTCGAGTTATAGAAACAAAATCCTACACCGATACCAGAGTTGATTAAAAGCCGCAAATTATTCTAATTAGGTTAATGGCATGACATCAATAAACAAAAAGAAGTAATAATACAGATAGATTTTTTTCTTCATGAACAATCAACAATTATTAATATGAATAAATATTCAAGAGCTTTTCACTAAACTCCTCTAGAAACAACGTTCTAGAATTGTTATTCATAAATAACTTTAAGCAGAAGAAACGAATTTTACTTGAAACTAAAATTTATTCATTTGAACGTAGTTTGCGCTGATAATGTCCGAAATCTACTTTTGCTGAAAATAAATTTTGTTGCACTTTGAAGTAAAGGTGATTTCTTTTCCTTACAATTATTACCATTCCATTACTTCAAGAAGCTCGCTAAGTATATTGTAATAAATAACAATTCTAATAATAATTTAAGTTTATGCGCCCATTAACTTTCTAACAAAGCTGTATATCAAGAAATAATTAATCTACCTACAAAGTTATATGTCTTCTAAGTAGAATAAATCAAGATAACAGCGAGAGATTCTATGCTTGGTTGTAATGAACCTTTGTTGGTGATTGTAGATATTTCCTGTCATGAATTTTTTCAAATCAATTTTTTCTTAGTAGCTTTCTTTATCTGATGAAAATGTAGATGCAATCATGCTAAATAAAACTAAATTAAAGCATTTCGTATGAATTGTAATTTTTAGGGCATCAGGTAACCCTCGGGGCATATTTATTGTTGTTATTTTAATAGTTAAAATAAGATGGCTATTCAACATCTTTTTTGAACATCAAAAATTTAGGACCTAATTCATTATTTCACTAATAATTTACTCCTCAATGATTTAATGCACAGTTCTATTTCATAAGAAATCCAGTGGTGTAGTCGTAGCATAAAAGTTCCTAGGACAATATTTTTTCTTATTACAGGTAACATGTCTCCACCTCAGAATTTCGAAAATGTATTTGCTTTTTTATGTTTTCAATAAAAAAGGTTTGTATCGGTGCCTATAATTAGTAATTAGCGATTCTTTGTGGTCGCCATCACGACTACACCGGAATTTTCTAATGTTAGTCATGGTATTTTGTGTCGTTTTGTGCCGCTCTTTTAACCAAGCTGTAAAGCATTCTATGTGGTCACGCTGGGGACTTGTTTAGGTGATATCGCTGTTATGAGCATTCCCAAAGAATTTCAAATACCTACTTTTCTAAAATTCATTTTTCGCTGTTCTGTGCTCCCAAATAAAAAAAATATTGTGCTACTATAATTACGTAGTTTTAGTGCTTCTTTGTGAGTGTGCTGAAACAGTAACTTAGAACAACTATTACATTCCTGTTTGCAAATATTTAGGTATACATATTCTCGTATTAGAATATGCATTGATTATTTGAGCATTGAATACTGGAAAAGAAGACACACTTAGTTTAAAAATTTATGGTGATTGTAGACGTAACTAATATTTAATTTTAGGTCAACACTGTTGATTGTATCCTGAGTTTGCTGACAGACCGTACAGGTATAGGTAAGGTGATCGTTTCAAGTGATAGTCGTTTTTGGTGCTGCCTAAAATCGTTGGTACAATTGCCGTAATTAATATAGATAATGTGTTAAATACCTTTTGACGTTTCAAGTAGCTAATATCGCAATAATGCCTTTGACGTCACAGGAAAGTGAGTTGCATGATATCTTACAAACCGTAGTTACTCAACGAAACAGCATTCTTGCCTTTGAGGATGTAACGGAATTGGTGTTTGATGAACCCCACCAGAATCACACGTTGCGCAATTTGTTCATGTGTTCCTGAAGAAGGCGGAAGTGTTAATGACCTAGATTACAAAAGAATTGCTATAGAGTACTAAAGAGTAGTAAAACCAAACTACATTCTCTCGAAAGCGTCAAACAGAAGCTTAAGAAGGTGAAGTCGGTATGACAGTTATATAAATGGGAATAAAGTGTTAATAGAGGTCGTACCAACACGGACAATTACTGAATACATTCTTGCAAAATTTGAAAGTACCCTGGTCGACGGAAAAATAATTCATAAAATGGATCGTTGGGCTTTAGAAACTAAAGAGGAAATTGGACACAAAGTCTTTTCATATATTTCTGTTTCAAATTCTCTTCTACACTTGTAAACATTGCGTGTACATTTTTCCACTCTTCAACTGCATAAGATAAACTCGCAAATTTCCGCGTGAGGAAGATTGGATTCAATAATTTTCAAAAGTCTTCAGTCATGTTTTCAATTTCTATATAGGAAGGCTTTTAAAAATAATTGGATCAATGCCATCTTCATGCTCTTCACAAATTTGTAACAATTTGGACCAACCACTGATCTATATATATCAAAGTCAGTATCTTGTCAGTTTTTTGTTAGCAATTTTAGATTCTTGTGTAGTATTTTATCGGCTCTTTTTTTGTGAAAAATAAAGTAAGGGACATTTATAAATTATCAATCTTTTTCAAAAGAATCATGAGTTTTGTCATCTTTGAGGATAAGCAAATAATTGTTAACTAAACTTAAAATTCATAAGTTCTGTCAAAAGCCAAAGTGCACATGTTGTCATGCTGCTCCAGTACCAAATTACTGAATGTTTGCAACTTAAATATTTAGATTGCGTGAGCTTCACCTGATTGGTATAACTCTCTGTATACGGTCTTAAATCAATGTACCATGTAACCTCCCCGAGGTTCGGCATTGTAACTACTAATTTTTCAATAATTTTTCCATATTTGTTGTGTTATGATTTGTAGTTGAGTTTTTGAAGAACACGTAATTGATTATTAGTGTTAAGTGTCACCTATGCTCTATTAAGGTCAGATTTAAAGGTTCTACTTGCCAATTCGATAATGAAATTCATGTTAACGTGTGGAAGCTTTAGTTTTACAAACTGAGTGATGACCACCATTGCCCTATTGCAAAAAATGCTGGCTTCTCTTCCGACAAGGGTTTTTGCGTTGCTCTAAATGTAGAAATGTTGGAATCTTCATATTGTATTAAAGTCCTTTGATACCGTGACTCAGTAACATGCACAACACCAAAATGCGAATACCATGTGTATTTGCTTAGCAAGTGTCTTCATTTATCCGATTGTAGTCCTTAGAACTATTTGCCTTTTTATTTCCTGGTAATACTTGAAATAATGCTTCTGCACCAGTTTAAAATAATTCATAGAACAAGATCTAGTTATTACATAAAATATTTAAATAAAAAATGTGTAAGATTTTTCGTTATATTGACAAAGATCTCATATCTCCTAAACCATGACTGTTAAAATCCCGTAAATGTAAATGCTTGCTTTTCGGAATAATATAAATATGTTTAGTTTTGAAGTAAGTACATTTGGTTGCATATTTTCAAGTATACAACAATATATCTTGAAGTAGAATTCCTTCGAATGTGCGCAGTGACCGTGGTAAAATTTGCATGAAATGGAAAACGTCTTTATATTTTCTTTTTGAAATACTATAATTATGCTATTTTTTTTAAGTTTGTGCTTATTTGTAACAAAATAAACTCAAACGAAGTCTAGAGTTTCTTTGTGTCACGGCAAAAACATTTTTTTCTATAATTCGTGAAAAATAATCACGTTTTCCAATTTGTTAATTTTTTTTTATTTAATATCGAGTAACTAAATCTTAAGTTTGGCCTTTGAACTTTTTTGGAGATGACTATGCAATTAAATTTTATATCAAAAGAAGAATGAAGAGGAGGGGGGCGTGAAGTAGAAAGAAAAGTGAAAAGAGTAAAAGAAAGAAGAAGAGACAGAAAAGAGGGGGAGTGGGGGAAGCGAGAGAAAAAAAAGAAAAAGAGAACAAAAGAGAAAGGTAGGATCTCGACGTTTCGCCTCCGTCGTAGGAGGCTTCTTCAGGAGAAAATAGGGGAAACCAAGGTGGTAACTGGACGTGTAAACCACGCAGAGGCGAGATCTCACCTTTCTCTTTTGTTCTCATCCCCTCCCCCTCTTTGTGCCTCTCTTTCCTTCTCTTACTCTTCACCTTTCTTTCTATTTCACGGCCCCCCTTTTTCATTCTTCTTCTTTTTATCTCCTCTTCTTTTCATTTCATTTTCCTCTTACTCTTATTTCATTTCCATATATATCTCATCATGATACGGTCCAATTCCTTAAGTAGTTCGTTTATTACTAACTCTGGCCGTGGAAGCCTACGCATTCATTTTAGGTTCTAGTGCTTTAGTGTACCTTTAGATTAGTTTAAAATTTCTTTATATTCCTGGTATCAAAGTCTTAATTTACCCTTCAGTCAACAGACAATCGGATTGAAATTATTAAATTTGGAGCTTTTAATTGATCAATCGAATAGAACAATTACCAAAGTATTATTATATATAATAATCGATATCTCAAATATAAAGATGTTGGGTTCGAGTCCCCTCCGAGACCGATATTTTTTCAGAAATTTAATTACGTTGGGTAATTGCAAGAAAATTGTAATTTTATCGATATCTCAATCGTTATGTGAGATCTATCGTCTAACCTATCAAACAAATTTGGATTCGTTGTTCCAAAGAACATTTGCGATGTGATATTTGTTTATTTGGCTGGGAAACTTAGGTCATTCGGAAAACAACATTTGGTTTTTAAATAAACCGCAAAGCGTAGCCAAGATTGACTTATAGTACTAGAGTGCCAGCTACTCATGATATTGGTGGAATCATTCATGGGAAAGATAATGTGAAAAGACAAAAAACGCTAACATATGGACCTGTTTCCACCTACCCGGCGTCATCAGCGTTGTTTCGATCGATTTCTTGCTTAACACATTTGCAACTGCCTCTCGGTTACTATTCCTGAGGGATCATTCACATGTGTACTTAGTGTAGTTACCTTATGCACTGTTTGTGCGCGCCCTCTCTGATTTAGTAGTCCATGAGCGGCTCGAGAGAGGGACTGGGAAACTGCACCTGTTTGTTTGAACTGGCAGACAAGAATGTTATTCTTACGACACTAGATAGCGCCAAGAATGCACACTTGAATTGTGTGTTTCGATATAGTGACAGTAGCCGAGAGAAAATTGCGATTTGTTGAGCCGGCTAGGCAGGAACACGAGAATGATTCCACCAATGCCATGAGTAACTGTACTTAACAGTATTGTTGTGTTAGGTATCATTTTCTAAGCATTTTTGATGTAAGATATTTGCCATTTCTTAATTTAAAATAGACTACTAAAGTAGAACAGTTTATAGGAATTTATTAAATTGTCTAAAGTTAACAAGTGTTGCTTACAGAAAGAATATAACATTAAAGTAATAATTTACAACTATTGACTAGTTTTATATAATAAGTGTCTAATTATTTTACCAGAAAAATTGAATGGATAAAAAACAATATTACAAAGAACGTTTTATAATTTCTTGTGGATCATGCTATTAAGGTCTAAAACTTAGTTGGGAGAAATCGTCAAAATGTCTTACTTTGGATATGCACTATATATACCATATTTGTTTGTATATAAAATTTATATGTACTGTTGAAATTAAAGTACCTTAATATTATTGATCTGATAAATGTCTGTATCTTAAGATAATCACTGAGTTTTCTTATATTCTAATTTTTAATTCTCTTAAAATTATCTACAATAAATAACTAACAAAATTCTAAATTTATCCAGACGATATTCAAACCTTCATCAACTTTCTGACACTCAACCAGTCCTCCTTAATCATATCAGCCGCCTTCTCTCCAATCATAATGACAGGGGCGTTAGTATTCCCACTGACTATATTCGGCATTATAGATGCATCTACGACCCTTAAATTTTTAATACCGTACACCCTCAACCTTGGATCAACCACTGCATCTGGATCCGTTGAAGGTCCCATCTTCGCAGTGGATGTAGGATGATAAATGGTAAAGGTGAATTGCCTTAAGCTGCATTCCCAATATTCGTCCGTATTAAATTCGTACTGTCTGCAATTTGGGAAAGGCATTTTGTGCGGTCTAGAGTTGAATCGTTGGAAAGCTGGCGTATCTGAGATATTTAAAGCAATTCTGATACCTTCTATTAAAGTTAGAATATCTTCGCGATGAGTGAAATAGTTCGGATTGATATCCGGATAAATGAAAGGATTTTTTGATCTTAGACGAATCCATCCTGTACTTTTTGGGCGTAGTAGCAACGGTAATAGTGACCAAGTTTCGCTATCCGCTAGAGGCTTATAAACGGTGTTGTAAACGCTATCCCGTAAGCCTGTAATCTTTTTGATGTTATCCCCATCCGAATTAACACTGCTAGAAGCGAAATGGTATTGAATATCGGGCCATTCTCCATCTTCAGGTGCATATTTCGTGTTAACGAAAGCCAATCCTTCAACTCCAGGGCTTGCTAGAGGTCCTCTTTCTTTAAGCAAGTATTCCATAACCACCGACATAGTTTGAAATCTCTTTCTCGTAAATGTGATAGGGTCATCTATAAGAAAGGTCAATCCACCCAATCCGACGTGGTCCTGCAAATTGTGTCCGACTTTCAAGTCACTCAAAACTTTAATACCAAACTCTTCTAAGTGATCCTTAGGTCCCACTCCCGATAACATAAGAAGTTGAGGACTTCCAATAGCTCCTGAGGATAATACAACCTCTCTTCTAGCTCGTACCATCTGTTCCATTCCGTTTCTCACGAACTTAACACCGTAAGCTCTTTTGCTATGGTCGTTTATTAGAATTTTGGTCGCTTGAGCGTACATTGCTATGTGTAAGTTGGCTCTATTTCTCACAGGTCTTAAGAATGCTTTGGATGTAGAACATCTGGTGCCCCTTCTAATTGTCGCTTGGGTTATCATGAACCCAGTTTGTTTTTCACCATTGCAGTCCCTTACTTCGTAACCCATATGCTGGCCAGCTTGTAAAAATGCGACGGCTAACGGAGTTCTCCACGGTGCCTCTTGAACTGTTAGAAGGCCTCCCGTTTTGTGATACTTGGTTTTTGCTAAGTACGGGTTGCGATTGTCTTCTGATTTTAAGAAGTACGGTAATACTTCTTCGTATGACCACCCAGGGTTCCCATCTGCTGCCCATTTATCGTAGTCACGTTTATTTCCTCTAGAGTATATCATGGCGTTTAGGACGCTACACCCTCCAAGTACCTAAAATCAAGTAAATGGTGTGACTTAGATGCTTATTGCTGATGTAATATATGTTTGATGGAGGAATCATCGAATTTCAAATGTTTAAAGGTTTGGACTATTATTAAGTGACTACGAGAGATGTGTTTTAAGGTTTGTATACTGAGACATGGAGGGTGCTACTAATCAAATGTCAGAGCTAAAAATTAACCTTCACCTTTAGTTGCCTCGCCGAATTGATTTCTGTTTTCGGAATCTTAGAAATCTTGAAATAAGCACCATATATATATATATATATATATGTATATATATATGCGCCCTATCTGTTAAATAGATATAGATCAAGAGATTTGGATGTCTACGTTACACATAAAGAATAGGATCCGGCAAGATTTATTTGTTCAACAGTGACATAAGGCATCATTCCAAATTTCAAGACGCCGATTGAGACGTACAACACGAAATGAATGAGATACCCCGATTGTAACTACATTATTTATCCTATAGTGACTATTACCTGAGGCGAAACTGCAATTTTTTTTTTGCGTGTTTGTTGTATATTATTTACAATAACAATTTTTTTGGAAGAACGCCAAATTCTATAAGCTATTACAACAGTAGGCAATTTAGTCTCTTTGGCTAAAGTAATGTTCATATGCTTAAATTGTGAATATCTGTTGTAATTATGATGTAGCCGTATTATTGCTATTATTATTATTATATATCAGTCAATAATTTCTCGTTAGTGCGGGACGATCCAAAAACACCCAAAACGTCAGTCATTCAGGAAAACACCGATAGTGTGCGCAAGGTCACCAACGAACACCGACATGTGACATATTGTGAAATTGAGGCATCATTGCGAATTCGAAAGACCAGAATTCAAAAAATTTTGCATGAAAAAAAATAGTTTCCCGTTGTACACCGCATTTAGTGATCGAAGAACAGAAAGCAAAATTGTTAGGCCATCCCACGTACATTTATTTTTATTTTTTATACAATCGAATTTGTAAAAACATGATTAAAAATTAAATATATTGCGCTAGTCTAATCGGTATTGATATTTGTCCTCTCCAATACATATTGTTACATGTAAACCACGTACGTTTTTTATCATTCGCTTACACGTTAGCGTTCCCTCTATGGCAGTTCCTTCAGTCACATCAAGGGTATTTTTAAGGTAAAATACCGTTTGTTGCCAATGCCCTAGTAACATGTGGTCCGGTGGAAAAAGACACTGGATTTTCGAGATCAAAAAGAATATCAAAATATCCAGCTAAGGCAGTTAATTTACCAGACTTTGTTACTTTTAATGTAAATTTCGATAAAAAATTCGGCGTATTTATATCGCAAGTCCTTAAATCTATTTCAGTTAAAATACAAGGCTCCGTTATGATGGTCTCATTTGCTACGGTTTCTACATTTGCTTCGCTAAGTACTTCAGATTTCATGCACTTCATATTGAATCCATAAACGTTATCCCAAAAAGTAATATACGTTTCATATCGCGCCAAATCTGAACATCCAACTAAACTAATATTACACCGCTTTGGCAGTATTACTCCATCAGGTTTTAAATGTTTATCTCTTGCATATATAAAACTATCTAGTATTCCTTCAAACAACAGAAAGTAACCCATCCACTCAGATATAATAATGTCAACAGACTCTTCGGATATTACTGTATCCTCCAACCTTCCTTTTATTAAATGAATTTTCTCATGAAGATTGTTCTCCCGCACAATTTCCATTGCTTTATAGATAACATCAGATTGATCTATTCCATAAACTATTTTCGCATCGGCTTTAGCTGCAAACATACTCAGTATTCCTGTACCGCATCCAACATCTAAAATGGTCTTTCCTCGAAAGGCATTCATGTTTCCCAAAATTGCGTCACGATAACTTTCAGTTCTAACTTTATCATTGAGCATTTCATCATGTATTCCAAAATGAGAATACGAATTAGAATATTCATTGTCGTAACCAACAGGCACTGATGAAACACAAGCATTGGTATTTGTATCTAGCAAATCACCTGCTTCTACGATTGTTCTTGTAACTTGCTTCATCTTTGATATGTCTTGCATTGCATTTTGAAGTAAAGCATCTTTATGTCTCAACTGAACTGTTAATTCCTGTATTTGTCTCTGTAATTCGGCATATGTTATATTACTTATTGGAGTTTTTCCATCTATAGCATAATGTGGTGTTGATGGTGCACTGCCTAAATCATCAAAGTCATACATTAACCATGATTCCATTTCTCCTGGTTTCAAATATTCATCACTGTCCCACAATGCTATTGAAGATTCAATAATCATTTTAGGATCAGGTTTTACTTTCCGAATGTAATTAATCATTTTGATAAATGAATAGCAATCCATATTATACTTTGTTTTTAACTCCAGCAAATCAAAATTATGCTCAGTACGGCAATGATCTAAGGCAACTGCTATTGTATGAAACTGTAATGAACAGAATAGGCAAGTTGTTTGTTCCCCCGTTACTTCCATTTCATCCCAGCCATCAGAATCTTCATTGTCCATCCTACGTACAGTCCGGACCTAAATCCCAACAATTACTTTACCTTTCCGAAAATTAAGAACGAACTGCGTGGACAAAGATCCCAGTCGTCAGAAGGAGCAGTCGATGCCTTCAAAAGCGCCATTTTGACTGTACCAACATACTAGTAGTATAACTGCTTCCAGAGTTGTTCCAAGTACATGCAAATGTGCATTAATCTTCGCGAAGAATACTTCGGAAAACAATCAAATCTTTAAAAGCTATCTACTGTTTTATTTCAACTTTATATGCAAAACTTAAAAGACAACCCTCGTATGAGATTAGTCATTGTATAATTTTATTTTTATTTCATTCCAACATGTCACGACCGACCCTTTACCCTCTGCCTAACTCGAATACATACCCAACCCGGCACAGAACTCCAATAAGGAACGTATTTTTCAAAAGGGAAGCGATATTCCAAAAAAAATATTGCACCAGTTACTATGGTTAACTTTGAACAAATGCACTCAGAGTTTTTGGAGCTCCTCAAAATGTAAAGGTAATAGGAACCACATCTCAGAATACGTACTTTTCCTCTAGGCCAATTACATCTATCACCGATCATGGCTAAACAATATGGCGAATCTCCAGGAGGAGATGTTTGATACATCCAATCCATCTCCGACATTTGAATGTAGCCGCACATGCTAGGAATGTCCGAGATTTCATTCTCATCTCCACCTGCCTCCAACACCAACACAGTCCAATTGGAAATTTCTGATAGTCTCGAAGCTACCACTGCCCCAGCCGATCCACCTCCCACCACTATGAAGTCGTACTCTTTAAGTACCTGATGTCAAGAAAAGAGAATATCAAAGTTATCTTAGTCATAGGAAATGTCTTAAAGGATACTTACTTTGTCAACATTAACAGGATGTGTTTCAGGGTCATAATTCCAATATCTTAGAAAGGTTAATCCTGCAGCAACCAAAGGTACCAAACCAGCTACCGCTACGGGGTTGGTTCCAACGTTAAAGGCGACCCCGACAAAGTTTCCTAATAAACTAGTCATCGTATACTAAGTTAAATTTGCAAGTCATAAAGGATCAAAAGGGCTCGCTCATGTTCCCTTACACGACTCCCAAATCTTACATCCACATTCCCATTGTTACGTCCTGGTTTATAATCTTCGGCGTATAATCTCTAATAGTAGGCTTCTTGTATTGTTGTACGCTAGTTTTTTGTTTAGCTTCTGTAACGCCTGCCTTAATTTTGAGATGATTGCTAATATAATCTTTTTGGGACTTTATTGCGCCGAAAAAATTATTACGACTATCTTCGCTTTCGTTTGAAATGGTCCTGCACTTCTGGTTGTATTTATCGTGGGTGTTTACCTTGGATTTGGCATTAATGTCAGGGCAACTCTTGTGCCTTGCGCTCTGCTTCTGCAGCTCACTTATTCCCATAGCTTATGGAAATCTAAAAGACATCAAATAGAATAAAGAGATAAATTACGTCATAATTGGGCAATTTATAAACTATGCAATAGAAAGGACACTGTACGAGGTATTTTTGTAATTTAAATGTAAAAGCAATTATATTTTGTCTTGTTAAAGTTTATGTTCTACGTAAGGAGAGCTTTGCATCAGAAGTATATCTAACTGTGAGTTCTTCTCCTTGAATTAGAGACAAAAACAATAAAAAAAAGCAGAAGGTTTTTATTTTAATTTTAAATGAAGTATGAGACAACCCGGTTATAAAATACCTACATGTCGTGGAGATGATAAAGTATGCAATAAAGAATACTAAACAAAACACAATAATTGAATTTGCATTTTTAACGTTTTCTTTTATTTATATTTTTTGCTTGTAATCCCGATAATATTTAGGTTTATAAATACGATTATTAGGTTTCAAAATTTAATTGAAACACTTCGTATTGTACATATGTACATAGGTGAAATTTGATGGCAAATTAGTTCGCTGCCAGTGTTAGGTAAATGGTCAATGTACAATATCGCTCATAAGTTCCAGACCACCTATCGGATTAGCACAACAACCATCATTGAAGACCAAAAATGCTGTGTTAGTCCGTATACAATTATCCATAAAAATATTGTATCAATATCCATCAGTCCATATCCATCCGCCAAGCGTCGAGTAAATGAATCTGTTCAGTGCAGCCCAACGAACTTCTCTTTAAACTATCGATTTGTAAATCGCTTAATTTCACCTCAGTATTATTCTTACCTTTCTTTCATATGTGCAGATCTATTTCAGTACGTATATTGTTTGTTACTGCCGTCAAACATGTACCTAGAATTTTCATCTATAGTCGTCAGACATGTAACTAGAACCTTCATTTACGCGAATAATCAGGTAGTTTTAGGGTTGTTCAATAACGCAAACAGAGACTATTTATAGTCAGTGTTGCAATTTTACAGTAGTTCTACTACACCTCAAGTCATGTACAGTTCGTAGCCTAGACTCGTATCTCATAGTATTAGTTACACTCCCTAATACGAGGGGAGGTCCAGAAATTCGTGGAATGGAGGGGATGGAGTGGGGATAGGGGCGCTCGCTAGGTGTCAATCTGATTGGCGACTAATCATTAGTGTAAAAGTTAAGTTGCAGCCTTATAGTGTCAGTCGTTTACGAATAGTTGCCTGCTAAACAAGTCAATCCGGAAGTAAAACTGAAACTATGGAGGAAATTGAACACCGTGCTGTGATACAGTTTCTTACAACGCAAGGAAAGAACGCTCAAACCGTATTGAATGAATTGGAAACCGTTTATGGGGAACAGTGCCCTAGTAAATCAATGATTTATAAGTGGCATAGTCTTTTTAAGCATGGTCGGGAGTCGATTGAAGACCACCCCCGCTCAGGACGGCCAGTTGAGGCCACCACATCAGACATTGTCGAAAAAGTGCAAAAATGTCTACTGCAAGATGCCCGTTTGAAGAAAAAATAATTATCTGCATTAGTTGGAGTATCAGATTCACATCATTTTGCGTATCCTACATTACCACCTGGGTATGACAAAAGTCAGTGCAAGATGGGTACCGAGAATACTCACGCCGCTGCAGAAACAGCAGCGCGTCTGTACGTCCAACCAATTTTTGGAGCTGTGTGGAGACAAACCTGCACAGATTTTGGAGCGGATCGTTACCGGAGATGAAACATGGGTTGAGGGGATATTATTGATTGATTACAAAGAGAAAGGTAGGAGCATAACCGGAGAATATTACGCAGCGATATTAGAAAAATTAAAGGAGGCCATCAAGGAAAAACGTCGAGGAAAATTGACCAAGGGTATGTTGCTCTTGCAAGACAATGCGCCGGTTCACAAGAGCAAAGTTGCAATGGCTGCTCTGCACAAGCATGGCTTTCGATCAATAGTCCATCCACCCTACAGTCCAGACCTGGTACCTAGTGATTTTTATTTGATCCCCAATTTAGAAAAAGACTTACGTGGAAGAAAGTTTTCCGACGACAATGAGGTAAACGAGGCAATTTTGGCCCATCTTTAGGCGAAAGATAAAAAATATTTTTATGATGGTTTAGAAAAATTAATTCATAGATCTAATAAATGTATTGTGCTTAAGGGTGATTATATTGAAAAGGAAAAATAGATTTATTGTTGTATTTTATTTAAAACCCTTTCATTCCACTAACTTCTGGACCTCCCCTCGTATATAAAAATTACCAGCATTAGCAGCGTTTCCCCATAAAGAAACAGTATCGTATTTAAAAGGACTGGTCGCTATTAGAAAGCTGCTAGTTCCCAATGGTAAGAAAGAAGGCGACGAATCCAAAATTTAGTTTTTCGGCATCCGGTGCCATCTATAAAGCGCGAGTAACTTTCAGAAAATTTATTAAAGATTGAAAGATAAAGAAAATAACATTATAATGAAATTTTACAGCATTTTATATCAATCTGTTTCGTCATTGGTCGGGTGTCATTTTATTTCCTCTGCATGCTAATGAGATCTAGCATTTTTTGAAGCTCTGTGAAAACTTTTTGATTTTCATGATTTCGCTGAACCAGAGTAGATATTTACTAAGGAATTATCACAATAAATCGTTTTGTACGTACTAGCGTACTTAGATATCATTACTAAAGCTCAGAAATTTGTGACAGTCTCTACAGGCGTTAAATGAGTATTTGATACTGCATTGCACAGTAATTATGTGTATCAAACAGAATAATATTCTGTTGTGCGAGAATCGTGTAAATGAATTTGCCGGACAATTCCCGGACCTAAAACACGATGCTGTTAAATTAGTTTGTTTGATGTGTGATATACCGTCCATCTGTGGGAATAAAAGTGACTGTTGTGGATACGCGGAATAGGCAGAAAGACACCGCGATATCATAATGTTTCTAGGTCGAAGATGACATTGAAATAGAAAATATATGTCTGAGATTAAACCATATTGTCATACTCGTAACATAACCTCTGGTACCTTATATGTTGTACCTTATAGATTTTTGCACAGTTATGGAAGCTGTACCACTTGAAAATGTAACGGTTATTAAACGTAAACTACTCTAGGGAACAAGACAAAATGAACTAAAATATTAGGCAAATACGCATAAATCCACTGTAGCTTGTAAATGTAAACCAGAAAATTGTGGGCCTAAAAGAATAACCAAACTTATACCATTTTAGAAAATTTTGCTCTTGGAGGATTCCTTTGTACAATGTGCAGAATTTAATATAAATTATGTTTCAAATTATAATGCTGATTGTAAAAGTATATAACATGAACTCTGTATGAGGTAAGTTGTAGCATTATAGTGCTGAGTTTAGAAAACGAACCCTACTCAAAGTTATTTAGCTGAAGTATTGCACAGCATGAGAATGTATTTGTGCGAGTGGAGAAAATGAATTCTTTATAACGTCAGTGAATTGACGAAACCCCTTAAAGCGTATCTGTTCCTTGGTGGAGATTCTATCTGTCTTCATACTCCCTCAAATTAACTCCCCAACCACCAGTTCGTTTGCGACTTAATGCCACCCACATTCAGCATTGTGAAAAATATAATAATTGACCAGAGCTTGACGTTCAGCCTCACGCTGTAAGTAGCACACACATGGTATGCAGTATCTTGCACTCAAAATAACAAAGATATGAAAACTGGACGAGCTATCAATAATCCGAAAATATGTGGTTATACAGGAAATTATATGATATACATTATTGCCAACCGCAAGTCACTATGCCTTTCAACTAGTACATGATTCTAAATGTTCGATTAGTATCTAACCAGACCGCATATGATGATTTCTATACAAATTTGACATCATTGTAGACGAGGGATGTCTTAAGTGTTGCATACTTGGACATAAAGGGCGCCATCTTTAGTTAAGTTAAATCCAAAGCTATAGTGTGGTAAGTCTAGTATTGTAACTATAAGAAACTGTTAAAGTTGGCAAGTTAGTTTGAAAAATGGTTTTAAACCGAGAACATTTTGGCACAATATTTTTTGTACTTTTCCAAGACAATTATCTTAACAAGAATGCCTCGCCGAGTTGGTTTCTGTTCTCGACAATGAAGCAGCAATTTCTCGTTAGTATGGAGACTTCAAACGTGGATGGATTGTCTTAGCGACGATGTAGGTGCACCAGAAGCGAGAGTCAATCAGGAAAACATCGATAATGTGCGCAAAATCATCAAGGAAGATCGTCATGTAATATATCGACAAATTGAAGAACCATGGGATTTCGAAGTGTGTAAAAAAGTAGCTCCTCGTTGGACACCCCATCTGTTAACCGAAGAACAGAAGGCATCTAGGGTCAATTGGTGCCAAAAAATTTCAGACCGCTTCAATCCTGGAAACTCTAAAAACGTATACACCATCGTCAGTGGTGGATTTATTCATATGAGCGAGAAAATAAACGCCTACTGTTTGTTTGTGTGTTCCAAAAAGCGACAAAAGTCATCAGCAGTTTTCCAAGTGTCTCCCAAAAGATGGTTGCAATATTTCTCTCGAAAGCAGGTTATATAGCAAGAATTCCTCTGCAAGATCAAAGAACTATTACTGCCGATTACCAGACAATAATTTGTTTGCCGCATGTCATCTCTAAGATTCGAAAAACTAACACCAAAAGGCGAATCATCATCCTCCAAGACAATGCACATTGTCCATCCTCCGTACAGTCCGGAGCTAAACGTCAACGATTTCTTTACCTTTGCGATAATCAAGAACGGACTGTGTGGTCAAAGGTTCCAAAAACGCAATTCTGACTGACCCAATAAACGATTGCAATAACTGCTTCCAGAGTTGATTCGAACGCATGCAAAACTGCATTAATCTTCGTGAAGAATGCTTTGAAAAATAATAAAGTCTTTAAAAACTATACACTGCTTTATTCCAATTCTATATGCAAAACTTGGAGAACAACCCTCGTATAGTAGAGAAAATTTAGTTGAACTGAATCGTGTAGATTTTTTAATGTGTAATTGTGACATCTTATAAACTAAAGTTTCAAATTTTGAAATGCAAACAATCCGAACCTAAGCAAATCGTCAATATTACAGTTTTTTTTCTATTATTCTCAACTTAGCAGCCACTTAGTTATCCATGACAACTCCTTTTCTCACTGTAGAATTAATAAGCTTTTCTGCATTGAATTACAGGTCATGCGGCCGTTTCCTATTTTAGCAGTTCATGGCCGTTAGTTTAAACATTATTGAAATCTTACTCAAACATAAAGCATTAAAAATAGAGTCCGGTAAACCCAAGACGTGATTAGCAGATTTTATGTTAGCTTTACCATTTATTTCAAGCAACATGATGTCAGAATTGTATATGTACGATACAATAAATTCTATCGACGATATCAAGTTGTCCAAGGCACATTTTTATGATCTTTTAAAGTAAAGAAATGAAAGGTTAATTTTGTTTGCGACAATATTCAGCCGCGATATATCCATGTACTTACTACATACATAATAGGTATGTATTAATGGTTTCTTACAATTCGTGAATTTCGATCTCCTTGACATACTTTCAAGTGGTAATTTGGATCCAGAGATGTCTTAAGGGACCGATCAAAAACTATGTGAATTATTATTACGCAACGTATCAAATCGTTCGCATCTGTAGCATTATTTCTAACGTAGATTTTAGCACTCGCTGTGTGAAAAGTATTTGAAATTTGGGAAAGAGGTCATTGCAATTTATTGGTTACCTAGATTGTGACGATGTCACAAGAGTTAAATTGCATGGTCTGACAAAGAACGAAAAGCGAATAACTTGAAGGCAAGTACATGAATATGCAACGTAGTGTTATATAATTTATCATCTTAGCTTTCAGTTTGCGTAACCTTAAAATCTTTCGTCTCTACGAAAGTGAAATACTACAAAACAATGGCCAACTTAAGAAACTTCATCTTAATTCACCATATGTATTCAGTAACTCTAAAATAAAGGTTAAATATAATTGTCGGTTATATCGGGGTTGTAAGTTGCGCTAGTTTTTGATTTGATAACTAACAAATGATACAGTTGTTTTCACAAGAGCGTAAACGGTGTAAATACCTAATTACATGATCCTTCTTAGAAAAGGAGGTATATTTCGTAAACAATTATGTTTACTTTATTACGCTAGAGAGTTTCAGGTCAGTTTTATTTGTGTATTCGTAAGAACAGGTCACAGAGTAAAATGAGTTCACCTTATATTAAAAGATTAGAAGCAGTATTTCTGTGTCCGCACCCTAAGGAGCCCAAAATGTCGTTGCAAGCAGCGGCGTAGTATTTGCATCGGTCGAAGGCATTTGTAGATAAGTGGGTTATTCGTTATAAAATAAATAAAAATGTGGACGATTTTCCAGAACGTGGGACAAAGCTCGCGACTGTTAATCGCATGGATCGAGCAATAATAAACATTTTCCGAAAAAATCCGACTTTAACATTAAAACAAGGCCAACAGCGATTAGCTAAACGTAATATTAGCGTTAGTGTAGCAACAATACGTCGTCGATTACATGAAAATTACATTCAGTGGCGATATGTACGAACGAAACCACTTTTGAAAGAACAACATGTTGGAAAACGTCTAGAGAGGGCGCGCGAGAATATGACTCGCGATTGGCAGAACGTGATATGCTCAGATGAATCGTCGTTTTGGGCTTTTAGTCCTCAACGAAAAGTGTGGTCCGTCCGTGGAAAACCAATGCTACTGCGAAGTGTTAAGCACCCATTAAAGGTGCATGTTTGGGGTTGCTTTAGTGCGTTTGGGTTTGGCAAATTGCACATCTTTACGGCTAATTTAAACGCTCAAAGAATGACGCAAATTTATAAGAAATGTTCATTACAATCAGCAACAAAGTGGTTTGGTGATGATCCGTCGGTTTAGATAACGACCCAAAACATCGCAGCCACCGATGTGTGTCATGGAAAACAGAAAATGGGGTACAAGTGTTAGACTGGCCTTCACAATCGCCCGATGCGAACCCCATCGAAAATGTTTGGGCACTAATGAAAAACCAACTTCGAGGAACACACATATTTAATTATAAGTCGCTCTGTCGAAAACTCAGGCAGATATGGAGGTCGCTACCAGCAGAATATGCGAGAAAACTGGCGGAGCGCATGCCTAGACGATGTGAAGCTATTTTAGAAAATAATGGAGACTGGGCTCTTTATTAGTTGTGAGCGTAGTAGTATATATATATTAATGTAGTTTTTTAATAAAAAAGTTTCTTTCTGAAGTGTTTTTTTTAATACCGTTATTCCGTATACGCTCTTGTGAAAACTACTGTAGTTTGAGTTCTTGTTGTAAACTTGTCCTCTGTAAAGTTGTCACTTGTAAAGGTCATAACCATACATATTTACGAAAAGTGCTTCCATTTGTAATTGATTAAGACAAAAACTATTTAACCTTGTTGAGAGTGGAAATCTATTCACATAAAGAATTAATGAACAAATAAAGAATTTTGCGATTATTTCCAGTAAAAGCGTACTAAAGAGTCACCCGGAAACAATGCAAAAATTCATCAAATCCCAAATAGAAAAATTTGGTGACATAGTTCTGATGTTGCAGTTTGCTGACGTACAAAGTTTCTTTATTAAAAACTGCGAAGAATGTTCCCTATACAACTATCTAAGAATGCCGGATAAAATATTAATTATGGGCGACGTAGTAGTAGCGACTACCGTAGAACACTAAAATATCCTTCATTAGCATTAGCGAAGCAATTAAAAATAGTGAATGATGTGCAAACAATGCTACGTGCTTTGAATGACGAGAAAATTATTAATGTATTAGAAAAGTATCGTAGTGCATTGAGCAAAAATTCAGAAATATATCAGATTAGAACATTTAATTTACAGCAACAGTTTTTTTACAGATCCGTAAAATCAGTTCAAAGAGCATGACATCACTGGACACCCACACAGTTTAACAATTAAATAACGGAACTTTTTAGATGTAGAATGAAATACTCATTATATCATTGTTGAAGAATATATTTTATTCGAAATATGTTCCTGTAGACTCAATACAGCGTGTGACGCGGGTGACTAATACATTCATCAATTTTTTTGACGTCGGGTTGTGGGTAGTTCTTCAGCATCTGTATTACGGCTGCTTGAATGGCTGGAACATTATCATAAAATTGTTCTTTCATTGCAGTTTTTAGTTTAAGAAACGCGCGGTAATAGATCAGGCGAATACGGTGGGTTAGCGATGAGACAAATTTGTTTTTTAATCAAAAACTTACGAACTTTAAAGGTTTTGTGAGGTGGTGCGTTATCGTGAAATAAAAAAGCTGTTCTCCTGCGGATGCCCGGCCCTAACTCCATCAATTCTCGACCACAGACGATATAAAACTCGTAGATGGCATACCTTTTGAATCATAAAAAGTAATCAGCACTGTCTTGATTCTTGACTTCTGAAATCGCAATTTTTGTGGTTTTGACTCGCCTTTGGACTTCCATTGTGCAGATTGGCGCTTAGTTTCAGGCTCATAATTAAAGCACGATGTCTCGTCACCAGTTATAGTAGAATCGAAAAAATATGGATCGTCTTCAGCAGTTTGAATGGTGTCTCTACAATGCGCGACACGAGCAATTTTTTGGCTTTCATTTAACTGATGTGGAACAAAACGTACGCACATTTTTGTTATAAAAAATCGATAGTCAAAATTTCTGGACGAATTTCTCTATCGGTATTAGTTCTTCAACTAACATTCCCACAATGAAATTCCCATCGATACAAATGATTTCTCAATTTTTTTGCACTAATAAAGCGCGATTCTCACCTTGTAGACGTCCAAATTTTGCATCATTATTTAAATTTTCACGACCGTTTTTAAATCGCGTATACGACTCATAAACTCTTGTACGAGACATGCACTTTTTTCAAAAGTTCGTATGCCTCAGCAACCTTTTGTCCTATTTTAAAACAAAATTTAGTATTTGCTCTTGTTCCTACCACTCTTCCACCTAACTTACTATCAGTAAAACGCATGTAACTTCTTTATATGCTATCATACGCTTTGCTCAAACTTCAGTGCGTTTAATAGAGGTAACCTGTGTGTTTCTAATGCTGCTACCGTTTGATGCATGACCCAAAATGTTATATGATTTAAATTAAAGTTCCTTTATTTTATTGTCAGACTGTGTATGAATTAATAGAGGTTTTATTTTGTCCATATCACATTATCAATTTTATGTAAATTACGTAAAGATACATAGGCGAGCAAAATGTCCATAATTTCATAGAGATACGCAGGGATACCGTGAAATCAATCATTGCCCTCGAGCGAAAGATATCTTCTAAACGTGTTAGAATGTTTATTTATTGCTAAATAGCATTAATATGTTCATACCAGTTTCTAACTATGCCGAAAAGTAAATTACTAAATCAAGATAAAAACCAAATAAATTATTATATACATTATATTTAAAAAACGCTAGAAGCAAAAATGAAATAGTAATATAATCGCACACCAAATAAGACTTTGTTTGAATTTGTTAGTAACTACATAAAAGACGCGTACAACAATTTCATATGGCACTAAACGTTTTCACTGGGTAAAAAGGTTTCAAAATACTAACCCCCACGGAAAACCATAAACAATTGTTTGACTATAATTTACGAAGAATTATATGGCATGGGATCGTCAATCGAGAAACGTTATATTTCTCAAAGAAAAGCTTAATTCAGATTATTCTGACGACTTCAGATAGCGTTTGCGTACTTTTCACAAGCACACTGCCATTAGAGTTAGTCAAAATGTTAATAACAGTGCTCTTACAGTTTTAGTGGCTTTTACACATACATAACAGTAAAGAACCTCCATGTGTATAATTTAAGTTGAATAAGCCAACCTTGATATAGGGGATGTGGAGTACAAAAGAAAACGAATTTGTATGTAATGTACACATGTGAAGAATTAAGCACTTAGGCAGAAAGAAATACTTCCGAGAATATTCAAGTTTCCCCTGTGGAAGATAGTGGCCTTTGCTACGAACGCTAGATTGCTCGAGAAGGAGCGGGAATTCTAGCGAGGAAGATACAAAATGCTGAACTTATGCCTGGACTTATGCAATTCGGTGCCTGATCTTATGGACTCCAGCCCCCAAGGATATGAATGAATGAATGATTTGTACATCTTATAGGAATAGAATAGTAGACACTTGAATGCATTCCAATTCTTATATAGAACTTCCCTAAATAGTTCCAATAGTTTTTGATGAACAAATACCATCACAAGACTAAATATTTTAATAAGACAACGCTGCTGTCTATACTTCCATACGAAAAAAGGGTTGCCTTCTTAATAAGAAAATATTGTTATTAATATGACCAGCTCGCTCATCCGGCCTGAATCCCATTAACAATCTCTGGAGGATATTGGCAAATATCCCAATAATAGGCAATACATTACCATTAATGAAGTGAAATATATGATAATGACACTATGAAGAAAAATGGATTTTGGAAGTTATTTCGAATAAAGAATTCAACATCAAATATTCATTAACATAATGCTGCTAAATATAGCTACTCATGGTATTGGGGGGATCATTCATGGCAAAGACAATGTGAGAAATCAACGTGCAGAAACATGTCCGCTTGTTGGCGCTTTTTCTCTCCTTACATTATCTTTCCCAAAAATGATTCCACCAATACCACGAGCAGCGATGTATTTAGCAACATTATGTTAGGTATTGTTTTCCAGGCATTTTTTTCAATCGAATATTCTATTCAACAGCTTGTACGGAGCTATTGACATTTTGCTGAGGCCACAAGTTGATACATGAAGAACCGAACAATTGTTTCTAAACTGAAGGTGGTTCATGAAAGAGAAACATCAGAAAGATGGAATTTATTTTTGAAAGAGCGCGTATGATGGGTTTCTTCGCGTAACAAAATAATGTTTAATCAACGTAGGAAATTGTTTTTTCTCCATAATAATACAAACAGAATAAATAGTTTACTTTAAATATTTGTAAAAACTTTTTCTCTTATTTATCTGACAGATTTGGACGAAATTCTTACAGTAGATTTCTAAACCTTGACTGAAGTCAGCAATATACTCATTACGCCGCAATTGTTAGCTACTTTTGAAAAGTCACTTCACCATCGTATCGATCTCGTATTGAAGCGTTTACATGATGATGAAAGAAAAACTGTTTTGCTTTAGAATTCTCTGATTACTTGCTTACAGCATACAGAACCACTTGTGACATTGTTTCTAAAGGAAGAAGATCCTGTAAAATGGTAGTAGGTTTAATTAAGTGAGTTTCTACAAAAGCAGACAAAGATCTAGTGCCAGATTAAGATTGTACGGTGTGGATGCTCAGTAATTGTTTAATCCATGTGTGAGAAGTTAGGTTTTTTCAAAAAGTTAATGAGTGGAATGACTTTCTTTTTTAAATTTAAGCGTTGTAAAAATATTTCTACTCACAGTCCAGAATAAAATTTTGCACTGCGATGTTACTTAATGAATAAATGAGTGGAATTTAAAGAGAAAATATTGTCAAGTTTTAATGAAAGCTTTAATAAAAGCAATTAATTTAGTGCATAAGATAGAATTTACACATAGTTTATAAAGAAATGAAAGAACGTGTTTGTAATGCTTTAGAGCAGGTACTAAATTTCATCATTTCGATGTATAATAGTTTTTCTTTTTATTTACAGGTTAGTTACTCCATTACTCGTCCACCAAAACCTAACCTTTCGAAAGAATTGGTAAGCATAATCATTATTATCACCTATTACATTATCTAACTTTCCGGAACTGAGTCTGAGTCTGTAGAAGGTATAATTAACTCGTTTCAATCATGCCACTCATTCGTCAGTACCAAAATCTCCATAATTGATGAAAGTTCTAAGCTATTACCAAAGAAAGTGTTATGTAAACTTCATATTAATATCGCCTATAGTTTTAGACTTATAAAAAAAATATGAAAGGGATTCTCGTTCAATCATTCGACAATAAACTATTTCTTCTAAATGTGATGTTTTGAAAAAGTGTCAATAACCCCTATAACTAGTAAAGATAACTAGATTGTCAAGGCTATTCTAATACGATAGATACCTCAAGATATTTTAAGAAAGTTGTTTGATCGTTAAATTTAATACCTGCGTGTAATTCATTGTATAGTTATTTTCGATACTAGATGCTAAGTAATGCCGCGATGATTCGTATTACAAATAATTTCATTGATTTTTTTATTTATTAAGTTAGCAATAGCTACTAGCTTTTTATTTTTTACAATTATTTAGGGAGGTAACAAGAGTATACCAATAAAGCTTCTGTATAAAACATACAATACAAGATAGACAGTATACAATATTAGTTAGCTCTAAACATTACCATGACTTTTATAATGGGTTATGTACACTATTTGAAGTGTCTTATTCCAAGATGAAATATGCACACGAGGCATAATTCTCTAAACTGTAATTTATCAAGAAATATTGGACAATCTATTTTGGTATTTACAATTTTGTATAATGTGATTAAAATCTACTTGTCTTTCTTCTTTTTCTGGAGTGATGTGTTGTGCATTTCTAAGCTAAGTGTACAGCAGAATGAGTAATGGTCAGAAACTTAAACACTGTAGACTTTAGAAACTTTTCGTTGTACTTTTTCAATAATATCGATATTAATGCTGAAGACTCCAAATGATACTGCTATAATCTAGTTTCTTCTTCTTCCTTGGCATTTGTTGTCTACCCCTAAACCTATACCTCCTCGTTTTCTTTCCACCTAATACTATATTGTGCCATTCGTAATCAATTCTTGCCAGCCTTTTCCCTTATGTCGTCTACCCATCTCCTAGGTGGTCTTCCGATGTTTCGCTTGTGTACTCTTGGCCTCCATTTAAGAATATAATTTGCCCATTTTACTTCTTCTAGTCTCGCTAAATATCCTGCCTATCTCTATTAATGCCTAGACCTTCTTCCCATGACATCTTCCACTCGAGTTGGTTTTCTTATCTCATGGTTACTTAATTTATTTCTTAAGCTTACCCCCAGCATAATTCGTTCGATAGCCATGTGTGTTGTTTTTGAGTTGGCCGCAGACTTGTGGGCTAGTGACACGCCACATGTGAGTACCGGAAGTATACTCATATTAAATATCTCTCTATTTTTAAGTTAATTGGTACTTTGGAGTCAGTCGTTTAGTATGAATCCTAATTTACCTCTGGCTGCCCATGTCATGGATAATCTATTTATTTGAGCAGCTTGATTTTTTTCCCGAGTTTTAATATATGTCCTAGATAAATGTACTTTTCCACTTTTTCCAAAGTATTATTTCCCATACTACATACTGTGCTGTCCTAGGACAATACGTTTCTTTTTCTAATATATATGGGAAGACGTACTTCTTCCGATATTATTACAAACTCATCTATCATTTCTTGTAGTTCTTCAAAGTTAGTGCTAATCAGCACAATATCGTCCACAAAATGTAGGTGACTTATGTAACGGCCATCTATGTTTACTTCTTTTTTATACCATTTTGTTTTTTTAAGCATCTTTAATAGCAAGGGTAAACAGTCTAGGGAGATATTGTGTCGCCTTGTCTTACTCCTTGTTCGAGACTAATTTTATCTGTTACGTGGCCATCTGTGATTTGAGCTTGTAACGTAGCATTGTCGTATATGTACGAGGTCCCTATATCTTGAGTCGATTCTTGCGTGGTCCATAGCCGTTAAAATTACCCAAATTTCAATTCAATCGAAGGTGTTATTATAGTCAACAAACGACAGGTGGAGAGGGACATTGTATTCTTTGCATGTCTTTATTAATGTACAGCATTGTCTGGATATATTCTATAATGCTATATCCTTTTCTAAAACCTGCTTGTTCAGGAGGCTGATGTTGATCCAATTTGTTCATCAACCTATTCATCATTATTTTCGTACGAAGGTTGGAAGGATGATCCATAATCTATTTTACTGAATATCAATGACTGGAATAAATAAATTAGGCAACCTTTATTTGTAAAACTATTACATGCGCTAATTATGAATCCTTACATTTCAAAAGCATTTTTGCTATAATATTGACCTAATATTCAAATAATAATTTGCAAAATGCTTAATTCATGATGCTTCAATAAATGGGTTATTATTTATAGTAATTATGCTGATGTTGTTCTTTATATATTGTTGTAGGCTTTCGGGGTATTTGTTTCCTGTAGCTTCAATATTTGATATTAAGGTGTGTTAAATATATTGAAAATATTTGTAAAATTATGTTTTACTTCTTTGTCCATGTTCAATCTCTCGTATTTATATTACTTACATAATTCTAATTATTCATAATCACATTGGTCACACTATTACTAACAGATTCAAACAACACAAATTGGAAATACATTAGATGTAGCAGTTAGATACATCCTCAGCTTTATCTATGACAATTTCATTGTATTGTATTATTAAAAATATCAACTTCTCTCTACTGTATGCAGTAGCCTAATTATAATTAGGCACACACGTTGAACATGAATGACTCGGTTATGTGTAGATATTTCCCACAAATGCTGGAAATTCATTTTTTTTGCAAATTGGCAGGAAATTGTTACTAACACTGACGTGACACTAACAGCTAGAAATGTTTTGAGGAAATTATTAATAACGACCTAAATACATTATGAATAAATGGATTTCCTAAGTATGCATGTGAATGGTAAAATGGGGTTGACAATCTCTAATAATGAGCTAAATTAAACTCTTCTTCCTAAAAAAACGTTTTAATATCTGCTTTTCTACTATTGAGTTCTTTTTTCAGATGTTTTTATGCTTTGTATTCGATTTGTTTTCATTTTTTAGTAGTACGAATATCCGTTTCAATTCCCGTAAAGATCAAACAAATTGTTGTTAAATTGGAATTATTACTTCTTAATTTACTTTTGGTAATATAGAGATTCTCATTAGAAAGTATTCTAGATCACTTTATTAAAAAATAATTACCACCAAAATCCTCAAGGGTTTCAGTAGTTGTTGAAAATTTTAATGCATGTTAGGCATATTTTACTATGTCCGGCTTTTTCTATAATTTTTGTTATGCGTTGAATATGATATTGTAGGCAATGTGGTAATGTAGACAATATTTAACCTGCTTTTTATATTTTGCATTGGAGAATAATTTTTCCAATATCATATACAATGATCACCTGTTACACGCATCTTGAAAAAGAATAGAGCAATCATATTTAATCTTTGTTAGTCGATATTACAAACAAATATCTATTTTCGGAAAATATTTTCGATTTCACGGCACGCATGATTAAATCGGAAGCTAATGTCAACTTTGTTACTCCAAGCAGACATGTTATATACTATCAATTTCTCAAATAACTTTCCCAAATGCAAGTTTAGTGACGTAGTACATTATGTGTCTAAAATGTATCGACTTTGAGAAATTACTTTTTTTCCGAAAAGTTTGGTAGATATCTTTAATTTAAAGTATTTTTTATTTTATCCAGTGGTGACTGGTTAAATTTGTTTTTTTTTTCGGGACTTCTATTGAGGTTATTGTGGCGAAATAGAACTGTTCTCGAACAATAAAAATACAAATTACTGTTAACGGGTAGAAATACATAAATATCCAAAATATTATACAGTGTGTTAGGAGATCCCAGTTCAAATACAGACTTAAAAAAATTAATTTTTCAAAGATAAATTAGAAAATGTTAAACAGGCCTCTTTCCATTGTAAAACGTCTGTTTCGTGAATTTAGATTCGTTTGAGGTAAATATATTTGTATTTAAACTAGGTTTTGGAGAATATCTTGCATCCATACCTTTTGATATACATCTATGAAAGCAAATAACTATGTAATTACGTCGCCAGTAAGAATCTTAAAATTGCTATATCATTGTGCCTACATCAATGCAACCTGCATTTGAAAGAACTTTTCAAATTACAAAAAAAAATCTACACAAAAAGCATAGCCTATGGAATCGAATCTATTATTTAAATTTAAATTAGACTATACAGGGTCGTACAAAATAAAGATTAGTTACACAGTATTGTTTTTTTTTTTCTATACAACTCCTATCTGTTAGAACATGGTAGCTATGGAGGATTATCTATGTTTAAATTTAACTGCCTTAACATATTGCTTCGTACTCGGATGAACACCCGCAAGAATGGTATTTCATATTTCATCTACGCAAACCTCAAACAATATATATCGGAGGTTTTCGCGGGTATTATGTGTGATAGCGTTGTTTCGGGCTTCTTTCCGCATGTTAGTGCTTCTGTCCTGAAAAGGATCGGTACTACGTTTCGGTAGAGTCTCAACTACCATCTTCAGGCGTTACTTACTCGTTAAGGATTCTACCGAAGCGTAGTACCAGTCCTTTTTAGGACAGAAACACCCCAACACGGATAGAAACCCGAAACAATGCTAGCACATACAAGTTAGTTCTCCTCCGATCCCTGACCGAATGAGGCGTCCAGAAGAAGATCACTGAGATTTCGCCGAAACGTTGACCTAGTCGAAACGGTCCCTTTCGGGACCAAGAACATATACGGGGGAGGATGTTATTTCACACACACAAACATATATGTATGTGTGTGTGTAACCTATATATATATATATATATATAGGTTTTGATATTTCGCGGTTGTAAATCGTTGTTTTAGATTCTTGGATGTTGCCCGACGTTTGATGTTGCTTCACATTGTAGTACAGCGTTGTTTCTCGACATTTTGATGAAAACTTCTAGAACTGACTCAGTTGATCTCCAGAAGAAGATTAAGACATTTTCTTCAAAACGTCGAGAAACAATGCCGAATTACAATGCGAACCAGCAACACGCAAGAATCTAAAACAACGGATTACACCTGCGAAAGTATCAGAACCAACATATACCATGTCTTCAATTAAATTTTTATCTAGAGTAGGCTATGATTTTTGTTTAAATTTGGGAACACTGCGAAACGGTAATGTTTTTCGAAAATCAAACTTTTGACAACTATCATCTGATTATAATTTAGTTGTAGGGTCCATTTACTAATTCGCCAGTTTTAAAATAGATTGCAACAAGAAAAACGTTGTGTTATTTTTCTGACAGGATAATAAATAATCTAATTGATAAGACAAATTTTCAATAAATTGAGTTTATTATGACAGTTGTCAAAGTTTGACTAGCATGGTATATATATGAGAAATAATATTCCCAAGTTTTTGTCGCGTATGATGTTGGTCCCGAAAGGAACCGTCTCGATCAGGTCGACGAGATCTTACTCATCTTCTTTTGAGCACTCTCCTTCAGCTAGCGATCCGAGATGATCTAGGTTAGCTAATATACAGTGTGTATACATGTGGCGACCGCCCTGTGCATATGTATATATGTATAGTCTTTGCATAATTCATGAGGGTATGTAAGTAGTTATGTATATATGTACATAGTACAAAAACATCATTTACATCAAATAATGTAAAATATATTTCAATTCGTTTTTTTTTGAAGTCGCATAATAACATTTTACTATTTAAACCAGATGTTAAGGATACCTTATACGATATTTTTCATATAGATTTATGATCATAATTAATAGTTATGTAATTAGCGAAAATTTCAAAAAATCGTTAACATACTGAGTGTTTTTTTTAATAAGAAAATTTATATCCACTTTCGATTTGAGTGCAGAAATATGAAACTGAAAATATTTTGTAAAAACGGATCTTTTCTTCACAAAAACGATGTATTAATTACCCTTAAAAATACATGTGATTGTGGTCAGTGGTTGTATTTTTTCTTTACGAAGTGGCAAATAGATAGATATACAAATTTTTACACAAGAAGTATAGCTTCTAGAATCAACCCTATGCTTTAGTTTCAAATTAAAAAACATACAGGGTCATACAAAACGAAAATGAAATACATATATAATTATTATTAATAATAACATTTTACTTCCCACTTTAGGTATTGTTTAAACGAAAAAGCATTGACAATCTATTAAATATTTTGTTTTTCAGGTGACGTTTTAATCCTTAATTTAGCTAAGGCCTATGGCATTCTTATTAATTTTTGAATTGTTTAAATTACTTCAAGAATTGACTATACCTAAATGTAAATTAGGGTTTTTTCATTAACTTTATGTATGTATGTACAGCTAATATACATACACACGAACGCGGCAGTATTTGCATATACATATACAACGCAATACATATGTAAGTACATATATAATAGCAAAAAAACTTATCTCTTAGATACAACAACTATATTAATAATAAATTTAAAACAGTGTTAATTTAGAATCAAAATGTATTACCTTTCCAAAAATGCTAATCTCCATGTCTGCAATCTTCAGGTACAATTCATTCACAATCTATTTGCAATTCAAACCGCGAAATAAATACAACACCCAACTTTACCGATTACTACAGCAATAAAATTTCAAACGTGTAACCGGAAAACTCAAGAATGCAGACAAATACTTTCAAACGAATAAAAGAAAAAGCGGAGAAAAACAAATTTCATTCACTACCGTGAAATTTTTTTTCGTGTAACGATAAAGTTAGCAGGTGGACTGTCACTGGAATATCTCGGAGGAAGAAAGGTGAAATTGTTATTACCGCTGGTTTGTGGCGTTTAAACATTTACTCTTCGGACATCTAGCGTGCCATGAAAGCGGTCGATCGTCAATTGTCGGCGGCTTTCGCCTTCAATCTCTTGCGGTTACAGCCTCTTTCTTGAGAGTACTTGTTGAGGTACGTTTAAGACTTATCGGCGCGGGACGTTGGTTGTTGGAACGGCGTCTGACGAAGTGAGAAGGCCTGGTAACGGATAGGACCTTGTCGGATGAATTTTTTTGGGGAATAATGCAACGTTAAGGAAAATTAGTTCAGTGGAACGATTGTTTGTAAAACGGACTGTCAAATATGTCAAAATTTATTGATATATTAAAAATTTTAATAGCGAAATTATTTGCTTAACATTTTCTTTTTAAAGAGAGAACAAGTTTAACGTATTTTGCTATTTTAAACAGCAAAGCAAATCAATTCATTCAAATAGACTAGACTCCTCTATACCTATATGTAATGTACACAATATTATTGGGTGTAGCTGTACGAAGAATTGGAATAGAATACATAATTTCAATAGGATATATTTTGCCAAATATTTAATATAAATTTACGTATGTCAAGTGTATACAAATCTTTAAGAGCGATAATATTTTAACGTTTATTAACGTTTATGTTCATATAGAAACAATAGAAATGGTTCTAAACCAACTTATAATACATGCAACTTACTTGCACTAAACTGAGATCCTGAAAAGATAACAATAATAATAATAATAATAATAACAATAAAATGCGGTTTATTAGGACAGTATACATATAAATGTTAAAAGAAAAATAAACGTATATAAATATGCCTATGTGCTCAGGATCAGCGACTTAGGAACAAGCAGCTGTTCTTCCTCCCGAACACAAAGATGACTTAATAATAATTTAGGTACGTATAACTAAAACGGCTTAACTAAAAACTAAAATATAAGAATAAAAGTATAAAGGAAGAAGATGCTAAAGAAGGAAAACAAGAAAAGGAAAATGAGGATTAAATATAGAGACAATAGCGTTCACGCAGCTCAGGTTTAATGGTGTTTGGTTTAACGCATGAATGTCCAAAAGAATTGCCAATTAAATTGCCTTCAAGTATATAAACATCTCTAGGCTATGGACTGGAGGGACAGGTCTCCGAACCTTACGAATGGCGTAAATAAATCTTAAGCAAGAATTTTGCAATCACTGAGTTCTACCTTTGTCAATACTATCCAAGCAATTGTAACAGACGCTTACGCAAAAACTAAATCTTGATAGGAGAAGGCCAAAAATCAAGACAACAGTTATCTGTGTATTAATATAAAGACAATGCTTTAACGATGTGTCAATAAGTATTTGAAGATCATTATTTACATTAAAAACAACGTCACGCGCTTTCTCTTCATTAATTTGCGTATAATCAGCATAAAAGTTATATTTACAATATTTTAGGCATTTTACAATACTAGATGTGTAGAGAATGTAGATTAGTTAGATTAGATTAGATTAGATTAGGTGTGATGTTGCACTGCGACCTATTGGTCTATTGTGCCCCCTTGCTTATATGAGCTGCAAGCTGCTAGCGTTTGCTAACACTTATACCTCCCCATCCAGTCCAGGAACTTTAATAAATTGCAATAGCTTCCGTGGTTTCAGATGGTTGGCACGGGTCTCTATAATGGCAGTGCAGTTAGATGTTGGGTGTTCCGGACTTTCAGCTTCTGCCCCACAAAACCTGCAGTCGCTATTCTGTTTCAGACCTACCCTTGTCATCTGTTCCCCAAGGTGACAATGCCCTCTAAGAAAACCTATGAGGGCACGTAGTTTGTTTCTACCAAGTTTTCGCATAGTCTTTGTTTACTCTTTGCTTATTGAAGTTTCCAAGGAATACCTTGGAATGTCTCAGACCAGGAAGATTCTCCCAAGAAATACTCTGAGTTTTTCCTCTCTGTCTTTAAGTTCTTTATTATAGGCGCTCATCCCTATACCACAGAACGGCTCCGATCCCAGAAACGAAGTTGTGGCAGCCTTCTTTGCTGATAGGTTACCTTTCTCGTTGCCGCTGATTCCAGTGTGTCCTGGTACCCAGCACAGTGCAACTCTGATTTCTCTGCCTAGGTTGTTTAGTTTTTACAGGCACTCCCGGACTAATTTCGAGCTAACGGTGTTAGAGCTCAATGCTGTTATGGCTGCTTGACTATCGGAGAAAATTGCAATTATTTGCCTTCAATAGTTCCTGTTAAGGTCCAATTGAGTACATCTTGCAAACGCATTGATCTCCGCTTGAAAGACGCTAGGGTATGTTCCCATTGACTCTGAATATTTGGTTTCTGGCCCAGATACCTCTGCACCTGCTCCTCTGTCAATTTTCGAACAATCCGTGTACCATTTAATGGTATTTGACTTTAGGAAGTAGGTATAGGTTTCCGTTCCCTTCTTTCTTGTTACTTTGTAAGACAATTCTTTTTGAAGCTATATTTCTTAACCATTTCATCGCTTGGTAGACTTAGAAGTGGAGAGAGTTCCGCTCGAGATGTCCAAGCCCTCTGGAATGTAATCTATTTTCCTTCAGTCCCCGCCGTGGTTAGTCTATACATTGCCGCACGGGCTACAGTATAAGACCAAGAATACTACCCTAAGGGACGCCAGATACAATACGAAGTGGGGAACTTAATATGACATTATTTGTGTTCTATTCAACAAGTTTAAAACGAAGAAAAATATGGAATTATCACTAAAGCCGGCGTAGTTCAAAATAGTGTAGTGTTTGCCCCATCCGCCATTCTTATTATGATAGATGTTATTTTTCAACGATATATTGGCACGTAATACATTGTTATACAGCGTGAGACATAAAGATCTCCCACATTTTGAAGAAGTATAAAAGAATAAGAAATTTAACTAGCAAAAAAACTGAAGATATTTTTGAAAAAGAGATAAAATGTAGTTTATTAATGTGTTTTAAAAATTATATAATGCAATCAATGTCAATATATTGCTGGAGATGTTCCCGGAAGTTTGTCATCTCCTTTCCCTTTAGGTATTGTCAAAGCTTTTTCAACGTCGACTTTCATCTCTTGAGAATTTGAAGCGAAGAATCTGATAGGAAATCTACACAATCCGGTCTCAAGTAACGTGGAGAGTGATGGTAGACTACCGAGAACGTCTCCAGCAATGTATTGACCCCCATTGTCGCCATGTGGCTGATGTAATTTTTAAAACACATTAAAAAAACTATATTATATGTTCTTTTCAAAAATATATTCACTTCTTTTATACTTAAATTACTTCATCTTTTATACCTGTTCAAAATGTGGGAGATCTTTATGTTCCACCCTGTATATGTGTATTGCTTAAATTTTTGGTATCGTTTTATATATTTTATATTTTCGCGCTTCATATGGATCATTTCTTTAATAATTCGTTTGCTATAATTTACTTCTTTTTCCAATATTTGTAGCTTTGTAAATCAAATGTATGTATGTTGACTAAAGCAATAACATCTTCATTCCTACTATTCGTTATTCTTTCATTCTTATATTTTATTTACACTATATTCAGTTAATAATTCTTTTATTAAGATGTTGTGTCTGCCCGACATTCACACCATGGCAATTAACGCAATCAACCCTGCAAATGGTATGTGTTTGCTTGTCTATGGAGATCTGTTTGATTGTGTTGAATCTTCTGTATTATTATATCAGGGATGTGAAGAAATTTACAGCGATTGCAAATACTATGTGATTGTATAATTCACAGGTATTGCAGTAAACACCACACAAATACAAATTAATAATTTATTCGAAACACAACGTTTCAAGAGCACATGGACGCTTATTGTCAACCGAGTGTTAATTTAGTTAGTAACTGGGTTAATAATGATAAAGCGTTTCAAACGCTGCATTCCGGATAAACTACTAATTTATGTGGTGTGGTGTTTACCGCGCTACCTGTGAAATATTTCATTAGTTTGTACATTTGCGAGATAGATTCGTTCAGTTGCCAAACATTATATTTAAAAATTTTGTTTTGGAAAATGATTCCATTTTTATATTCGCAGTTAAAATAACAAGTTATCGAGAAACGTATCGAACAGAGTTAAGCTTACAGGAATTTTAATGCGGGTATCTAAATAATAATACATTGTGTTGTTTCGCGTAGAAGTTAGAAGTAAGTGCGTCTACACAGTGCACTCCGAGAAAAAGAACAGAAGAAAACATTAAAAACTAAGAGTTTTCAGTTTGCTTTTAAGAACAAGTACAATTGCATGAACTTGTTCTTAAAAGTTTGTACTACAGAGATATTAAAGCATACAAGGACACTGTCCCAAAAAAAAAAGTGCTTCACTGCTAAAATGGAAATACGCAAACGATATGATATTTTGCGATTCCTTCTGCACACTTTCGGAGTGAAATAGATAGATGACTTAGTGATAATTTTTCAGTAGATTAGATGAATATGCTTCCATGAAGGTACTTTTCTGAAGATTCTGCAGATCATAAAAAAGGTGTCAGAATACAACGTAGTGGGTAATAATTATAATTCACGCCTTCGTATTCCACAATTTTTGTGTTGGCTGACCACGGGGTATTACACCTGTGGCTATGATGTGGCTTGAGATGTGCTCTCTACATTCACCCTGGGGGTAAGAAGAGCGCAACCTTGTACGCAGCAGCAATAACCTAGGGGTCCGAATCCGAAATCTCAAGACTAATGGTCACTAAGTCTCGATGACTTTGCTATAGCAGCATTCTATTTTGTTGGAGGTGTCCCAATGCCTTTTTAAATAGAGCACATTTGAGCTTCTTCTAGATTCGCTGAGAAATGAAGTACACAACAATATAAATATCAATAATCTTCGTTTATTTCACGAAATAGAAGGGGTGTAACCTCTTTTAAAATACTATTGTTTGATTATTCAGGGAGAATTAATGACTACATCTCATGGTTTAGTTAAAAATGTCGTAACCAAGTAAACTTTGTTGGTATTTGCCATTAGATCTTTTAGATTTTATTAGGCAGATCAACATAATATCACTTTCCACTTTCACTGCATACAATTATTTGGATTTATTTAAACATCTACATCTATATCTCAAACTTAACACTTCCATTCCATACCTACATTTAGAAAAAAATCGCACTTTGTTGTGAGCTTTTTAAAAACACTCTGTATGGCATTGATAAAATACGACCCGCTAAAAAATTGTTATTAGCACCAATTAAGGTATCATTTTCCACTCTCCATTATGATAATTTTCCATGTGAAATGCAAATCACGTGTGCCGTGTGTACCTAGATATATTAAATACGAACTGGAGACCGAATATGTCGGAACAAACGCTTTACACGATTACACACTTTCATTTTTCCATTATTTCTTACAAGCCCGCACAGCTTACCGATCGAAGCAGGCGGTGAAAGTGAATTGCTCAAAAGAAAAGGAAAGCAACGAAGATTTTAGCGCAGTGGCATCGTACTGTGCGGGTATTGTGGCGGACACAATAGGAAAACAAACAGAAAATAAATTAATATTCTATATATAATGTGTAATTAGTATGTTACGCTTGTGAAGCAGTAGCTTGGAATCCATTTACAAAATATAAGAAAGATTTCGTGTCGTCGACGTGACTCTAACCATGGTTTCGTTGAAATAGTCAAGGAAAACAGCACGAATTGCAAGCTGCTTGATCTATGACTTTATATAATAAAGTATTATGACATACTATTGGAATTTGTGCCTCGTTTTTTATTACTTATTAACTATTAGCATGCGACATGGAAACTAATAAACTTAAAATGTCTGTCGCAGCAATATCCTTACAGTTCAGTTATTGCAATACGGAACTTCTTTATCCTAAAACTGGTGGATTATCAATAAAAATCAAATACCTATTTATAGAAACCTCCTTCGGAGTTATGAGGGATGTTTCTAAAGTTCTGGGAATTTAGCAATATATTTTTTATTTTGCCTATATATAATAATAATGGGGCAAACTATTGAAACATTTTAGACTTACATAACTAAGACTTCTCGCAGTCAATTGTAGCATGTGTTTGGGGTAGCAGTAGTTTATTTTATGTCTAGTATGGTGGGTGTGAAGGAAAGTATTATTTTCAAACATTTTTTTATGTTTGAATAAAAAGACTTAACACTCGTTAATATAAATTGCAAACATGGTCAAATATCTGTTAGCTCTAAAATGCCCTCTAAAAGATTGATTGTAATTGAGGCGCAACATTAAACGATGAACTTTTTTCTGACTAACAAAAATACGATCGAGTTCTCTACTGCTTCCCCAAAAGACGACCCCATACTTTAACTGCGGATAGCAGACAGAAGAATAGACCAGTCGTAATACATCAGCGCTAACCACATCACGTAGTATTCGTGTACAATAACAGAAAGTACTTACCTTCTTACAAACTAAATCTAGATGACTATTCGACTTAACGTCATCCACAACGAGTCCTAAAAGACGTGTTGAATGTTGTACATCATAGTCGTACTTATTAAAAGATAGAAGCTCAGGATAAATCATTCCTTTCGCCTTTAAGAGCATAATGTTCGTTTTACTATGATTAAGCATTAAGTTATTTGCAGTTAACCATTGTTCAAGTAATATCAACAATCTGAAGCCATTGTCGATGACTGTCTCCAATGAAGATCCTACGATTACCAAAGAAGTGTCATCGGCATAGTTCATCAACATGGGTCTATTCTCCATTCACTCAACAGCATAGACTTCATTAAAATAGATAACAAAAAGTAGTGGTCCCAAGATACTGCCTTGAGGTACGCCCTTACAAACATAAATGGGATTTGAATAAATACGATTACCATTGGAATTGATCTCAACTGTCTGCTGTCTATGATTCAAGTAAGATTTGAACCAGTATAAAGATGTGCCTCGAACGCCATAGCGTTCTAGCTTACAGATTAATTTAGAATGGCTTCTGCTGTCGAATGCCTTCGACTGATCAAGCAAAATACAACGTGGTAAGTTCTTACGCTCCAAAGGCGTAATAATAAATAATAAAATGAGATCGAAAACGATATCTCTACCCCTAAAGAATGCATGCTGATGACAACCAATCAAATTATACTTATTAAAAAAGTTGTACAGTCGGTCAAATACAACTTTTTCAAAAATTTTTGAAAAGGCTGTAAGTATATTTATAGGCCTATAACTATCCAGATCATCAGCATCACCCCTTTTGTAGAGAGGTATTACATTTGCGTGCGTTAAGCTGTATGGGAAGATACCGTTTTGAAAAGAAAGGTTAATGATATGGCAAAGTGGTTCTATATAACACTTTGAAGATATTTTAAAAAAAGTATATATATAGAGAGAGAGAGAGAGAGAGAGAAAGTTATAAGTACCATAATGGTTTGGCTTGTAAATAGTGCATTTGAACTTTCTGTCAATAAAACTAATGTAATATTCTTTTCGATGTCTAGAAAGATATCTTTTGGCCAAATTTGTGATACGTCTGCAGTTTGGAATCATATCTTGTGTTAAATATCTAAGACTATTTATAGACCACAAATTGAAATGAGCTTGTTGGCAAAAGTTACAAACCAAATAAAAGTGATAACCAGGGGGTGTTAATTTCTTCATGCACTAAAAAATAATTATACTGCCTTTATAAGACTTCTATTCGATTATGGCTCCTCTTTATGTCATACTCTTACCACTAACATGGAAAAACTGAAAATTGTGTAAAATAAAACGCGTTGCTCATCTGTAGGTGCAAAAAAAACCGCACCCATTCTAGCGCCTCAAATTAAGGCGCAGAAGGCGCTTACGCTTAAAAAGGAAATATTTGGCAACTAAATACATACGGAAACTTAGAACAATAAACGAACATTTCATTTTAAACTAAATCAATAAATTATCCGCATTAGATTTAACGTTATAGGATTCGAAAAGTGGGAATCCCCTATACTGGCAGAGTCTGGAACTTGAAGATCGACAATATGTTCTGCTACCGCCATACTCTTCCTATCATATTTTTTTTTAGGCGTATATAGAACAAAATGACATGATGGATGGATTCTCTAAGACCCATGTGATGTTTACTGATGGCTCAAAAAACGAAGATGGCTGTGGATGTGCGTTTTATAATTAAGAACAAGGAAAGTGGAATGTATCGTTTGTACTATGAATTATCAATTTTCTCTACGGAAGCGATAGCTATATTGCAGGCGTTAAGATGTAACACATATAATAATGCCAAGTGTACAGTTATCATGGCGAGAGACAGTTTTTTTAAATGTCCATCGAATTATGTTAAACATCATTAAAATGTGTTAAAATCAAGTTCAGCTCAAACTGAAATTTACTGAGTCAAAAGTCACATGGGAATTGAATCCAATGAAGAGGTAGATTGTCTTGCCCAAATGAGCTGCGCTAATAACGTACTGTATAATCCACTCCTTTGCCTAGCAGATCTTTTACGCAGTTCGAGGTGTATCCTTCAGGAAACACAATGGCAAACTATACACGTCACATGACTCAACATGGACACGTACATTCCAAATCGACTAATAATGCAAAATATCCCGGTTTTATGGCTAGCAATCAGATTATTTTCATAAATAAAACTTTGAAGAACTTAGTTTATCCCGACACGCCTCTTCCAACAAACATTATTTTCTCATTATGCTACAGTACAAAAACAAACATCTGTGGTATTATAATTGTGTTATGTATTTGATATTAAGGGCGTATGATTTCTGATTCCATAGATGCCAAAAAAATGTTTGAAGTAGATTAGATATGGATGGAAAAATAGTACTTTATTATAGACTAACAAGATCAACGTTCTAAAATCAAAAAAAATTTGATCTGTTCAATATTTTTCACTAGCAATTCAACAGTCAATACAAACTTAAATTTTATTCCAATAGCGTTAAAATTGTAACTACGTCATCTACCAGCAATACTATTGAAGAATCCTTGTAGTAATAAATAGTTTATTTGCAACATTTGAGGAAATGTTTTATAATAACTATAATTATTTAATTGCAATTTAGCGCAATATCCGCATTTTTGTACTAGTGTACCGTTTTAAAAGTTTAATTTCATTTGATTTATTACCCAAGAGCGCAAGATCGATGTACGGAATAATTTTACATTTAATTACACGCAAGTTTACAAGGTTTAGCATGGAATAAAATGTTAGGCTATTACAGGGTGTTTGACGGTGATTTGTATTATTTAAATTGCCCAGAACTGACGGCAAAAGCTACCTATGATATACATACATACTACATAGTATAGTAGCTATAATAAGTTCTACTATATATAACACATGGGCTGAAAAGTCCCGGGCCTAACACATAGATGACACTAGATTTATTGCAGTCACTTTTTTCTCAGTTAGTACTAACCTTCAAAAGACAGCTGTTAAAATTTCATGATATTCTATTCATTAGTTTGTGAGTTATTGTGCTAAGAGTCACGCTACTTTTGTTATTTTCAAAACAGTGGATCAAAAACAATTTCGTGTTTTAATTTTACAACTGCTTCTTGATGGGAAAAAATACCGTTCAAGCGAAGCAATGGCTTGAAAAGTGTTATGGGGACTCCGCTCCATCAGAAACAACAATAAAACGTTGGTTTACTGACTTCAAACGTGGTCGTAGAGACACCGATGATGCAGAATGGAGTGGACGTCCAAATGAGGCGGTAACACCAGAAAACATCAAAAGAATCCACAAAATCGTTTTGAATGATCGAAAAGTGAAGGTGGGTGAGTTAGCTGACATCGTAAAGATATCAAAAGAACGTATTGGCTTTATATTGCATGAGCATTTGACTATGAAAAAGCTCTGTTTAAAGTGGGTGCCGCGTTTGCTCACTGTTGACGAAAAACAAGAACGTGTTGATGATTCTGAGCAGTGTTTGGTCATGTGTAAACGTAACAAACCGGAATTTTTGCGTCGATATGTGACAATGAATGAAGCATGGATCCATCACTTCACTCCGGAAACAAAACAATCGTCATCTGAGTGGACAGCAACTGGTGAACCTCGTCCAAAGCGCCCGAAAGCACAACAATCGGCTGGAAAGGTTATGGCCTCGGTATTTTGGGATGTGCGTGGTGTAATATTCATCGACTATCTTGAGAAAGGAAATACCATCAACAGTGAATATTATATAGCGTTATTGGAGCGTTTGAAGGCCGAAATTGCAAAGAAACGATCGCATATGGCAAAGAAAAAAATGTTGTTTCATCAAGACAACGCACCGTGTCACAAGTCAATCAAAACAATGGCAAAACTACATGAATTGAACTTCGAATTGCTCCCACATCCACCGTATTCGCCAGATTTGGCTCCCAGCGACTACTGGCTGTTCGCAGACCTCAAATAAATGCTCGCCGGTAAGAAATTTTGCACGAATGAAGAGGTTATCGCTGAAACTGAGGCCTATTTTGAGGCAAAAGATAAATCGTTCTACAAAAGTGGTATTGAAATGTTAGAGCGGCGCTGGAATGATTGCGTTGCTCTTGATGGAGATTACGTTGATGAATAAAACTAATTTTGAACAAGAAAAAACGTGTTTTCTTTGTTAGGCCCGGGACTTTTCAGCCCATGTGTTATATAGTAGCTCATCATATGTTATGTGGACTTATTTAATTTTCGGATAACCAATAGGACAATTATATCACATAAAAGGTTTTCCCGTTTAGTCCGAACTTTATGGCTATCACGTATAGTATATATTTATAAAACAATGTTATTTTATTGTTAATGTAATCAGAATCTATTTATTTTTATCCATACTGACGCAACGTTATAAAAATTAAACATTAACTCAATTTTAAAAAAGGATATAAATTTTACAAAATACCGATGAATCACTTTTAATATAGACACACACATATCGATATCGATTGAAACAGGCTTTCAAGCATAAGTTGCAATTAGTAATTCGTAACGTATTCAAATGCTAATCATAGCGTTCCGCAATATAATGACATTAAACAGCAGAACTAGCCTGGGATATTAACATTATCACCGCTAATACTAATACCGCGTCATAAAATATTAATTTTCACCAAGGCAAATATATATTTCGCAAATGGCTAGTGAATGAATATAAGAACTTGCCCCATAAAGTAGATAACCTATGTGTAGAAAACTCCGTAGATTTTGTAAATAAAATTGAAAATATTGAATTAAAAGATGGGGAAGTCCTTGTATCATTCGACGTTTGTTCACTTTTCCCAAGCGTACCAATTCCAGAAACGATGGAGTATTTGGTTGAATTTTTGAAATTAAATAACGTAGATGATGTGAAAACCGCGGAATATATAAGGTTAACTAAATTATGCATGTCACAAAATTGTTTTTCAAATAGGCGGAAAATGGTTCGAACAGGTGGAAGGCACGGCGATGGGTAATCCTCTATCGCCTTTTATTGCGAACCTTTTCATGAGCAAATTTGAAACAAACCTGAAAAAGAAACCAAATATTTCCCGAGAATTTGGCTTAGGTACGTAGATGATATTTTCGCTGTGTTTGACACCAACAAAGGAAACATACAAGATTTCCTAGCAGAACTGAACTCAAAATTTACCACGATCAAGTTTACCATTGAAGAAGAAGTGAACAATCGCCTTCCGTTTCTAGATACCCTAGTCATACGCAATAATAATAAATTAGAAATAGACATCTACAGAAAAGAAACTAATTCCAACAGATTCATCACGTTTGATTCGCACCATTGCGAACAACAAAAATGTCCGCGATTAGTTTTTCTGGTCAATAGACTCGCCAGATTTCCGCTAAACAAGAGCAGGTATGACAAAGAATTAAAATATATCAAAGATGTAGCGAGGTACAATGGTTCTCTTCTATGGATGTCGACCGTATTTTAAGGAAGGTCCAATACAAACAACACATCAGGAATTCCACGACTTTGACATCAACAAACACCGGTAACAAGAAATTTATAACTCTTCCTTTTCACCCAACAGTAAAAGGGTTAAGTAAAATTTTCCGACAACTAAATATGAACGTGTCTTTTGTGTCAAAAACAACTTAAAGAATCTCTTAGGAATCCCAAAGATAAACCGGAGATGATAAAAAGTCTGGAATATACCAAATCGCATGCAATGATTGTGAGAAAGTTTATATTGACAAACAAAAGGAGTATCGAAACGAGGTTCAAAGAACATATTAGACACTATCGTTTCGACAAACCAGAACTATCAAGCGTAGCAGAGCATATGGTAAAATCCGGACATAAGATTTAGTTAAAAAAAATCTGACACTACTTAAAAACGTAAACTCGTATAGAGAATTAGACGCGTACGAAACGATATATATGAAAAAGAACGGAAACTTATTGAACAGAGAACCACCCCCAATTGCACACTCGAGTTTGATGGATTTATTACCATAGACCCTGTTAAATGATACGGTTCGCTTTCGGTCCATCCTTCCCCGTAAAAGGCATGAGGCCACCTAGTAGATTGTAAATAGTCATATGGTTAGAAATTTTAGAGCCTGCGTAAAAAATAATTTGCATGTGTGATACAGTTTTTACTTTTAGTCGGTAACACGGTTGACAATGGGAGCCCACGTGCTCTCGAAACGCTGCGTTCCGCATAATTAATTAATTTGTGTGAGTGGAGTTTACTGCTATACCTGTGAATGGAAAGCAATGGAGAGCAAGATGGTTAGGACATGTGAGGAGACGTGGGAAAACAACCACAATCTACAATATCCTGGAGTGGCAACTGGGAGGAAGAAAAGGACGGGGGCGACCCAGAGCTATTTAGCGGCAGGAGATGATGACGGACCTTGATAGAGGTGGCGTGTACAGGTAGCTGGAGAAGACCAACGACAGAAACAAATGGGGAAACATAAATCGCAGAGAATGGGGATTAATCTACCTACTATAAGAGAAACTCATCGTGGGATTCACTTTGAAGAGAAGGAGGCCCTGGAAACATGCGTGCGTTCCGCATAATTAATTTATTTGTGTGAGTGGAGTTTACTGCTATACCTGTGAATATATTTCGCAAGTTCAGTATCCAACTACCTACACATTAACTTTTATTCCCGACTGCATATGCGGCTGTACATGTGGATGTCCAGTCACTATGTATAGGGTTACTTGTAAGAAAGTTAAGATCAGAAGATGTATTTTTTAAATTTCGGTGGAGATCATATTTAATACACCTTTGTATTTGTGAAGTAAGAGCGTTTAATAGTTTATATTAGTAGTTTCATTAAACAGCTTGGTGGTCTAGTGGTAAGAGAGCCAGCACTTGAATTTGGCAAAATAGAGAACGTGGTGTGTAATGTGCACCCTAGGTGTGCGTACCACCTGACAGGAGTGTCCCTACAATTTTCGAACGCTCTTGGGAATAAATATATGAAAGCGGTGAAGGAAGTAGGAGAATTTGAATTCTCCCAATAAATATTTCTTGTTTAGGTTATTAGATGAAGAGTTTATTATAATCTAAAATGGTATTTCTTGGCCTGGACGAGAAATAGATTTTGAACAAGTGTGCTGTTTCAGTTCTGTCATTAACTTATTTTCTTTTGTTTCTTGTATGCATCGACTCCAGGAGATCTCTGACTGTATACGAGGTATGTCTCAGAATTAATGAGAATGATTACTTTTAAAGCGTTTAATTGAATGTATCTACAATTTAACATTGTCCAGTCGGTAACACGGTTGACAATGGGAGCCCACGTGCTCTCGAAACGCTGCGTTCCGCATAATTAATTAACTGGTGTGAGTGGAGTTTACTGCTATACCTGTGAATTGTACATCCACACAGTCCTTGCAATCGTCATTTAACATTGTCCTCTTCGAAGTATGCTCATTCGGAATGTACATAGCGTTTCGAGCGCATATTCAAAACGTCGTAACAATTCTGGAGTTATTCTTCCGTTAGGCTGTTTAGAACTTGCCCTTTTACTGTAATGGGAATCTTTCAATTCCCCCTTAAGCGTTGGAATACGACCCTGAAACCAAGCAACAGAGTGCGAGGTGGTATACATCTGCATCACCGCGGCCGAAGAAAGTTCGCATGAGCAAATCCCGAATCAAGTCCATGCTTGTCATATTTTTTGATTCTCGTGGAATTTTCGGCAAAGAATTCGTACCGTAAGACTAAGCAGTGCAATCAAACCTTTTATCGCAAGGTCTTTGAACGTTTGCGGAGAAGAATTTTACGTGTTCGACCTGACATTGTCAGCTGGTGGATCTTGCATCACGTTAATGCCCCCAGTTACACAGCTCATTTTCGGTTGGAGAATTTTTGGCAGAGAATAACATTCCAGTACTCCTACGCCTGGTCTACGGTGCAGACATGACTCTGTATGATTATTTTCCTTTTCCAACGTTTAAGAGGAAATTAAAAGGTGCCCCATTACGGAACAATGAACAACATCCAAAGAGTCATGACGCAGGTTCTAAACAATCTAACGAAACAAGACCTCTCGAATTGTTACCAGGAATGAGAAACTCGCTGGAGACGCTGTGTGCATTCCAAATGAGTATACTTTGAAGAGAACAATATTAAACTGTAAATACATTCAATCAAACACTTTAAACCTAATTATTCTCATTAATTCTGAGACATACCTCGTACCTTTTTTCAGTTACTAAGATTTTAATCGCGTTAAAATTGAATTGTTTTCTGTACTGTTCACGTATTTCTTTAAGGATGTGATGTCCTATATAAACGCAATAACAATTGTTGCAGGGAGTCCCAACGTGGACGTGGAATTTTTTGAAAATGACTTTACTGAATGGGAATTTTAAATTGTTTTGACTTTTATATGCTAATTTAAAGTAGTAAGGGACAAGAATTTTCTTATTCTTTTCTAATAAACTGTTTATGTGAGATAGAGGAATATATGGAAAGTTTGGATGTTTAACAGTTACTATAAAATTCTAATAGAACGGTGTAAACCAATAACATCGAAAAAACGCTTAAATTTCAATTCATGTTTGCTCCATAAAATTAAGAAACTATTGAAAACTTACTACTCGTCGGTTATACAACTTTAAAAATGCATTAAAAATCATTTGAGTAACCCTATATACCTATATAGCAATTAAATATGTGTACGGTGACTTTCGTAAGTAACTAATCAAATTACATGCCTATGCTAGCCTTACACAAAAATCGCAGCCTTGAGAAAATCCGCTCACTAGATATTTTGATCTAGGAAATGCACTGTACATATTGGAAACGAAATTTCAAAAGCCCAAAAGAATTATAAAATGTCAAGAACTCCTATTTATAGTTCCTAGACTCACACCACATTCTTTGGCAATGTCGCTTTGAATAATTTCTATGTAATCAAACTAACAACCTTTATTTGTTTTTTGGGAGCGATCCATTTTCTAAAGAACTATCAAACAAACGACTTTTATAACATAATATTCTTCGAAGGTTGCTAAAGCAAAATGTCTAACCTAGAACAAGTCGTTACTCACTAACTTTTGAAGCGATATAGAGAAGGGTTTCTATTTTTTTATTGCCAAATGCGAAAAATATAAAATTAATCGTGTATTCACATTAATTCGCACAATACTGTATATGTATTAAAAGTAAACGAAGTACCCAACCCTATTGCGCAGAGGTACAACGATGTTTCTGCTGAGAATTGTCAAAATTACAGTAATCAGGTGACCGTGAAGGAATCCGACAATCGTTACGACAATGACAAACGGCCGTGAAAGCCTGAGAAACTATTTCTGTTTTCTATTTCAATACTTTTTTCTTAAAATTTGTCTATCTTAGTCGACAAAATCATGTGCTAAAAAAAATTGTTATTCATATGTTATTTGGATTGTCGCCTTCGGCTTAGTCATCGGACACCATATCTTCTATTTAAAATTGACGTATAGAAATAGTTTTTAAATTTATCTAAATAAAAACATGTATTTTTCTGTTGTTCATGTTTTATTTATACCAACTTAATCCCTATTTTAAAAATCTGGCAACGTCTAACAGTGTCTCCATAAGAGAAATACTTCGAAACCTGAGTGAAACGGTGTAACGAAGTATCCCAAGCAAGTATTTTTGTGTCATACAATGTGTTCATTTCAAAACTTCACACCCCAAATTTCTGGAAATCTGGAAATTGCTGAAAAATTTCTTATAACTCTCTTGAAATTTTAAATGGAGAAAGGTGTCAAGTAATACCTCATTTAAATGGTGTTTTGTAATAGTACATCTTGGCGTTTAGTTCTTCTAAATTGATCCATTCCTTTTCGCGATTTTTGAGAACATTTTTTGGTTTGGTTTGTTTTGTATTTCTAACTGGTCAATCTATTTTAGGACCATCGGAACAAAAACCAATTTTAAAAACTTTTATAAATATCATTTATACATTTTCAATAAGATGGATCTTCTCCTAATTATGATCTTCCAGTACCAAATAAATGGATAGGAGGAAGAGGACTTATGAAATAGCTATCTAGATCGCCTGATTTGACGCCACTAGATTTTTTTCTATGGAATTATTTAAAGTCTATTGTATTTACCGTTTAACCTCAAAATTCAGAAGAACTTCGTTACAGGATTACTACACCTTGTCGTGGAATTGAATGTTTTTCAAAATGTACACAATTTTGAACAGCGTCTCTGCCATTGTTTAGCGAACAATGCACTATTGTTGGAGTGATTTTATCTGCAGTATATGAATTCTTAAAAAACTTTGAATCGATCAATTTCAAAAAACTAAACACCTAAATGTACTGTTTCAAAACATCATTGAAATGAAGTATTACTAAGTGCCTTTTTCCATTTAAGATTTTTAAGGGGGTAGCTCCTAGGCAGGGGGTTAAAGTGGGTGAGTCAATTTTCCCCTCCAATAATGTCTTTTACGTGTTCCAGGAAACTTTTCTTCACTTTCCAGATTTCCAGGAATTTAGAGTGGGAAATTTTGGGATGATCACACTGTATACGTACATCCTGACTGATATACGAAAATTTAAGTTAGAATAAGAAAATCATAAAACTAAAAATAAAGAATAAATCGATCATTGCAAAATAAATTACATTTTAAATATTGATTGTCATTGACTCCACAACGATTTCTCTAAATTTAAATCCGCTTTGAGAATCTATTCCAAATAGAGTGGTAAAATATTAGGTAATATTGCAGGCAACGAAATACCATGAAAACGTAAAAAATCAAGGTCGTGAAGGAAAAAAGACGACAAACTTAGTAGACCGTTAGACCAACGCGTTTTTTATATAATCTAAATATTTTCGTAAGATTTCTGATACTGTTATTGCTTCAGTTCGTTTAAAATTTGCGAACGATTGGGTTGTGTGAAATAGTTGTTGAAGTGTAACACGAACTAAATATGTAACAAGCTCTATATCATCAGTATTTTTATTTCTTTTAATCCTACGTTTCATTGCAAAACTGGAATTCAGAAATACGTAATTTCAAAAGATATGGTGAACCCGATTTGTCGTAACTTAAAAGAGTTCTACGGGAGGTACCTCTTTCTGCATTTAGCAGATCTTCAGTAATATAGTGCGTCATATCGGTTGAATCGTTGAAATTTCGTATATCGAACCTGGTACAACTGGTTTTTATTTAATTTCTCGTTGGAGTATACATTGATACTTGCTGTAAGTAAATTTTATTGTTAAGAATGTAACCTTATCCTGCTGCAATATTTTTTGTCTCTGTTATTTCATACATTGTTTCTTTATATGGTAGTTCGGCGTATCCAGTTCTAATCATAAGTTTTGTATACTTCTGTTGTAATTTATCTCCTCAAGAATTCGTAGCCTAAACTTCCTATCCATGGTTTGTTTCTGTATGTCTATTTAGTGAGTCACCTTGGCGGACGCCTGGGTACAGAAGTAGGATATCTTTGTCATTTTCCTTCCTTAATTGTGACTATAGAAAAACGTACTGATTCAGTTTAGTTTCACTTTTTATAATGACCTTGATTACATGGTTTTGCAGATGCATAACTGCATTGAATGTAGCGTATGCGTGAGTTTTCAGCACTAGTATATTGAAGTATCAACGTCTGAATTTCGCAATAACAAATCCAAAAGATATATGTATGTCTTGGTCGTATCAAAAATATGCTCCATTCGATAATGGCATTAATGAATGAAAGCAGCAATGATCAAACCTAGAAAGAATATTCAGGCTCGTAATGCAGATTCACTTAACGAGGCGGATGTCTAGAATTTGCTTCACAAACTGTATGAGCGCGAGCAAAATATTATGACTTTTAATGATATTTAACACGTTTTTCTTGTTGTCCTTCAAGAAATTGAAGAATATTTGAGATGCGTCCTTTTACGTTGACGTCTAAACAAGAGCAGCCTTTCCGATTTTTTGGATTCTTTCTCTACTCGCCTTACAGCTAATTTTACAGCTTCCTTGCCACTTGTCTAATTCTTTCCTATTGGAAAAAATCAAGGCAACAACTATTTCTGCTTGTAAAATTTGTACGAGTATATTCTGCACCACATTTAAGTGTATTAATTTTTCTTTCACTGTATCTATTGCATCTCTTGATTGTTCTATGGAATCTTAAATTATTTCCTATAAAATATTATCCAGTATGCGTAAACTATCACAGTATATTGTGCACTTTTAATATATTTCTTACAGTCAAATTTGTCCCGACACGATAAATGTCTACATACACGGACATACAGTTATTGTATTAACTCTGAGACTATTCTTTTGTGAGCTTATGCAAAACCACTTTTAAGTAAAATTGTAATTTCAGATAAAGCAAACCTCGCGAGATGCTTTAAGGGATTTAACTTGAAAGATTCCGTTTTCTCGTTATCATATATGCAGCACTTTTACATCCAAAACCGTTGAAAAAAACTTGACACAAAACCCTCAGCAGGAGCTTTTTGAAGATAAAAGTATTAACGAGTATAAACCAGATGACTTTTTTTTATTAGAAGCTTTAAAACAAAAGCTTTTGCCTAAAAAAAGACTGATTTCTAGCATGTTAAGCTCGGTTGGCGGGGAAGATGTTACTGAAAGCGATACATGCTTAAGTTGGGCAAAAGAAAACAACACTCCAATGGTGGATATTCTCACTTTAGAGATTAAAGGACGAAAGTCTTTTCTAAATCAGAAGAAAGTTAAACGGGAAAGAATGACGAATTATTTAAAAAATATATAGAAATTAGTGTTTACCCTTATAAAAATAATTATTTGGTAATTCACATTTTTTGATATTTCGATTCGAAATATCAAAAACACTGTTTTAATTGTTTCGGATTATCGAGGTATTACTCTATTTACTAAAGTATTTAATGGAATGCTTGTTATGTTACTTATTCCACAATCACATGGAAGTGTCCTTAAAGAAAGCAGATAAAAGCATTCGCTGTGCAACGTTAGAATGTGCATGGATGCATAATAGGTAAAGTTATCATAATTTCTAGAATGGCTGCTTGTATACCATGATACTAATTTCGCTTTGTCCGCAAAAGGTACTAATTCAACACTTACCTCTTCACTATTATTTATTAGATAGTTAAATTATAGAACCAACTCCACCGCCAGTAACTTCTACACTTCCATTCGATCATAAAAGCGTCTAAATTAATTCAACTCCATAAATAGATTGCAGCAGCGTTTCTATGATACGCTTCAGCACTTTGCACTTTATCCCAGCCGCGTTCACTTAGTTATATATAAACTATATAAAGCTGTACATTCTGCATCAGCGTTTTCCCTTTTCGAGAACAATTACCAACGGTAGCGCGCGTCTTCATTAATGTCGAAGCGAAGCCGTAAGTACTCTTATAGCGTCTACCACGCCCTACGTAGGTACGCTGCCGTTTAAACTTTTCCTCCTTTATTATTTTCTTCTCCTTTATTATTCTTTTCCTTTTTTGTTTTGCCTTAAGACTCAATGTGAAGGTTTCGAATTGCTTTATAATTTATCGCGTGTATATACGTATATGCAAGGTATTTCAACGTGTCCTACACTGGCATAAAGTAATACAAATTCGTTTCTTGCAAATAAATTTTTGTTCTTACCGCACCCGAGATTTTTGGGCCACTTTCGAGAGTGAAATTGAATGCATTGAATCTGACCCATTTTCTTTAATCTTTCTCCATTTTAATTTTTTTCTTAATTTATTACACGCTGTACAAATAAAAATTCAAGTTTAATTAAAATTCCGGTATTTTTTAACTGATTGCTTTTGCACGCAATACCACATAGACCTTGAAAGTGTAAGAGAGCTGGATATGGAAACTTAAAGCTGATAGTTGGTAAACCAATAAACTTATAGAGTTGCGTTCTAATGGATCTTTTCATTTGCAATCTTACAATGTTTGCCATTGTAACCTAAACAATCTTCATAATTGGTCAGAAAGTCGTGAAATATTGAGGAGCGATCCTTAATCATTACTATATCATATGTGGGCAACAACCGGTCCGCTGTAAGATTTGATCCGGTCCGCTGTAAGATTTGATCCGGCCCGCTTAAGATTTGATCCGGTTCGCGAGATATTTTGAAAAACACAACTAAAAAAATTCATGATTTAATTATAATGTTATACCTACTTTTTCCATTTCATTTTTTTATTTTGATAAATTGCATTATAATATCATTGTCGTATTACCTCATCTCTGAACACTACTTTAAAATTCACTACTTTAAAACGCGGCCCGCGAACGTATTTGCACACTAACGTTTGGCCCGCAACATGTCAAATGTTGCCCATACCTGTTCTATATGAAGAAGTTTACTCCATTCAACAAATTAGCCAAAACATCGGAACTATGAGGTCCACTATACACCAACTTTATCAAGCAAGTTATTTAGAAAACCGCAATCGTCAAGGACCGTCAACAAACACATCTAAAGCAGATGATCTAAGACCTAAACTCATTAGCATACGTCATCGAAGAACAATGTTACCATATGTGTTAAAGAAAATTTATTGAAAAATGGAAGCACGTATGTATTATGTATAATCAAGTCCTAGAGCCGGGATTAACATGTGCGGCTAGAGATGAAGACATTTCTCCAAGATATCTGTTAGCACAGTGAAACGTTGTTTAAAGGAAGCAAACCTCCACGGCCGTATTGCTACACGAAAACAGTTTCTATTTGGTGGGCAAATACTCACAAAGGGTGGTCAATAGAACAATGGAGAAACGTACTGTGAACTAATGAGTCCAAAAGTGTTTGGTTAAAATCGCAAAAACATTTATCAAGCACTCAAAAGACAGGAGAATGCTTCATGAGTGCATTACCCCATGAATAAACAAAGGTGGTGGTTCCATTTTTCTATGGGGTTATGTTTCATTAAGTGGCACAAGAGGCCACGTGAGAGTTGACGGAATAATGGGAGAATTATCGCGAAATATTAGAAGAATTTACTTGATTTTGACGATAATGTTTCGAAGCACACGTCGCTATTATTCAAAAACTACCTCGCTGCTACAGACAGCGAAGGAATATTAAAACTAATAACTTGGTCTCCCCAGAGTCCCGATCTTAATCCGATAGAACTTCTGTGGGACGAACTGGACAGAAGAATTAGAAGAGAATGTCCAACATCCAAAACCTTCTCTGGACGATATTGCAGAAGGTGTGGAACAATATTGCTCAAGATACACTCAAGAAATTGGTAAAAACAATGTCACTAGTTGTGCGAGCAGTTATTAAATCAAGAGATGGATTTTTCGATGATAAAAAAGTATAACTTACTTATATGTTTTCTAGTGTCTATTGGTACTTTTTTATTTGTATATACATGTGTAAATAGGAAGTATCCATACTACTATGAGTGATAGTGTATGTTGCCTATTCAATTGCGGGGTTAGACTAAAGTATTCAGCGTAGTTACACTGATTTTTGAAAGAATATGTCAACTATTCCTGATTTACAGAGTGGAGAATATTTTTTTTAGAACGGGACAATGATCCTACAGGTCATGAGCGAGATTTGTCGGAATGTGAGAATTTGTTGGCCATCTTCCAAGCGCAAAATAGCAAAATTAAGTCTGACTTAAGCTGTACTCCTCTGGTTGAACCTAAGATAGTTCCGAGGTTCTAAACCTATCGAAAGTCAATTATCCAGTGTCCTTAATTATCCACAAATACACCTTGAATTAGACTATATGCTTAAATTAAGAATAACTGAGTATTCCAATAGCCCCTCGAGTAGTGCAATATTGTTAATTAAGACGAAAATTGGACAGTATCGCGTTTACGTTGACTACACCAGGCAGTTCCCTACATTTCTAGTATTCAAGATTGTCTGAGAGACGTGAAACTTCTCCAGATATTAAAAACGCCTGTTAGCAAATACCAATCGAGAAAGAATCGAGACAATATGCAGCCTTTACTGTTCTAGGTAGGGGTTTATTTCGGTTTATGAGGATGGCTTTCGGAATTCACAATGCTCTAGCGACTTGGCATTTATTAACTCTGTTATAGTACATGACGTTGAGGATATTTTTCAATATTTAGACAAAATAATCGTAATTTCTCGTACTTTTGAAGTTTTTGTAATGTACACAGGATTAAATATATTATTATTATTGGTTACCTTTTGAAAATATTAAATATGACCAAACTTCCGTGGCGACAGTGCGTGTGATATCTTTGGATTCTTTAATTACTTTTCAAAATATGTAAGAGCAGCTGTTGTTTAAGATAAGAAAGTTGCAATAACTTACTGTGACATCACAATTGAATTTAAACTATTACTTTACAGAAAGTAAAAATCTACATATTTTCTAGTAACGCTAACTGTTGTCGTCTTAAATTCAATACCTCACTGCACACCTACAAATGGTAATGGTGACTAGTATATGGTGTTGTGCTATCTTTGTGAAAATTATATTTTTTACTCAACGGTTAAACCATTTTCAGAATAATTTAAAGTTGAGTACATATACGAGGGGAGGTCCAGAAGTTCGTGGAACGGAAAGGTTTTAAATAAAATAAAACAATAAATCTATTTTTCCTTTTCAATATAATCACTCTTAAGCACAATACATTTATTAGATCTATGAATTAATTTTTCTAAACCATCATAAAAATATTTTTTATCTTTCGCCTCAAAATGGGCCAAAGTTGCCTCCTTTACCTCATTGTCGCCGGAAAACTTTCTTCCACGTAAGTCTTTTTTTAAATTGGGGAACCAATAAAAATCACTAAGTGCCAGGTCTGGACTGTAGGGTGGATGGACTATTGATTGAAAGCCATGCTTATGCAGAGCAGCCATTGCAACTTTACTCTTGTGAACCGGCGCATTGTCTTGCAAGAACAACACCCTTGGTCAATTTTCCTCGACGATTTTCCTTGATGGCCTCCTTTAATTTTTATAATATCGCTGCGTAATATTCTCCGGTTATGCTCCTATCTTTTTCTTTGTAATCAATCCATAATATCCCCTCACAATCCCAAAAAACAGTAGTCATCAACTTTCCAGCCGATTCTGACACTTTGAATTTATTTGGCGGTGGTGTCCCCTTTTTATGCCATTGCATGGACTCCTGTTTGGATTCAGACTCAAAGTGATGAACCCATGTATCATCTCCGGTAACAATCCGCTCCAAAATTTGTGCAGGTTTGTCTCCACACAGCTCCAAAAATTGTTTGAACGCACGGACGCGCTGCTGTTTCTGCAGCGGCGTGAGCATTCTCAGTACCCATCTTGCACTGACTTTTGTCATACCCAGGTGGTCATGTAGGATACGCAAAATGGTGGTATCTGATACTCCAACTAATGCAGATAATTGTTTTTCTTCAAACAGGCATCTTGCAGTAGAAATTTTTGCACTTTTTCGACGATGCCTGATGTGGTGGCCTCAACTGGCCGTCCTGAGCGGTGGTCGTCTTGAATCGACTCCTGACCATGCTTAAAATGACCGTGCCACTTAAGTCATTGATTTACTAGGGCATTGTTCCCCATAAACGGTTTCTACTTCATTCAATAAGGTTTGAGTGTTCCTTCCTTGCTTTGTAAGGAACTCTATCACAGCACGGTGTTAAATTTCCTCCATAGTTTCAATTTTCTTCCGGATTGACTTGTTTAGCAGGCAACTATTCGTAAACGACTGGCGCTATAGGGCTGCAATTTAACTTATACACTAATGATGAATCGCCAATCAGAATGACACCTAGCGAGCGCCCCTATCCCCACTCCATCCCCTCCATTCCACGAACTTCTGGACCTCCCCTCGTATAAGAGAGTCGTTCTATATATTTTGAGATGCCATGAAGCTAGAGAAGCTAAAGCTGGCAACACTACATTTCTAAATACTATCATCCTTAAACTTTCACTATCAGTTGAGTCCTGACCATAAAGTCCTCGTGGTTTAGATGATTAAGACGTTCGGAAAAAACTTAACGTTGGTAATTATAGGAAAATTATAATTTATCATTATGAAAAGCAATGAAAGCTTCGTATTAATGCTAACTAGCCAAATATTCTCCAAATCCATTAACAATTTATTGAAGGCTAAATCTAACGTTGTTGAACACCATATTAGCAGGAATGCGACATCGACGGGAAATTATTTGAATTATCAGTAATACCTTGTTACACATTGTCGAGATAGTTGTAAAAAGTTCTAGTTGATTGATTTCTTAATAAGATGGCGAAGTTATTTATGAAAGAAATACCTTATCAAAGTCTAAGGTTAAAATAGATCCAGTTGCCCACGTGTTTTCACCACCATTTAAATTTAAAATGTCTTAAATCATTTACTGTAAGCTTAAGTCCATTGTCTTTCATATGAATTAAAACTGCTTACTTTAAAACAAATGCCTTTTATTAAACAACAATACGAAGGTATAAAAATGTTGAAACAAATACATATAAGATGTTTATATACATATGTACACTACAGCTGTAAATGTTAAACTTATTTCATGAGCAACGGGGAGGTGTGTATAAATTAGTATATCTCTAAACATTCAAATAACATACCGTTATATGTGTATGCATATTTATCCTAAAACTATCGACTACAATTCGGACCCTTTTTCTATATAACTTATAAATTATTCCTGCCCAATCTGTCTTATTAAATTAGCTAAACCTACTGATGTACGACTAGATCCACTACTATAAAAGATATCCTTTATTCTTCAAAATTATAAAAAAAAAACAACTAAGAGCTTATATATTAAACAATTACGTAATATAATTTATTGCATATTTGCATTGCATGAAATCATTTTCTTCGTGTTAGTGTGTGTTAGAAAGAATTTCCTGAAATAATATACTTATTAAGTTATATAATTTAAAGGTTCCAAAACTTTTTGTTGTAAATAAATGGAACCATATATATAACAAAGGAATTAAACAAGGCTACTGTGTGTCGCCAACATTATTTAACATATATATTGATGCTATTATAAAGGAATGGAAAAAGAAATGCCCTAAAGGAGTACGTTTAGACCAGAAAACCACCTTAAATTCTATTTTATATTCTGACGACTTAGTCTCCTAACTAACATTACAAAAAAAATGTCAAAAGTGTGAAATGAAAATATCGGTAAATAAAGCCAAAACCATGGCTGTTCTGGGTAATTATCCAACTAGGACAAAAGTAGTCATCAACAGTACTATACTGAAACAAGCGAAGTACTAAGTATTTAGGCTGCGATGTATCTTATGATGGAAACAAAGACTTAGAAGAAAGACTGAATAAATTCAATTCTGTAGAACAATCAGCAGGACGTTAAAAAACAAAACAAGAAGGATACACAAATAAAACTTTGCAAGATGATAAAAGTGTCGACCCTCTTATATGGTAGTGAAGCATGGATAACAACAAAAGGACGAGAAAGCAGAATACAGAAATAAGAGATGACATTTTTAAGAAGAGTGAAAGGTAGCACAAGATCTGATGGAATAAGAAATGCAGATATACGACCAGAACTAAACATCTTTGACAAAAATAAGAGAATAAAGAGAAACAAAAGTAAGGGGAAAAAACACAAAGAACAGATGCAAGTAACGAGGTTGTCAGCCAGAACGAGATTCTATAGATGTTTAGGAAAAAGTCTAGGCAGACCAAATAAATTGTGAGTGTCGTAACAAGGAGAGTACCTGAAATCTGAAGTGAAGAAGAAGAAATTAAATGGAACCAATTCAATTGCAATTGTAGGGAACATGAAAAAAAGGTAGAATGCAAGGAAAATTGCAAGAAATAACATTAATAATAGGGTAATGTCATATTCTTGTTGTTGCTGGAGGAAAACCTTTATATAAGTAAAGTTCAAGACACTAACTTATTATGTATTACAAAAGTATAACTCCTTACTAGTGGCAGTGATTATCTTTTTTTTTATATCTAGTTTTACTTACAATAGAAGCTAATTCTCATTCTTGTTAGTAAGATCTCGGACTAGTTAACTTTCCAAAAAGAAACGTTGGACTCTTATTACTTAAAAAAAACTATAATAATAAACATCGAAACTTAGAAAAAGATATCGATTTCACTATGTACACCTGTACTTACCTAGTTCCAAATTTAAAATATTTAATTTAAAAATTATATACAAGACGTCGCCTTAATACCTAAATTGGTACTACGAACTATTCAACTTAATAACAATAAATTAAATTCGTCATATTTAAAGAACTACCACCTTTATATACCAGTCAAGTTTCTAGGAATATTTCCGTTGGTTGCTTGCAGCCAATCACCCTTAATTAAGTCTGCACCTTTCTCACCGATCATTATCACAGGAGCGTTGATATTTCCATTCGTTATATAAGGCATTATCGAAGCATCAATTACCCTTAACCTATCGATACCGTAAACCTTTAACGTCGGATCAACAACGGCCATGGGATCACTCCTAGGACCCATTTTCGCCGTGCATGAATAGTGATATATGGAAAGGGTGTATTGTCTTACGAAACAATCCCAATACTCGTCAGTATAAGGTGGGAGATGTTTGCAATTTGGTGCTGGAATTGAATGTAGTCTAGCTCCAAATCGCTTCATCGCAGCAGTTTCTCCTAGAGCAACTGCCGCCTTCACACCTTCCCGTAAGACAGCCACATCGTGGTAATGTGTTAAATAGTTATGGTATAGTAAAGGATAAATCAGAGGATCTTTGGATCTTAAAAGAATTTCACCTGTACTCAGCGGTCGTAACATCATAGGAAATATACCGAATTGATCCTTATAATTTATGGGTTCAAACACTTCCCTGTAATATTCATCCGAAATGCCATGCGCTCTTTTAACTTGCTGTCCGCCATCCGCGCTAGTTGAAGTGCTGGTTAACATAAATTCGATATCGGGCCAATCATCTGATTGATTAGCGTATTTAGTAGAGATAAATCCAGCAGTTTCCAAGCCCACGTTAGAAGTCAAAGGACCATCTTCCCTTATAGCATACCTCAGGGCGGTGTTCAAATTTACCAGACGATTGAATATCAAACTTATGGGATGATCGATGAGGAAGGTAACTCCTCCAACCGCTATGTGGTCTTGTAAATTCTTCCCTACCCCAGGAGCATGGACCAAAACATCTATCCCGAATTTCTGCAGGTGTTCCCTAGGTCCGATTCCGCTTAACATCAAAAGTTGTGGACTATTAATCCCACCGGCTGATAAAATAACTTCTTTCGTAGCTCTGACTTGATGCTTCTGTCCGTTCTTTATGAATTCTACTCCGTAAGCTGTCTTGGTCTGTTTATCAATTAGTATCTTGGTTACGTGGGATAGTATGGATACGTGAAGATTCTCTCGATATCTTATTGGTCTAAGGAACGCTTTGGAAATACTGCATCTCGTCCCGCGCCTCATTGTGTACTGGAATAAAGCGAAACCAGTTTGGTGTTCTCCATTCACGTCCCTGACTTCGTAACCCATTTCCTGGCCTGCTTCGAGAAATGCTATCGCTAGTGGTGTGTTATATGGCGAATCTTGAACTGTTAGGTATCCTCCTATGGGTGGAAAACGGAATGATGTTAATAAATTTACTTGGCATAGTAAAATTGAATAGTCTACTATCGTAAAATCTACCTACAACTGTCTCTTTTTTGAAAAAACTAATTTTTAAAATTCTTCTGGTCTTTCACGAAGGTCTTGAAGTTCTGGCGTGACTTGAGTAACTTGTTAGATGTACCAAAATTTATAAAATTAAAAATAGTCTTAAATTGAACATGGGCGAAGAAGTAAAACACAATTTTACAAATATTTCCAATATGTTTAACACAACGTAATATATGTTATGTGTGTGTTTCACTTTGACAGTTATAAGATTAACTTCTAATATTTGTACTCGTTTTTTGATAAACGACATCCCTTAAGGGAATGCTGAAACTAACTCCAATAACACGAATGTCACGTAAGTGATTACCTAAATACATTAAGAAATTTAACATTCTGATAATATGGTTGTTAGCAATAGGGCCATCTAAAATCAAAACAACTCTTCTCCATTATCGATAACGATAGATGCACTATATATATTCTTCCTAATTAAAGATCAGGTATTAAGTGTATAATTCATTCTATAGGTATATATTATCACTTGACGACACTAGAAAGAGCTACTTTAAAATCTGGTGAAAGTTGTTATACTTAAGAGACCTCGTAAAAACAAATATTTAACGTAAAATTTCACTAATTTGACTAATGTTATTTGGTTCGATTTCAAACCATTTATGATATTCGAAAACTACCAGTAAAGATTTTCATACATATCTTTTTCTGTCAAAATAATGTATATGTATATTATAATTAGTTGTAATAAAATAGAGATAGGGATAGTATATACGTTAGGTAACTAGATTCTGTGTAGAAATTATATAAGCAAAATGTGAAAAAATTTATGAAAGTAACGAAGGTGTTATAAGTTTCTTTTTTAAATTTCGACAGCATTTGAGAATTTTAAAAACTAGGAAGACTATCAAACGTTCTACACAACTTTTAAGACTATTGAAAATTAGCGTAATAATAATTAAATGAATCTGTATTTCTTCACCAAGTTACAAGACATCGTATTGGAATTTCTATACAGCAATCGTAGTCATCGACTGTAACATATAAAATGCAATCATTTCTATACTGAAGTTATTCTTAAAAAATGCCCATACCGGGTGTTGCATTAAACATTACCTGTGATATGTTATAAATTCTAAATCATAGCATTTTGAGGAAGGAAATTGTGAAAGTGGACGCAAATAACTTCTGGGAAATATTTACAAATTCTAAATTTAATTTTACAGCAAGAGGGAACAATGCTGTAGCCAGTATTGGATCATTCAAACCAGTACGTTGTTATTGTCCTGCCTTCTACAACCATCGGCAACTCTACGTACAACCGCTACCTCGTTATAAAAATTTGTATCGAATAAGAAAAAAAGTTGATGAAACTATCTCATTTGATCTCTTTTATGGTTCAATTTCTCTCCATTAAAAAGAACTTATATTAACAAGATTCAGTTTTGACTTGAAGTGCCTGTTAACAATGTAAAGTTATACGGCTTTACTTACACATTGAAATAATGGCTTGATCTGGAATTTTAGGCAATAGCAGATTTTTTTGTCATTCCAAAGAAGAGATTGCTACTTTTAGATCATGCTCTATTGATATGTCATAAAGTTTTACCGCAAAGTTTATCTACACAGTCCTCTGTGAATACCTTTATCTCGATACAGATCTTTGAAATTATCAATATTTGAACCAGAACATATGGGCTGAAAAGTCCCGGGCCTAACAAAGAAAATACGGTTTTTTTGGTTCAAAATTAGCTTTATTCATCAACGTAATCTCCATCGAGAGCAACGCAATCATTCCAGCGCCGCTCTAACATTTCAATACCACTTTTGTAGAACGATTTATCTTTTGCCTCAAAATAGGCCTCAGTTTCAGCGATAACCTCTTCATTCCACCGAAATTTCTTACCGGCGAGCATTTTTTTGAGGTCTACGAACAGCCAGTAGTCGCTGGGAGCCAAATCCGGCGAATACGGTGGATGTGGGAGCAATTCATGTAGTTTTGCCATTGTTTTGATTGACTTGTGACACGGTGCGTTGTCTTGATGAAACACATTTTTTTTCTTTGCCGTATGCGGTCGTTTCTTTGCAATTTCGTCCTTCAAACGCTTCAATAACGCTATATAATATTCACTGTTGATGGTATTTCCTCTCTCAAGATAGTCGATGAATGTTACACCACGCACATCCCAAAATACCGAAGCTATAATCTTCCCAGACGATTGTTGTGCTTTCGGGCGCTTTGGACGAGGTTCACCAGTTGCTGTCCACTCAGATGACGATCGTTTTGATTCCGGAGTGAAGTGATGGATCCATGTTTCATCCATTGTCACATATTGACGCAAAAATTCCGGTTTGTTACGTTTAAACATGGCCAAACACTGCTCAGAATCATCAACACGTTCTTGTTTTTGGTCAACAGTGAGCAAACGCGGCACCCACTTTGAACAGAGCTTTCTTATAGTCAAATGCTCATGCAATATAAAGCCAATACGTTCTTTTGATATCTTTACGATGTCAGCTAACTCACGCAACTTCACTTTTCGATCATTCAAAACGATTTTGTGGATTTTTTTTATGTTTTCTGGTGTTACCGCCTCATTTGGACGTCCACTGCGTTCTGCATCATCGGTGTGTCTACGACCACGTTTGAAGTCAGCAAACCAACGCTTTATTGTTGTTTCTAATGGAGCGGAATCCCCATAACACTTTTCAAGCCATTGCTTCGTTTGAACGGTATTTTTTCCCATCAAGAAGCAGTGTAAAATTAAAACACGAAATTGTTTTTGATCCATTGTTTTGAAAATAACAAAAGTAGCGTGACTCTTAGCACAATAATTCACAAACTAATGAATAGAACATCATGAAATTTTAACAGCTGTCTTTTGAAGGTTAGTACTAACTGAGAGAAAGGTGACTGTAATAAAACTAGCGTCATCTATGTGTTAGGTCCGGGACTTTTCAGCTCATGTGTTATATCAACTTTTTAGAGTTGTTTATATTCCATAATTCAATCAAACTGAATATAAAGTTCCCAAACAAGTATCTCCCCGTAAGTGTTTTATTTCTTGCATAATATGTTTCGCAACTAGTTATATAATAAAATTTTACATCGATTATTGTTCAGAAATAGTGTTTGTGTGAAATCCTGTTACACCCTCTCTTTCCCCCTGCTAACTCTCCACTTCTGTGATACCTCTTCAATAAGCTATTGATGCGACTTTTTCCGACGCGCAGTTTTGCCAAAAATGTATTCTTGCACACAGGAATGTCTACTGTTGCATTTCTAATGAAATATTTCACGCTTAAGTGTCTTTGGCTGGCTTTTAACGGTACCTTTAAGCTTCCTACCCCCTTTTTGGCTTTACTGTATAAACACAAACGTATTTTGATGAGCTTTAGATCTGTCCATAGAAACTTGTCCACATGTTGGAAATTCAAGCTGGTTTTTTTCGGGCATATTTAAAAAGAAAATAATGGCAGTTGCTATTGAAAGTGTTTGAACTTTAGTAAAACAAAATAAAAGGAAGAAACAACAAAGGGTGGATTGGTGACTTCTTCTCGCTTCCAAGTTTTCCTTATCTGCCATCTTTTCTTGCCTTTCCATGAAGACTTAGCTCAATAGTAATAATATTATCCCTACTATTTAAGGATACACGATCATTTTCAATAAGTTAGCTACAGAGCTAGAATGGCTGGAATGGCAATAATTGTTTTAAATTTTCATTCAAAAATTAAACGGTGTGGCATAATTTTTCTTCCCCCAAAAATTCCATGCATAGTAATTGTATCATCCATGTACTTGTTGATATTGGTTTTCTGTAAGAATAATCAGTAATCCCATTTAAATAAATAGAAGGCCCTTAATTCATCACATTTTACTACAAGGTTTAATTTTTCCATAAATGTAATCACGAATAGTGGGGCACCATGTATGGAAAAACAAGTTTATGATATTTCATCGCAACACTCTATATATGAATAGCTTTTTATACAGGAAACATATCTATACAGTTCCATACTCAACCCACTAAAAGAAGACGTTCAGTAGGCATAGGGAAATGAACATAAAAAAATTGTGAATGAACTTTTCTCTTAAGTTCTGGAAGAAATATATGTACCTAGGGATTCTGTTGTGAATTTTGCAAAGATTTTGGTGGCTATCTCTTGATTTTCGATAAGCTAATATAGAGTTCAAGAAATTCTGCAACGAATGTAGCTTGCCATCACTCTAGCATGTACAATTTTTGTCTGAAAATTAAATTGGTCAGGGTACGAAAGGCATTCCATCCACGAAGTAAGTGGACATCCTGTATAATTCACTATATACGTATGTAAATCTTTGATTTTCGTTTGAACATATTAGTTCCTATTTGAAACATAATCTTTCCTTTCAAAAATGGTTTTATAAACATAAAGACCATTTGAAACCAACCTTGGATAAATGGGTAAACGGGTAAACCTGGGATAAATGGGTAAACTTCCCGAGTAGGTAGGACTTTCAATATTCTTCAATATTCTCTCTGGAAATACGTACCCGTTTTATGGTATTTGTTCTTAGCCAAATATGGATTTCTTTGATCTTCGCTTTTCAAAAAGTACGGCAAAACGTCTTCGTATCCCCAACCAGGATTACCAAGAGCTTCCCAACGATCAAAATCCCTTCGATTGCCTCTGATATAGATCATCGTATTTAGAACACTAGATCCGCCAAGAACTTTCCCTCTGGTCCAACTACATCTGTGCCCTTTCATTGCTAAGCAAGCTGTTGGTTGCGGCTCCGTCCTGTGGATGAAAATAATGAAAAATTTCAATAATTAAATGAATAAAAGTGCTTACAAATATCCCCAGTCCAATCTACTTTTGTGAAGGTATAAGCTCAATAATGGCACGTCTGAAATTTCCGTTTCATGGCCTCCGGCTTCTAGGAGTAAGATTTTCCATCCAGTAATCTCAGACAGTCGACTAGCGACAACAGCTCCGGCTGAACCTGAGCCGATAACGATGAAATCGTAGGAGGAATCAACTTTATCGGTAGCTATAGGTCTGTTTTCAGGATCGAATAGGTCGTAGTGATAATAAGCCAGAGACGCTATCAAGAATGGCAACACGGTGACCTTTCCTATTCCTATTAAGGTCGTTGCCGTCTTTATAGCCGTCAGAATAACTGTTAAAACAACCATCTTTGCTTAGAAATCCTTTATTTTAGAATTTGTTCGTGAAAACATCAAGTTACCATGAAAGAAGGCTTCAATGACATTTTAGCAAATGTCTTTGTCCCACACTTTTATTTTAAAGCTAATCGAAAAAACATTGCGATTTATTAAAAAAAAATTACGACGTAACTTTCTCCGATCGGCATCAAACTTGCATGAACTTGAAACGACTACCTGCACTCGACAGATGGTGCTGGAGGTGTCCTAATGCGACCTTCAACTATTACCGCTGCAGTTCACTTTGTCTGAGTCGTATCTGGTGCAACTTGTATGCGTTTAACAAGGTTCTTTACTTTCCTTTAAGTGCGCTGGATTGTCCCTTCACTGGATCTCTGAAAAAAAAAAAACGAATGTATGTACTAGCGAGATAAAGGTAATACGAAATAATACTCTTTAGAGTGGAGTGTTGTTAAACAATAGCTTTTAAATGATAGGTTTTGCAGATTATTTTTAGCGACGTAATTGTTGGTTTATTGTTTGCATTCTAATATCTACCATTAATATAATCATTAATAGAGAAATGATCATGCCACGCATGAATAATTTTATAATATATCTGGTTAGAACTTTCCCTAATTTCGATTAGTACTTCTGGTGAAAATCCAATAGGTAACTCGAAAGCAATCGTTTTGCTGTGTACATACATACTCTTTCCTGTTCCTGTGCTGTTGTAATATGAATTATATGTTTTAATTTAATGGTGTTAATGCATAATAGAGCTGTATTTGCAAATTGTGGGGATAAATTCAACAAAAATTCCAAATTCGTTCAATTCCACCTTGACAAGTTGCTGTAAAAGCAATTTATGCAATATTTGCAATATGTTGACAAATAACTAAAGATTCTATAGATTTGATATATATATATATATATTGGGGCCGTTGTTTTTTATAACCTATAATGCTACTCGATAAGCTACACAGAGATTCTAGTAAACAAATTTGCGAGCCTTGCAAATGAAACGGTCTGTTATGCTGGTGTAACACATGGGCTGAAAAGTCCCGGGCCTAACAAAGAAAACACGGTTTTTTGGTTCAAAATTAGCTTTATTCATCAACGTAATCTCCATCAAGAGCAACGCAATCATTCCAGCGCCGCTCTAGCATTTCAATACCACTTTTGTATAACGCTTTATCTTTTGCCTCAAAATAGGCCTCAGTTTCAGCGATAACCTCTTCATTCGTGCGAAATTTCTTACTGGCGAGCATTTTTTTTGAGGTCTGCGAACAGCCAGTAGTCGCTGGGAGCCAAATCTGGCGAACACGGTGGATGTGGGAGCAATTCGAAGTTTAATTCATGTAGTTTTGCCATTGTTTTGATTGACTTGTGACACGGTGCGTTGTCTTGATGAAACAAAATTATTTTCTTTACCATATGCGGTCGTTTCTTTGCAATTTAGGCCTTCAAAAGCTCCAATAACGCTATATAATATTCACTGTTGATGGTATTTATTTTCTCAAGATAGTCGATGAATATTACACCACGCAAATCCCAAAATACCGAGGCCATAACCTTTCCAGCCGATTGTTGTGCTTTCGGGCGCTTTGGACGAGGTTCACCAGTTGCTGTCCACTCAGATGACGATCGTTTTGATTCCGAAGTGAAGTGATGGATCCGCGTTTCATCCATTGTCACATACCGACGCAAAAAGTCCGGTTTGTTACGTTTAAACATGGCTAAACACTGCCCAGAATCATCAACACGTTCTTGTTTTTGGTCAACAGTGAGCAAACGCGGCACCCACTTTGAACAGAGCTTTCTCATAGTCAAATGCTCATGCAATATAAAGCCAATACGTTCGTTTGATATCTTTACGATGTCAGCTAACTCACGCAACTTCACTTTTCGATCATTCAAAACGATTTTGTGGTTTTTTTTTTATGTTTTCTGGTGTTACCGCCTTATTTGCACGTCCACTGCGTTCTGCATCGTCGGTGTCTCTACGACCACGTTTGAAGTTAGCAAACCAACGTTTTATTGTTGTTTCTGATGGATCGGAGTCCCCATAACACTTTTCAAGCCATTTCTTCGCTTGAACGGTATTTTTTCCCATCAAGAAGCAGTGTAAAATTAAAACACGAAATTGTTTTTGATCCATTATTTTGAAAATAACAAAAGTGGCGTGACCCTTAGCACAATAACTCACAAACTAATGAATACAATATCATGAAATTTTAACGGCTGTCTTTTGAAGGTTAGTACTAACTGAGAGAAAGGTGACTGCAATAAAACTAGCGTTATCTATGTGTTAGGCCCGGGACTTTTCAGCCCATGTGTTATATGTTATATACTATACACACCAGCGCTCATAATATAATAGACACTTTAAATTTTAACAAAATATTATAAAGAGAATGTTGGATATTAAATCCACTCGCTCAACGAATCTCTAAAACAATTTTTCTGTTTTAAATGTTTAACTTAAGTAAATAAACGACTTCTTTCTATTCGACAACTCTATCTATATCATACGACAACTCTATCTATATGCATTGCTACCAACTGTATTTTATATTAAGATCCTACTAAATTAAATAATACTATTTAACAAGAAGTACTTTTCTTCATGTAATAATTCTATAAGCATTAACAGAATTTATTAATTAAAGAACTAAGTTGATAAATAACGAAGGTAGAATATTACTCTTCAAAATTTTCAGGTATTTTTATAATTTATTTGTTGAAACCCCTTCGTCTTACATTGCAAACAATTCTTTCAATTCTGGAATTTATCTGAATCTGATTAGAGTAGGGATTAATACAGGTTCCAGCTATCGCAAAATGTAAAGTAAGGCAGGTGTCGTTTAGTTTTCAGAGTGTACTATATTAGGCTATTGCTTGTGTAATTTATAAAAATACAACTAAAATGTGTAAAGCAACAAATTGAACAAATTATATCGTACGGACGTGTACTATATCTAATATTTATAGACTTAAAAAAGGCCTATGATAGTGTTCCCATAAATCAGTTATAGCAGGCAATGAGGGACAAAGGAGTGCAAACAAACAATGCAAACGCGATTAAATAACTACATAACGAAAGCTGAGTGAACATCGGAAATAACAACTCAGGTGAATTCATTGTAAATAAAGGAATGCAGCATATCACCAACGTTATTTAAAATATATGTGAAGACGGTACTGAAGGATTGGAGAAAGAAATATACGCTGATGGGGGTGCTTCTCGATGAACAGTATATACATATATAGTTTTTGAGTTCGCTGACGCTCAGATTATATTAGCCGAGGACGGAGAAGATATCGATTACATGTTGAAGAAACTGGGGGAAGAATAGATAACTACACCCTGTGATGTGGAATGACATTTCGATGAAAACGAAAACCCCGATGTTCCACTCTTTTGTTGAAAGCTGTGTTGTCAATGGAAGTGAAGTGTGGGCGCTGAATAACAAGATGGAAAACAAAATAATGTCGACGGAGATGATGTACTGGAAAGCATAAGAGATATAATGTAAGTTGACATATCATTAATACGAGGTGAGGTCCAGAAGTTCGTGAAATGCAAGGGTTTAATTTTTCTAATATCGCTGCGTAATATTCTCCGGTTATGCTCCTACCTTTTTCTTTGTAATCAATCAATAATATCCCCTCACAATCGCAAAAAACAGTACCCATCAACTTTCCAGCCGATTCTGACACTTTGAATTTCTTTGGCGGTGGTGTCCCCTTTTTTATGCCATTGCCTGGAGTCCTGTTTGGACTCAGGCTTAAAGTGATGAACCCATGTTTCATCTCCGGTAACAATCCGCTCCAAATCTGTGCAGGTTTGTCTCCACACAGCTCCAAAAATTGTTTGGACGCACAGAAGCGCTGCTGTTTCTGCAGCGGCGTGAGCATTTCGGTACCCATCTTGCACTGACTTTTGTCATACTCCGGTGGTCATATCTGATATTCCAACTAATGCAGATAATTGTTTTTTCTTCAAACGGGCATCTTGCAGTAGAAATTTTTACACTTTTTGGACGGTGTCTGATGTGGTGGCCTCACTGGCCGTCCTGAGCGGGGGTCGTCTTCAATCGACTCCGGACAATGTTTAAAAAGACCATGCCACTTATAAATCATTGATTTACTAGGGCACTGTTCCCCATTTCATTCAATATGGTTTGAGCGTTCTTTCCTTGCTCTGTAAGGAACTTTATCACAGCACGGTGTTCAATTTCTTCCATAATTTCAGTTTTCTTCCGGATTGACTTGTTTAACAGGCAACTATTCGTAAACGACTGACGCTGTAGGGCTGCAACTTAACTTACATACTAATTATTAGTCGCTAATCAGAATGACACCTAGCGAGCGCCCTTTCCCCACTCCATCCTCTCCATTCCACGAACTTTTGGACCTCCCCTCGTACGTGAAATAGAATGGAAACAATTATTGCTGCATGGTCACGTGAGGAGAATGGACCAGGACAGATTACTACAAAAGATTTGGAAATGGACGCTTCTAATAGAAGGGAAGTTGGGAAAAAGAAATTAAGAAAGCTATGCCGAAGAGACGACTGAGTGAAGGTGGTTTTAGGAACAGAGCTTCTTAGAGTTTGCACTAGATGGCAAAATTAGCCGTTTACAAACCGCAATAATAATAATAATAATAGTAACTTTCTTTTAAATGCTATACAGGTAAAACTAATTCGCTGAATTCACAAACTATCAAGTGAACTATAGACCCGTGTTTAAACAATTGGTTTTCAGAAATATTACTGGCAGTAATTGTATCGCACCATATATCGACGAAAATTACTTCGACCATTTTCTCCAGTTCTAATTGCAACTATTCTTAATGAAACGTATTCGAACATGACTTCTACATTTACTAAGACGAGAGACAATTAGTGGCAATATTTCCAGTAATAAGCTATTTCGATTCAACGCTTCCTTAAGCCTGCTGAATGGCTGCTAATATCTGAATAGTTCCTGTATATCTCCATTCTAGTGCAAATTACAAAGTACCGGCAGCTCTTTCTATACCTTCACTTCACTTCTACCTAATTACCTAATATAATTGGAATACGGAGTCGTTTCTTATTGTATTCTGAACTCCATTGATGATGCTCTGGCTCGGTGTTAATTAAATTCAATAGTATAGCGCCTTTGCTAATTGTGTATAAAAATTGTTATGATAATTGCGCGATAACTGCATATGGTGCTTTGTTGGTACTACAAACATCGAATTAAAGTGTAATTACTGAATCTTTGAATTTTAATTATATAATTTTCTATACAAAACGTTAACCTTTGAATTATGTAAATTTTAACGAATTAGAAATTAGTTTTGAATGCGCCGAAATTCAAGAACGGATGCTTATCTGCTGTATTTGTTATTGTCGTAACTTAATTGTTAAATGTAACATGTATTTAAGAAATTATCTACATATAACTACATAATTTTTAATGCGAATTTGTGACTTTTATCATGCTAATTTATTGATTCGAAGCACATACCGTAAGAATTCATTGTCGAATGAGGCGATTCCTTCGGAATAAACGAAATGTAATGAATAACAACTACGATTGTAATGATTGTGGGGTTGTATAATAGTTAGGAGTATCTTAGCACACTCCACACCTCCTAAATTAATCATTTATTCGGAACACAGAGTTTCGAGTGCACATCGGCTGTCATCATCAATCGAATTAGCTAATAATACACGATAATACGGTTAACACACGCGTTCACGAAACGTTGTGTTCCGAATAAATGATTAATTTGTGTGGTGCGAAGTGAACTGTGAGATTTACTGCATCTACTGCGTAGCAGTATGATTGTATAATATTGAAGAAAATAAATGCATTTCAGAAACATATCATACTTCAAGCTCTAATTCTTTTCGTTTCGTATCTATCGGATCAATTTAACACGTATGCTCGCTATGTTATCCTGTATATAGAGCCCTGGTAAAAAAATAAAATCAAATATTCGAAAATTTGAATTCCAGGTTATTTTTCGTGGGAAGGTAATATTACAGGTAATGTAAAAGTAATGGTAATACGTCGTAATTCACCACATTCCATAATTCCCACAGTATCCTAAAACAGAAGATTTACTGGAACTGTTGTTGTATCATTTTCAGGTTGTGTATATGTATTTGTAGCGTTTGGGGAGATATAACTGCATGTCATCAACATACATTTTTTACTGAACAAGTTTTAACTATTTTAAAGAGATTGTAAGCATATATTTTCAAAAACAAGGGACCCAATACAGACACCTGTGAAATACGGAACGAATAGGAATAGGACGACGATATTGCAAACTGTAAATAAATATATTTTTTTATTTTAACCGATTAAGATCTATCAATGAAAGACAGCAAACAATAGGCAGTGATTCATTGTGTCAGTTGTCTTTAAAAAATCTAATAACACCAAAACGAAAACATTGATTGCGTTGATTCACAGCTGTAACAAACGCGGAACCCATACTGATACGTAAAGATATTGAATTTCTTCAGATAATCAAGCAGTTGACTGTGAATTATCTTCTTGAAAATTTTAGAAAAAATCGAAATCATCGGAATATAAGAGTGGATTATGTTTATTGGGCAACGGTATAGGAGCATTTTTCAAAACAATCAGAAAATATTATCTAGAAACAGAACAATTGATTACATGGACGCTACACCGCAATGTACAGGGTGGCGTAGGGGAACGGGAAATTTTGAACGTTGCAGTTGTCATCACTGTAGAGCCGCAGTTGTTCGTAACGTCGCACAATTGTTGTGAACGCATTGCCATTTAGTAATCATGGATCGTCGGACTGGTGCGGAACGTGCAGTAGCTGTGAGAGCGTTTTTTGAAAATGGTGATAGTGCGACTGCCGCACAGAGAATATTTCGACAGCATTACCAGCTTGGACGTCATGGACGTGTCCCATCTGCGCATGAGATTACAACGTGGGTGAGTAATTTTGAAGAAACAGGATCTGTCTTGAAAAAGAAAGCTTCAGGTGGCATTCGATCGGTACGTACCCCAGAGAACATTGAGGCTGTTAGAGCTGCAATCGAGAGAAGTCCTCGCCGCTCCTTTCGACAGCATGCATCTACGCTAGGGATTAAGCGACGAAGCTTACAAACAATACTGCACGAATTACATTTCCATTCCTATAAGTTGCAGATTGTGCAACAATTAAATGGACGAGACCCAGCGTCACGTATGGAGTTAAGTAGGCAGATATTGGCTAAAATTAACGAGGACGCGAATTTCGTTGGTAACATATGGATATCAGGCGAAACCCATTTCCACCTGAACGGTTTTGTAAACAAACAGAATTTTCGTTATTGGGCCCAGGACAATTCTTGTGAGTTACACCAGCGACCACTACATAGCGACAAAGTCATAATATGGTGTGCTGTATCATGTCTTGGTGTTATCGGCCCTTATTTTTTTGCACGTGAGGATGGTAGTGCAGCGACAGTAACATCCGCTCGATATGTTGAAATGCTTCAAACATTCATTACACCGAGACTGTACGAGCTTAATCTTAACGTGGAAAACATGTGGTTTCAGCAGGACGGAGCCACGTCACACTCTGCTCGACATTCGATGGCAGCAGTTCGTCAATTATTTGGATGACGCATTATTTCACGTAACGGTGACATTGAATGGCCTGCGAGATCCCCTGATCTTAGTGTGTGCGACTTCTTCCTGTGAGGGTATCTTAAAGGCAAGGTGTACCGTACACGATCTGCAACAATCCATGAACTGAAGGTGAACATTCAACAAGAAATCACTGCCATTCCCCAAGATTTGCTACACCGCGCATTCCAGAGTTTTCATAACAGGCTGTTAAAGTGTGAATGCCGAATGGGAGGACATCTTTCCGATGTCATATTTAAAAAGTAAAGAGACACTTTTGGACATTTTGATTGTAAAAACATACATGCACATTCGTTAATAAATTACTAGTTTTATGAATTTATTTCCCCTGCGCCAACCTGTATATAGACAACAAAATTTTAACATATTAACGCACGTCGCACAATGAGGTCAAATGCTCGAAAAGCGGAAAATATTCAATATCTATAGAACGGGTAGTCTTATAGAACTGCGGTTGGTCTCCTTCGATTTAGGATAAATAAATACATTAAAATAATACTAAATTAAAAAGATAAATTAGTTTAATATACGATTTATTAATAATAATTTACTCGAAATATATCCTATACATTCATTACAATAATACAGTATTGCTTTAGAGACTAATATGGTAAAGTAGGAGCTATTCTTACATTAATAATATATACATGTAATATATAATGTAATACTTATGATAATTATTATACCTACTAATATTTTGGCCAAACACTTACTGGGACAAGATTAATTCAAGAGCTTCTTCACTAATGGTAAGTTCAGATGTAGTCAACCCTAATACAAGTTATTCATAAATGATACGAGAAGTTCAATAAATTGATAAAAATTATACCATTAAACATAAAAATAAGAAAGCAGCACCCTGTACGGCACAATAGTGTTAAGCTGAAACTGTTTTTTTTTTCAAATGGACTATAGGTCACCATGATTACGCTGCAAGTTTCAAAATCAAATTCCCACAAGAAATTCGAAAAATTGACAGTTTAGTGGAACACTCTGTATAGTTACTTATATAATACGTAGTTATAAATATTGCAACACCAATGGAAGATATTTTTCTTTCGAAATAAGTTCGATGACGTTAAAGCATTGAAACCATTTGCACAGATTCCAAATTTTTACTTGGATACCAGTTGAATGACGAGAATTTCTAAAGAGGCAAATGTAGGCAGCTGATTGTTTAGAATTGTTTGAGGTAATGTATTCTAACTTAATCGATGCCGATTTAAAGCAGGGTAAAGCTTGTTTTTGATCACACTATATATAGTGATTATAGCGCAAATTGGTTTATTCTTCTATCGTATGTTTTGGGCTTGTGTCTAGATGTTCGTACCTAATTGATATTCACTATTTTAAAACTAGAAATCGGTATATATATATATATATACTATATATATATATATATATATATATATATATATATAGCATTATTACTATCAATTCTAATTCTCGGATAGAATTAATAAAATGCATGTAAATGAGATTTTTATCTCCTAGCTACAAATTTAAATCACATATTTTCTTTAACGAAACATTCAACAACCTCAGTTCTCTTCAAAAGTGTTTCGAATGACTTGATTTATCAAGATGTCTATAACGGGCTTTATTTCTCATTCTATTGCCTTTTAAGCGAGATTTCGTAAGTCCTCATGGTTATTATTAATCGCTGGATGCCCTGTTCTAGTATAGACTTGTAAAAAATATTTTCATGTTGCGACATCAATTTAATATATGTCATCTAGATCGATATAAAAAAACCTTCATCTGAAGACTGAAATCTAGCGTAATTTAGAGTTAATTTTGCTAATATATAGTTCAAGATCGTCCATTTATTCACGATATACAAAAAATGCGTATAGATACGTTTCTTATTTTTAACTGCAGTTAATTAGGCAAAGTACTGGTACGTTTAGAGCAAAAAAAGTTTTATTCAAGACCAAGTGAAAGGTGGAAATTGATAGGGTCTATTGACATACACTAGCGTCCATATTAGTTCGAATACGCAAATAAATTCACATAAATATTCACTCATTTTCTCAAAGCTTAAAATTTTTGTTGTGTTTTATTCATTGCGATTAAAATTAAAATATGAAGGTAAAAAAAGTAATTGTAACGATAAATAAACAAAAGCTTGTTAAACATTCCGTTCATCAAAGAAACCCCCTTTTGCGCGAAGAGCAGCTTTCACAATACTAGGCATCCGCTCCCCTAGTTTTTCAATTACTCTATTTGGCATATTAGTCCATTCCTCTTTTAAAATGTTCCAAAGGTGACCTATTCATTTCATAACAGCGCTTTGCGGCGGCCATGTCATTGTTTGTAAAGTGTCATTATCTTGTTCATGTCATTTTTTCACTTTCGCTCTTCTTACAAAAACGCGCCTTAATTGTCCTAACACCTCAAACTTGAACTCACTATTCCATAGCACCCTTTTCCAATCATCCGCTGTCCAATTTCTATGTGTTTCTGCCCACTGTAACCGTTTTTTGCCTGTTTCCCCGTTGAAGTAGGGTTTTCTTTGTTGCAATGCGGCCGTGAAGCTTTGCAGCTTTTAATCTTATTTTCACTATGGTAACAGAAATTTCTCTTGCATGGCCGCGATTCATTTCGGCGGCGATTTCTGGTGCTGTCAGTCCCCTATTTCGTTTTCTCAGCAATTTTATATGCTCATTGCCGGGGTGAGTTGTTTTTCTCTTACGACCTGAACGTGCCCAATAGCTTAAACTGCCCGTGCGTTGACGGCTTACTACTACTTAAATATATTATGACGAATATGCTCCTTCCCACTGATATATAAGCGGTTCAGTAATTTCAAAAGTGGTCATATGAGTGAGTATAGATGGTGGTAAACGTCGAGGACCTCCATTTATAATAATTTTTTCCAGAAGCCATTGATAAAATTCACACCATTGTAAAAAGCGATTGCTGAATAGAATTACACGCACTCGTGCAACATCGAAATCCAAGAGAATTTTTTCGTTGATATATCACCGTTGATGATGGAATCTGGACACATCAACATGCTCCAGAGATAAAATACAGTCAAAACAATGGATTTCTTCTGATGAAAATGGTCCAAAGAAAGTAGAAACTGTTTTTTTCGTTCCATAAGATTATAGCCAAGATTATTTAGATTCCAAAGGAGTACTCTTACTAACTATTTGCGGAGGGCAATATTATACTGATGTACTGACACGTCTAGATGCCAAACTAAGTAATAAACGACCGTACTGTTTTAGGGAAAAAAAAATATTCCATCCTATTCATCCAATGTTGTAGCTGGTATACCTGTCGAATTAGGATACGGAATTGCTATCTCATCCATCATATCGATCAGTTGATTGTTTCTTGTTTCCAAACTTATAGAAACAGCCTGATGGCAATGAATTCCGGACAAATGCGGAAGTGACGAATCTGCGGGAGATTACATTTTATGTTTCATGGAAAAATCTCTCCGGGTCATCATATTGCCCACCTACAAGGGTATGGATATATCCTTGATGTGATTTATGTGTGTAACGAAACCATAAAAAAAACAACGTTTAAACTTTGAAATGAAATTCAGAGATAGGATTTGGATTGTGTATATTGAAAACACACCTCATTTTTGCTATTGAATAACATTGAAAATGTTGAGTTTTTTAGCACCTAAAGTCTCTTATATAACACTATTAAGAAAATGAATTAATTGATAGGTTTGCTTCCATCTTGAAGTGTTACTATTAAGCAACTTTGAAGAAAGCTCTGTCAGTTTCATTTTCGTTTATGTTAATACTCGTTATGAAATACAGTAAACGTTTTGTAGAATATTAATAAGAGTAAGTGAACGTTAACGGATGTATTACATCAGTAATTTCTCCAGCGTAATAATGTCTTTGTAAATACTGTTAATTATTACTTATATTGCTTTTTCTTTAAGATTTGAGTGCAAATATTATACAAGGCATGTAACAAGTTTCATTACAAATGATGTAAAAAGAATTATGTTAGTTGATAGATGACACGTAAAAACATTCCAATTAATAATAATGGAAAGGTATGCTATTGAACAACGTGTATTTATTATTAAAAATTATTTTCAATTTACTGATAGAATACGGACTCTGCAACAGAATTCCTTACAGGAATTGGAAAAAAATGTTCATCACATGTCACCATTCAAAAAATTATAATAATATTTGAGGAATCTGGTACGGTAAAATTTGAGAAAAATAAAACAAAACAAACTATTGTAGCAAGCGTTAAGAAGAAATTATTCCAGTTGTAAACGCTAAAACATCAGTTCGTCATCGCTCTTAGCAATTAAACATTCCCAAAGCCATCTTGTTAAAAATTTTGCGCAGTGATCTTCATTCAAGAGCCTACAAGGTTCAAATAATTCCGGAAATAAAACCAGCCGATTTTCGATTACTTCTTCAATTCATCATTCCATAAGGCAATAAATGGATAATGATAATTTTTCAACGGAATCGTTTTAGTAAAATTTTCAACTGAATTGAGTTGTAAACAATTGAAATTTCGGAATGTGGGACAAAAAAAACTCACGACAAATACTAGAAGAACTACTGCGTTCACAAGAAATATCTGTCTAATGTAAGTCGAAGGACCATATTGGAAATTGCAGTTAAGATTGAACTGGGAAAAGTTTTCCCAAGCGTACCAATTCCAGAAACGCTGGAGTATTTGGTTGAATTTTTGAAATTAAATAACGTAGATGATGTGAAAATTGCGGAATATAAAAGGTTAACTAAATTATGCATGTCACAAAATTGTTTTCAAATAGGCGGAAAATGGTTCGAACAGGTGGAAGGCACGGCGATGGGTAATCCTTTATCTCCTTTTATTGCGAACCTTTTCATGAGCAAATTTGAAACAAACCTGAAAAAAGAAACCAAATATTTCCCGAGAATTTGGCTTAGGTACGTAGATGATATTTTCGCTGTGTTTGATACCAACAAAGGAAACATACAAGATTTTCTAGTAGAACTGAACTCAAAATTTACCACGATCAAGTTTACTATTGAAGAAGAAGTGAACAATCGCCTTCTGTTTCTAGATACTCTAGTCATACGCAATAACAATAAATTAGAAATAGACATCTACAGAAAAGAAACTAATTCCGACAGATTCATCACGTTTGATTCGCACCATTGCGAACAACAAAAAATGTCCGCGATTAGTTTTCTGGTCAATAGACTCGTCAGATTTCCGCTAAACAAGAGCAGGTATGACAAAGAATTAAAGTATATCAAAGATGTAGCGAGGTACAATGGTTTCTCTTCTATGGATGTCGACCGTATTTTAAGGAAGGTCCAATACAAACAACACATCAGAAATTCCACGACTTTGACATCAACAAGCACCGGTAATATGAAATTTATAACTCTTCCTTTTCACCCAACAGTAAAAGGGTTAAGTAAAATTTTCCGACAACTAAACATGAACGTGTCTTTTGTGTCAAAAAACAACTTAAAGAATCTCTTAGGAAATCCCAAAGATAAACCGGAGATGATAAAAAGGTCTAGAATATACCAAATCGCATGCAATGATTGTGAGAAAGTTTATATTGAACAAACAAAAAGGAGTATCGAAACGAGGTTCAAAGAACATATTAGACACTATCGTTTCGACAAACCTGAACTATCAAGCGTAGCAGAGCATATGGTAAAATCCGGACATAAGATTGATTTAAAAAATCTGACACTACTTAAAAACGTGAACTCGTATAGAGAATTAGACGAAACGGTATATATGAAAAAGAACGGAAACTTATTGAACAGAGAACCACCCCCAATTGCACACTCGAGTTTGATGGATTTATTACCCTAGGCCCTGTTAAAGATACGGTTCGCTTTCGGCCCATCCTTCCCCGTAAAAGGCATGAGGCCAGCTAGTAGATTGTAAATAGTCATATGGTTTAGAAATTTTAGAGCCTGCGTAGAAAATAATTTGCATGTGTGATACAGTTTTTACTTTCAGTCGGTAACACGGTTGACAATGGGAGCCCACGTGCTCTCGAAACGCTGCGTTCCGCATAATTAATTAATTTGTGTGAGTGGAGTTTACTGCTATACCTGTGAATTGGGAAAAGTTAATAAAACTTCCTTTTAAAGTGTTCTAAACTTTCGAAATTAATTTTAATTCTTCTTCAGAGAGGGGCATGATTTATTAACATGCTCCGCCAAACATCATTAAGGAAATTAACAAATAAATGGAACTACTATATACATTTTAAAGAAAAACTATTAAGTTATATACAAAAGTTGAATATAAAAGTGTAAGTTTAAAATGGCTCTAAAGTTTCAAGCATGGGAGAGTTTAAAATAGAGTTTTATTAACTTCCTCAAGTTCAACATCAACAGCAATCTCCAATATCGTCCTTCGATCCTGACCGTGTACAATCTGTTGTCCTTATCGGTGACTGGTGTAGTTTCTGGGCTGATAGAGTAATAGGGCCGTGTCTCTTTGAAAATGAAAGTGACTATGCTCTTAGTGTTACTGGAGCAAAATATTTTGGAAATTTTGGTAAAAAAATGGAACAGCAGTTACAAGATAATATTCTTCATTACGAAACCGCAACTCCTGTCCTAGCGTTTCAAATAAAAATGTTGTTACGTTTTAAATAATTTGTGTGTTATATTATAAATTTTTACTACCGCTGATAAGATGGGATGACCTTCCAAAACCTGAATGAACGAAAACAACACATTTTTAAAGAGAAAAAGCAGATATAGAATAAATATTAGGAATTATAATAATATAGTGGAAATGAAGGAAATTATATTGTAAATAATACATATGTTACCGTATACACACAGTGGAACGATTGTCTCGGCAGAAAACCCACTTCTGTGCTGTATTACAATGTGGCACAGCTTCGGCATTCATTTTTCGAATTAATATAATATTTCTGCGTTAATTTTAATTCACTCAGAACAAAAGTACATATCTTTTTGTCCAGTTCGTTCCACAATTTCTTTTTAAGATTGAGGTCCGATGATTGTCGTGGTCAGACAGTATTTTTGATGACCTCTCCTTTTTCCCTCTGTTGCAAGAAGCCATAGCCATATCTCCATGATACTTGATTTTTTATAGCATATTTCCATTTTTCTATAGCTGGTCTTAAATTTATGAGCGATAGTGTAATTTATAAATAAATATTAAACGAACGTTGTTGGCCCACAAGGAGAGGTTCCCGGGTGTTAAACTCAGATCATAATGAAATTTGTTAGGTAAGTAGAGTATGCTAAAACTTGAAAATTTTTTTTGTTTGTGCTGAAATTCACACTGAGGGAATTGAATACCCCTTGGAAAATTTACAGATTTTCAGTTTTCTTGATTTAATTCTTGAATGGAAATAGGTAAAACCAAAATTTAAATGCTGTACCTTATCGAAAGGTCTCTCAGGACATATAAATGTTGTATATACAGGATGTTACATTTAAGCGCCATTCTCTTAAGATAGAGCTGATCATAGTCATATGAGAAAGAAATTAACGAAAGTTGTTAATCTTTAACATCCTTTATTGATTTTAAGGCATTTTCAATTATACAGGATGTTCCGAAGGCGTAGAACAAATGATACCTTATGCTATTTACACCAAAACCATCTATATATTGCATACACATGTCTTCTATTAAAACAAACACTCACTAACTAGTAAAATTGCATCAGTTACACGTGATAACAAATCCTTAGTATTAATAATAATGAATAAAGGATTTATTTTAATGCGTATTTGAATTGTCAAAAAAATATTTAAAGCATAAAACGTTTTCGCACCAACAACGAATGAATGCAAAAGCATCACATTGAAAGCAACGAGTAGGAAACGGAAGCTCCTTGGTTTGAAAAGGCAAAATTCAAGGGATGTTCGAATGCCCCAGGTCGATTCTCTATATAACCAGACTTGTACCAGACATATATAAAATATAAATTGACGTATTTAGAGGACGACAATGAATTATTTTTTGACATTATTTCGCAAACAGAGATAAACATCATTATTTGAGATAAGAACCAAGTCAGAAAATTGTCGATTAAATTCCTTCCATATTGGAAATCCATAGAATCCATCCAGTTGTTGAATTATACCTATTGTTTTCTTTGGTATTCTTAATATTTGAACATCTTTGTGGGATGCGACCTCTTCCTTGAAAGGCTCTGAACAGTAACCTTACTTTTTTGGTAAGTATTAAGAAACCAATTGTTAAATGAATCAGTGGTTAATTTACCTGAAGACAAGGCTTCAATACCAACGTGTGCAGGTCGAAATAGGATTTGTTATACCAGACGGCAATGTATCAATGTTGTGGGGTTTCACTTATATGTAACAACAGCCGCATCTGATACCATATCACTTGACGATTGCAATTATATACTTCAATAAAATTTCATTAATTAATTTAATTTAATTAACGCGAAGCAAATTGAACTATCTATACTGTATGAAAGGGAATTATAAAGAGTAACTGTGTCCCTTTTCTGATGCATGTACACTACCGCTCAAAAGTGTTTAGGCACCCCTGTTTTCATGGATTATTCATGTAGTATTATGTTTACCAAAAAAACAATATAATAAAATGAAATACGTATTTAAAATGTAGTTCAGTAAGATAAACAACCATTATATCGCATAAGGCTTACTATCATTTACCTGCACTTGGTCGGATTACCATAAACTGTTTATTGCGGTGCAATTACAATAACAATCCCTCTGAATTTACTGGGTAAATTTAGTCATCTGTTAGATTGTAGGTAATAATGTTTAAATTACCTTCCTAGAAGATTATAGCGAAATCTGTAACCTATGGTCAGTTGCAGTGTGGTATTTACTCTATTCACGTCGTGAGCGAAATATCGTGTAACAATTTTTTAAAATGCCTCCCCGAAGAGAAATTAGTACGGAAACACGTGCGCTTATAGTAGCTTACCATAAAAGTGGCATAAGTAACCGACAAATTGCCAAAAAAATGAAAATACACCACGCTACGGTTGACTATAACGTAAAAAGATATCGGAAAACTGGCAGTTTTCTTAATAAAAGACGGAGTTGAAGACCAAAAGCGACAACATCTGCAGATGATCGCAGAATAGTGGTTACCAGCAAGTTAAATAGACGCAAAACAGCCCCGGAAATCTCCGCAGAATTAAATGTTGGTCGCTAAAAACTAGTCAGTGTTTCTACAGTCAAACGTCGCCTACATAAAGCCGGGCTCCATGGACGTATTGCGATGAAAAAGCCATTACCACGCAAACAAAACAAGCAAAAGCGACTTAAATGGGCTCATGAATACCAACACTGGACCATAAAATAGTGGAACAACGACCTATGGACGGATGAATTCAAATTTGAGCTGTTCGGGAACCGAAGACGCATATTCGTAAGAAGATCTGTGGATGAAGGTGCCAGAGAAGAGTGTATTGCTGCTACCGTGAAGCATGGTGGAGGTTCTTTCATCATTTGGGGCTGTTTTGCTGGTACTAGTGTAGGGGACATTGTGAAAATTGACGGTATATTAAAAAAGAAGGCTACCGCGAAATTTTGGAGAACCACGCAATACCTTCCGATTCGACCTTTGGGTCAAAATTTTATCTTCCAGCAAGATAATGACCCAAAACATTCCTCTAAATTATGTAAAGACTATTTACGCCATTTAGAAGAGGAAGGAACTCTCAAAATTATGGAATGGCCTCCCCAGAGTGCCGACTTTAATCCAATCGAGTTACTATGGGAAGAACTAGATCGGGAAGTACGGAAATCGGCTCCGACATCAGCTACTGACGTGTGGAACAAATTGCAATCGAGTTGGACCTCAATAACACAAGAAACTCTGGCAAAACTTATTGCGAGAATGCCTCGATTGTGTGCTGCAATTTTTAAATCAAGAGGAGGTCACATAGATGAAAGCAAAATTTAAATTAAACGTTTTAATTTTCACATTTATTTAATATATTTTTATTCATGTACGTGTATCTCTACATAAAAAATAAATATTATTAACATTTTTGCTGAGTTTTTATACATTTTTGCTGTCTGTGGGAGTGCCTAAACACTTTTGAGCGGTAGTGTATATATGATATGTATACGTGCGTAGCATAAGATATAAGTTCTTATGTTAATATCACCTGTATAATTGAAAATACTTTAAAATCAACAAAGGGTGTAAAGGATGAATAACTTGCGTTAATTGTTTTTCCACATTGCTATAAGCAGCTCTAGCATAAGAGAATGGTGCTTAAATGCAACATCCTGTATATACTACATTCACGTGTCCCGAAAGACCTTTCGATAAGGCATAATGTTTAAATTTGTTATATCTATTTTCGTTCAAGAATTGAATAAAGAAAACTGAAAATCTGCGAATTTTCGAAGGGGTGTATCAACCTCCCAAAGTGAATTTCAGCACAAACAAAAAAAATTGTATTTTCAAGTCTCAATATACTCAACTTAGCTATCAAATTTCATTAAGATCTGAATTTGACACTCAGAAACCTTTACTTGTCAGTGTAAGTTGTATCTATTCTGCACATCTTCAGGCCCAGATATCCAAGAAAAGGACTGCAGAACAAAATGGATGTCCATAGTACTCGTAAAGAGCATTGCAGCAATAAAAACAGTAAAATTAAGTTAAAGCAACACATTATAATTAAGAAAACCGATGAAATAATGTCAAATAGACAGTTTATTTGTCTGCTGTTTCTCTGTTTGTGGTCCATGAGAAGAAACTAAGCGCTTCAGAAATATTTCGGATCATAGTTTAAAGAGCATAGGAACACACATCTCATTGAGTCTTCAGGGGAGATTTTAAAACAACCTGCTGGTTGTGAAACATTTTCTCATGTTAAATATCTTCTCGGTCATTACCTTCGCGTAGTTTACCTCAGAGACAACGTAGATTGCAGAAGTAATTTCAATTAAAACAATTACTAAATTTCACTTCCTAACAATAAAGGAAATTATCTAACAGAATTATGTGATAGTCTAGTTGAAATATAGAGCGCCGCTTTGCTAAGCAAATTATATGCACTGAAACTTAAATTGTACGATTTTGATCTTCTAAACGTAAAGCAAAATATATTGCTTTAAAGAAAGAAGATCTTTTAGAAATAGCTGGTCCTTAATCAAAGTAAAATTCATTAAAATAGTGCTTATAAATCAAATTAACCATGTTGTGGTAATCGTTATTAAATTTTACAATAACAAAAGGTTTTTCATATATTTTTCGCAGTAAAATTGAAGAAAATTCCTCAACTTACCAATTAGGTACCAATAACCAGACTGTTTAAGATCTTCCTATGTTAAAATCTCAAGCGAAGGTATTTCTAATCTCACAAATTATGATATCGCGTGTATACGTTTCAACAGCACTCACATACTACATTCACCACACCACGTTCTTCGGTCGCTACTAAAATGCGTATCGCTGGCAGCTCGCAGAGAAAGTGTTTTCAAAATTCCCTCCATAATAATTGGACGTCAATTAAGGCCCCCTAAAGTTTTAAGCCACACTTGTTTAAAATAGCACCTGGACGCGATTTTTAATCTCTCTAAAGGATGTCAATGTTTCTTCTTTTACATCTTCTACGACTATATCTTTCCCAAATCGACCGTAGTATTCTGCAATTTCTAATTGTATAGTGCGCTAACTACTTGCGTAACATTGATTGGAAATTTCGTAATACTTCGGCGGATGAAAGAGATGCCCAAATATACGTCAATGCGGTATTCTTTTTCTGAATACCTCTAATTGCATCCTCGAAATTTTGAATTGGTAAATGACGCAAGTACTCGCGCAAAAGTTGGCCATAACAATTATGTAGTTGTAAATTTGATAGATAATGTTGCAGGTAAGGTTCCAAATTAGGAATGGTTGTATCGCATACCAGTTACCTTCCGATTGCTGCATAAGAGATTAGGTGATTATCTTAATTCCAATTGACACTATAATCGTGCCTAAATAGATGAGAAGGTGTCGTAGATCTTTAATTTATATTTCTTTCATTAATTTCACTTTTTCGTTTCGTCATTTCGTCTAAGATTTGAGCCAAGCGTCGATTCAAGATTATGTATATTTCGAAATTATAACCCTATTAGGAAGATAAAGTTCAAATTTCTCTATATCTATTCTGGTTTGGATGGAGCGAATTTCAAATTCATCTTCAAAACTTATTTTCGATAAATTTTCTTTAAGTTAATGCAAAATCTGAATGATGTTCATAATGAAATATACATAACACATTACTTCATTGGCTGGTGGTAGCACATATAGTGCAAGTACACTGCAATAATTTAGTTATATATATCTTAGGAGTACGAGGGTTATCTTTTAAGTTTTGCATATAGAGCTACAACAAAACAATAAGTACCTTTTAATGACTTTTTTGTTTTTGGTAGTATTCTCCACGAAGATTAATGTACTTTTTATGCGCTCAAACCAACTCTGGAAACAGTTATTCCATTCGTTTCTTGGTACAGCCGAAACTGCTCCTTCTGACGACTAGCACCTTTGACCATGCGAGCCCTTCTTGATTTTCGGAAAGGTGAAGAAATTGTTGCGAATACGAGGAATGGTCTAACAATTCGACATCTTATTGCGTTAAAAATTCTATGCTCTTACGTGCTGTGTGTGAACTTACACTTCCTTAATGATGTCTTGCGCCAAACAAATGATTATATGATAATTGAGAATAACAGTTTTTTGATCTTCATGATTGACTTTCATAGGTTTTTCTTCATCTTGGAGCACTCAAACAGACGACTGTTCTTCAGTAAACACATGCGGTATCTAACGGGAAACTAATTTTTTACATACAATTCTTAATGCAAAATGTTTTGAATTGAGGTCTTTGAAATCCCCGATGATGCCTCAATCTCGCGATATGTCACCTGTCGTTCTTCGTTGACGATCTTGAGCGGCTGCCGTTTTTGGTGCACCTGTTCTTGAATCGTCGCTAAGACTATCCATCCACTTTGGAATTCCCCATAACAACGAGACGTTGTTGACTGATACTTCATTGCCATTTTGGTGCACCTGCTCCTGAATCGTCGCTAAGACTATCCATCCACCTTGGAATTTCCCATAACAACGAGACGTTGTTGACTGATACTTCATTGCCAAAAACAGAAACTAACTTGGCGAGGCATTCTTGTTGAGGTAATTGTCTTCTACTGACATGTGATTAGCGACGCTCTCTGTATCCCAGAATGCAAAACTTAAAATACATCCCTCATATTATTGTATTTCGTACTACGGAGCACAAAAAGTTTATAAAACGGATTTTTGAATGTCTCGTTTCACATGGAACTTTTTCGACCTGAATCATATTGAGAAGTCATTTGTTTGGCTCCTCGAATATATCTGAACTACAAAGTGAAATTAAATCAGAACGAATAATATCTTTGTTCTCCCGTCTTTCGTTTTCATTATACTTACTACTATTATACTTATTTCACCTGTGTGAATGTTGCTATTATACCTATTTCATCTATGTGAATGTTGCTATTATACCTATTTCATCTATATGAATGTTGCTATTATACCTACTTCACCTGTGTGAATATTGCCTACTATCAAAAAATGTTTAGTGTCTGGCCAACGCGTGCAAATATGCATTATCTGCATGCCATCATTTGAATGTCTTCTTTCTGCAGGATACCTCCAACTCTGGAAACGTTTATTCTCATGCCATACATGTTCCAACGGTAGAATATAGTAGTGTATCCAGAAGATGCATTGTGGTAAAAATTGATGAAACTATAATACTACAGCCTTGGACATTTGTCTGGGGCACATTTTATGACGTTGAAATACGGAATTCGGATTTATAATCCCCTATTTACATAAATATTGGTCCATTGTTTATTTCAAGAATTTAATCAGTATTGGTACGGTGGCGATTGATGGGTTTCCCCGAGCGTTATTTTTATTATTTGAGTGTGCTGTGTGTTGTGTTCTACTTGCGTACAGTGGATTGTATGAAGATGCCTAAAAGACGGGAATTGACTGTTGCAGAACGTAGTCAAATAGTGTTGCCGGAAAGCGCGTCGCAAGCCATACCCGAGCCAGCAACAAATAAAAAATCCTTTGCTGTGGGCAAGAAAATATAAAGATTGGGCTGTCGAGGATTGGTCGAAGGTCATATGGTCTGACGAATCAAACATAGGAGTAACACATGGGCTGAAAAGTCCCGGGCCTAACACATAGATAACGCTAGTTTTATTGCAGTCACCTTTCTCTCAGTTAGTACTAACCTTCAAAAGACAGCTGTTAAAACTTCATGATATTCTATTCATTAGTTTGTGAGTTATTGTGGTAAGAGTCACGCTACTTTTGTTACTTTCAAAACAATGGATCAAAAACAATTTCGTGTTTTAATTTTACACTGCTTCTTGATGGGAAAAAATACCGTTCAAGCGAAGCAATGACTTGAAAAGTGTTATGGGGACTCCGCTCCATCAGAAACAACAATCAAAACGTTGGTTTGCTGACTTCAAACGTGGTCGTAGATACACCGATTATGCAGAACGCAGTGGGTGTCCAAATGAGGCGGTAACACCAGAAAACATCAAAAAAATCCACAAAATCGTTTTGAATGATCGAAAAGTGAAGTTGCGTGAGTTAGCTGACATCGTAAAGGTATCAAAAGAACGTATTGGCTTTATATTGCATGAGCATTTGACTATGAGAAAGCTCTGTTCAAAGTGGGTGCCGCGTTTGCTCACTGTTGACCAAAAACAAGAACGTGTTGATGATTCTGAGCAGTGTTTGGCCATGTTTAAACGTAACAAACCGGAATTTTTGCGTCGATATGTGACAATGGATGAAACATGGATCCATCACTTCACTCCGGAATCAAAACGATCGTCATCTGAGTGGACAGCAACTGGTGAACCTCGTCCAAAGCGCCCGAAAGCACAACAATCGGCTGGAAAGGTTATGGCCTCGGTATTTTGGAATGTGCGTGGTGTAATATTCATCGACTATCTTGAGAAAGGAAATACCATCGACAGTGAATATTATATAGCGTTATTGGAGCGTTTGAAGGCCGAAATTGCAAAGAAACGACCGCATATGGCAAAGAAAAAATTTTTGTTTCATCAAGACAACGCACCGTGTCACAAGTTAATCAAAACAATGGCAAAACTACATGAATTGAACTTCGAATTGCTCCCACATCCACCGTATTCGCCAGATTTGGCTCCCAGCGACTACTGGCTGTTCGTAGACCTCAAAAAAATGCTCGCCGGTAAAAAATTTCGCACGAATGAAGAGGTTATCGCTGAAACTGAGGCCTATTTTGAGGCAAAAGATAAATCGTTCTACAAAAGTGGTATTGAAATGTTAGAGCGGCGCTGGAATGATTGCGTTGCTCTTGATGGAGATTACGTTGATGAATGAAGCTAATTTTGAACCAAAAAAAACGTGTTTTCTTTATTAGGCCCGGGACATTTCAGCCCATGTGTTAAATCGTACAATACTGATGGATAATAACAGCCCATCAAAGAATACTATTCAGGAACATAAGACACATTATTTTTTTTTCTTTTTGGGAAACATATAGGCATTAAAAAGTCTAGCTTTTTTCCACAATGAATAAAGAAATAATATGTGGTTGCTGTTTTATAGAGCAACGCACTTATAGAAACTCAATCAATAATTTGAGTAACATATGTACATTGAGTGCAAGCAATAATATCTAGACTGGCTTAATTTTGTACAACCAAGCAAAAATTCCGACACACATAGACACTTGTCTGCGGATTTATGATCATGCTGGCAATATCTCAACTAATTCTAAATTCTAAGTTCTAAAATGCGAAATGCAATTGCCAACTTTTCTTGGTGACTAGTCTTTGTAGAGAAACTACAGAATTGTATGGAACTATCGAAGTGGTTAAGTTATAAGGTGTGTTTAAACGCTGAAAATTTTCAATTTCATCTAGTAATACAAGAACCAAAAAGAACTGTCCAAAAATACATACTCTAAATTAACTTCAGCAATTAATTTCATAAGGATAATATTTCGATTGCTGTTCAGTATCGAAATTGAAAGCATCGAAGCTGTAAAAATATAAATACTTCTCACTTACCAACCTCATACACTATGTGTGAATCATCTTGCGCTTAAAGCAAATTTACCTTCTAACACATACCGTTGTTACACTGAAGATTTCTCCAACCGTACAATTCCTCTATAAAGGTATTACAAATATTATGTATACATAAATAATAAATTTAAATAGTATCTATGTTAAGTATTTGTTTATTTTGTTCCGGTGCTTACAGCAACAATAGTTTTGTCACTGACATTGAGTGGCTCGAATTATCCAACGATGTTTAGGCACGTCTTCTTACTTTGTTTGCTTATTCACTTTCTCTAATGAGCGACACGTTGAGTTTCTATTTTTCTTTCCTTTGCTACGATTACAACGCGGAATATTTCGCTTTCTTCTGCGGATTGGTTATATGTTTCAAAGATCATTACGCTAAACTTAAATATTATTAATATGTTGACATTTTTGGAGAAGGGACTCCTCAAATTAGGCTTAAACCTTTGACTAGAATATGCTGTTGGGATTTGAAAATTCACCGCAATAATGCTGTGGATTATATTGAAAGCTATTCTTGAAAGGAGAGTGTTAAGTAACCCATTGCTAAGCTCTAAGCAGTGCCTGCGAAATTGACAAAAATGCATTAGTTTGTTATTCTAACTGCTGTTTAAATGTTACATTGCTGTCGTATGCAATTTTAGTAAGCCAACGGCTGGTTTTAGATATCAAAGTCCATACTCAATTAGGGAAAATTTCCGAAAATTATTCCATTCCTTTAGACACCAACGTCAAAATTTCAGACATCTACTGTCAACAGCTGTTGTTTAAGAGTGTGTTTTGTGCAGCAAGTCAGACGATTTCGCAAAGATAGATAAAATTAAATTTCGTACAGCGATAAAACACTTCTGGATGGCTGAGAAAACTACTACGGAAATTCGAAATATTTTGCTAGAGGTTCATGGCGGACGCACTCCATCATTTTCGACCCTCAGCTTCTGGGTGAGCGAGTTCAAACCTGGCCGCACAAGCACAAGTGACGAACCTCGCAATGGATGCCCAAAAATCGCTACCAACGATGAAATGGTCGGCAGGATTCATGATGCCGTGTTAACCGATCGCCGATTGAAGCTGAAAGAGATAGCAGAGACAACAGGCATCTCAGAAGAACGCGTTCGCCACATCCTACACGATATTTTGAGTATGAAAAAGCTTTCGACGCGATGGGTACTGCAATCGCTCACACCGGAGCAAAAACGAAATCGGATGACCGTTTCGGAGGAATGTCTGGCCAGGATCCAACATACCCGAGAACAAGGAACAGTCGAAGCAGTGGACTTTTCCGGGCAAATCGGCTTCGAAAAGAGTAGAGACCCTTTCGTCGGCCGGAGAGGTGCGATCATATTTTGGGATTCTCAAGGTTCAATCCTCATCGACTATCTGCAGAAAGGAAAGACGATCACGGAGCAATACTATAGCGATTTATTGACCCGATTCTATGCAGTATTGCAGGAGAAAGGGCCTCGTTTACAGCGGGGAAAAGTGCTTTTCCACCGCGACAATGCACCTGCTCATTCATGCCACATCGTCGTGTCCAAATTGAATGAGTTACGCTACGACTTAGTGTCTCATCCTCAATATTCACTGGACCTAGCCCCCAGCGACTTCTTCCTATTCCCAAACCTGAAGAAATCACTGGGAGGAAGGAGATTTGCCTCTACGGATGGCTATTGTGCAGACCTCGAAACATCCTGCTTTTCCGAAAAATAAAAATAAAAACCCCCACCAATACCGTGTTTTTGTTGTCGATTCCAGAAACATTTCAGTTAGCCCTCGTACTTGAACATGTCTCATCCACAGGATGGTTCATTTTCGATATCTAATACTAGTTGACTCATTGCATATACACAGAACATTAGAAAGGAATTATTATAATCTGTCTCTCACTTACAGTTTAATAATACAAATAATTCGATACCATGGATAAAAAATAGTTTCTTAAGGCCGGCAGTGTATATCCATATTTTTGATCACATTCATATAATGCATTATTCATAGTTGTCCAGTTTTACTGCATAATGGTAAGTAAATACGCGTGTGGGACCTAATATGTGTTGTGCAAAATCTTATCACTTCTTTCTTCGTTTAGCAATGCTATACAAGAGAGGTAGCTGTTATTTTCGTTTAGTAGATATAACAGGAGATACTTTAAACGCCATATCTGTCATATGTTTTTCAATTTTGACAATAACTCTGGGGCCTGTACCATACAATTAAATTCTACTGGATTACTTAAAAGAGAAAACCGTACAAGTATTACAGCTCAATTTCAGTGAGTGCTCCAGCATATGAAATTTTTCAAACAGACAATTGCAATTACGCTTTGTTGATGATGGTTTATTCTCGTTTTAGAACCGAGTAAAACAAGATCAGAAACATTATTTTTTTTTCAACTTATACACCTCAATCCAGTTCTTGTACGAGGGAAAGTCCAGAAGTTCGTGGAATGGAGGGGATAGAGACGCTCGCTAGGTGTCATTTTGATTGGGGACTCATCATTAGTGTATAAGTTAAGTTGCAGCCCTATAGCGTCAGTCGTTTACGAATAGTTACCTGCTAAACAAGTCAATGCGGAAGAAAACTGAAGCTATGGAGGAAATTGAACACCGTGTTGTGATAAAGTTCCTTACAAAGCAAGGAAAGAACGCTCAAACCATATTGAATGAAATAGAAACCGTTTATGGGGAACAGTGCCCTAGTAAAGCAATGATTTATAAGTGGCATGGTCTTCTTAAACATGATCGGAAGCCAATTGAAGACGACCCCCGCTCAGGACGACCAGTTGAGGCCACCACATCAGACATCGTCGAAAAAGTGCAAAAATTTTTACTGCAAGATGCCCGTTTGAAAAAAAGACAAATATCTGCATTAGTTGGAGTATCAGACACCACCATTTTGTGTATCCTACATGACCACCTGGGTATGATAAAAGTCAGTGCAAGATGGGTACCGAGAATGCTCACGCCGCTGCAGAAACAGCAGCACGTCTGTGTGTCCAAACAATTTTTGGAGCTGTGTGGAGACAAACCTGCACAGATTTTGGAGCGGATTGTTACCGGAGATGAAGCATGAGTTCATCACTTTGAGCCTGAGTCCACACAGGGGTCCATGCAATGGCATAAAAAGGGTACATCACCTCCAAAGAAAGTGTCAGAATCGGCTGGAAAGTTGATGGCTACTGTTATTTGGGATTGTGAAGGGATATTATTGATTGATTACAAGGAAAAAGGTAGGGGCATAGCCGGAGAATATTACGCAGCGATATTAGAAAAATTAAAGGAGGCCATCAAGGAAAAGCGTCGAGGAAAATTGACCAAGGGTGTGTTGCTCTTGCAAGACAATGCGCCGGTTCACAAGAGCAAAGTTGCAATGGCTGCTCTGCACAAGCATGGCTTTCAATCAATAGTCCATCCACCCTACAGTCCACACCTGGCACCTAGTGATTTTTATTTTTTCCCCAATTTAAAAAAAGACTTACGTGGAAGAAAGTTTTCCGACGACAATGAGGTAAAGGAGGCAACTTTGTCCCATTTTGAGGCGAAAGTTAAAAAATATTTTTATGATGGTTTAGAAAAATTAATTCATAGATCTAATAAATGGATTGTGCTTAAGGGTGATTATATTGAAAAGGAAAAATAGATTTGTTTTATTTTATTTAAAACCCTTTCATTCCACGAACTTCTGGACCTACCCTTGTATTTAACCTAATAAAACATATTAGAAATCAATTTTTTTCTATAAAAGGCATCGTTATAACTCAATAATTCCTCAAGAATTAACGTTAAGAACTTCCATTTCGATGAATCACGAATTTTACTACATTGTTTGCATTCTCTCAGTTGTAACCATAAGTATAAGTTTGGTGCTACTCACTTAATATATCGAAATGCTTTCACTTAGATATCTCATAACGATTACCAAACTAAAATTTCCCAAAGAGATATCCGTTATACCGCGAATTATTATGCAGTCGCTGTCACGTACACCTTGGCATGTACTGCTTGATATGTATTGGAATTTAGTGTTTCAAATTATTGTCAATTGTATCGTATATCATTTTTATGTATCACTTGATAACAAATTTATTTTGCTTTGTATCTCATTTTTCTGTTCAGATGACCTTTCTGTGCGGCAGTATCAATTATTTTTTATAAATCAAGTTCAAACTTCCACTTATTTTCTTAGAATTAAGTTGTATGGTACGAACTGGTTCTTGTTTTATTCAAAATTATATATTTCATTGCAAAATTACATCATACTAACCATTATACCACCTATAGCGCACGATCACTTTGCCATAATCTGTGTCAAGTAAACTGTGCAATATTATGTTAATGTCGTTCAGTAAAGATTTACTAATAAAAACGATCTTACTACGTATTTCCACTTGAATTACACTTGCTCGCATATACATTCGAAGTCACTAATTCGCTGGTATATATGTAAATTACATCAAAGAACAAATTAAACATAGCAGGCAATTAAAAAAAAAGGTATCTAAAGATTTTCAGTTCAAGGTAAACGTTTCTGTAACAACGTTTTAATAATGTCCATGGCGGAATTTTTATAATCGCACCGAATTTCAAGTGTTTATAATGCAAATACCTATCTCCTCATAAGTTTGATATTTATTTTAATTTCTCTAAAGTGTTTGTTCCTCAAACAAAGCTAAGTGGATATTTGTTCCTACACAAAAACTTTTATGTCTACGTACGGTTTGTATCCTTAAAAATTATTGCAATGTTAGTTCTGTTAACGATTATATAAAGTTGGTCTCGCTTTGTTCAGATGATCGTACGAAAAGTAGGTAACCTACTTCGGAAACGAAAAGAAGTACAGTCATCTTTTATCAAACTACATAGATGAGTAGTTCTTTTACACGTACATAAGAGATATTGTAAAATTCAGGTGTTGCATAATCGCTAATTTACACAAAATGGCAACCGATTCTCTATAAGTAATGACAAATTTAACCGTTGTTAGCTAACGGTAAGAATTTGGAATAAGGAAGCTGGTTTTTTGCAATTATTGTCAGAAAGTTTCGGCAAACAACAGAAAAAACTGTACATAGTAAAGAGCAGGTATGTTACTTAACGATCGTAAAGAATTAGATAATCACCTACAATTTTACACATATATACGAGGTATGTCTCAGAATTAATGAGAATGATTAGTTTTGAAGTATTTAATTTTAATGTATCTACAATTTGTCACTTTCAAAGTATGCTCCTTTGGAATGCACATAGCATCTCCAACGAGTTTTTCATTTCTGGGTAACAATTCTGGATCTTGCTCCGTTAGGCTCTTTAGAACATATATCGTGACTCCTTGGATATTGTTTACGAGAGCGAGCTGAAATGTATTCAGAATTGGCAAGAGATGGCGCACGAAGGCTGAAGTGGATTCTTTGGTCGGCAAGGGCAACCTCTTTTATGACAACTGTCAAAATTTCAGACGTCTACTGTTATTTGAGTGTGTGCTTTTTGTAGCAAATCAGGCGGTTTCGCAAAAATGGATAAGACCGAATTTCGTGCGGTGGATTACTAGGAAAACGGCTACGGAAATTCAAAATATTTTGCTAGAGGTTCATGGTAGATGTACTCCATCATTTTCGACCATCAGCTTCTAGGTGAGCAAGTTCAAACGTGGCCGCGCAAGCACAGGTGACGAACCATGCAGTGGACGCCAAAAAACCGCTACTAACGATGAAACGGTCGACAAGATTCATGATTGAAGCTGAAAGAGATAGCAGAAACAACAGGTATCTCAGAGAAATGCGAAATTTTGGGTATGAAAAAGCTTTCGGCGCGATGGGTACCGCACCGTTTCGGAGGAGTATTTGACCAGGATCCAACGCAATCCAAGAGATTTCTTCATGCGTTTCGTAACCGTACATGAGACTTGGATCCACCACTACGTACCAGAGACCAAGGAACAGTCGAAGCTGTGGATCTTTCCGAGCGAATCGGTTCCGAAGAAAGAATGAGTTGCGCTACGAATTAGTATCTCATCCTCCATATTCACCGGATCTAGCCCCAAGCAGCTCTTTCCTATTTCCAAACTTGAAGAGATCACTGGGAGGAAAGAGATTTGCCTCAAATGAAGAGGTCATCGCCGCTACAGATGGCTATTTTGCATACCTCTAAACATCCTTCTTTTCGGGCGACTTGAAGAGGCTGGAGCACTGTTTGAGAAGTGTATTGATCTTCGAGGGGACTACATCGAAAAATTAAAATGAAAAACCACACCAGTACCGTGTTTTTATTGTCGATTCCGGAAACATTTCGTCGCCTCGGCTGGTGAAAAATGTATATTAAAAAAGGATGGTGTAGGGTAAAGGTGGATTTTTTGTTGTGCTAGGTAGAAAACGGGATTTATTGTCGTTTCGCCAACTACTGCAGGGACAAAAAGCCTATTGATACGGCGGAACCCAACAACCGTTACGACTATGACAAATGGCCGTGAAAATCTGAAATACTATATAGGATTTATTGTTGAAACTCTAGTAATTTTCTCGACGCTATGACCGATAGGGACTTTTTTTAAATGATTTACAGCAGAATAGTTGCCATTACCATCATTGTCAATATTTACAATGTGCTTTTGGTTACTTGTGGTTAGTAATGTTGACAAGAATATTAACATTTAGACCAAGAACGCACCTTCGACGTCTCGATGGCGGTAATTGTAAGAGGAGGATGAAATAAGATTTCTATAAATTAACAAAGTTGAAGGATACGCATGCTATTCTGCAGTGCGATTGTGTGTCAGTATATTGGCTCTGTATTACTGCGAGCTAGGGGGTATGTCGCTAAACACGCGTTATTTAACTGAAGCCAGAATGCAATCAAAACCACACCAATATCGTCTTTTTTTTGTTGATTCCGGAAACATTTCAAGTCTCCTTTGTATTGTTTCCTAATGGAAACTTTTCAATTTCCGCTTGGAAAAAGAAAATAATCACATGGAGCCATGTCCGTATGGCGGATGTGAGAGTACTGAGATGTTTTTCTCTCCATATCCATGCTTATCATCCTTTTTGATTCTCGTGGAATTGCCTACAAAGAATTCGTGTCGCCAAACAGTGAATGAAAGCTTTCATCGCTAGGTCCTTGAATGTTTTCGGAAAAGAATTTTGCGTTTGCATCCTGACATTGCCAACTCGTGGATTTTGCATCATGATAATGCCCCCAGGCACAGCTCATTATTGGTTACAGAATTTTTTGCAGAGGAAACCATTCCAGTGGTTCCACACCCGCCCTACAGTTCAAACATACCTCCATGTAATTATTCTCCAACACTTAAGCGGAAATTGAACAGTTCTTCCATTGCAGAACAATAAACAACCTAACGAAACAAGACTTCCAGAATTGTTACTAGGAATGGAAAACTTGCTGGAGACGCCGTGTGCATTCCATGCTATAAATCGCAGCAAGTTATAAGATGGTTTGAAGAAATATACTCACCATTATTAGACTGACGTCTCTAATCGCCCAATCTATCACCCATTGAAAATTTGAGGCGTATTTTAAAAGGAAATATCCGTAAGCACAAGGTATCATCACATACTGAGCTTAAAAACATAGTTCTACAGGAATGGTAATTAATTTCGTCAGATTTAAGTAAAACATTGATATGTTGCTGTCAAAAAGGTAAGCGCCGTGATAAAGGTCAAAGGCCGTTCAATTAAACATTAATTTTATGTCATTTAAAATATAAGTAAATATTTTTGTTTGACTTTATTGCACCCTTTTATCTTTATTCCATCATATCTTCTTGATAGAAAGCAATCTGTGACATATATGGGATTCGAGTCTTATCATTTTACGCCAACCTCTGGAGTTCCTCAGGGAAGTAACTTGGGTCCACTTTTGTTCCTCATATATATAAATGATTTGTGTTATCAACTGAGCTGTCCAAAGTTGTTATACGCAAAATACGTGATATATACGTGAACAAATGCAAAATTATCACCTACACGCGTAAGACGACTCCAATTACCTATACTTATCACTTATCTGGATCTCTTTTACCTAGAAAGAGCTCTATCAGAGACTTGGCTGTCGACTTCGGTTCAAGACTGACCTTTACAGAGCATATATATCCAGTATTTATACATCGGCATTGGGTATGTTAGGATTCATTTTACGTGTTACACGACCATTTCCTTCTATAACAGCCATTCTTCCTCTTTATTTCGCTTTTGTTCGTTCTCGACTGGAGTATGCGTCCTTGGTCTGGTCACCTATATACATCTATCACATGCATCTTTTGGAACAGATAGAAAGATTTAGTCACAATACCCTGTTAGAGATATTTCATATCGATTCCTTAGAACTACGTCGAAAACAAGCTGAGTGCAAATTCCTATTTACCGTACTTAATAATGGTCTTGATGTCCCTGAATTGTTAAGTCAGATCAATTTCGTTGTACTACGTTCAGGATCTAGGCTAAGAAATATATTTTATTGGTTCGCACCTAGAACATACAGCTTTTGCCATATGTATTCGCCACCCTTTTTGTGTTTTTTATTCCGACGAATATATAAGAAATAAAAGAAAATTGATCGATGAAAATGTTTCATTGTGAGTGTATACAGATATATACAGATATTGCTTAATATTTGGTAGCTCCTCCCTGGGTCTTTATCACCGCACGAATTCGCCGGGGCATACTGCTCACTAAGTTGTAGCACTGTTCGGGGGTGATTTTATTCCACTCTTCGAATGTTTTTGTTTTTAAGCATTGCTTTGTGGTAGATAAGTATTTAGCTACATTTCGCTTTAAAATCTGCTCTCATCTCTGCTACTTGTCTTCCTTTTTCGACCAGTTTTCGGTTTGTTTGTCAAAGATCCACTCTCTTTGTATCGTTTTATCGTCATTCTAACTGTCGATCGCGCACATTTCACTTATCGGGCAATAGCAGACACCGACAACCCTTGCTTTTCTAACACCACAATTTGTCCTCGCTCTACCTCCGTCAATTTGCGTGTTTTCGGCATTACTTTTTACTGTATACTATCGTATTACAAAATCACAGACACAATATCTTCACTCTAACTAGCTCAACCTTACTCTTACAACTTTTAAGAAAGAAATATTCAGAAATTACAATTTTACGTCTATTTTCTAATTTAGTCAGAATGGCCTACAATAAACCATTAAACCGTCATTACCAGGTACCTAGTTAAGTCCGTCATCGACCCTACTTCTTAGAAATACAATAATATTCGTATAACGCGTTCAAAACAAGAGTGGCGAATACATATGGCCACAGCTGTATATCGCCATCAGGTCCCCAATATATAGAATGTGTAGCAATTTCAACTCTATGGAGTTTAGTGAGTTAGATATTCATGCCTGTTTCTTATCATCGCTTCTGGCTATATATAAGCCGCAGATACATACCTTGTAATTGGATATTGTTTTATCTGTTGGGCAATAAAGCATTATTATTATTTACTTTTGTTGTAACTGAACATGGGGTATTTAGACTATAACATATAGCCACGGCTGTATATTATATACATATCTATGAAATAAAATAGTAAAGCATCAAAAAAATTGAAAGATTTTATTTTTAACCGTTTGACAGACTTTATTTCGGTAACATTAATTATCGATACAAAAATTCTCAGCGTACATACATATAGATAGTTACAGTACTGCTCCCATTTTCTATACTTCACATTGGGAATATACAGATCTTCTCGAAAAATAAAATTTGCTAGACGTATCATACTAATTCACATATGAAAATATTGTTCCAATTCAGATACAAGATTACTTAATATCAAGCCAATGCTTCTTTATTTGTTGCGCAGCATTTTCAGCCATCATAGCCACAGCAGCATCCAAACCACCAGTTATCTGCTCGGGAATCGCACTACCATCTACTATTCTTAAATGCCTAATTCCGTCCAAGAGAAGCAATTCGTTAACAACCCTACAATCACAATGAATATCATCCATTTGAGCCGTGCCAACTATTTTCGACATCGGAATACTCATAGTCTTAATAACGCATTTCAAATACGGCTCGTTGCAATACTTGTAGTTTCTACAAGACGGCATGTCGATTTCCAAAAAATGCGCACCTCGGTCTTTGAATGGTTCGGTCTCTATTAGTGCCAGAATATATTTCGCCGCGGAGAGTAAAGCTTGCTGGTCTTTTCTGTCTGATAAATAATTTCCAACTATAACAGGACTTGCGAAAGGACTGTCGCTACCTAATGTGACTCGTCCTCGCGATTTTGGCTTAATCAACGTTGGAACGAATAAAATCAAACGCTGCTCTAGATTTTGTTTCAGTATGGATCTTTTGATGGTGTCATCGAAACCTATGGAACTTAAATAGGTTTCCAAAGTTGGATCCCTTTTATCGAAGAAATAGTGGTGGATTAAAATATTCGGGGTGGTACTTTCTTTGTCTTCAGTATTTATCAATCCAACGATATCGTTAATATTGGTATGCGTAAGCTCCCCAGTGCGATGCATCATGTAGGAGTAGGTGAGATCGACAATTTTATCCTCGTGAGGTATCGAACTCGCGTCCCTATCGATCCCAACGAACATCAAGGTGCCGACTTGGTCTTGAAAATTCTGACCCACAGGTAGATCGACAATAACGGGGATGTTGTTTTTCTTAAGTTCTTCGCCCGGACCAAATCCGCTCAACATTAACAATTGAGGGGTGCTAATAGCTCCAGTAGTTAATATGACTTCCTTTTTAGCCTTAACATCAATATATTTTCCTTCAATATAAACCCTAACACCCTTTATTCTACGATCTGTAGGCATTTGCGATAATATCTTGGTAACAAAGGCTTTTCTAGCGACATAAAGGTTATCCCTATTTTTAATATGGCCCAGGAAAGCTTTGGCATAATTCATTCTAGTTCCCTTGCTAATTGTTCCCAAAACATCTTGATAACCTAAAGTTTCTCCAGGTTTGATCCTGTAATAACCCATCATACGCGCTCCTTCATATATTAGATCTTTAAACTCGTTTTGTTCATTGAGGTTGTCTAATATGAGCTCACCACCTTTACCGTATATATGCGCGTCAGATCCGATGCTTCCCTCGTGCATTTCGTAATTAGCGGCGATTTGATCCGTTGTCCAACCATAGCGTTGGGTGCTAGGCCATTTGCTAAAATCCTCGGGCAAAGCTCTCGTGTAGTGCATGCTATTTATCGAACTACTCCCGCCCAAAACGCGGCCACGAAATATTTTGCACCGGTTCTCGTTCATGCCTTGGCAAGCGAATTCTTCTCGCTGGGTTGCATATGACCAATCTTCGTCACCGCCTCTTAGTGAAAGATAAAAGGCAGGAACCTGCAATTTGATGGTAAACAAAACATCATTATTCCTGTAATACTGAAATACGGTGTTTGTTTTAAGTGTTTCTTTTTTAAATACGGTCGAACTCGTATGTAACGAAATGCGTTGGTTTCGAAAAAAATCGTTGAATCCGAATTTCGTTATAGCAATTAAAATCACAGCTAGAAATAATATTAAAGAAAACAAGTCACTTTTACTTCGAACCGAACTTAAATGTATTTTAGCAAATATAGATTTCGTCCGTCTTACAGACGTCATACGGGCAGGCTAGCAACACACAAATAAAGAGGTAAATATTGTGAAATCTGTAAAATATGCGGTTATGATCTTGGACAAACAAAAATATATTGACTCAGTTGAAAAAATGTTTCGAAACAATATATTCTGTTTTTATTTGATGTAATAAAAAAATTGAAAAACACATGGAAGACAAAATAGTGGCAGAAATGATAAAGAACATTGGTGAAACAGAAACAAAATACTTTTGGATATCCTCAACATGGCGTGAAAATACGAAAACACACCAGAATATAGGGAAGAAGTGGCCCTAATAACACCAGTCTATAAAAACGGAAATCATAAATACTGTAATAACTATAGAGCTATAACGTTATTGAGCACAATTCTAAAGATATATGATCAGCTAATTAAAAACAGGCTAAGATCGCTGATTGAACCATCACCGTCGGAATCACAAAATTGATTCAGACCACGATGAAATACGCAAGATCATATATTTTCGTTAAAACAAATAGTTGACAAATGATTGCAACAAGAGAAAAACGCATATTTCGCATTTATATATAAATAGAAACAAATAGAAAATTATATTGGATATTACGCAATAAAAATCCAGAAATTTCCAAGATGGATTTTCTACCCAAGATTCACAAAAAGCAAGATGACGCATATAGCCCAATTGTACCGTATATACCGGGAACATAAACGTATGAAATTCCGAAGTGGTTAGTTAACGAATGTAGTATCTTGAAATTCCGTAATGATCTTCCAGCAAAAAATTCGCTGGATTTGGTTAATAGAAAAAATTAGAAATTAGCGTGGATGACAGATTAATTTCCTTTCACGTCTGTTCTTTATTCCCAAGTGTGCTGTTGTATATTACGCTTAAAATGTTAGAAAAATTTTGGAAGGCAACTTCATACCAATAGAACAAATAAAAGAATGCATAATTTTAACTAAATCATGCATGTATCAGGATGCTTTTCCTTTCAACGGAAAGTTTTATAAACAAACATTCGGAACCTCCACGATAAACCGTTCGTCTTCTTTCCTAGCGAAGTTATTTTTAAATAATTTCAAGAAGGAATTAACTAGTACCATCTAGAATTTCTCGAATATCTGTTTCAGATACGTAGATGATGCTTCGACGGTAGTGAATAAAAATTTCAATGCAAAGGATCTTCGTCTTCTATCGCGTCTACATCCTAAAGCATAAATAAGCAACAACTATAATGCTACATATGTAAAGCTCTGTATCTTTCATCAACTACGAACCAAGAGAAACAAACTGATGCTACATACATAGACTTCTCAGAGGCATTTGATTCTAAAAACTATGAGCTGGAATGTGTTGGCCTCTGTCTATCATTTTTTGCAAGATCTTATCTGGCAAGCCGAACAGCATGTTTTTTTTTTCACAATAGACATTCCTTAGATATATTTTCAATTCCTTCTGGTGACCCTCAAGGATGTAACCTGGGTCCTTCGCTTCTTAATATGTATTTAAATGACTTAGTCCTAGTACTCGACAATATATACTTTGCATGTGCAAATCTTACATCTTTAGATATTAAAAAATGCCAGGTTGTATCCTACAGCAAGCGCTACGATTCCGAGATCCGGTTATTACCAGAAGATCTACCAGAAAGGATAGATGTTATTCTATTTGGCAGTCTCCTGTCATTTACTGAACACATAATAACGGTGTGCCTTTCTTCTTCAAAACTACTTGGATTTTGTCTATAGTACAATTTCATTACTATATTTTCCAACGCCCGATAAGTGAATGATTTCAGAAATGTTTTAAAATAAGTGTGCTTCAAAATTTCCATATAGTGATACTGAATATACTGCTTTGTTGTCTTCACACAACCTCGAAGCTTTATCTATTTGTTTGCATGATAGATCTATAATAATTGGTAAAATAGACATATGTGCTTGTAAGATACGTTGTGGTATAAGTCTTAGAGTTCCGAGAGTAAAAACTAATATACTATTCAAATCATGTGTCACATATGACGAGAAACCTTAATAACGTACTGGGCATTTGTGCTGAAATGATTTTTTATGTTGTAATGTAATGTAATTAAGCATTCATGTCCTTTTTGTTATTATTCGAAAATGTTTTATATCTACGTATTATAATAGTAATAATGTTATGTTAAGGGTCTGCTTTGTCAACTGGATGGATATAATTGTTTGGTAGTTGCATACCTAATGTGGACTCACACTGTAATTTGAATAATTATATGATTATACTCCCGAAAGTGATTTTTATTGTTAGACTTTCGCCACAGTTGTCAAAAAGTGGATTTTATACAACAAACAATAATATTGTAAAAACTTACCTAAATATTTGTTCTCTAAAAATACTTATATTACATGAAATAATACGGCCACCCTCTCTATTCGTTAAAGATAATACTTTTTTCTAGTTCTTAAATTCTCACTCCATTCTAAATAATATTTTTACCAAAAGGTTCGGGCTTGGTCGAATGAGAAGCTCCAGAAAAAAGGTCTAACATCAAACAGTATCTGTTTCTTGTGGCATGCCCCTGTGACCTGGGAGTATACAACAGGGATACTACTTTTTTTTTAGTTTTCTTGGTACCAATTTTTTCAACAACATGTAAAATTTCCTAGCCATATTATCCCAGGAAGCAGTGGCATCAATGAGGTACCTACATTACCTTGTGTATGGTCATTTTTCAAATATATACTTCGTGACTATTAATAATTTCATTTAGTTATCAGTTTCAATATTTTTCCTCAAAATTACATCCAAAACTAGAATTAAAAACTTACATCTGTCGACGGAGAAGGCACATCCCCAGCCTCCAAAAGCAAAATGGTCCATTTCTCCACTTCCGACAACCTGTTAGCGAGTATTACGCCGGCAGGTCCACCGCCAACAATTATAATATCAAAAAGAGGATTTTCTGTCTGTAAAAGTCTCAAATTTTACCTAACTGCATCCATAATAAAAACAGCGGAAACAAAACCAACCTTAAGCAACTGCTTGCTAAAATCCTTAGGATAATTTCTCTCCTGTTCAAGTACACCTTTCTCGAAAAATAGTCTGGATACTAGCAAAACGAATGCCGCGCCCAAAGGACCGCTTACTGCTGGTTGCTGAAGATGAGGTAAAACGTCTGCGATTGTGTTCACCATTTCTTGGTTTTGTTACGAAAATTTAGTAAAAAAATGTTTATAAGGAAGAAATTGAATACTGAAAATTTTGAATGAGTTCTTGACAGGTGTTATGTCAACATGTTAATTGGCTATTTACGATGAGTTTGACAGACACAACAAGCTACGGTAATGCAACTTGATTTAAAATGAATGGAGAAAAGTAACTACCAGAAATACGAGGGCTGTTTCTTATTTAACCTCCAATAGTTCATAAAAACGAGACAAAATGAATTTGGTACCAAAAGTTATGTACAAATATGGTTTTGCTTTTCTACATAATCACCATAAAGGTTGCTGCATAGAATCTTGCCGCCCATGCGCATAGAATGTTGCCGCAAGAGAGTTAAGATGATCCGTGACATTAGTTTGAAATTCCTCTGTATTCTGGAAGCTTTTCCCCTTAGCCCTTTTTTCATTTCAGGAAAGAGATGGAAGTCGCTTGACGCCAAGTCGAGGCTATACGCTGGCTAAAACTTCCCATTACGAATTTACAAGTAATATATCAAATTGGGAGAATCTCTATTTAAAGATTGTCAATCTTTATGCCACTCAGCATATTTTTCCACTGTATATCGCGTTGTTGAAGGTGTGAGAATGAAAACAAAATTTTGCAGTAAAACTTTTTATTTTCCTTAATGGGAAATTAACAAACTTGTTGCAATATCTACCAATAATCTACGTTCCACAAATATTCCGGTACTACCTCCATAACAACATCATTGTTCTTGGCTCTTACAAGAACAATATTGGGATCATCTGCGTAATAATTCCAATCTTGTTTGATCATGTCAGCTGCTTTCTCGGCAATCATTATTACTGGCGCATTCGTATTGCCGCTTACAATATTGGGCATTATAGAAGCATCAACTACCCTCATATTCTTGACACCTCTAACCGCTAATCTGGGCGTTAGAACTGCCATGGGATCGCTATCAGATCCCATTTTCGCTGTACCAACGGGGTGGTAAATCGTCAAGGTGTAATGTCGAAGCTGGCAATGAAGATATTCGTCCGATAAAAACGTTTGGTTACAACCTGGTATTCTATTTTGATTGAAGGTGGCGTTGTATTTTCCCATGGTAGGTGTTTGCGATATATTGAGGACGATTTTAGCAGCTTCTACCTGTAAAATGTATTAATTATAACGTAAATTGTTTTGCACAACAATAAATACTTACCAAAACGTTTATATCTTGAGATTCTTCAAAATAATTTGGATAAATTAGCGGTGGACTTTGAGGGTTCTTATCTTTCAACATTATCTTTCCACGACTCTTCGGCCTCAACAGTAATGGAATGACGTTATAAGCGTCCTTGTAAAGAATGTTCTCATACACGGCACTGTAAAATTCATCAGTATATCCGCTAGCTCGTTTACTGAATACACCACCATCAGTACTATCTGCATACGAAGCGAAAAACAGCTGAACATCAGGACGATCATTTTCAACAATCGAAAATTTCGTATGAATAAAACCCATGACTTCGCATTCCGGTAACCAGTACAATGGACCTTCTCTGCGTTTGGTAAATCCTTCGATATTTTTGGACGTAAATACTTTCGGCAACTCAAAACCAGCTCCTGCAGATGAGTTTTTGAGTGACTGGGGAGCGTCAAATAAGAATGTTAGACCGCCCATTGCGGCGTGGTCTTGTAAGTTTTCACCGACTCCGGGTGAATCGGTCACGATATCAATGTTTAGACCTTCTAAATGTTCGCGGGGACCTGAAATACGAATTTGTTTCAACTTATGTTTCGTTAGTTCATTAAAAGACTTGCCTATTCCTGAAAGCATTAATAATTGAGGCGTCTGTATGGTGCCAGTGCTCAATATCACCTCCCTTTTGGAATAGATGGTCCTCTTAATGCCATGTTTCAAAATTTCAACACCGTATGCCTGCTTAGTTCTTGGATTAATCTTAACTCGTTCCACCATCGAATGAAGACTTATATGGAGGTTCTTTCTTTTACTAGCGGATCTTAGAAAGGCTTTAGCGGTACTGCATCTCAAACCATCCCTTAAAGTTCCGTGGGAAAGGGTAAAACCGGTTTGGCTCTCACCGTTTACATCCCTTATCTGATAACCCAAATCCTGACCTGCTTCCAAAAACCATTGGGCTAAAGGTGAGTGGTATCTGAAGTTTTCTATGGTTAAATAGCCATTTTGACCGTGATATGCGTCATTTTTATATTCCGAAATCGTCATATTTTCCGATTTTATGAAATATGGAAGGACATCGTCGTAAGACCAACCTTAAAAACCATGTCGACAATGAAAATCAACTACTGCTTCACACGAAAATATTTATTTTATAGCACCTTTGTTACCCAAACGTTCCCAGTCATTGTAATCTTCCTTATTCCCTCTAATATAAAGCATAGCGTTGATAACGCTGCTCCCGCCTAAAACTTTTCCACGAGGCCAATTACATCTCTTTCCTTTCATCGCCAAACAGTATCCGTCACTAGGTTCGGTCTTAAATTTCCAATCTAACGGTGATAGTTGTAACGCTGGAAACATCAGAGGTATATCGGAAATGGCTTCTTCGTCAGGTCCTGCTTCCAAGAGTAATATATCCCAGTCTGGATTTTCGCTTAGTCTATTGGCAAGTACGGATCCTGCACTACCACCACCAACAATAATAAAGTCGTAACTTGGCTTAAAATCGTACAGCAATGTATCTGATACACGTCGATTGCTATCAACTATATCTGGTCTTAGATTCATTATGGACGTATGGAGAAATATGATGAAGCCTAGGCTAGGACCAACGGTTAAGCTGATTCTAGTTGATGTGTACAAGTTTAATAGACTCATTGAAGTTGCTACCCTAAAATAGAAAAGAATGCAGAGAAAATGTGTAGATGTGTTTCAAAAGATGATAAGACTCAGATATGGTATTTTAATATTCATATATCATTCTTTTTGGGTTTAGTTACCATGATAATACGTAGTTGTTAGATAATTTTTCAAATGTCATTCATAAATTATTGTGCTTTTATTCCTCCTCTAGCATTCGATTGTGATCAATATGAATGAAGTTTGACAATTAGAAATAAAATTACAAAAATGTAATTTAAAATCCTACTTAAGTACCAACTGTCAGTTTTTAATATGTCAGGAGATAATTTGGTCGCGTTCACTATATACAGCGATCCAAGAGATCATGATATCGATGGTGTTAGTACCGATTCACATTTACTGAACGAATATCTCAGTCATGTGGAAAATACTTGTCATCCATTCCAATTCTGCACTTAAATGTGTTTATGATTGAGGACTGCCTTTCTAAGACGTCATAAGTGCCATTTTTTAAGTTTTGTAGGATCTTCCTTCATAGAACAGTTATAATCTTATGGGCTATTTATTAAGCAACGCATATGTTAATTCAGTGACTGATATAAGACCTGTAACATTCAACTGACAATAAAAAAGGCAATTGTGAAATGTGGCATAATGCCAAAAAGTTGTAGGTGTCTGCAAACTTTGCAAGTCCAAACGTTGTAAATTCAGTGTCGTGGAATAAGATAATAACGTCATTTTATAGAATAAACCATGATGCATTTCGACTTCATTATGCATTTTCGTTACAGAAATTGAAAGTAATAGAACAGTACAAAGTAAATTAAACAAAATTAACAGAAGTACGCCCTAATAAAACAAAGTTTTCGTGCATTTTTTTGTTTTCAGAAGCGGATGTAAGTTCTACGCTACGAAGATTTGCATAGTGCACTTGTTCCTTTGTTTGTAGGTACAGAATTATAACTTCAATATGTTGAACTTTATCAGCTGATATTCCATTTCATTATTTTTTTCTACATTAAGAAATGAAAAATCTTTGACAAACTTGTGGCTATAAAAACCCCTTCGGCTTCCAAATTTCAACAACTCTAAATTGGTTCCTCCTCAATTTCATACGAGCAACGTCAAGTGTTTTCAGTTTGAATGTGTTTAACGTTGTGTGAGCTACAGATTTCATTAGAACCATTACAGTAAAAGGATTTTTTATTTTCGCACTAACAATGATACAAACAACATCCATGGAAACAATAGTTTTGGTTCTGTTCTTTTTTTTCTGAACGATCCCGAAATTCCTGTTACAAGCTAAAAGGGTACGACCTTTCACTGGAAATTTGTATGTAATTTAAAAAAAAACATCTTTTTGCTATGGGGGAAAGGCACTAAATAAGTCACACTGGCACTAGGTGTCCAGCAGGTGCACAGTCCAGCTTTATGGTACCCAAGTGATAGTTGCGGAAAAAAGACGCCTAGGTCTACGAGAAGAATATTACTGTATCACGATAACGCCAGGCCACATCGATCTACTTGACCCAGGCGGGAATTGCAGAATTAGAGTTGGAACTTCTTGAACATACAGGTTATAGTCCTAACCTAAACCCAAGCGACCATCATCTGTTTGGCCCACTCAAAAAGCATCTTGGCGGCAAATATTTTGATGGTGGTAATGATGTTCAACAAAAGGTACGCACGTATTTCAAACGGCAACACAAACACATTTATGGAGACTCGGTTGAAAAATAAAACTTATGTTTGGCTAACTATTTCTCTAATTATTTTTATAATAGCTTTTTGTGACCTACTCACTGACTTTCCCTCGTTATAACATCATATACATACCTAACACAATTTTATTTTTACTTTGCGTTCCACAATTGTCGGACCAAACCATCAGTTTGCCGTTGAACTCAAGTACATATAGACTCAATTGTGCAAAAAACTATGTCCTTACCGTTATCAACATCAGAATCCTGTATTCCTGAATTATAGCATGCCAATTATCTCGAATAATACATTTCTGAGTAAGCTGGGTAGCACAAACTTCCTACTGTACATTAAATGCTAAAACGCAGAAGTCCGACTACGTTGCATTTTGCAGATCGCGTTGCATTGCTTTAGTTGCACATTCTTGTCTTCTACGATCAGCTTATGAAGCTAAATTAGTATGAAATTTTCTTTGTAATTTCCAACTTTAGAATTTAACGACAACATTTTTGATGTTACCTTCGTGTCTAGTCAGGTATTTTAATATCTCTACAGACATTCCTTCATACGGTATCCACGCCGTAATGGTAACGCATTTGTCGGGAAAACAAGAAGACGTGGGTTCGAATCCCACCGGAAACCAATAAGAACTTTTCATTAAATTTTAACGTTGGAAATTACAAAAAAAATTATAACATATAATTAGAAGGCCAATGGAATATCCATATTAATTTAATTAATAAGAATCTGGCACTATTAATATTGTGCCTACTTAGATATTACGATACATCTACAAACATTAGTACATCAAGGTATTAAAATTGATTGGTTCCCACAGTCACCGTAGCGTAATAGTAACGCACTTGTCTGAAAAATAAGGAGAGGTGAGTTCGAATCTTACAGGAAACCATTTTTCGTCAAATTTTAACATTGGAAATTGCAAATTCACGTTATAAAATTGTTCCACCTGCTTGTTTATTGTTGACAACAGTTGAATTTTTTACTTTTATGTTGGGACTATCAGACGTGCAACATGTGTCTACTCGAGGCACTCTGAAGCGTAAATTGGAGTGAGTTAACAATATTTCGTGGTATAGTTGGTGTGAGATAATTGTGCCAATGTTTTCCCAAGAATACTCTGACCTCTGCAACCTATGCATTACCACTTAGCTTTTACAGTATAAATCTTTCCTAAAAACCATTTGTTCCTTCTTATGACAAAATCATCTCTTACATAGTTTGTCTATCCCATAGTTATTTTATGATCAATTCACAGGTATATTATTGCGTTCCGCATAATTAATAAATTTGTGTGAGTGGAGTTTACTGCTGTACCTGTGAATTGATCATAAAATAACTATGGGATAGACAAACTATGTAAGAGATGTACTAATTTTGTCATACAAAGGAACAAATGGTTTTTAGGAAAGATTTATACTGTAAAATCTAGATGAACGTTTTCTATATTGATCATTTACCGTCAGTATGTATGCAAGAATGTCCTTACAAACTGGCAGAGCTTATGTATGCCTCTGTAAATAATATAAAGTTATCACAAACTAAATTAACGATTGCAAGGACTGTGTGGATGTACAATTCACAGGTATAGCAGTAAACTCCACTCATACAAATTTGTTAATTATGCGGAACGCAACGTTTCGAGAGCGCGCGGACTCTCATTGTCAACCGTATTATCCACGTGCTCTCGAAACGCTGCGTTCCGCATAATTAATAAATTTGTGTGGGTGGACTTTACTGCTATACCTGTGAATTGTACATCCACACAGTCCTTCCAATCGTTAATTTATTTTATGATCACTTTATACTATATACAGAGGCATACATAAGCTCTTCCAGTTTGTAAGGACATTCTTGCATACATACTGACGGTAAATGATCAATATACAAAACGTTCATCTAGATTAATAAATAATTTGTGAATTACAGAGTAAAGTTTGTTACTCTGAAGCCATGAACCAATTTTCGAGGTATAGTTTCGGGCTACAACCTTTTCGAAAGGCAATCTTCAATTAAAATGAGAGGTGCAAATTAAACAAGAATGAAACTATTAATTAAATAATTTTTTGAAGATTGGAATTGTGACAATGTACGCAAATGATTATCAGTTTCTCTGTCACCCAACATCTTAGAGTCAAATCCCTAGAAAGATATGAATCTGGGAACAACTGATTATGAAAATTTTAAACAAAGGGTGTTGCCATTGGCCGAGATATCCCGTTATCTAAAATTAACCATCCTACTTTAAAAAGATTTCTTACGAAATACACTACAACAAACGGTAGTAATCATAAAACGCTTTATTTTGAGAAATTTTCATGTCTTTTGATGTCTCCTAATCCCTACCATTTTGTACCAATCATTAAAGCCTCCATATTTCCAATTAAGTAATTAATAGATGGTTTACATTCTATCAGTTACACTATTCTACGTTTCATAATTATAATCGTTCATCAAATTGCTGCTTATGCAACACAATATACTTTCTAGTTTATTGGGACAGTATTGACGTATAACCTGGTAAGATGATTGATTAAGGAGTTAAATTAGTAAGTATAGTTGATTAGAGGATACTAATTTCGTTGATCTTTTTCACTGTAATCAACCAATTATTACATCATTGATTAATTATGCATAATGAACGATAGAAATTGGGTATATTGACGTGCTTCTACACAATTTATCTCCACATACAGTTAGTCCGCCTCGGAAAAAGACTGCCGTGTTTCACATCAGCTACTGCAATAGTGCTATAGTTTCCTAGGTATGTATACTACTAAGTTTAGGAGCTGTTATAAATCATTCTATGCAAATATAAAATTTTTTCACATAATCCGTCAACTTCAAACATTTAGGCACAAATTTAATCTGAATCCAAAAATATTGTTTGACAGGTCAAACGGTTTAGTACTACTTCAGTAATCATTTAATGCATATGATAAAGGTATTAATCCATAGCTTCTTATCGCTTTTCTGTGCGGAATTAGTTCTTTTTTGAAATAAGTACCCAATTGTAACAATTGCATAAAGTATGGAGCGTAAAAATGCCAAAATGCAGAACAACGTAGTAATATTTGTACTCTTCGCGACAAAGAATATACCCAGAGAGAAATTGAAATTGCTCTACCGTAGCGATTTCAGCGAAAGGTGTGCATTGCACATTGGCCCTGAGAAGAAAGACAGGACAAAATCTTAATAGAAGACGACGTGGACGGCCACGGGTGACTTCAGGAGGTGATGAAAGATTTATAGTAACGACTTTGAAATGAGATCGACGTCTAACGGCACCGGATATCGCCACGCGCGTTAATACATCTGCATTTTGTGGTAGCAAATTACATCTGTGTAGCCCAGCATGGTTTTATTAAACAGAGGTCTACCACGACTAATTTGGCAAATTTTATGGAGTTCGCTACAGATATATTAGATGCTCAGGGACAGGTCGATGTCATCCACGCCGACATGTCGAAAGCATTTGACAGTATCTACCATGGTATTGTTTTGCAAAAGTTACATACTTTTGGTTTTTCTGAGCCGCTTGTTAATTTAACTCCTCTTATCTTACCCACCGCAGATTTTATGTCTCTTATAACGGCTTCCGTTCTGTTACCAGAGTTATTACTTCAGGAGTACGGCAAAGTTCGAATCTGGGTCCCCTACTGTATCTGTTATTTGTCAACGACATTTCGGATCTGCTTGACTGCGAGATCTTGATGTTTGCTGGCGACATTAAAGTTTACGCAAATATTACTTCGATCCATTGTTGTCTGAAATTTCAGTATAATTTAGAATCAGTGTCTCGGTGGTGCATATCAAATACATTGCAATTAAATCTGACTAAATGTAAAGTTCTATCCTTTTCTAGAGAAAAAAGTCCAATTCTGTCTCCGTCGATACTGAGGTATTATTACATTGCACTAAAATTAGAGTCCTTGGGGTTGCATTTGATGAACATCTTGGCTTTACCGATCATCTAACAGAAATTATTTCTTCCGCATCAAGAAGTATGGGCTTTATTTTGCGAAACACAAAAATGTTTACTAATATTTCTACACTTAAAATATTGTTCTATTCCTTTGTGCGTACTAAACTCGAATACGCAGCGATAATATGGTGTCCGTACTATAATGTACACAAAGTACCAATAGGAAATACATAAAGGCGTTTTCTTAAGTACCTATGGTATAAAATAAATAACACCTACCCATACCGAGGTTTCCCCTATGGCACACTATTAAATACCTTCACGTTGACCATCTTGGATTCGAGACGTAGTAATGCTTATCTATCATTTCTGTACAAGTTACTGCATAACAAGATCGATTCCATCTATCTACTGAACAGGTTATCTTTCTTGGTCCCACGAGTGGCCGCACGAAACGTCCCAATTTTTTATATAGCATTGGCACATACTAATTTAGAGTTTATATCTCCCGTCACACGTATGATCGAAGCATACAATAGGGTTTCCTCAAACTGTGATGTGTTTCACTGTTCGCTTGGACAATTGCTGCGTGCAAATCCCAATACAGTTTAGTTTTGTTTATTTTATGCACTATTATTTTTTTATGTTGATCTGTTTAATTTTTTGTGAATTCATTACTTTTATTTTATTATATTTTTATGTGACTATTGGGCAAGAAGCGCTATTATTATTAATATTTCTGTTACCACCGTCAAGAGATGATTATTGGCAGTAGGCTTAAGGGGGTGCAATGGCCACGTTTTTAAAATGCGTGCATAAAGCGAAACGATTAACATGGGCAAGAGAATATGCAAACTGGTCACTGGATGATAGGAACGTGGTCTTATAGACCGTCGAGTCCAAATTTCAGTTATTTGGTACGCAACGGAAAATTTTTGTTCGTCGATGACCAGAGGAAAGAGCTAGTGAAGCCTGCTTAGTGCCGTCCGTCAATCACGGACAAGTACGGGTGATTTAGTGAAAATTGGTGGTACAATGTGGAAAGATGAGTATTTTGATATTTTGCAAAATCATACTATTTCGTGTGGAAGCTCTCTTGTTGGCGAGCCGTTTATGTTCCAGCAAGAGAATGACCTCAAATATACGGCTTTGTAAAGAAGAACGCAATTATAAATTGACTAAAATTACTAAACTAAATTCATTAATAATCACATTAAAATTTTACTGTATCTCTGATTTTTTGTAAAATCCAAACATTTGGACGGTAATGTAGATGTTTTAAAACTATTTATGTAATGGAATCGAGATAAAGATAAACTAGTTGTGATAATCGACATTTGATAGTGAAACTGCAGAAAGATGGGAAACCGCTAAAATTGTACGCAAAAGCCATAGAACAGTTCAGTGTATATTAAAAACATGGACTGATAATAAAGGAATATCTAACAAACGCAGAACTTAACTAATTAACTAAAATTAACTAGTAACTAATAAATTGGTACTTTCTATGAACATCAGAATAAGTACCGTCAAACATAGCAATGGATAGCCTACTAAATGTTAAATATTGTTATTAAGATAATTAAAAAAATAATAATAAACGTTTTATTTGTTTGTGTGCTGTTTTGCAGTGGACGATTTTCACTGTAATCATCAGAATTTTACTTATTTACAATAGATGTCCTTCTTGTATATTATGTGAATAAAAGTTTTATATTTCTGTATTTTTATATAACATGTAAAAATGATCTATTACACACATTAATATGAAATTAATTAAACCAAATTTTACAACAAATTATAACCTGCAATAGTAGGTGGACGATTTTCGCTATAACTAATTGTAAAACCTAATACTGCTGTCTCAAGACAATGGCTATATATGTATATCATTTAAAAATGTATGAATAACATTTACCTTTACTTTCTTTAATTAAAATTATTTTTGTTAGACGATATACACAATAAGAATCACTGCCACTAAACTGTAATTTATCTCTTCAATTAAATAAGAAAAAAATGTAACTTGCTGCGATAAATAATTGCTGATTCTGTTATAATGTCTGTATGTGATGTTTAGAAAAAGATCTCGTTACTGGTATATTTAGAATTGCTGCGAAATTATTTACAACTGTAAGTGAGAAAGATAGTGTTTTATATACACTAGTGTCCATATTAGTTCGGACACGAAAATAAATTAAAAAAAAAAAAACGAGGAAATATTCACTCATTTTTCCAAAACTTAAAATTTTTATTGCATGTTTATTAATTCCGATTAAGAATAAAATTAAAAAGGTAATTATAACGAAAAATAAACAAAACCTTTTTAAATATTCCCGTTCATCAAAGAAACTCCCTTTTGCGCGAAAAACAGTTTTCACAATCCGAGGCATCCCCTCCAGTAGTTTTCGAATTACTCTATTGGGTACATTAGTCCATTCCTCTTGTAAAATGATCCACAGGTAATCTACGGAAGTAGGGCATAGGTTTCGAACCCTCCTGTCTAATTCATTCCATAACAGCTCGATGGGGTTTAGATCGGGGCTTTTCGGCGACCACGTCATTATTTGTGAAGTGCCATTATTTTGTTCTTCATTTACGAAATTTTTACTGAGTGTTTGGGGTCATTGCCCTGTATGAATACAAAATGTTCACCGATTGGACGTGCAATATTTCGCAAAATACCTTTGATTCGCTTCAAATCTCATATCCCGGCGCAGGGAAAACAACACCAAACGAGCGCAGAACTTATTCCTTGTTCGATAATTTGCACTACAGAATCCTGCAGGATTCTTCGGCCTTTCACTCTCCTTACAAAAACACGCTTTGATTGTCCGAACACCTCAAACTTGGACTCATCAGTTCGTAGCATTCTTTTCTAATCATCCACTGTCCAATTTCTATTTGTTTCTGTTCACTGGAGCTGTTTTTGACTATTTTCCCGTGGAAGTAGGGTCTTTTTTATTCCAATGCGACCGTAGATTTGCAGCTTTTAATCTTCTTTTCTTTTATACGCTCATCGTCGGCATGACTCGTTATTCTCTTACGACCTGAACGTTCACGTAACAGTCGATTTATCAACATGTATTTTTTCGGAAATTTGACGCACTGAATAACCTTCTTGATGAAAAACAACAATTACACAGCGTTTTGTTAAACTTGTTGGTTTTCTTCTCGGCATTTTAATAACTTTAATCGGGTTCACACAAAAATATACGCTCTTAACACTAACGCACGCACAAGCAGGTTTATTTAAAAACTAAAGCATTTATCAATACACTTTCGGGTGGCCTGCTCCCACCCTAAAGATTATTGAAAAATTTATTACCTGCTATATTATCCCAAAAATAATCCTATTTGTGGCGATGAAGATTATTCTGAAAATTACTCTATATTGTGTTATAAAATATAACAGGTTTTTTTATTATTCTCTAATCGATATTCTTGTAAGTTTACCTGCACAGTTAAACAAGTTAACAATAAACTTCATGAAGGACCTAATATAAATGTTATCTATATACAAAAGCAATTATATTATCTTTTAATAGAATTTACATGATTTTGCTAGGTGTCCGAAATAATATGGACGGTAGTGTACACTGTCGATCACTGGGATTGTATTCAAAGAAAAAGTCAAATTTTTGCTTAAAATGTTCATCTTTTTCTAAACACTTTACGCTCGAACACATGTGTTCAAAATATTTTTTCCGCTCCTTTATTGCCTGTCTGCGATGCGTTTACGCCTTCTATTACTCCACAGAGAGATCTGTGGCAGCACTGGTAACTGGTTTCGCTAGGAACTCAGAGTTCTCGCTCGTTTAAGATGAGTATATAGCTGGTTGCCTACTATCCTGCTAACTCAAGTTATACAAAGGAAAAATGTATGTACAATGATAAAAAAGAACCCGATATATTTTCTATAACATAATCCCTTCTCTTGAGATTTTTATATATCCAAAACGATTATTTAAATTGTTTTACCTTTTTTTCTTGACATTGATTATTTATGATTTATTTGATGTTCTGTTGGTATCTGTTTCGACTCTAATTTTTGGAAAATTATAGGTCTTTCTATACATTCTGGATCTTTCTACAGTAAGTAAATTTTCTGTACAGCATACACAGGTGTTTCACAGTATGTACCAATACACAAATCGTGGCCAAATTCTCTAGAATATGAGTATGAAAATCATTTGAAATACAAATTGGTTACCAACATTACACAAATACACACTTATAGATTTTAGTTAGTGTTTATTAGCACCTCGATGTTCTTACAAATACACCCGCCATAAAATAGGGCATATGAATGTTTGTCTGTTAACTACAATAGTAACTTGTTATGATTTAGTGGCTTCTTATTATTATTTTTTTTGATTTGCATGTTGTTGTCTGTTATTGTTTGTAACGATTTATGATGATCGTACGAATAGAAAGTTAATTTTGTTGAAGTTTAACTTGTTAATCGAAGCTAGAAATAGAAAAACTATTATACACACCCTGACAAGCTTAAAGGAACTAACTTAAAATCTAATTATTTTCCCTATATTGTACATATGTTGTTAAGATTGGAATGTTACGTGGATTAATTGGAATTTGTTTTACAAAGGTTGTATCAAGTGAAACCTGTAGAAGAAAAAAAAAACCGAAGATATCAGGCTCAAACAAAATACTGGATTTAAACAGAATAAATTTATTGTACATTTTAAATTTAATTAACGTGTGTGCCTCCGACGATTTCACGATCTCTTACAACTGCAGTGATTCATATTCCCATACTTCTGATGAGATCATTGATCAGTTCTTGTGGCAGTGTCCTATTCCTCAATCAATACGATTCTTCTTCTTTATTTCTAACAGTAGGAATTCTTGACCTAGATCGTCTGTCTAGTATATCCCACACATGTTCAATTGGGTTCACCACAGGGGAACGCGCTGGCCTTGTTCATTGTTGCTATACTCACTTGGTTGGTTTAAAAAGTTAGTTACACTGTGCATGACATACGACGGCTCATTATCCTGGATTAAGGTGGCATTTTTACCAATATATAAGACAAAAAGTACCACAAATTTGGTTTGGAAATATCGGTGATGTTCTTATCTGCAATAAACGCATCACTATCAACTACCACTAACTCTGTGCGGTCCCTAATCAAACCATAATGAAACGTCTACCAAAAGAAGCAATAGTAGTAAAATTAAATGGTAAATTTTGCTCTCCTTGGCGTCGATATAATCTTCGCTTACAGTTAATTGAATGTATACTGTACGGTTTTCGTTGTGAATAGAATTTGACCTCACTGATAATTAGTCTCGGCAAAGAGGGGCAAGTTTCAGTACCGTGCAGAGAACAACATGGAGGGGCGAAGCACGCGGCACGTATAATCGAGTACCCGTGTCAAGGCACGCTTATTCAGTATTATAACTTGGCCCACTTTCCCGAAACTACTGATAATTATACTATATTCGATATTCTCGACCAAATTCTAGCTACACGACGTCTCTCGAGTCTTGGGGCGTTTACTGGTACATATACTAGTGTGACAGAATAAAATAGACACCAGGTAAAGCGGTATAAATATGTAAAGAGCTAAGAACGAATTAAGAACTTTCTCTTGTCATTAGGGTAGGGGTAGATGTATCGGAAAAAAATTCGTCATAGTTTAGTGTCGTTACAATTATGCCTCGCTTACAAGGTTCGAGTGATATTAGCGACTTCACCCGGGGCCGCATCGTTGGCCAGAGTGAACGCGGCGCTTCGCAACGTGAAATAAGTCAATTTTTAAATATTCCGTTGTCCGCAGTTAACCGTGTGATTACACAATTTAAACGCAAGGAAAAAACAACAGTGGAGCTGAAACTTCTCCTTACGCCGTTTCAAAAACGGCGCCGAATGGCTTGGGCAATCGAAATGCAAACGAAGCCTGAAGAGTTTTGGCGATATGTAATTTTTTCAGACAAAAGCAGATACTGCCAGTTGAGTGATAGTGGTCGTACGTGGGTATGGAGACGTTCGTCACAGCAACTGGACGACAAATTTTTGCATCAGACGGTGAAATACGGCGGTGTGAACATCATGGTGTTGGGCGCGATATGGTATGGTGGAAAATCGCAATTAGTAATCTGCGACGGAAATATAAATGCGGCAAAATATATCCAAATATTAACAGAAGGACTACTACCGATATTCGACAACGCCATTTTATCTAAAGAAGACGCCACTTTTATGGAGGATGGAGCACCCTGCCACAAAGCAAGAACAACAACCACATGGAAAGAGGAACAGGGGATTCGGATTTTACCATGGCCATGCCAATCACACAGACATTCAGACATGAATCCGATAGAGAATGTTTGGCACATAATCCAGACAAATATGGCGAAACGACCCCGAAAACCCAGCAATAAGGAAGAACTCGTGGCAGCTGTTATAGAAGAGTGGTTAAATATTCCAGAAGACACCATTAATCATTTAATAGATTCTATGCCACGACGACTCGCAGCACTTCACGCACGTAAAATATTAGTCTAATTTAAAAATTTTAAAATATTTTGTATATATAACGAGAATAGAATCTTTTTTTAATTAGTAGGTGTCTATTTTATTCTGTCACCCTAGTGTATAATACATTTACTATACGCTCAATAATGATGGTTACACAAACATCTTGTAATTAAATTGCTAGTTTAAATTGCATCTGTTTCGCAGTGTTTGCAATGTTATGAAACTTTAATGGTATGTTGGACCATGTTCGATCATTCCCACGGTTATCAAGTACATCAGTTAAATAAATAAGCCTTTATTAAACTGGCATTTACAATACAAACAAACTGATAACAAGAAATCAAAAAAGAAACAAATTCCAACAAACCTGAAAAAACTGGTCTGATTACACACAAACACTTTGAAGTTGTGACATTAAAGACTTCAGTTGTTTAGTGGAGCATTCGAGGTTATCTAGATATAAGCTACAAAGTAATAAAATTAAAATATAAGAAAAAGTAATCGGTGTGTATATAACTTATATGGAAATTATCACTTCTACCAGAAGTCTGGCAATGTTTCTTTTACTATGTTAATAAGGAGAATACTCCGAACTTTAGATAATACAAATAATTATCCAAAGAAGTTTTAAAATATTAACTGTTTTTAAGCTACAAGCCCTGTCCATTTTATTACCTTATAAGTTAAAGCTTTTGTGTTTTCAACCCGGTAATTTAAAAAAGACAAATATCAAATTCATGAATAGGGTTTAAAAAACGTATCTAAATACGTTGGCTAAATATCTTTCTAAGAAATTGAGAAAGAGCCGCTTAAAACCTATTATTATGATCTGATTATCATGAATCATTCTGTACTGTATAGAAGCTGGGTAGAAACAATATTGAAAGACGCAGTAATTCGTTAAATTTATGAGGTGGCTCTAATAAAATGTACAGGGACTGTACCTTCACCCATAGTAACGCATCATCTAAAATATAGCATGCTTTTATTCTGCAATCTAATGTTTAGCGATTCAAAACAAAAAAAAATATTTAGTATTTTATTATATTATAATTATCAATTAAAAGTATCACAAGTATTTACAATATAATACTTATCCTAGAAGATTCAGACATAGAGTGAATGTTTTTTTTTTCATCTAACTTGCCGCATTCTTCAACCAGAACTCTTTGATCATATCGGCACCTTTTTCACCAATCATAATAGCAGGAGCGTTAGTATTCCCACTAACCAAAGTTGGCATTATCGAAGCGTCTACCACTCTAAGACCTTTGACTCCGTAAACCCTCAATTGGGAATCGACCACTGCATCTTGATCCCAATTTGGTCCCATCTTGCACGTGCCTACCGGATGATAAATCGTTGCTGTATAGTGTCTGATCATACATTCGTAGTAGGCGTCGGAATATTTGCCGTAGGGCGTGCATTGTGGGAAACCATTGAATTCGCTTCCCAATTTCTTGAAGGGCCTCGTCTTGCTCAAGGCTACCGCGATTTTAACGCCTTCGATTAACACTTTCATATCGTGCTTGTCTTGGAAGTAATTCGCGTAGATTAACGGATAATGGAATGGATTCTTGCTCTTCAATTTGATAACTCCTCTACTCCTGGGACGCAGTAACATGGGGATAACGCTCCAGGTGTCTTCTTCGCTTATAGGTCCGAATGTTCTATTATAGAAGTCGTGGGTTAACCCATGTACTTTTCTAAGTTGGGCGGCGTCTGAATTTGTCGAACCTGAGACGAAATGGAATTCTATATCGGGGAAATCTTCGGATTTATTAGCGTATTTCGTATTAACAAAAGCTAATCCTTCGACGCCGCCAAGGACCGTTAAAGGACCATCCCCCAACGCTGCATAATTCATTACAGTTCTAATACCTGAAACTCTTTCCAAGCGTAGGGAAATCGGTTCATCTATAACGAAAGTTAATCCTCCTAACGCTACGTGATCTTGTAAATTTTCGCCTACTTTGAGGTTTTGGATGACGGGGATTTTGAATTTCTCCAGTTCTTCCTTAGGACCAATTCCTGATAGCATCAATAGTTGCGCGGAGTTTATGGTACCAGCTGATAGTATGACTTCTTTTCTGGAAAAGAAAAAGTACAAAACATTATAACCCAGATTACGTTTTGCTGTTACAGTATTAGAAGCTAATTTTGAGGAGGTAGAGTTTGAATTAGCCACCATTTTGAAGTGAAAAGAAACTAAACAATTGTTACTTTTTTGTTTTAACTGATTTAATTGTCGAATTAGGGGAATAATTTGAACACAAAGGTTCATTTCAAAAGTTTAAATAATGTTAGTCTTTCATCTAATAGAGTTACTCGTCAATGAAAAAATGCGTGAATTGTTTCTAGAGGTCAATTGTTTTGTTTTTCTATGAAACTGGATTTATCTGTATAAAATACTCCAGACGATGTTGAAACTCGTTTGTACTATGGAAAATTAGCCTTACAATAACCTATAGAACTAGATGAAAGATATACATAATACTATGGATCGTCCATAACCCATGCTCAGTATAGGTTGCAATGACCCACAAGACGATTATGAATTATATTACTTAAATCACACATAAGTTAACAAGGTTGCATAGCTACGTTACCACAGATACAAAAGAAAATAAAAGATTGTGATTGACTATAACAAAAAACTAAATCTAAAAGGTTATCCATTGCTAATATGAAATAAAAATCAAAAAGTATCTTTAAAAATCATACTAAAGAAGTTCGAGAAACTGCCCAAAATTTATAATTCCACCCCTCAAATTTATAATAATTGCACTGCTCATAATATTAACGGATATTTTATAAAAATATTAATAAATTTCATTTCACATGCTTTTTAGTTTTGAGTATTTTAGTTACAATATTTATATATTATTGCGAATAAATTTTAATATGATCTCTTTGGAAAAGCGTAAAGTGTTATAGTTTTAATGAAGGAAGAATAGAAAAAGTATCTAATCGTATAGATATTTTACTGCAGCTATTTTTATAAGACAAACATGAAAAATAATAAGGAATATGATTCTTAACAATGGTTATAAACTCTTCTTTCCCTTACAGCGACTCTTAAAATGTTTCCGGTTGACTTTCATGCATCAATACTTCTTCGCAAAGCAAACATGTTCCATTGTACATATTGCTATCTTCAGAATTGGATGGCATTGCCATTTCTTCGATACTAACTTCCTGAAACACTTTTATACCATCCAATTTCTTCGAAACAAATTGACACAGTTTCTGGAAATACTTTTCGCTGTTGTCTAGTCTGGCAGGAAGACGTTTATGAGATAGATATAACATTCGTACTAGGAGAACTAGTATATGCACAATGGTTGAGATACGCTCGTTCCTAGATGCCAATTTTAGTAGCCATAGAGCAGTGAACAATTGAACAACGCGTCTGTTTACGACACCTTTGCTACGACCAGTTAATCGGTAGTGTAAACACGGCGATTTCAAATGCATTTCAATATTGGTCAACTCAGCGCCATCCCATCTTACCCAGTGATATTATAGGAACACCAGACAACATTGGAAATGTTAGCGAGTCTATGAAGGTCAGCTCTCTCTATTTAGCACCTTATGCATTTCAAACAGGTCAGTTCGTTGAATTTTACATTTAAGCCTACACTTCTATCCGTACAGAACAATAGTGATGCAATAACTGATCCAAATAGCTATGTATGATGATCGATATTCGCAGAAACGATGCTGGGAACCTTACAAAATGACAGTATTCTGGCAACGACGAACGAAACCCACTTTCACTTATCAAATGCTAAAAACAAGCAGAACTGCAGATAGTACGCGGAAAATAATCCACAGGCATCTATACTGTGAGTGTATGGTACGGTATAACGAGACTTAGCATGGTTGGACTTGATTTTTTCTGAGAGAACGGACGCATTGTGACGATGTTGCGGGAATTTTCTTTGACTGGATTGAGAAGACATAGAATTGCTCTCGATAGTGTTTGTTCTCAACAAGATGGTGCCATCTGTTATAATGTAAGTAAAGTGTTTGACTCTTTTAAAAGAACATATAGAATTACCTGAAAGCTACGGAGTATTCAAACTTAACTTCAACTAACCTATACTTAGACTACACTTTGCACACCCCCAGTGTCTGGATAGAAATGGTCACTACTTGAACTACGTTATTTTTCACATCTTAATTGCACTGTTTCTACGTTTTTTAAATAAAATTATGTCTTAATATTAAAACAAAAATAAAAATTGAAACTTCTTCAAAAATACCCGTGTAAAATGTTAAGAAAAACATAGTATTTCCTTACTGAATCCTGTATTAACTGGCATTACTTTTCATTATCAATTATGTAGAATATCTACTAATTTTTTGAGAAATGTATAGAAATTAAAACTAACAAACCTCGAAACTTTTTTAATACCTAAAAATATTAAATATTTGTTAAATAGTTTAAGCCTCGAAAAACGTAAATTGGTCATGACCGTTAGGAAATCTGGCATTTAATTTTTCAAATAAGATATTTCTGAAACTGGTTTTTGGAACCACCTCGCATATTAAAATGTTTGTAGGCTGGTTTTACTCTAATCTTTTTATTACAGCATCGTATATGGCTACGTAATCCTATGAAGTATTTGTCAAGTAAAACAATTCAAATTCCCTAACAATTATGTGTTAAAAACAAAAAATCTCTATGTTATTTTTATAAGCAATTACTACATATCTTAAAACTAAAGCTGACGTTTTCTGCAGAATTCTTCGGACCACCATGGTAGTCCAAATTAGAAACTATGATAATTGACAAAAATGTATTTTTTGCTAATAGAAACTTAATGTTATTTACGTAATTTGCCCCTTGACCACAGCTCTGTAAATGAAATTAATATCTAATGCATAAAGCAAATATACTTTTACAATAATGCCTACTAACCTGGCTTGTACGCGATATATCCTGTCACCTCTCCTAAATTCAACCCCATACGCAACGTTCTTAACGGAACTTATCAGTATCTTGGTAACATGAGACCTCATGGCAATATCAAGATTCCCTCGACTTCTAGCGGGTCTCAAGAAGGCTTTTCCGGTAGAGCATCGGGCCCCATCCCTAATGGTACCTTGAGCGATCATGAAGCCGGTCTGAAATTCGCCGTTGACGTCGCGATTTTGGTAACCTAATTCCCTCCCGCCTAAGATGAACGCTTCTGCCAGCGGCGTATGGTAGTTGGACTCCCCGACTGTCAAATATCCGCCTTTCTTGTGGTAAGGCGTATTCGTCAAATAGGTGTTTACGTTGTCTTCGGATTTTTTGAAATAGTACAAGGCGTCTTTGGAGCCCCAACCTTGGTTGCCTTGAGCTTCCCAGAGGTCGTAATCTTTCTTGTTGCCTCTCAGGTATAGCATATAATTCAAAACCGAGGAGCCACCGATCACTTTGCCCCTTGGCCAATTACATCGACCGTTGATCATGGCTGGAAAATATGAAAAGTAATGCAATTTATCAAAGTCGCTTTGGCTATACATCAATTCGTCTTTGGAAAATCTACCATTACTGTTGTAGTTTGTCTATTACATTAATATCTAATAATTATAAGAATAGTAGGCTTTATTGGCAATAGTTGAGACTTTATTAGCACTATGTAAACTTTAAGAGAATTAGTATAAATACGAGGGTTATGCTATATATTTTGACATACAAGAAAACTACAAGTCTTTTTACGAAAATAATTTTATTTTTGTTCAAACTAATCACCTTCTGCATTAATCACCGAAGCTTCCACAACGTAAAAGCTTGAAGCCAGTCATCTTTTGGAATGCTCTTAAAAAATTGATGAATTCCTTCATCTATCGCGTAAATGTTTCTTTAGGTTAAAGGACAACCAGAAATCACACTCGGGAAAAGCAGGCGAATAGGGTGGATGTTTAATGACTTACGTTATTTTCACTTAACACTACACATTGTCGTGATGCAACATTAACACGCGCGAATATCGACTGACTCAAGAACTGCAGGTAAACATTTTGTGGTGTACCAGTTTGCTGTGACTGTACCTTGATTTTCCAGTTTGATTGATTTTATTAACCCTGTACTACGAATGAAAATTGTGCACATAACATTCTTGGCAGCCTTTTGCTTTTTGGCCATTCTTGGTGTTGATGCATCTTCCTGGATTCACACACGGCTCTCCTGGCGGATAGGAATATCGCAAAATGGAATGTAAATTTCATCACCTGTTACTATTTTAGGTAGAATACGATGTTCACCATTATTTAATATTCCTAAGGTTTCCCGAGCAATTCTTTGTCATAGTTGACATAGTTGAAAAGTTAAAATGTAGTAGGCAGTCGTGCACAGACGTATATGTAAGTGGAGCGCCCACAACCGTCACTACCCAAGAAACTCTTAAAATTATTCATGATCTCGTGCTGGAAGATCGACGTGTGACTATTAGGCCACTAGTTGAAGATACTGGTCTCGATGTCATGTGGTATATAATGTAATTACTGCCGAATTGAACATGAGAAATTGTCTGCAAAATGGGTATCGCGAATGTTAACAGATGCACACAAGCAAACTCGAAAAGACATTTGTAGCCATGTTATAACGCAGTATAGACACGACAAAGAAACTTTTCTTGCAAGTTGTGATGTAGAGACCAAAATACAGAGTAAGGAGTAAATATATCAAAGTTCGCCACCATCGAGAAAATTCAAAATGCAACCTTCAATAGGAAAGGACATGCTACCCGTATTTTGGGATGGTGAAGAGGTAATTTTAGTATATTTCCTGCAAAAGGACGCCAAAATTACAGGTGTTTATTACGCTTAAACTTAATTTCCAAATTACGTGACTTGATGAAAGGAAAACGTCGACAGAAGTTGTGTAATGATGTTCTCTTGCATCAGGATAACGCACTCAGTCACAAGTTCGCCATTACGACAGCTGTAATAGCTAAAGTAGGCATCGAATTAGTTGAGCATCCACCGTATTCGCCGGATTTGGCCCTCAGCGATTACTAATTGTTTCCAAAACTTAAAGAACACTTATGTGGTAAACGATTTCTATCAAATCAGTGGTTGAACAATCTTTTTTTCAGGAATCATTGAAAATGTTAGAACATACATGGTAAAAATATAATGTAAAATATTTGCAATTTTTTTATTGTTAGTGAGATGGCGATGGAATAAAAGGATCCTTCCTCATATTGCTCTTACCTAAACCTACATATATTAGAAGGGAAACAGGTTATCAACTGCAAATATGTATGTACATATATCTAATTTATAAACTAAAAGAATAGTGCCTCACACCAATGCAAATTAAATAAGAAAATTTGACATACGAGGGGAGGTGTAGAAGTTCGTGAAATGGAGTGGGGATAGGGGCGCTCGCTAGGTGTCATTCTGATTGGCGACTCATTATTAGTATATAAGTTAAGTTGCAGCCCTATAGCGTCAGTCGTTTACGAATAGTTGCCTGCTAAACAAGTCAATCCCGAAGAAAACTGAAACTATGGAGGAAATTGAACACCGTGCTGTGATAAAGTTCCTCACAAAGCAAGCAAAGATGCTCAAACGATATTGAATGAAATGGAAACCGTTTATGGGGAACAGTGCCCTAGTAAATCAATGATTTATAAGTGGCATGGTCTTTTTAAACATGGTCGGGAGTCGATTGAAGACGACCTCCGCTCAAGACGGCCAGTTGAGGCCACCACATCAGACATCGTCGAAAAAGTGCAAAAATTTCTACTGCAAGATGCCCGTTTGAAGAAAAAACAATTATCTGCATTAGTTGGAGTATCAGATACCACCATTTCGCGTATCCTACATGACCATCTGGGTATAACAAAAGTCAGTGCAAGATGGGTACCGAAAATGCTCACGCCGTTGCAGAAACAGCAACGCGTCTGTGCGTCCAAACAATTTTTGGAGCTGTGTGGAGACAAACCTGCACAGATTTTGGAGCGGATTGTTACCGGAGATGAAACATGGGTTCATCACTTTGAGCCTGAGTCCACACAGGAGTCCATGCAATGGCATAAAAAGGGGACATCACCGCCAAAGAAATTCAAACTGTCAGAATCGGCTGGAAAGTTGATGGCTACTGTTTTTTGGGATTGTGAGGGGATATTATTGATTGATTACAAAGAAAAAGGTAGGGGCATAACCGGAGAATATTACGCAGCCATATTAGAAAAATTAAAGGAGGCCATCAAGGAAAATCGTCGAGGAAAATTGACCAAGGGTGTGTTGCTCTTGCAAGACAATGCGCCGGTTCTCAAGAGTAAAGTTGCAATGGCTGCTCTGCATAAGCATGGCTTTCAATCAATAGTCCGTCCACCCTACAGTCCAGACCTAGCACCTAGCGATTTTTATTTGTTCCCCAATTTAAAAAAAGACTTACGTGGAAGAAAGTTTTCCGACGACAATGAGGTAAAGGAGGCAACTTTGGCCCATTTTGAGGCGAAAGATAAAAAATATTTTTATGATAGTTTAGAAAAATTAATTCATAGATCTAATAAATGGATTGTGCTTAAGGGTGGTTATATTGAAAAGGAAAAATAGATTTATTGTTTTATTTTATTTAAAACCCTTTCATTCCACGAACTTCTGGACCTCCCCTCGTAGAAACAAAAACTGCTTGTATCACGAGAAGGTACTGAGAATGTTTGCAGAAACAAAAAACAAACTATGACAAGTGAAAAGGGATTGGGCGGTCCGGGAACGTATTATTGTAGGATTAAGGGTAAAATGGGTTGTAATGATTGATAAACGTCCCTTTTGAATCGGATTTTATTGTATAAATAGAACGACGTCTTAAAAGATGCAGTCTTGCGATAGAACGTTAAAATCTGTTAAAGTTTTCTCCTATTATGAATGTTCAACCAACCTGTAAACGCTAATTTGTGTGAAATATGCGTTAGATATATCTCAGAGAAGCGTTCTGCGCGTTTTAGATTCGATTTTTAGATTCAAAGTCAAGACATGAGTGATAAATCTCGCAAGCATAAGCAAGTGTATTGTCTAACATATTTTCACGTTTTTATTTAAAACCGATTTAAAAGAATATATTGAGGTCCCAGCAAAATAATGAACAGTGGACCATTAGATGGTTGCTTAATAAAATAAATCTTGAAATTATCACATTATTACATGTATACCTTGACAAAAAGTTCCTTGGGGTTCCGTTTTATACTTCCAATCAAGATCCGATAACTGGAGGTAAGCGGCCATTAACGGAATGTCGGTAATGTCATTTTCGTCTCCTCCTACTTCCAGTAAAAGGACATTCCAATCTTGTATCTCGCTCAATCTGTTCGCAACTACTGCGCCTGAAAGACGATAGCGATTCCAATATTAAAATGGAGCTTATTGGTTAAGACATATAAATAAAATGGCTGATATTAGATAAGATTTTCTACTTTATCGACAGGACTTGACTAGGTGATTTGAGTAATGTAACTAGTATATGAGTTGGTGTCAAGTTAGACATTGTAACGGTAGATTGTGTAGAATACAACATATGTAAATTGTAATAAATAAAGAATAAACGTTACAAAATTAACGATTAAATAAACAGCTGATGTCTGTGTACATATCTTAAGCTTTCCATTAAGTAAATTTCAAAGAAAATTACAAAGTGTATTAAAAATTGCTGTCATATCAATGCATTAAAAAATTGCAGAAACTTCGTAATTGCATACCAAATATTTGTTGTACTGGATTGAAAGTGGCGTGGAATTTAATTGTAATTGTTGACATTGACTCTCTCATAAATAAGCCAACATTTCCTTTCTGTAAATTATGATGGATAACGTAAGTGGTAAGAAATAAAATAATCAAATAGAAAACATGCAAGATTAAATGGCCTCCTAGACATATCATCATATACTTCTTCTTAATTAATTAAGAGTATCAATTACAGCCGTATTTTTAAAATTAATACACTGGTATACACTCAGTGAATGCAGGGGCATCCTGGGCTACTAATTCTTTAAAAAAAACCAAGTTATTTGACTAAACTATTTGATTCACTTGGTTATATTACTTTATTTATAATTATTCAGTTGTCGCGCAAGTAGAATTGATGAAGATGATACTGCATTAACTAGGAAGATTAATTACATATGTATTACTTGTGGATTCAAATTTAAGATACAAGGTTTAATAATGTGTCAAAATTTCTCATAATATAATCTCGTCAATACCTGCTGTAGTGACTGGGAAATGCGCGAACAAGCATGCCTGTTTATACTCATGAATGCGTTTTGGAGATTTGGAAAAAACTTTTTTGGTAGAAACTATAAATTAATCTATTTTTGGATTACTGTTTCTAATAAATTCAGCGAGAAGATGACATACATTGAGCAAACAGGTTATATGAAGCAATTGAAGATAAGATTGTTTTAGTAACTTTCCAGCTTTAACCATACTCGAACCCCCATCAAGAATACCCTAAATAGAGCGTCCCATAATGATGTAAATCTTATACATAAAAGTGGGGCCCTGCAACAGCTGCGCAGGTGAACTAAAATATATTTTTTGAAGCGGTTTTTATATATTCTTTTGTTTTATATAACTGTGAAATAAGTTAATAAAAGGCAGAACTATTTTCATCTAGTGTATTAAAAATATTGTTATTGTCCCAGGAATTGTACAAAAAACAAAATATACTTATAAATAAAATACAATTATAAATTTAATTTTTCATCCATTTACAATTTTCCCTATCTACCTGACAATATTACTGAATTGCTTAATATAATTAAATTAATAATATCAACAATTTTATGAATGATTGAAGAATCAAATATTTTGTTGCAGCGGCATGTGCTTAACATATACTTTGACATTACGTTTCCTTCACATTTTTGTTGTATATTACATGATGAAATAAGAAATATACCATATGATGTGTTTTTACAATGGTATTAATAAACTCTAATGTACAATATGAATTGTTTTAGACCTGAAATGTTTCCGGAATCGACAAGAAAAACACGGTATTGGTGGGGTCCGTTATTTTTATTTTTCGATGTAGTCTTCTCGAAGCTCAATACACTTTTTCAAACGGTGCTCTAGTCTTTTCAAGTCGTCGGAAAAGTAGGATGTTTCTAGGTTTGCAAAATAGCCATCTGTAGCAGCAATGACCTGCTCATTTGAGGCAAATCTCTTTCCTCCCAGTGTTTTTTCAGGTTTAGGAATAGGAAAAAGTTGCTGGGGGCTATGTCCGGTCAATATGGAGGATGAGAGACTAATTCGTAGCGCAACTCATTCAATTTGGACACGACGATGCGGGATGAACGACCCCGTGCATTGCCGTTGTGGAAAAGCACTTTTTTCCGCTGCAAATGAGGCCGTTTCTCCTTCAATACTACATCGAATCGGGTCAATAAATCGCTATAGTATTGCCCCGTGATTCTCCTTCCCTTCTGCAGATAGTCAATGAGGATCACACATTGGGAATCTCAAAAAATAGTCGCCATGACCTTTCCAGCCGATGGAACGGTCTTCGCATTCTTTGAAGACGATTCGCCCGAAAAAAGTCCACTGCTTCGACTATTACTTGGTTTCCGGTATGTAGTGGTGGATCCAAGTCTCACCGGTTACGAAACGCATGAAGAAATCCCTTGGATTGCGTTGGATCCTGGCCAGACACTCCTCCGAAACGGTCGCCCGATTTCGTTTTTGCTCCGGTGTGAGCAAACGCGGTGCCCATCGCGCAGAAAGTTGTTTCATATCCAAAATTTCGTGTAGGATATGGCCAACGCGTTCTTTTGAGATGCCTGTTGTCTCTGCTATCTCTATCAACTTCAATCGTCGACCAGATAACACGACATCATAAATATTGTCGACCATTTCAGCATTGGTAGCGGTTTCTTGGCGCCCACTACATGGTTCGTCAATTGAGCTTGTGCAGCCACATTTGAACTCGCACATCCAGAAGCTGATGGTCGAAATTGATGGAGTACATCCGCCATGAACCTCTAGTAAAACATTTCGAATTTCCGTGGCCGTTTTCCCGACCATCCAGAAGTGTTTTATCACTGCACGAAATTCGATTTTATCCATTTTTTCAAACCTCCTGAGTTGCTACGCAAAACACACTTTTAAACAACAACTATTGACAGTAGAATCAATGAATCCATTTCAACCTTCGTGCGCCACCTCTTGCCGATTCCGGAAACATTACAGGCCGCCCTCCTAATTCCCAATATATCAGAATATTTTTGATCCAAAAAAAAATGTATAAAACCAGACGATGAAGATGGATTATTGAATGAATATTTTCTAATTCTAAACGTAATTGTGTCAAATATTTTAAATTTTACCTGCTGAGCCAGCCCCCACAACTATGAAATCGTACATAGTCTCCAACACATCGCTTGTATCCGTATCTATGACGCCAACTCTCTGATCCACCAGGTAATCTTGCAGATACATCAGAGCGCCTAAAACCGCTGGTAATATAATTCCCATCGGGCCGCCCATAATCCCCAAGATCGGAGCGGTAATTGAGCTAACGACACCTATAAAATTACACAAACACATTTAGAAACTTATTTATCGATTTCTACTTCATAAAACCAAACGTAGCAACTATGTATTTACCGGTGAAAAAAGTCATTTTACTTCTTGAAAGAGAAACTAAAAAGACAATAATTTCTGTAGTTCCTCGTGAATGATGGATATTTACTAACAATAAGTTTGTGTTTGCTTTATCTAAAATATCTCTTGTACAACGTAGCATTCCACCTCACATGCATTTGTTTTACTAAGTGAACTACGTGATACGTGAAACAATGAACGGCAGACGTTTTTCGATGATAGCTGCAAATGGATATCGACCAAAACTGAAATGGACTCATTATTGCGTAATGGTGTTACTGTGTTCGATGACTACAATCCATTTTAGCTTTCCGTGGTGCTATCATTATTTTACTTCATGATTTTTAACGTCCAAAGCTTTTAGCAATCAATTTTCACTATTATCTTAAATGTACTATGATACTGCAATTTGTACTGAAAAGTTATCCTGTTCTATATACACTCAGCGAAATTTTTGTAGTTCCATTGTTGTCCCACTTTAAACATTTAACAACGGTATGAGTTGGGAAATACCTCGAATTACATTTGTGAAGGTGAGGATAATATCAGAGACATTATTTTGTCAATATCACAACTCTTAGATATGTATATAGAGAAGTACGTGCAGTATAAACGTATAAATACGAGCGAAATTTCTATAATTTCACAGATATCCTACGAAATAGGGCATTACCTTTCAGTGCAAAGAAGTCTCTAAAACTTTTCAAAAGTTCATTTATTACTAAATATATTATCGAAGTAGACATATAGGTTAATAAAAATGCCGAAAGGTAAATTGCTATCTGAGGAGGAAAAAACAAAATTGTTTTAAAGACGTAGGGTTTTCAAGCCAACTATAGCAAAGAATATAAAACGATCCCATCATCTGATCAACAATTTTATGAAGTTGGGCAATTCCTACGACAAAAATTGCGCTAAGGTGGCAGCGCTCATCGATATTTGTGTTAACCTCTTCTGGTAATGTAACCGCTCAACAAATAAAATATAATTTAAATTTATCAATTATAAATAGACATATACAATCAATTTTATCTAGCACTAAACGTTTTCGATGGCGAAAAAAGGTTTCGAAATCACCCTTAAAAGAGACGCATAAACAGGCAAGACTGAAATTTGCGGGAGATTATATACGATAGGATCATGAGTGGAACAACATCATACCTTTCGACGAGAAGAACTTGGACGAGCCTGATGGTTCCACATATTGTTGGCACACTCGAGTTGCGATGAGCCAGAATTTTGGTGGCGGTAGTGTAATGGTTTGGGCGACTTTTACCCGTAATAATAAAACCCATATATATTTTATTTCTACATGAATGAACTGTAATTCTTCCATAGTTCCAGACAAACCAAGGAATAGTTTCAGCAAAAGGAAATAAATTTGATATAATGACCTTCTCGCTCGCTTGATCTGAACTCGATCAAAAATCTTCGGAGAATATTGGCGAGAGAGATGTATGCCAATAAGATACAAGATGACAGCGTGAAAGAACTAAAATCTGCGTTAACGAGGCGTTGAAGAAATAATCCTATTTCAACATTGACCAAATTGATTGACAGTATGAAGACGTGGATCTTTGAAATTATTTCGAATAGAAGCTCTAATACTCATTACTAAGTTTAGGAAGAATTATAAATGTCTTATGTATTTATTTTGTTTACTAATTTTGTGTTAATGGACCTACAGAAATTTCGTTGCGTTGAGCTACCATTATTATAAATATTCTCTGTGGAAGATGTAAGATTTTCTTTTAATATTATTTTCTCTTGCATTTGTGTTTTCTTTTTGTAGCATTAATTTCGATGCCGAAGATATTAAAAAAAAAGCAAACATTCTGTTCAAACGTTCATATGGAACTGTAGAAATTTTGCTGAGTGTATATGTATATATTCCCCTCCTTATGGAAAATTGGACACAAATTTTGCAGAAACACTATTACACAAATAAATTAAATTAGATTAGTCGACAGTATACTACGAGGTATCAATAGCCTAACAACAAAAGAGAATATTCATGTATGGTCATCTATCTAATTTCAGAGAATGTATACATTTTTAAAAAATTCGCTGCTTCTCACAGAAGCGATACGACATGCACCAGCTCAGGAGAAACTCCGTGCAATTGAGACCGAAACGTTAGCAGACTCATGTCATTACGACGTGGCTTCAACTTGAAAACCTAAATTTCTTAAAACACAACAAATACCGCGGACGTCCACACCAAAATATGTACATTTCCGTTTGGTTAAGGTTATCACAATTTATTGCTGGAATTTAAATTATTAAGCAGTGTTACTGAGGGGATGAAATACAAATTCCCATACTTCTTTAAAATTTATCTTTACAATTGTGCTCTGGATTATTGTAACCATTGCAAGCTACCAACGGTCTTCTAGCGAAGTGAGCATATGAATTTAACCTACAGTGAGTAAAATTGTTTGAAAGAATATTACGTGGAAGCTTTGAAAAATTATCCTCAATCATTCCATTATATGAAGAAGATTATTTGAGAAATTAGCGAAATACGGTAATATAAACTGGCTGGCACGTAGCCCCGATTTGACACCAACAGATTTTTTCCTATGGAGTTACCTTAAATCAAAGGTACACAGTAACACTCCTCACTGTCCGAATTGATTAAAAGAGAATAATCGAATCGAAATGGCGACTATTACAGAGAATATGTATCGAGCAATTCTCGAAAATTTGGCGTCACATTGGAAAGAATCTCAGCAAAATAACGGAACACATTTAGAAGACATTATTTTTAAGAAATAAATTCCCAAAGCCTGCATTAAAAAAAAAATAAACATGTATTCATTAAACCCTGCCGTTATTCTATTACACTCTTTTTATTTTGAAAAGAACTTCTGGGACATCCTGTTTAACAATTGTATAAACAACATTAAACTGTTCTATCGTTTAACTACCTTATTATTTTATTATTTTATTTATTATATAAATAAGTAATATAAATTAAATTTACCCTCTAGAAAGTAGAATAACTTTAAAAACATGTGAATTGAATTAGGCTGTGGGATTAGTGACAGCGTTTAAGTGTAGGTGATTCGGTTTATGTTACACCCTTGACATGCAGTTGTCAGGTTAGGTTTTGACATTTTGACAAAATACCTACATACAAACGTTTCAGTTGCAAGAATAAAAAGTTCAATAATTATAAAGAATGGTCACATTAAATGTTCAAAATGAGCTCCTTCATTTTAAATACATAACACCACTATGTGCCAATTATGTGGCGTAACTTCCTTGTAGACATCTCGTGTAGTTTCAGTAAGTTCATCAATTGTATAAGGACGATTTGTAGATATTCTATTTTGTAGGTGTAGATATATGAAATAATCCATAATTGCCAAATCGGGACATAGCGATGAAAAGTTTAATATCCAATTCAAAGAATTCATGCAATAATTCCATCGTTTCCCTTGTCGTACGGGGTATTGGATTGTCTTGCTCTAAATATCCCTTACGGAGTTTGTCGTCTCAAATAGCTTGCCAAATTCCTATTTTTTGAGAATACAAAGGCCTCTCAAGAATTTCATGTGGATTTTCACTAGATCAGAAGCGCATTTTTTGTTTATTTATATATCCTGATAAGTGACACCATGCTACATCCGAGAAGAATTTGCCAAGAACATCTTCATTATTCATCGCATCCAAAAACCATTGACAATAATTAAGCCGGGTGGCGTGATCAATGAACAAAAGCTCCTGTACTCAATGAAGCTTGTATGGAGTTTGTTGGATGCCTTTTTTAAGGATTCCCTGGCATGTCCCATCTGAAACTTACGCTTGCTGTGAAAGCTTGCGAACCGATTTCTTAGGTAATTGACTTATTCATTCCCCAACATCTGCTATATTTTCAACTGCCCGTTTTGATGGTCTACCACTACCGGATTTTTGGAACACGGACTAACTAATAATAACTGAATAACTAACTAAATTCGGAAATTCCGCTCGAAATTCATCTATATATGGTTGCGAAGAGTACGACCCTTCTCCATTTTCTAATTTTATACTAGTTCCGAAGTATGATTCGATAATAAAATTTTGTAATTTGTTGTAAACATTTTTGCGTCAATCAATATTTTATTTATCGCTGTCACTTCACTACTCACTACCAAGAAGATATTTGGAAGAAATAATTTCATGGCTTGCTAGAGGGCAAATTTATATAATCGTACAGTATTTTGCATTCGAACAAAATGTTTTATAGTATCTTTACTAATATTTATCTTCTCTAGAAGTTTATACTTGCTGCCAAACTTTGCGAAAGTAGTTTATGTTATTTATATATATATATATATCATATATCATATATATATATATATATTTTATTTTCCGTCTATAATCAATACCTGACTATAGAATAAGGAAGTTGGAGAAAAATTAAAAAATACGCCAATCATATTTTAGTATAATCGGAAAGAAAAAACATGTCACAATATTTTGGCTGACTTACATGTGTTACCATCAAATTTTCATATGTTAAATTCATACTTTATAGACATCCTGTATACATATACACTACCGCTCGAAAGTGTTTAGGCACCCCTGTTTTCATGGATTATTCATATAGTATTGTGTTTACGTATTTAAAATGTAGTTCAGTAAGATAAACACCCATTATATCGCATAAGGTTTACTATCATTTACCTGCACTTGGTAGGATTAGCATAAACTGTTTATTGCGGTGCAATTACAATAACAATCCCTCTGAATTTACTGGGCAAATTTAGTCATCTGTTAGATTGTAGGTAATAATGTTTAAATTACCTTCCTAGAAGATTATAGTGAAATCTGTAACCTATGGTCAGTTGCAGTGTGGTATTTACTCTATTCACGTCGTGAGCGAAATATCGTGTAACAATTTTTTAAAATGCCTCCGCGAAGAGAAATTAGTACGGAAACACGTGCGCTTATAATAGCTTACCATAAAAGTGGCATAAGCAATAGACAAATTGCCAAAAAAATTAAAATACACCACGCTACGGTTGACTATAACGTAAAAGAATATCGGAAAACTGGCAGTTTTCTTAATAAAAGACGGAGTGGAAGGCCAAAAGCGACAACATCTGCAGATGATCGCAGAATAGTGGTTACCAGCAAGTTAAATAGACGCAAAACAGACCCGGAAATCACCGCAGAATTAAATGTTGGTCGCCAAAAACTAGTCAGTGTTTCTACAGTCAAACGTCGCCTACAGAAAGCCGGGCTCCTTGGACGTATTGCGATGAAAAAGCAAACAAGCAAAAGCGACTTAAATGGGCTCGTGCAGACCAACACTGGACCATAGAAGAGTGGAACAACGTCCTATGGACGGATTAGTCCAAATTTGAGCTGTTCGGAACCCGAAGACGCATATTCGTAAGAAGATCTGTGGGTGAACGTGCCAGAGAAGAGTGTATTGCTGCTACCGTGAAGCATGGTGGAGGTTCTATCATCATTTGGGCCTGTTTTGCTGGCACTAGTGTGGGGGACATTGTGAAAATTGACGGTATATTAAAAAAAGAAGGCTACCGCGAAATTTTGGAGAACCACGCAATACCTTCCGGAATTCGACTTTTGGGTCAAAATTTTATCTTCCAGCAAGATAATGACCCAAAACATTCCTCTAAATTATGTAAAGACTATTTACGCCATTTAGAAGAGGAAGGAACTCTCAAAATTATGGAATGGCCTCCCCAGAGCCCCGACTTGAATCCAATCGAGTTACTATGGGAAGAACTAGATCGGGAAGTACGGAAATCGGCTCCGACATCAGCTACTGACGTGTGGAACAAATTGGAATCGAGTTGGACCTCAATAACACAAGAGACTGGCAGAACTTATTGCGAGAATGCCTCGATTGTGTACTGCAATTATTAAATCAAGAGGAGGTCACATAGATGAAAGCAAAATTTAAATTAAACGTCTTAATTTTCACATTTATTTAATATATTTTTTTATTCATGTACGTGTATCTGTACATAAAAAATAAATATTAACATTTTTGCTGAGTTTTTATACATTTTTGCTGTCAGTGAGAGTGCCTAAACATTTTGAGCGGTAGTGTATGTTAGTTTATATCCCCTTAAATTCTTTCTTCCTGTATTCCTCAGAAGACATTTTTAATTTAAAATTACCAAATTTTACATCTTCTTTGAAACTTAAATACTAATATACATTAAAAAAGTACAAATTTTGCCTTACGCATTTACATTAACCTACCATCCATTCTACTGCTCAAATTTAGAAAAACCGTCAATCTTCACATAAATTGCAACACAATAAACTTTAGCACGAAAAATCGTAGTCTTCTCATAACAAATAACATTTTATTCTTCTAGCACGAACTTCATCGTTTTGTGTTACACATTTCACCTTAATCGATCGCAGTTAACAGTATATCGACACAGAAACATCAAAACATCAAAACTTAAAATTATTTCGAACTCAAAATCAATTGCCGAATTCAGTAATTTTGTGTCTCACTGTATAAATATTTTATTCAAACTGACACTCTTAAAAGTCCTTCGCCGTGATCTTGAACGAATAACCGCGCTCTTTTAAACATAAATACCATTTCTTCTCCTTTACCACTACTCTCTCGTCTAACTAAAGAAGTATCCGCTATCTGAGGATTATGGAACGGTGACCTACATTTTGCTCACGCAAGCCTTTCGATCCACAAACGAACTACGAAATTCTGGTATTAAGTTTGGTCGCGTGAACTTGGTATTTAAATAAATAATTAGACTGTGGCGTAGTCTTTGTGTTTAACCTCCGCCTGGTCTTTAATATCGAAAGAAAGAAACGGTTACATCAAGGAGAATTATTATTCCGCAGGGGAAGTGTTTCGTTGACCTGTTCCGTATAATTCTAACTGTCAATATAATACATGCTTTCTTCGTCACGTTGTTCGGTATTGTTGCCGCGAGATACGTGCTAAACTCAACGTCTGATGCTGAATTTCTCTTAAAGAAAACGAAAGGAGTTGACATTTCTTATTTAGATGAGAAACTTTAGTTACAAATGAAGTTTTAGTATTCAATTTGTACTTTGATTAATTCGAAACATTATTAAGCAAGTTTGAAAGTACAGCCCGCGACAATAGTATAGGTCATTCATAAATATTAAGGAAAATAAGAATTATATTGAAAAATTCGAATAGGCAATCCGTGTTGCAAACGTATAAAGTTGATTGTAGTACTTTCTGGTACTGGCGAAAGTGGCGATGAGCAAAAATATTCGGGGAAAACCACACATCCAAGTGCGATAAAAATATAGACCATGTCATCAGTTTCGGTTTTGTCCCCAACGGGTATAGTACAAATAAGGAAAATATTTTATAATAAAGTCTTTACATGGTGTATTAGATGTTAGCGATTTAATCTGCTTTCTGTATATCAATAGCCCATGTGGACAACAAATAAAGGTGAAAATTACGGAGAAGCACGCAAATCTAAAAGACCCAAAACTACAACAGAACGTGAACATCGCACAATTTTAAAGTATGCGTCAAATTCAACAATGACTGCTAGACAAATAAGCACAAGCAGCAGGTGCAAACACCAATCTGCGAAATGCTCAACATCTGGTGAAGCAACAGATCAAAATGAAAACTGCAAAGAAAACTTCCTTCAACACGTCAACATAAAGAAGCCAGATTAGCATTCGCAACCGCGCGTTTACATTGGCGTAAACGCCGGCGAAAAATCATTTTTACTAATGAGAAAAAGTTTAATTTAGATGGTCCTGATGCCTGTCAGTGTTATTGCCATGATCTAAGGAAAGAGGAAGTAGTTCTGAGTCGTAGGCAGATGGGTGGTGGTAGTGTAATGATTTGGGCAGGTCTAGAATGTAACGGAAAAACTGACATCAAGTTCTGCAATAGAAAAATAAATAGAACGAAACGTTCTTTACTTACCGACTGCCCCTCGTATATAATATTTACTGGCCTTTTGCATAAAACGTTCATGTCGCTTTTTCGTGAATGTATGACTTGCTGTGAATTCTTACGTATGCGTGAGAAGATTAAAAAGACGTTTCCTTGTAATTGATTATTGCTTTGGGGAAACATCCTTGAGAGTGTTTTGCAAAATGGTCAAAATAATTACTGATAATCCCATGAATGAGAGCTGTGCCGCATCTCTTGTTATTTGTCCGAGTTTTTCAGGTAATTGTGGCTGGGCAGAAATCTTAGCATCCCATCTGGTCCTGCTAAATTGTTTTTGGATCTTCCGAACAAAATAAATTTAACCACCCCTCTTGTGTCGATTTTTGTCATAGTATAAACCCATTCGCTTGCTAAGATGGTAAGTTCTATTAATGTCTTCCCTTGTTACTAACACTTGGGCTGAAAAGTCCCGGGCCTAACAAAGAAAAAACGGTTTTTCTGGTTCAAAATTAGCTTTATTCATCAACGTAATCTCCATCAAGAACAACGCAATCATTCCAGCGCCGCTCTAACATTTCAATACCACTTTTGTAGAACGATTTATCTTTTGCCTCAAAATAGGCCTCAGTTTCAGCGATAACCTCTTCATTCGTGCGAAATTTCTTACCGGCGAGCATTTTTCTGAGATCTGCGAACAGCCAGTAGTCGCTGGAAGCCAAATCCGGCGAATACGGTGGATGTGGGAGCAATTCGAAGTTCAATTCATGTAGTTTTGCCATTGTTTTGATTGACTTGTGACACGGTGCTTTATCTTGATGAAACAACATTTTTTTCTTTGCCATATGCGGTCGTTTCTTTGCAATTTCGGCCTTCAAACGCTCCAATAACGCTATCTAATAATCACTGTTAATTGTATTTCCTTTCTCAAGATAGTCGATGAATATCACACCACGCACATCCCAAAATACCGAGGCCATAACCTTTCCAGCCGATTGTTGTGCTTTCGGGCGCTTTGGACGAGGTTCACCAGTTGCTGTCCACTCAGATGACGATCGTTTTGATTCCGGAGTGAAGTGATGGATCCATGTTTCATCCATTGTCACATATCGACGCAAAAATTCCGGTTTGTTACGTTTAAACATGGCCAAACACTGCTCAGAGTCATTAACACGTTCTTGTTTTTGGTCAACAGTGAACAAACGCGGCACCCACTTTGAACAGAGCTTTCTCATAGTCAAATGCTCATGCAATATAAAGCCAATACGTTCTTTTGATATCTTTACGATGTCAGCTAACTCACGCAACTTCACTTTTTGATCATTCAAAACGATTCTGCGGATTTTTTTTTATGTTTTCTGGTGTTACCGCCTCATTTGGACGTCCACTGCGTTCTGCATCATCGGTGTCTCTACGACCACGTTTGAAGTCAGCAAACTAACGTTTTATTGTTGTTTTTGATGGAGCGGAGTCCCCATAACACTTTTTAAGCCATTGCTTCGCTTGAACGGTATTTTTTCCCATCAAGAAGCAGTTTAAAATTAAAACACGAAATTGTTTTGAAAATAACAAAAGTAGCGTGACTCTTAGCACAATAACTCACAAACTAATGAATAGAATGTCATGAAATTTTAACAGCTGTCTTTTGAAGGTTAGTACTAACTGAGAGAAAGGTGACTGCAATAAAACTAGCGTCATCTATGTGTTAGGCTGGGAACTTTTCAGCCCATGTGTTACGTTAAAGCGGTTGGGCTACCTTATCTTTCTTGTTTCTAATGTTTTTGCAATGTTTATTTAGGTATTTTGGAAAATTGCAAGGCTTCTCTTAAGGTAATCTGACCTCTTTCCAAAAATATAGCCATCCCGATCTATCTCAATCTGCACAAGCAAATTAGAGTAAACTGACCGATTAATTTTTTATAATCTGACCACAAAAAGACGTTTTAAAAATATTTTAAACATTTTAGCATTCATAAATGGAATGAATAGTAGAAAGTTTCCAGATGTTGTATAAACTATAAAATGTACACCTATTTTTTCACAAATTTAAAGCAACGTGGAAGAAATGGGGTTACCAACTTAAGAAATACTATTGCTTCATCAATTTAAACAACTCTGTAGTTGATATTAACAACAGAGTTCGCAGTAATCTATGTACACAATATCAGCTTTACCCTTGCCAAATTTACTGTAATTTGCAAATGAACGGATTCCTCAGCTGAAGTTGCATAAGTCAAAGTCTGTGTTTGTCAGTTTAATTTATTTTTCCGTAACTTTACTAACATGTTCTCGTTTTGTTTTGATAGGAGGATGCTGTGGATCTACAAAACGCGCAACCATCGTAGGAGGCTGGGCGTGGGCATGGTGGCTCGTCACCGACGTCCAAAGACTGTCGCTGGAAGTGATGACCTTAAATCCGATGTGCGAAACCGTAGAAACTGCCCAGGGTGTGCCTTTAACTGTCACGGGGGTTGCCCAGTGCAAGATTATGAAAGCAGATGAACTACTGCATACCGCATCCGAACAATTTCTGGGGAAATCGGTCAGCGAGATCAAGATGACGATATTGCAGACGCTGGAGGGTCATTTGAGAGCTATTCTAGGTGAGTCACGTATTTATTGAGTTGGTATAATTCACAGAGGATGGAATAATGAAGAAATATTATTTATATATATTTTTATTTTGCATAGGGAAATTGACGTATAATGTATATACTGAGCGAAATTTCTATATAAGTTTTCATATAAACTTTTCAACATATTTGGTTATCTTAATATCCTCGGCAAACTATACACCGAAGTTAATCCTAACTACAAAGTAACACAAATGCAAGAGAAAATAAGATTGAAAAAATTATCACATTTATACAAAGAATGTTTGCAATGATGGTAACTCAAAACAACGAAATTTCTATGGTTCCATTAACACAAAATTAATTAATAAAATAAATACATAAAAAATGTATAGTTCTTCTTAAATTTAGTAGTGAGTGTTAGATCCCAGTCAAAATAACGTCAAACATCCGGGTCTTCATACTGTCTATAAATTTAGTCAATGTCTAAATAGAAATATCATTCTCACAAATTTTAGTTCCTCGACACTATCGTCTTGGTTATTACTGGCATACACCTCTATTGCCAATATTCCCCAAAGATTTTAGATCGGGTTCAGATTGAGCGAGCGACCAAGCAATTGTAATGAATTGATTTCATTTTGATGAAACTACTCCTTTGTTTGTCTGGAATTATGGATAGCTGCATTGTGTTGCTGAAATAACCAGTCTTGCGTCGGCCAAAGTCAGAAGCAGTTTTAGAAGTTGTATATAAGAATTAGAATTTATTGGTGTAGAAATAACACACACAGGGATTTTATTATTACGGGTAAAAACCGCCCAAGCCATTACACTACCACCACCAAAATTTCGTCTCATTGCAACTTTAGTGTTCTTGCTCTCTGGTTAAATTTCTTCTCGTCAGAAAATATGACGTTGTTCCACTCATGGTCCCATCTCATATGATTTTGATAAATTTAAATTACATTTTATTCGTTCTACGGTTACATTTCCAGAAAAGGGTCTAACTCTCTGAAATTATAGAAATTTCGCTTGTATTTTTATGTTTGCGCGGCAGGTTGTGATAATGACAAAATAATGTCCCTGCTATTTCTTTCCTTTCAAAAATGTAATTCTAGGTAATCCCCAACTCATACCGTTGCTAAATGTAGGGGAACTGCAAAATTATATGAAACTATAGAAATTTCGCTGAGTGTATGTATGTTCAGTCTAAGAGAAATTGGGCATTAACAAATTTTAAAGGGTTTTCAAGGATTTGTTAATAGTATCTTGAAGAATCTTCGAACATGTTTACGAGTCATATTTCATTAGCAATTAAAAGGAAACATACAGAAAATAATAGAAATTATTACTTACAGTAGATGAGGAAACTCGTAACGTATTTTACTTACTTCAAAAACGCTCAACTAATGCTCAAACGTTCTAAACAATTTCCGTGATTGAACTTTTTATTGGTTTTCACGAGAATTGGTGATTATCAAAGGAAATTGTGCAAGAAATCGAATTTAATTAATAATATTATATTATGTTTAACAATATGCCTAATTATAAATAGCGCAATAAACACATCGTTAAAGCTCTATAATCTTCCGAAGTTCTCCTTTTCTACGTATGTAAGTGTTCTTATAGTAGCTTTCACTTGCTTCTTTAACATTGCTTGAGGTCCTGTACATAAACACAAGTCTTAAAATGGTTTGTTTTTGTTGTATTTGGAAGTAGTCCTGAAATGCAATGAATATCAGTGAATTATGATAAATTGAATTAGTTCTTCACAAGTTCATCGGTAAATGCCTCACCACATAGAAGCAATTGCGAAAAACTGTGTCTCGAATAAGTAATCAATTTATGTGATGTGAAGTGTACTAATGCACTTTTGCATACATTATATAATCGCACTGATCTTGTAATCATTGTGGGTTAGTGATCTTTTCATTTTTTTTTGTGTAGAATGCGTAGCAAATGTGAGAAAGTATAGATAATATAGATAGAGGAAAGGTTAAAAAGGAAAAAAGGGTGCAGTCTAAGGAAAACGAAATAAAAAGAAATGAAGAGAAAGAAAATGAAAAAATTGAAAAAAAATCTATAAAGGAAAAATTGTATAAGTTTGCTGTGAAAGACTGTTATTGTTCGAGCCGAAGGATGTCTTTTAAGTTTTGCATACTGGGACATAGAGGGCGCTATTAAACAACTAACAAATTAACCTCCATCTTTAGTTAACCTAATTCCATAGTTTGAGTCCGATATAACGTTGTAGTTATAACGAAATCTCAAAATTGACAAGTTCGTTGAAAAATGGAATGAAACTGAGAACATTTTTACGCAATAATTTTTTTTATAGTCTTTGAAATCAATTATCTCAACAAAAATGCCTCGCCAAGATCCTTTCTATTTTCGTCAATGAAGTGCCATGTCAGTCAACAAAGATGCTGTGCGCAAGATCATCAACGACGATCGACATGTGACATATCGTGCGATTGAGACATCATTGAGAATTTCAAAGAGTTATGCGTAAAAGTTTCCTGTTGAATACAACATCTGGTGATAGAAGACCAGAAAGCAGCTAGGGTAAATTGGTGTCGAAAAACTTTAGACCACTTCAACGCCGCAAACTCTAACAACATATACAACATTGTCAGTTGCTATGAATGTTAGATTTACTCATACGAGCTGAAAGATACACGCAAGTCGCTTGCTTGGGTGTTCCGAGGTGAAAAAAACCGACAAAGGTCATCCATCCTCCAAATGTCTCCAAAAGAATGGTCGTGACATTCACCTCGAGAGCAAGTCGTGTGGCAATAGTTCCTCTAGAGTTTGCACGCAAGACAATTGAATTTTTACCGCAACAAAACGTCTAAATGTTAGACCATCCTCCGGACAGTTCGGACCTGAATCCCAACGATTTCTTTACCTTTTCAAAAATCAAAAACGGACTGCATAGTCAAAGATTCCAGTCGATGACTTCAAAAAAACGTAATTTTGACTGTACCAACAAACGAGTAGAATAACTCCTTCCAGATTTGGTCCGGGCGCATGCAAAAGTGCATTATTTCTCGTGGAGGATACTTCAAAGAACAATGAAGTCTTTAAAAGCTATTTGCTGCTTTATTCCAGTTCTATAAGCAAAACTTAAAGGACAGCCCTCGTATTACATATACATTTTTCTTATTCATAACTTTACAATGAAAATTATTCATTAGCGAGATAGCGAGCAACCAATTATCGATCAGTAGGTATAATTTATTATTTTTTAAATAAAGTTGCTGTGGAGAAGAAAAAAATTGTTAAATCATCTGCATTCTATTAAAAAGTATTGTGGCTCCATTAACGTGGTAATTGAAGAATAATAGTTTTAAAAGGGTTAAGAACATGCTTACAATCAACTATCCTGAAATATTTGTACGCTCTGCAAAAACCATTTTGAATATTTTTAACAAATTCAAAACAATTGAAAGTTCCCACAAAAAAAGATATAAGCCCAATCACATTTCAGCAAACAGCATGAAAATGAATATCTTATGTTAGATGAAGGAACGACCTGTAGGATCACTTTTTAAATTATCGTACAACTCAGTGTACAAAACTCTATAAGAATTTCGGTTACAAACCATACAAAACATCAAATCTTACGACAGCAAAATTTCCCCATCTATTATAAGACTAGATAATTCCATTAAGTGAGGTACTGAATATTATATATTGATAAACTTTTGATTGATATATTGATAAAAGTAGGAATTTTTTTAATAACTCATTTAAACAACGCTGGATAGGTATGTTGGCCCCATACCATGATCCCCAAGAACAGCCGATCTCTGTCTCTAAGGGATTATTTTCTTTTCGGTTACCTTAAAAGTAAAGTTTATAGTAATATGCAAATACATCACTTGGACGAATTCAAAAGCCATATACGGTACTGCATGTGATGAAATAAACCCACTAGGGATACCCTGCACTGTTTTCAGGAACGCTTTGCTTGTTGCTTTAAAAGACAAAGCGGACACTCAGAAAATTTGATATGAAATTAAACTTCACTTTAGTAATGACTTTGCTTTGCTCCATGTTGCCGGTGCAAATATTATTTCCATACCACATTCTATTCTATTCTTTCGCAGTAGATCTAAAAATTTTCGTGTATATTGGAAAGTTCATTTTTTCGGTACAAGAAAGATATACTAGATCCTACTAACAGTTGGTATTATTAATGATATCACTATGTAACATACAAAAAAAGTAAACAAATTTCTCTTTAATATTTAATACGAGTCATTAATCGATTATAGCAACCTGCTCCTGGTACAAATACGCATACAGTTTAGTTTTAAAAGATGTTAGGGGCAGCAGCTTTACATATTCCGACAGGGAATTGAATAGAGAAAATAATTGATACGTGAAGGGTTTAAAAAGTTTAGAGTAATGAAGAGGTGGAGGCAAGAGATGTCTAAAGCGTTAATCTAAATTAAGAACGGATGTTCGGAATTCTATTTTGTTGTACAGACAATCAGGCTGCTTCATGGTCATAATTTTATCGTAAACACATTAAGCTATTCATGTTTTGTCAGTGCGTAGCTAATTCTGCTGTATTTCCTGATTCCAAACACCAACTTAAGACACGAGTTTCGCACGTACTATATTTTCCGTCCATCCAAAACGTCAATGGAGGTAAGACGAGACTGTTGGAAGACACTCTCCGTATTCATATGGGACCTTAAGATTACAATAAGCTACTCTTATCATTTTATTAATATGGTCTCTAAATCATAATTTTGTGTCAACCAGAACACCTACATCTTTAGCTTTTCAACAGAAACGAATTGCTTGTCCTTAACAATAATTGTGGCCATAGCAGCTAGTGATGTTTTCATTTTTTGTTTAGCAAAAAGCTGCGGAATAGATTAACACTTATACTGATTGCCACTATCTTCATTGTACAATTAACTGTATAGCTGAACATCGTCGGCATACAGATGATAAGTGGGCATAATATTCATGAGGATATTGCTGATGCAGATTGTGAACAAAAAAGTTTCCACAATGGATCTTTGTGATCTTTTTCATGCAAATCAGAAGAAGCTAGTTCTGTTTATGAATCCACTCAGTTCAGAATGTACTTCATAGTTAAAGTATTATTAGTTAAAATTAACACCTCATCCATTTTTCCGTTTTCAAGTATGTCTGGAAAGTTGACCGCCACATCAACCAAACTGCATTTTAAAACAAAATAATCAAAGTAGATAAGGAAAATGTTATCACATTTCTTTAACGCAGAGGGCTAATTTTCTCAAACAAGAAACTCAGAACTATCTGAATCTTGTGCTCCTTCAAGCAAGTCTGAAAAAGGTGGCCACCATACCAACCAAGCATTGTATTCTAAAACAAAATAATCGAAATAGAAATAGAGAAAAGTTTTATCGTTTTTCCTTAACACAATAACTTAATTTTTTCCAAATCAAAAATTCTAAGTTATGAATGGAACTAAAAGGTCAAAGTAAAAGAATGTAATCAAAGATTCAGATAACACAAAAAATAAAATTAGTGGATTTTGGACAACTTCGTCAATTCCTGTCCTGGATCATTCAACAAAGACCGCATGGCTTAATTGATTATTATTATATACAAGATCATTTTTAGCGAAGAAATACGTGCTGAACTGAATGTATTTGAAAACAGAACAGGAAAGGAAAAAATTCCATCAGAAAAACTGGAAAAATCTTTTCTTGGTTTTTGAGCTCGTATAGTCGGGTCGTATTTTAGAACATGCTAGCTTCTGCGGACGGTACCATATTTCATACAGCCACAGAAACAATAGACGGCAATCGGGTAACTTCTTGATGAGAGAATATTGGCTGTTTAGATCACGCGATCTAAAATCCCTTTTGGATTTTTCCCTTTGAGGTTATTTACAGAAAAAAGTTTATATTAAGAATCCAGAAACAGCTGATGTTCTTAAAAACGACGTTAATAGTATAGTATTCATGAAATTATTATGCCAAAATGGTAATGAAAACTTTGATAAACGGATTTCAGTGGCAGCCACAATATATTATCAAACTGCACTTGTTGAACTACCATTTGAAATAAAAATATTACATTTTAAATAATTTCAGTTCTGTTATAAATTTAAAAAGTGACCTCAAATTGAAACGCCTTCTACTAATTTCGTTACTTGGAATGTTATACCTAAGAAATTTAAACCGCAAGTATGCAATTGAGTCAAGGAGAAATCCAGGTAGCGTTGAAAGATAACAATGCGGAATTTATGTGCAATTCTTTGAAATGAAATTACTTTTCTGCTGTCACTAGTTGCATTAATTCCAATCTAGTCAGTATACTCTGTAAATTTGCCCGATAAACACTTTCTTGTGGGTAGCACATACTTTTCTAAGTTTTTTATGTTCTCACTTATTTTCCGTTTATCTGTTGTGATAAGATTACGATACAATACTGCTTGAGTTTAAAATATACTATTGGACTTTGTGGTAATGCAATTGTGTACATGTATATTTCGCAATGTTATAGAACAAATTACTCTCGGCTTCAATTTAGTTCATAGACAGCTGCTAACTTGTAAACGTCCTTGCTCCGTCTCTTGCTGAATCATATGATAAACGTTGCACTTATTCATTATTAAAAACGACCTAATTTGAACGATCACGTTGAATGTTATCGATTTTCATTGACTTACGTTAAAAGTGGTTTAGTGGTAAGTTCGAACTAAGTATGTCTCTTGTGTGGTTGGGTTGTACCCAAATAGTTTTATCGGTGGGATTTGCAATTGGTGTTGTTAAAAGGTAAGCTGGTTTCTTTTTAAAAAATTCAAATATTATTAGTGGTATGTTTTTTTCTAAAAAGTCAAAGTAGGAATAATATCTGGTAGTGAATTGCACAAAGGGTACAGGCCTAAATGCAAACAATCTAATGTTAAAACTTTGAAAGAAAATTTCAGTTTGCACAACTAAGATTATACACTTATATACGAGTGGAGGTCCAGAAGTTCGTAGAATGAAAGGGTTTTAAATAAAATAAAACAATAAATCTATTTTTCCTTTCCAATATAATCACCGTTAAGCACAATACGTTTATTAGATGTATGAATTAATTTTTCTAAACCATCATCAAAATATTTTTTATCTTTCGCCTCAAGATGGGCCAAAATTGCCTCCTTTACCTCATTGTCGTCGGAAAACTTTCTTCCACGTAGGTCTTTTTTTAAATTGGGGAACAAATAAAAATCACTAGGTGCCAGGTCTGGACTGTAGGGTGGATGGACTATTGATTGAAAGCCATGCCTGTGCAGAGCAGCCATTGCAGCTTTGCTCTTGTGAACCGGCGCATTGTCTCGCAAGAGCAACACACCCTTGGTCAATTTTCCTCGACGTTTTTCCTTGATGGCCTCCTTCCATTTTTCTAATATCGCTGCGTAATATTCTCCGGTTATGCTACTACCTTTTTCTTTGTAATCAATCAATAATATCCCCTCACAATCCCAAAAAACAGTAGCCATCAACTTTCCGATTCTGACACTTTGAATTTCTTTGGCGGTGGTGTCCCCTTTTTATGAAAGATGTCTATCTACAGCTGGGTACGAAAAATAGCAGTGCATTGCAGAAAGTTAAATACTTAAAGACAACACATTTTGCACTCTACACACGCAGTTATTTTTAATTTATTAAGATATAATTTACATGTTCGCTGGACAGCAAAATAATAATACCTTTAGTTAGTTATAGGATCATTAAGAAGAAAATATAATATGTAAAGAGAAATGTAATAAAGTCGTAGAATTTTTAATATTTTGTCGTATAGCCTTTGCTGGCAATGATTGCTTTGCATCTTCCTGGAATGGAATCAGCCAATGCTTGACATCACACGTCTGGAATAGAGCCCTATATTCTTTCAACTGTTTCCCGTAATTCCTGTCCCCATATAGGTACTGCAGTAAAAACGATCTGCTTTACATTTGTCACAACCTTGACAATTCTAAATCTAAATTTAATGCATTTCAGTTTAAATTTTTCTTCTTCCTGAAAGCACAAGCTTAAACAAAAGCAATTACAACATTTAAGTTAGTCATAGGAACCTAACTGTTGGAACCATTCAAGGTTAAAAGGAAACTGATAGGTTAAAGAATTCAGCTGCAAAAATTTTTAGTGTCGAGGCATATTCGGAAATAAGTCGTCTCGAAATTATCAAATATAATGCTGCACCCTGTTGAAGTACTGGATGTCCCAAAAGTCTTTTTCAATTCTCGGAGGAGGCGCATTTTTACCTTAATCGCTACGTGAGCAGGCATTGGAGTTCAACAAATCCAAAACAGCATGAGAAGCCATGTCAAAAGTTATTGTTTGGGCTTCAATGTCGACGTAAGCAATTATAGGGTCGTACTTTTTTGAAGATGATAGTGGTCGTATAGCAACCGTAAATTGCGAGCGATATGTTGAGATGTTTAACATTTTTTTAGTCAACCTTACAAGATTTTAAAAATTTCAATTGAAACATTTGGTTCCAACAAGATGGAGCGACATCTCACACATCCAACCTCTCAACCATATATCAACACTGCGCACTCTCTGAATGAATATAATTTTGGTGTTTTTTCTTGAATCAGTCTTTTTTAAAAACACTCAAGAAACTTTAAGACAAGCATTTATTTCAAAGCTCAATACAATTTAGTACAGCAGACAAGTCTCAACTTGAATGAATAGTAATACCACTTAGATTAAAAACTGAATTAGCATCTTAATAATATCTTAATGGATAATACACAGCATAATAATGTTTAATAGATGATTAAGTTTAACTTGATTGTTTCTTAATATTTATATACAGTAGAACCCGGTTATAACAACTTCGGCTGTAACGACACTCCTTCCTTAGCGTCAAATTTTAAGCGGTCCCGTACTTTTCTATTCAAACGTACAGGGAAAAACCCGGTTTTAGCGTCAATAATCCCTGATATAACGACAAATATTTACCACTTGAGGTATGTATTTATATTATCATTTATGGCTGAATTCCCGGAATTTGCCTAGCCTGCAACCGACCGTTCGGGGATTCTAAGAATATTACCGTTCGTTGAATTAAGATTTCTTGCATTTTGCCTAGCCTGCAACGTTCGACCGTTCGGCGATTCCAAGAATATTACCGTTTCTTGCAATGCACCAGGCAAAGTTCGTAAGAAATTTCCTGAGTCGGCATTTAAATCGTGTGAGTGAAACATCCAGATTTCTTTATCGAAAATGTCAGGTTTAAAGCGGAAAAGTTTAAGTGTGGACGACAAAGTCGCGATAATTAAAGTAATCGAAAGTGGAAGGAAGAAAGCGGACGTGTGTCGCGAGTTTGGGTTAGTTAAGTCTACGATTTGTACAATTGTGAGAAATAAGAATAAAATCATGAATACCTTTGTGAAAGGGAAAGAAAAGTGAAAAAAAAATTCGATCGTACGAAAAGGTTGAAATCGACGAAGCGCTTATTACGTGGTTAAAGCAATGTAGAAGTGCAAATTAATCCGTTAATGGACCACTGCTTATGCAAAGGCCGAAGAATTTGGAAGTTTATTTGGAGACACAAATTTTAAGTGCAGCAATGGGTGGCTGAAGCGTTTCAAACGGAGACATTCAATAACGTTCGGAAAAGTGAGAGGTGAAGCGAAAGGTGTTAATATGACAGAAGCAGAGACGTGGCTAATGAAGTGTGGCCTAAATTAAGACAAGATTATGAAGACAATGAAATTTACAATGGCGACGAAACGGGAATTTTTATAAACTTCTTCCAGATAAGACTCTGAGATTTAAAGGCGAAAAATGTGTAGGCGGTAAACTAGCCAAAGAACGTCTAACCGCATTTGTGTGTGCTAATATGACCGGTACGGAGAAAAGTAAAGTTCTTGTCATAGGAAAGTCAAAAAAGCCGCGCTGCTTCAAAAACATAAAAACACTCCCAACAAATTACTGCGCAAACAAAAGAGCATGGATGGCTTCAGAAATCTTTGAAAATGAGATTCGAAGATGGGATAAAGAACTTGCGGTTAAAGGTACAAAAATCTTGCTTTTGGTCGATAACTGCCCAGCACATCCATCATTAGCCCACTTAAAACGTTTTTACCGAAAATTTCTTCTGCAGAAAATTATTACGGGTATGGACAAGAACGCACCATGTGCAGTTTCACTTCTCGACGCGTTGGACTTTTTAGAGAAGGCTTGGCGTAGTATAACCTCTTAGACTATATCAAACTGCTTTAGTCATTCAAGATTAAGGAATAATCCAGTTTGTGACAAGTTAAATGAAGATGTCGTTCCGTTATGTGAACTTATTGAAAAGTGGCAGCAAAATCAGAGTGACGAAAACCAGTTTTGTTTCAACGACTTTGCATCCGTGGACAGTTGCTTTATTACGTCGGGAATGCGTTCAGATTTTGATATCGTGGAGGACATAAAACAGCGGGAGAACGAAAACGATAATAAAATCGAAGAGGAAGAAGATTGATGCGACGAAGCAGAACACGTACTGACAAACGAATAAGCCCTAAGTGCCATAACACTTTTAAAAACGTATTATAGACAACGAGAACCGTCACCTCAAATTATTGATAAAGTGAGAGAATTAGAAATCGATATAGAAATACAATTTTGGCGTGCGAAAACTGTGCAACGGAAAATTACAGATTTCTTTCATTAGACAAATAAGTTAGTATGTACCTACATGTGTAAGGTTATATGGTTAAGTACATTAAATTAATTAAATTCACATATGTATCTGTTTACGACCCGTAATATTGTTTCCCACCAATTCTTATATGTAAACATGGAACTTGTAAAAACTCCGCCAATAGCGTCACCTTGTTATAACGTCAAAAAATTCGCAGTCCCATGACTGTCGTTATAACGGGGTTCTACTGTAATTATATGTTCCGAGCAATTCCCGAAAATTTTGCTTCACGTTTAGAAGAGTACCAGCAAAATAGCGGAATACATTTAGAAGAGATATAATTTTTAAGAAATTAATTCTTAAAGCTTGTATTTTAATAAAAAATAAATATTTATTCATTAATTACAGCTGGTCATAAGTTTATTATATTCTTTTTATTTTGAAAAGGACACCTTGTATATGAAAGAATTACCATTCATGTTGCTTTGGGATTAATGTTTAGAAGAATTAAAGGTTGAGGAAAATAAATGAAGGGGTTCCAATTTTGTAAATCACAATAGAACTCTTCCTAGACAGCTTCAATTCTTCTTTAATACCACAGGATGCTTAGAAACTGCACAACACCAAATGTTACCAATGAAGCTGATGATACTGTTAAAAAGGAACATTGTCAATGTGAAGAAAAAAAATATAATCTTTGTCGTTATTGGCTTTACAAATTGTGTAACTGGGTAAACAAATATTTATATTATGGCTATAGTAACGCATAAGTGTATTTCTAATTGATTAAATAACTTTCATAGAAAATCTTGGAGCACGGTGACTGTATTTAATTTTCCGTTTTTTTTTCGGGCTACTTTTCGATATACAGAGGAATCCATATTGGAGCAATTACATCAACGGTATTTGTCATACTGATGCAAGTTGAGTTTATATTTTATTTAAAGAAAGTCAGATTTTTTTATATTAACTTTTAGAGTACAATTAGGATAGATTTGTAATTATTCGTTATTATTATTACTCTGTTTTCTTTAAAAGTGGAGCTGATGACTCGGTACCTAATACTCTTGGCTACCAGTCTTGGAGTTCCAGATTTGAACCCCGAAGCTGTTGAGATTTTCTATGGTTTTCCTCACTCCATGGTAGATCCCGACAGCGAATATCTTAAGACTCACTACGAGCAAACGCTGTTGGCGGATGTTGAAACATGAATTAATATTTAAGGTGTATGTAACTAAATGTGCAAGAATTGAAATTCTACTTCTGGTTGGTTTTGGCACCACTGCAAAAAAGGAGATTAACTTCTCATAAAACTTTTATTGAACAAAATGTTATTTTTAGACATTTTTCATCACCTTGTATAAATTATAGCACCATATATAATACCTTTTTGAAATTAACTGTTGATGAAGGATCCCAAAATGGAAAAATATTCGGGGTGTCCTATTGCCAAAGCATATCGAGAACGTTGCATAACCCTAATATAAATCTATGTATATTGAAAATTATCTGGAAAAAGACGTAAATTAAAGACAAAAATTGATCTGTTTGAGGACTTTCCATGAAAATTATTTGCTTAGTTGAAATAGGAGGTTAAAACGATCAAGAAAACACGTGCCAACATCATACGGTGATCCTTATGATCATCTGTGAGCATATTTGGCACCTATGGTACATACAATTTCCAATAGCTTAGAATTTTAGCCACATTTCTCAACAATTTGCCTTAGAAACTTCTTCTAGAAATTCTAAAGAAAGTTTGCTTTACGCTTTTTTTGACTTTCTTTCACCTTTGCATTCACACAGTCATCGAGATTGTCAGCCCGGACTTCTTTGTTCCTCATAAATATTTGAAAATTAAGACTCAATTAACTAACTTTGGCGAGCACCTCTAGCAACTTTCTTGAGTTGACCAGCTAGCTCAGTTAAATTAAATTAAATTACGCCACTTCGCCTAATATGAAGAAAATCAAACTCACCGGGGCATTCAGGTAATTCTTCTTTGTTTTAGAGGTTGCTACCAAAGAAAATTGCAAAGATTTACTTAAACAAAAGAAGAGAAAATATAGGGAGGGGAAATTTTTAAAAATGGAACGATTACGTCATAAAAAAGGAATATTTACAATAAATAATCATTTACAGTATCAGTCTTCTAAAAGATATGCATATCTTCCGATCACAATATAATAGAATAAAATTCAATAAACTTAAATTACGTTAACTATTCTTATTATCATTAGCTACTGTTTTAATAACATGAAATAGTCAAAAAAGAATTATCTGTTTGAAATGTAAATTAAACGTTAGTAATAAATTGTTTGTTCAAGGACAATGTTTCCACGTGGTTGGTATAGGTTCCACCTCGCTGACTGGCTTTAAGATGGTGACCGCTAGTCAGAAAGTTTTACTTACTTAGGAATTTTCTGAGACAATTCGCCTCTTATAACTTAAGACATAGTTTTATAATCTCAGAAATTTAGTCAGACCAATTTGTCAACCAAGTAATAAAACACTGTTCGGATTTCAGGGTCAAATAAAATATGTTAAATATATTATGAACGTATTGGCGTATCACAGCCAAATAACGAGAGAGCGTGCAACACATGTGCTCGACCCTAAGACAATTCGAAAAAGCACAGAAAAATGACACGATTCGCAGCGTTGTGAAAAAAGTTTAACAAATTTAACTTTGCGCACGTAACACCATATCTTTCATACAATTCACAGTGAATTTCGGCAGCATTATGTCCTCTTGCATTTAGAAATCCAATCACCGATCGAATTTTACAACTGGTGGCGTTTATTATCGCCGGCAATAATGAATTAAGGACATTATGGAATATACATTCTCAAAAAAGTGTTTTGCGACACATGGTCTGTCCTTAATTTCGAACGACACCTCCTACTATTTGTTTTTTTCTGCAAACGAGGTTTTTATTTGGTAAGCACCGTCGATTTCTAAAACAACTTCGTCACACCTATAATTACGACATCTTGTATAGACTGAATATAGAACGAAATAGATTAATAGGTTTGGGAAAAATGAGATGGCAGTTTCTTGTAGAAAACAATCAATGTTTACTCAGTTTCTTGTGAAGGCAATTTGAGGCATACAAAATTACTTACTGTGCATTATGTATCCTTTTTCCAGGAACTCTTACAGTAGAAGAAGTATACCGCGATCGAGACCAGTTTGCCGCTCTTGTAAGGGAGGTTGCAGCCCCAGATGTAGGCAGAATGGGTATAGAGATTCTCTCCTTCACGATAAAGGACGTCTATGACAACGTCCAGTACCTGGCTTCGCTGGGTAAAGCTCAAACTGCCATCGTGAAACGAGATGCGGACGCTGGGGTTGCAGAAGCCAACAGGGATGCTGGAATTAGGGTAAATCCTAACGCTGAAGAAGTGGTTAGGATTAAGTTAACCGTATTAAACTTTCCAGGAAGCCGAGTGTCAAAAAGCAGCCATGGATGTCAAATACTCGACGGACACGAAGATCGAAGACAATAGTAGGATGTTCAAGCTGCAAAAAGCAAATTTCGATCAAGAAATCAACACTGCCGTGAGTATAATGTATCTTATCTAGCGCGTTGATTCGCGAAGAATGGAAATGTAGGTTTTTGAAATCCTTAGGTCCCGTTCCAAAGCTAACAAGCATAAAGCTTGAAATTTGCTTGACTTTTCATATCGTAAACATCTTCCATGCTTTAATTCCTGTTTCAAATTTATAGAAAGCTGAAGCTCAATTAGCCTACGAACTTCAAGCCGCTAAGATACGCCAAAAGATCCGAAACGAAGAGATACAAATCGAGGTCGTCGAAAGAAAGAAGCAGATTGAGGTGGAAACCCAAGAAGTTATGCGTAAAGAACGAGAATTAAACTCTACCGTTAGATTACCGGCTGAGGCTGAGGCCTACAGATTGGAATTGATAGCTGAAGCTAAAAGGTAAGAAAAGCACAAAGTAGTTAGTAATTCTTTTTATCGCTTTAAACATATTTTGTTATATAATTTATGTTACAACTCCAAAAAGTATAAATCGTTAGCAGTTCCTGTGAAATTTTTGACCCAATATTGGTATGGGTATATTCTAAAAAAAATTATTTAAATCAGTTTCCCTTAGAAACTAGGTCCCGATGAGAACCTGTATGAAAACGTATACAGAATCAAATGGGCTAGCGGAAAATGATAAGATATATATATACGAGAGTGAATCATCTTTTCTTTTTAACGCCCTCTATGTGAAGTGAGTGGCGTGACGTTTTAATATGTGTTAGGGCTGATGTAAGGTGGAAGGGAGTAAACCGGTTTGGTTCGCCAGAGCAAATTGGATGTTAATAACATCATGTTTGAGTAAGAGGTGCACATGTTCCATAAGCAACGTATTATTACCAAATTTTTGGCGTGGGAGGGCGTAATACCTACCGAAACCGTACCAGTTTGCTCACAACACGCTTCCAAGGCCATACACGCCGACCGCGGACGAGCACCAGTGAGACGAGTATTCGTGCGATCCGTGAATATGGGAAATTACTGCATACATCGGGAAATCACATGTGAGTACCTAATCAATTACTTCAGATGATTTACGTTACCGAAATTGTCGACAAGATGGGTTCCTAGACTCTTGGCGGAAGATCAGAAAACAAATCATCTCACCGTGTGTGGAAAGGTTTTGGCATGATATCGAACACAGGAGGATGATTTGTTGAGGCACATCGTCATCTGTGATAAGATGTGAGTGCACCATTACACCCCGGCGTCTAACCAGGCAAGCGTGAAGTGACGAAAACATGTAGAGCCAGCACTGCAGAAAGCCAATACCCATCTTTCTGCTGGAAAAGTTCTTGCATCGGTTTTTTAGGATTCTGCTCATTGATATTTCCCACGAACAGCGTGCAGCTAATTCTGCGTACTACTGCTACGCTTCTGATATAAGCAGAAGTGAAACGTTAAGTTATTTTTATTCGAAAAATCATTAGGGATATTGCTATACACAAATTTTTAAATTTACATTACGATTAACTATACGTCAGCCATTTTGACGAACGATAATTTTTAATTTCATAGCACATAAAGGTGTAAATCAAAAACGGATATAAACGTTCTTGTCTTAAATAGAGCGACATATGTATGACGAATTTTTTTGGATAGCTATTTTAAAGACACGATATACACTACCGCTCAAAAGTGTTTAGGCACTCACACTGACAGCAAAACTGTATAAAAACTCAGCAAAAATGTTAATAATATTTATTTTTTATGTACAGATACACGTACATGAATAAAAATATATTAAATAAATGTGAAAATTAAAAGGTTTAATTTAAATTTTGCTTTCATCTATGTGACCTCTTCTTGATTTAACAATTGCAGCACACAATCGAGGCATTCTCGCAATAAGTTTTGCTAGAGTTTCCTGTGTTATTGAATTCCAACTCGATTGCAATTTGTTCCACACGTCAGTAGCTGATGTCGGAGCTGATTTCCGTACTTCCCGATCTAATTATTTCCATAGTAACTCGATTGGATTCAAGTCGGCGCTCTGGGGCGGCCATTCCATAATTTTGAGAGTTCCTTTCTCTTCTAAATGGCGTAAATAGTCTTTACATAATTTAGAGGAATGTTTTGGGTCATTATCTTGTTGGAAGATAAAATTTTTACCCAAAAGTCTAATTCCGGAAGGTATTGCGTGGTTCTCCAAAATTTCGCGGTAGCCTTCTTTTTTTAATATACCGTCAATTTTCACAATGTCCCCTACACTGTGCCAGCAGAACAGCCCCAAATGATGATCGAACCTCCACCATGCTTCACGGTAGCAGCAATACACTCTTCTCTGGCACGTTCACCCACAGATCTTCTTACGAATATCCGTCTTCGGGTTCCGAACCGTTCAAATTTGGACTTATCCGTCCATAGGACGTTGTTCCGCTCTTCTATGGTCCATTGTTGGTCTGCACGAGCCCATTTAAGTCGCTTTTGCTTGTTTTCTTTGCGTAGCAATGGCTTTTTCATCGCAATACGTCCATGGAGCCCGGCTCTCTGTAGACGACGTTTGACTGTAGAAACACTGACTAGTTTTTGGCGACCAACATTTAATTCTGCGGTGATTTCCGGGGCTGTTTCGGGTCTATTTAACTTGCTGGTAACCACTATTCTGCGATCATCTGTAGATGTTGTCGCTTTTGGCCTTCCACTACGTCTTTTATTACGAAAACTGCCACTTTCCCGATATTTTTTACGTTATAGTCAACCGTATAATTTTCTAGGAAGGTAATTTAAACATTATTACCTACAATCTAACACATGACTAAATTTACCCAGTAAATTCAGAGGGATTGTTATTGTAATTGCACCGCAATAAACAGTTTATGGTAATCCGACCAAGTGCAGGTAAATGATAGTAAACCTTATGCGATATAATGGGTGTTTATCTTACTGAACTACATTTTAAATACGTATTTCATTTTATTATAATGTTTTTTTGGTAAACATAATACTATATGAATAATCCATGAAAACAGGGGCGCCTAAACACTTTTGAGCGGTAGTGTATATTACCTATATACACAGTATGTCTGAAAAATAACGCAACTTTTCAAATAAAAGAGAAACGACTAGTTGTTTCGTCAAAATTATTAATTTTTATTAAAAAGTTCTGGGTGCGTTCAACCAATGTCAGCCTAGATTCCCCGGAATCACCCAACAGATCCTCGTCACGTTTTCTTAGACTTGTCCAACATTGTCGTAAAACGTTCTTTTCATAGCCAGTTTTAGTTTCGGGAAGAGGAAACACTCACATGGTGATAAGTCTAGCGAATACAGAAGTCATTGCAATACACAGACTTATTTTTTTGCCAAAAATCCCCGAAAGCGACAGTTCTGTGTGGTGGTGCGTTATCGTGCAACAAAAACCAACTTCCCGGCACTCGATATTCGGACCTTACTTGCACAATTCTCTTCCACATGAGGAACAAATCGAGCGCAAACTTTCTGTTTGTTCAAATGTTTCATCAAAATTTAGCGAATCATGTCTTTGGTCACATTTAATTTCTCCACCTTTTTCCTTAATTCAAATGTTTGTGTAAAACTTTTACCGGGCTTGAAACAAAATTTAACGTTAGTTCGTTGTTCCACCACATGTTTGTTACTTTAAGCGCTATAACTTAACTACCACTTGATCGATTTGAATGCTCGCGGTCTCGTTTTGTAGAGGGGAAGTATAGCTTTCAGATTATGTATTGTTTCAACAGATGGCGCTAATAACTTACTAACTTCTGTAAATTTAGAAAGTTCCGTTGTTATCAATAGGTCTAAAGCATACCAACTTTGAGAAATTATTTTTTTCCTGAAAATTTTGACAAGTGCACAATTTTATTGATATCACGAAGGCGCGTTTATTGCCACAAATACATTTCGGAAATTGTAGTGTTCCGAGAATCTACTCCAAGCACGTATATACAGGTTGAGTCACAATTATGTTAACACTTCAATGCTAGAATCAATTTATTAACTTGGAATACATCGCATGTGCCAAATTATTTACATAGCACTCTTAACCTGTTCGTCACACGCATAAAGGTCAGCGATTAACAGCAGTATTTAACGTTGGTTCACACATTTCATAGGGAATAGATGATATCACATTCTGTATCTGATCCCTCAGATCATTGATATCTGATGAACTTTCCTGGTACACTGGCGCTCCTTTAGTATAGCCCACTACCACAAATCTGAGGGTTTTAAGTCTACGGTTGAGGAGGCCAGCGCACTGGTCCAGCACGACCAATCCATCGAAAAATATGTGATCGAAGAAAAAACAAGCAGTAAGACTCCAGTGCGATGGTGGGCTATCTTATTGAAAATATCCTGCAAGTTGGAATGGTAGTGGCAGTTCATGGTAATTACTCCTGCGCTGCCCGAATTTACTGTTAAATTTTAATTAAATTAAAATATTTGGCGAATCGTATTTAAGTTCCTGAATCTGTGAATTCTTCTTGAACTGCTGAAATTTTTTTATATATACACTAACTGATTAAACTGCTATCGAAAGAGAATTTGATATTTATTTGATAAGTAAGAGATAAAACATCAAATGTTGTTTCATAAAAAGTTGTTAATTATGTCTTTTTTTATTAGGACACAAACTGTACAAGCAGCCAAAGCTGACGCTGAGAAAACAAAGATGCTTGGTACAGCCGAAGCAGCGGCCATCGCAGCTGTCGGTAAAGCCGACGCCGAAAGGATGAGACAAAAAGCTGCTATCTACAAGCAATACGGAGATGCTGCTATTATGTCTATAGTCTTAGAAGCACTGCCAAAGGTAAAATGGCGTATCTTTAAAATATGCGTTCAAATAAATTTTTCCTGAAAGTAGCCTTTGAAATTATAATTATGTCTTTGTTTGTTACTAAAACTCTTAATACGAATTTTATTTGATATAAACTATTTGAATGATATGACAAATGCTAAAATCCTAAAACGAACATTTTTAACCCAATGAAATATGTTTATTGTCCATCAATCTTATATGCGTTACGAAAATAAGATTCAACCATGAATAATTTGCGTTGTATAGTAAAAACTATTTTAAATCACAATGCAATTTCAACAAGTTCCTATCAAGTACGCATTTGAACGAACACTCTGCCAACTAATGCAACTGAAAATAGTGCAAGTCAAGTTGGCACGATTTGTGTAAGAACACTGAAGTTGTGATGAGCCGAAACTTTGGTGGCGGTAGCGTAATGGTTTGGACGACTTTTACACACAATAATAAAGCTCCTATATGTGTTATTTACGCAAATGAATTCTAATTCTTATGGACATATATTTTAAATTAATTTCTGACTTTGTGTGAATCATCCCAACGATGATTAAAATTTACCATATTATCATTTCAGATTGCTGCTGAAGTATCAGCTCCGTTGGCTAAAACAGAAGAGATCGTCCTAATAGGTGGTTCAGACAATACAACTGCAGAAATTTCCAGACTGGTGGGTCAGATACCCCCGGCCGTCAACGCGTTGACAGGCGTGGATCTATCGAAAGTTTTTGGAAAAATACCTGGGGCCCAACAAACTGCAACGGTTAAATAAAATTCTGCCATAACGCTTAATTTTCAAATTCAAGTATAAATGAGGAACAAACAAAAAAAAACTATATTGATTATTCTGGCTTCTAAATTCTTATTTCCGTTTATTAGGATTCGTGTTTTTAAAGAAATTATATACAAATTATAGATTTTCCAAATTAAGAAGCAAAAAAAAAGAATATATTAAATAATATTTATATAGGCAAATAATTTTAATGAAAAAAGAAACATTATAATAGAGGGAGTTTCGAATTTCAGAGGTTAGTGTTAGGTCTGAAAAAATGTGTTCAAATTTTCTACCCATGTTTGCTTGTTTTTTTGTTTGTTTTCTTCGTTAGATCAAATCCGAGATCATAATTTAACTTGTTTCATGCGACACCTTTAGAACGAATTAGGAAACAGCATTCATATGAGGTGAAATAGATATCTAGCAAAGTTCATTCTTTTCTTTCCTGGCTTCCTTTTTACATGCTGGAGGTTTAAACCTTATCCTTACTTTTCAAATATAAGGGAACGAATAGTGACTGTAGAGAAAACGTACAAAACAATGATATTAAGAAAAAACTTCGTTATACTTGCAGAAGTGTCTATTTGGACTATAACCTCAAAAAAAGATGAAATTTTATACTTCTTCAATAATTTTTCTCTGGTATTAAATGCTCAGAGTTATAATGGATATGGGTTATAACTCGCCTATAAACGATATCGCAAAACTATATTCAATAGTACTCAAAGTTATAAAAATATTAAAAAGTAACAGATAAGTTGTCCTGCAAATACAAGCAAACACTCCCTTTTCATCAATTAAATAAACATTTTAGATTATAGAGGAGTAGTATGACTTGCGAAAAAATATTAAACTAGACATTTCTCCAAAATTGTTCTCTTGCTTTTCTCTTTTACTTAATGAAATTTCACTCACTGATAGAGTTTAATAAAGTAAATTCTGCTCAATATATCCGATTATGCATTAGTTTCTAGCATTAACATCAAATCTTTGCATTATCAGACTTTAACTTCTTGTAACTCCACAACCATGCATTGTAGGTTATAGGTTAATAAATAGTATATTGATCAAAATGGTCATCCCTATTTATTGGCTTATTTTGCTTCATTATTTGTGACTCACCCTGTACTTCGAATATAGAAGCGCAATGAATGTTGAAAACGACAAATTAATTTTGCACCCTACTGTACATAAAAGGTGAACTTCATATCCAATTATATTTTTTATTAAGTGTTTTTAAGCATTATTGTAAAAATAGCAATGGACTATGCTAGATTATCGGTTTTATCTTGCAGGTATATAGAAAGTAGCAAAATAATATTTCGGATCTCTCAGGTCAGGTGTTCAAATCAAAACATAAGACTTTCTATTTTTTAGTAATTTTAGTATCAGTAAAATTGAGTGCCATATTATACTCGTTTTTTTTAAACTTTTTAACGAACTACAACAAAAGTATCGACTCGATTTTGAATTATTTAATACCAATATAAACTAATATTGTCTACTACGTTACGAATATAAATATTGCTAATGGAACTACTCCGGAATATACATATATATAAAGGATCCCTGATACCCCCATGTGTACTCATATTGATGGTATTGATGTCTATATTTGCTGTTGTAAGGCTATTAAATTAATTCAAAATCGACATCTTCCACTGTCCTAGATCGAAGATATTCCAACTTAGAGAAAAAGAATTAGATTCTAAATGAAGAACTTGTTATTTTTGAAGAAGAAACAAATGAAAATTATATATGTATTTTAAAATGTGTATATTATTGAAAATTATTTTATAATAAAAACACACATACACACAAACGTAAACAAGATTAACTTAGCGAAATTTTAGCGTTTTTACCACTAAATTGAATTTACAAGAGACACATTTGAGTGAATTTTCGCAGAAAAGAAATGTACGAAAGTCATGATTATAGCTCGTGCCCAAATTATTTTGAGAAAAGATGGTTTAGAATAAGAACTTTTGACAAATAAAAAACCTAGAAACTGATGATCGTATAAAAAGCAAGATTTATGTATTTTTATACTCTCCCTCGTCTTAAAATATAAAAACGTAAAAAAATAAAGAGAAACTAATATGTAAGGAGAATAGTATAGGTTGTTAAGTGATATACAATATTGTAATACCACCTCATTAATTTTTAATTAAGTCTGTTTACGAATTGCACATAATATATTTGCTTATTATATATTTTGTTTATAATTATATTTGTATGATTATTATTTTTTTGTTAAACATATTTTAAGTATTATTGTTTTTTTATAATTATACGAAGGTCATACAGAAAATAAAGAAAGCTTCTCGTGCCACCGCATAAGTCTCGATGTCGCTATTGCACTCATCTCCCGCCAATGACAGTAACCACGAAATATCAAAATCACTAAGCACCATTCCAGACGTTCCATTCGAAACACTCCTGTCCTCACTTCGTTGCTGTAGCTATATGAGGCCGTAGACAACTTTCCACGTCATTTGTTTTGGATGTCGATCCGAAATCGTTGAAAAAGCTCGCAGTAGCTGACGTTACAGTTTCCACTTTTCGCGTGAATTAAAAAAGCAATAAATCCTGAAGGAGAACTTCTGTGTTGTCACTCCATTAACTAGAGCTTAGACTCGGATGTTTTACACAAAACGCATGTCTGATCTTCCTTCATCCACCATCATTATGGTATCGAGAAAGACGACAATCAAGCGATGTTCGTATCCATTACGTTGTGTCTTGTGAACTTCTGTTAAAAGTTTTGAGACCTAGCGAACATATATTTTTTTTTATAAGCAAGACAATCTGTAACCATTTCATGTGTAAAAAATCTCGAAATTTATAAGAAAATCGTATAAAGTGTGTGAGGTGAAGCATCCGTTTTCACAAACTCTTTCCCCATTTTTGTTTTCTTTAAACTAGTTCATATTAAACACATTTTCTCATAGAAGATATAGCCACTATATTCTAATTATAAACATTTTAAATTTGTCTATAAATCCCAGTAAGCCGGTCATTTTGCACCTTCAAAAACCGAGTAATTGCAAATTCCACACTTCACAGGATTTCGTTATTGTCGTTACCATTTTAAAAAATTGTCAGTCACGCAAATATGAAATGCGACCACACAGAGACGAGACTTGGGACAAACTGCAGCAATAAAATCATTCTTTATTTTCTGAACGAACCTCGTATATCCTTTTAAGAGCTGGAACTTTACGATCGGACCTCGTATAGATGGTATTATATTTGTAATATTGCAGGATATATTACTTCAATGGTACAATGATTAATTATCTTTTAATGCTGAATTCACATCCTCTAATTTTCTTTTACATTCCAAATATTCAAAGAATTCAATTATACAGGGTGGGTCTGAAATACACCGTCAAACTTTTAGGAATGATACATAATAGTACAATAAATACTGTATTTTAATAATTTTTTACTCTAAAGTCTCTTCAGGTCTAAACTGTTATAAGTTTTACTACGTTAAAACGTTGCATAATTAATTTCTAAAGTAGCTTTGAAAACCTCAGCGTAATTCAAAGAGCTTAAAAGAGAATTAAATTTTAAAGTAGAATATGCCTTTTCGAAAAAATCTGTGTTTACCTATTTTTTTAAAGAAATAAGTATTTTACAAAATCGTCGAAGACGATTGTAAGAAAAAAATACTTTCACAATAATTTGATTTCAAACTTTTTGTAGATTTTATTTAGTCTTCATTGTAGTTAAACCTATCGATTTGCGCCAAAGAAAGTGGTGCTGAATACATTATGTACTACGCAAGTGCCAAGAGTGATGTAGATTATGGAATAACAGATAGAAAATAAATTATATTATGGTAACCTTTGACAAGATATGGAAATTATTGGAAAACATTGGTGCTATGAACTAAAATTTTGTTTCGTTAAAATTTTCCCCTAATTAGAGGGCAACTAATTCAATATGGCCGATTAAGCAGCACCATCGTTTTGCAAGGTACACTTGGAGAAAAAATATTATGGCGCTAATTCAAAAATTTGACATTTATATAATTTAATTATTGCTTTCCACGAATATTATTTTTTTTATTGTAGTTCCTAAATACCACTACATTAAATCTGCCTACAGTAGTTCTTCGGAAAAGGTAATAAATGTTATTAATATCTATATTTTAGAATTATTTAGCATCTGATATCAATGTCTTCCCTAGAAAAGAAGGTAACTAATCTAGAATGCTATTACTTCTTACGTACAAAGGAATAAAACACGATACAAATTAACCATAGCCATCTTTAATCAAACCATTGAACTAATATAGCCTGCTTTGAACTTCACATACGCAAACAGGTGTCCCAAAAACCATTTCCTGCGCGAAAACGTTGCTTATTACAAAAGATACAAGTGAAATTAGATCATTTTTTTAGTAAGAGGGTTATTGGGTTTTCACTATAATTAGAAAGTTTCGGATCTGTCAAGAATTATATTTAAAAGGCAAAAACTCCACCGTTTTGAAAGTTGTCCTAAACGTAATAATTTTTAAAATGTTTCTTGGATTTAGTCTGGTCATTGTATTATGCAATGAAATAAGATGCAGTGTCTCTTGTTTTTGATGAAGGATTTCCATCTCACTTTCTTAGGAGGCAAACTTCAAAACTGAAATATAGACAAAAAAGCTTTAGGAAAGTAATGAAGTGTAGTTTTCAGGTACTTTTTCTATACAATTTTAATGATTTTTTTTTAATAATTTTCTTTCACCTTGCCTTTCTGGATTTTAATGGCTTCATTTATTCTTTATGATCTACAATGAGAAAAAAAAACAAAGACAATTAAAAGAAAGGTGTGTGTTAAGAAATTGTTTATGCAACCAAATTAACACCTGAATATCAAACAAGGGATAAATATTTGAATAGAGTTTTCTCAATTTTCTTTATCCTTTAAATAAAATATTTAACTACGTGGAAGCCTACTTGATGTTTCATACCAAAATCTGAATTAAGATTCAGAGGAAACTGAAAAAAGATACTTAAATTAAGCATAAACAACAAATAAAATCTAAAAGATTTTATGCTATAATTTCTAAGGTAAATTTGAAAATATGTTTTAGTAAGGGACATTTTTACGCTGGAAATGTTTTCTGGGATATCCTGAATATAGAATCAAGTCGGGTATTTTTTCTTCTAATTACGGTTACCACATAAACATTAGGCACATACTTATTTACTAAATATTAATTGTAATATCATTAACAGCTGTCATTTCAGTTGTATTACTTTATGATTACTCCTTGTATAATATGTAATATACGAGGTATTTTCTAATTATATGTCTATTTCTTTTTTCTTAGTAATTGTGTGAAAATATGTGCAAAGTAGATTAACCTATTTAATACCTACTGAGTGGCATCTGTTAATGTACATATGTAGAAATACAGCGCCGTCATTTATTTTATCATTTAAGACTTTTTGAAGATTTTATTGTTTTTGTTATATTAAAATAATTTTATTAAACATAGGTACCTATTACGTAAGGATTGATATTAAAGAAATACAACAGCAAAACATTTTCGCGATAAATTATGAAATTCTCACTCGGCTAAATGTGATCGATAAATCTATTTGTGTGAGCTTCTTCATTGTCACATTTGCTGTGAGAGAATGGACATACAAAAAATTTAAAAATACTTCGCTTTCATATTTAACTATGCCCTATTTAATGCCTAAAACGTATTTATCCATTTTACCAATTCGTTGCAAAACATAATATTCAATGTACACACCTATTCTAAACAAAAATTCCCTATCATTTCTTTTGTAATGATATCTAATTTTATCCTTAATGTTTGAATTGGTTTTTTTATCCTATGGCGAATTGTTTTGCTGGGCAGAATATATGATATTATTGATATCTTCATCACGTTTCGATAACCTCATTTATATGTACATTGTTTTATATTTTATATTTTATCACTTTTATTATCGTTATATATCATTATTATTATTATACTGTATTATTTTTCTTTTTAATACACGGCAATATGGGTGTGAAATGTTCTTTATATTTCAAAAGAAATTAATTAAAACAAAATAGTTGTGTGACATTTGTATGATGGTACTTTAATAAATGGCATGGATATTAAGGATATCTTATTTAATTTTTGGTATAGGTCCTACTTGAGCAGACGTTTTTAAATTTCGCGGGAAATTTAAGTTGGTACTTCGGGTAATAAAATCATTTTTGTATGTATTGGCTTGAAAAAATTGGCAAATATGACCTCTATTGTCGGAATTACCAACTTAAATCGCACGCGAAGTTTAAAAATCTTTGCTACCCATAAAATCAAAGCTAATTAAGCACAATGCTAGTTTACATTCGGAATGATGCTATTATTACTGGTTTAATTGAAGAAATTATAAATTAGCGGTAGTTTAGTACTCCATATTGCCACCTCTGGTTCTTATGATTGCATTCTGGGCGACTGGAAAATGAATTGAACACCGCCTTCACTTGGATAACGCATGTCTAGCGATATATCCCCGTCATCTCGCAGTAATACGGAATAAGGGCTTCATTGAAGAGATCGAGGATAGGATAGGATTTTATAGTAGTAGTTAAACAGGGGTAGAGAATACCGTTAGACAGAGCTAGCACACTGACACAAAATCGCACTGCAGAATAGCATGCGTATCTTTCTACTTTGTTAAAATCTTATTTTATCTTCCTCTTACTCACAATTATAGCCATTGACACGTCGAAAATGTGCTCATGGTATAAACTTAGTCTAGTTTAGATGGTGATATTCTTGTAAACATTACTAACTACAATTAATTAAAAGCGACATTTTATTTCACCAAATATAACCAATAACAGAAACGTAAAAGTACTGCGATATGGAAAATAAAATAATTAAGTAAATAACTATTTCTTTTACATTTTTAACATTGACAAAACGAGCCTTTTTATTAGAAAACAGTGTGTTGCGTTATCCATTGAAATTTACTTTGATTATTGAGTATTATGCTATAATTATGAACTAATATAAAATACTTTTAATTCATTTGTGTGGTCGCATTGAATATTTGTGACGTCATTTGATTATATGTATGACGTCGCGTTAATGATGTGCATTGAAACTTATCGTACCCTTAGTATACCTAAATAAAATTTAATAGTTCTTCTCAATGCGGTTTGCCATAGCAAAAAGGGAGGGCACTATAAATATCGATGCCAATTATTTTACAGCAAGCACATGGCTTATATTTCTTAGCTCGTTTTATGTGAAAACAAAGAGCAGCTAACCAAGGGTATTAACAGAAAAAATAAAAGGAAGTTAATTATAATTATAAATCATGCAGAAAACGTAGCAAATATAAAACACTTTAACAAATGGAAAACGCTACCATATAGTGTATTAACTGTCAAAATATAGGCCAACGGGGGAGCGCGGCAAAGGATTGCCATTTTAGTTCATCCGCTGACCATTTTTACTTAATTAATGATTGGGTTCTATTTGTTGCCGATTTTTTCAGGTAAAAATATTATTTTCTATATAGCATATAGAACGATTTTTTCATTTAAAAAAGTTACGATAAACCAGCTTAATGAAGGTATATTTATATATTCCTACGTAAATCACAATTTCCGCCTGTCTGACTAACTTATCTGGTCATATGCCACTTAAACCCACTACCACTACCCTCGCTCGATTCGAAAATTTTATTTTTCGTAGCTTTGACGTCAGATTTTACTTAAAAAATGTATCCATACAAGGGTTTTATTAACAATTGAGCAGTGTAATTGTATAAAATTATTTATTTACAGTGTGTTTATATCTGAAAATCAACAATCACTTAAAAAGAATCAACACTTATTTTTAAGATAACATAAACATAAAAACAAATAACATTTTAACAAAATCAACAAATCTTTGGTAAAATATCACCACATTTAGCTGAAATTTTTAAATGAACTATATTATCAGCTCTAGTTTTGCCTATATTAACAGCGGCAACATTCTTATTCTTCTCTAATGCTTGTAAAACTATCCTATATCCTGAAAAAACAAATAGACTAGATCCTAAAACAAGCAACGAATCACTTTCCAAAACGCTATTATACACTGCTTCGACTCTTGGCTTTGGAACGTTATCCCCAAAGAATACAATATCAGGTTTCAGTGTACCACCACACTGACGACAAAATGGAGGATTAAATTGTTCAATAACATCCTGCAAATATTCATAAATTACAAATAGTTGGAGTGTAATGCTGTGCTACATACAGCTGATATATCGACATCTCCATCAGGTCTTATCATATCGGATGTATTAGTAATGTTTGGATTCAATTCCGTCAACATTTCCTGCACATCAAATCTGCTGTATCTTGCATCACAATCTAGACAAAATACTCGGAATGCTGAGCCATGCAATTCTATGATGTTCTTTGAACCTGCTTTATAATGTAAACTATCTACATTTTGAGTAACTATACAAGAAACTTTATTATGTACCAACTCTAAGTTCCTAACCGAAATATGTGCGGCATTCGGTTGACAACTAGAAAATCTTGGCCATCCTATAAAATTTCTTGCCCAATACCTTCTACGTATAGCTTTCGACTTTAAAAAGTCTACATATTGAATTGGTTTATGATTTGAACGTGCATATAAACCCACTTCTTCGGAACGGTAATCAGGAATACCTATAGCGTTATTATATGCTTTTACATCAAATACGGATTACTTCTTGAATCATTTCTACCTGATTCAGTAGATATTCCAGCACCAGTTAACACAAGTAGTCTTTTAGAGTTGTTTATAAATTCTTTCAATAAATTGATAGAAGTCTCTTCCACCGGTAGATGTTTAGGTATAAAATTAAAATTGGTAGTTGAATAATTAACTCCGAATAGGCGGTGTAAAATAGGGGAAAAAATTAGCTTTTCCATTTTTGGAAAGATTTTTTTGTTGGTTAGAAAGAATCTATTGACACATGATTGACGTATGACATGTGATTATTATTTCCAGGGTAAACAATCTGAGAAATAGAAAATCACAATTAAATTGCATCTACATAACTATCAAATTATACCGGATATTTCAAATGTTCTTTCCAAAATAAGAAGAATATGATAAAATAGTATCCAGTTTTAATGAATAAGTGTTTATTTTTATTAAAACACAGGCGTTGGGAACTTATTTTTTCAAAATTGTCTTCCAAATGTGTTCTGTTATTTTGCTGGCACTTTTCTACAAGTGAGACAAAATTTTCGAGATGTGCTTGGTGCATATTCTCCATGATAACCGACATTTCTCTTCGAATATTCTCTTTTACTTAATTTAGAGAGTAGCTGTATACCCTTGATCTCTAGGAAAAAATCCATTGGTGTCAAGCAGTGCTACGTGCCGACGAGTTTATGGATGTCAATTTTCTAGGGACGGGGCTAGCAATTAGCATATCCCCCACTTCCCACTCAAGGGTTGTGTTTGCGCAGTGAACTAAAATTGAAAAAGACTTTTGGAATACCCAGTAGGTACATAATGACATTGTTTTACTATTTATAAACAGGTTAGCTTTTTATATACGATAAGATCAACATAACAATTAAAAGACGCCAATCAAACATAGCTCTTCCACATGCAATATTACATCCTGATACGGTACATTCTGCACAAAACACAGTATCAGCCATCGCCCCTAAGGTTACACATAGCTTAGTATGGAAACAGAATCGTCTGCAAATTAAAGATCCAGTACTATCCACAATACGAATCAATTTAAAGCAGTATAGGTCAGTGCTCGCACAGGTTCGTTCTTTAATTAAACCGGAGTGGATATCTAATGAGCAACATGGGGAATATTGCGCACCTTGACAGGAATAGCATTTAAGTAGTTCCGTGTCGTTTTGTGTTTTCTCCGTTACAGAAGTAATAGTAGTAATGGCAGATGCAGTAGTCTCTTTGTTGGATTCTTGAGCTGTTATGTAGTAAATATTCAGGTAAAATATAACCCATGACATATCTTTGAAGTTCATGTCAATTGCATTCAGTAGTCATTTTATTTGCTTGTGACAGGTAAATGGGGTTTGCTTATAGTAACGTGGGGTATGCCAACTTCAGAGCGTCATCAATAAATTATTAACCTCTTAGTAAATCTTATTAAATATATTCTGCAGAGTGTTTATTCTTTATTCTGTCTTTTATAAAACACAGATTTTTATGTATATATTCATCAGCATAACACAGATACTACGGGAAATTTTGATTGTGATGGTGGCAGTCCTGCGGAGTTGGTACAAAGGTTGAAGTAATATCCGATTGCCCTGCGCCATAAATTGCCGCGTCTAGTAACGATACACATTTGTAAAGTTATTAGTCAAGATACTTTAAAAGGTCATTTGTTTGTAAAATATCAGTAAGGCAGACGTTCTGCTAACCTCGTGCGTTCCATAATGTACAGAACAAAGGTAAAGATACAACATAAATCATATTTCCATGCCAACAACATGTAGCCCGGAAACAGCCGTACTGAGAGACGTTATTTGATTAACGTCGAATATCATATGAATAAGGTTATTTACATTTTATGTTATTTGGAACCACTAATATCTAATGTTACACTCTGTCCACTTCTTATTTTTGCAAGCGGAAATTAGATGCCTACATATATTTTATTACTGCATAAAAGTTAAAATGAATTGAATATGACATTAACCTTACAGTTTGTTATATGTTGTATGTGCGCGCCATAACATTTTTGAAATACTGCCGAAAGTACGATATCTAATATGGCGCTGAAGTACTGATTTAATTCATACATTGACTTGCTGATGTAGAGTTCCTCTCTTATTATATCTGTATAACACAAATATTTTTACAGCGTGAGTAAAGAAGTGATGAGGTTGGCAATTCGGAAATAGACAATCACTTTGTTGTTGCAACAGGAAATTTTGAATGTGGTGGTGGCAGTTCTGTAGTGTTTGTGGAATGGTTGTAGTAACATCTGGCTGCGCATAACCGCATATCTATCTGCTATTAAGTGATCATGGACCAATGGGTAGATTCACAACGTATATTTATGCCTTTCCTTTTTGTAGTTATTCCTCTTTCCTATCCTTCTTATCTCCTTCCTGTTCTCTTTTTTCCTTTTTATTTTCATTTTCTTCTGTAATTTATACTGTCCAATTCCGGAATCAGTTTTTTTACTATTTCTTCTTGTGTTAATAAATCTGTTTCCCTAGATTCCTCTATACTCGTCACTTTAGGATTATGTTATTCTATCTTCAGCTCGTTTAGTCTACCAATAAGTATCTTTACTGCCCGATGACAATGGAAATGGAATTAATGGATATCTATTAGCTCTAAAGTTGGTAGATTAAGCACTTTGGTTTTTTCTACAATTAATGAATATTAAGATCTTTTTGTTATAGAGCCGCATAAATTCCTTGCTTTTTTCTTTGTCTAGTAACTCATTACTAGAGACCGGATTATATGCAAAGTCCAAACATTTAATTCAATTTATTTATTATATTTTACGTCCATATGTAGAGGTATTACACTGATTCAAGATAATTAGCGTTAATTAACTTTAATCAGTGTAAGACATCTACAAATAGACGTAAAATATAATAAATAAAATGAATTAAATTTTTGTACTTTGCATATATAATCCGGTCTCTACTCATTACAAATGCTTTTGGAAACATGAGAGGATGAGAAACTATTCTGCATTGTGTGTAATAAACAGCATTATTTTATTTTATAGAAAAATAAGGCATCATCAATAATATGATGCGTAACATGTAAAACTATAAATAATTCAAATATGTGACAAGTTAGGAAAAGTGACACCAGATCCTGGCAATCAATAAACAGATACTAATCTCCCGAATTTCGTAATCGTTTAGTTTCAGACACGTCGATTATTGTGTTTGTTTAACGTCAGGTTCATAACGTATTTTTGTATATCGTATTCATTATTTGCAATGAGACATGCATTAAACATCTGGTTTTTTTATTTGGTCCAGATTAAACGGTAAATAAAATTGAGTAATCTATTGGAGACCGAAGAAAGTTTATTAGTCGCTTTCAATTTCTTTAATATGTAGATTATGGTCTCTCTTAACTTTGCTTCAAGTTGAAATATTATTTATAGTGTAATAATAGGAACTAAAACAATTTAGGAAACCAATTGTAATTTGTAAATATTTTGTATTTTTTAGCTAGAAAGTCTTTAGGATTCAAAGTTTAAGCTTTAAAGCACTCGAATTGTAGTTTCAACATTTTCACTGAAGCTCCAGCATTCTGTTAGACAGGGGTTAAGCAACATTACAATTACCCAACGTAATTAAATTACTGAAACAATATCAGCCTCGAAGGGACTCGAACCCAATATCTTTACGTCTCCGGCGTAACGTGCTAACCATTGCACCACAAGGCCATTGAGTTCAAGTCGCTTTAAATCCCCCTAGATGTTACGATGCCAGTAGATGTATCGTAATATCTCACGGACACTATATTATTAATACGGCAAGTGCGTAATATCCATATTAATACTAATATTAACATGAATATCAATACTAAATCACCGTTGGCACTAGTAATGATAAAATTACAATTTCCTTGCAATTACCCAACGTAATTAAATTATTGAAAAAATATTAGTCTCAGAGGGACTCGAACCCAACATTTTTACATCTCCGGCGTATTATTTTTGTTTCACGTCAGTCACTTACGCTGTATAAATTCTTTAATAATCAAGATAAAATGTTACTGTATCTTAGACGTTTTGCAGAATTCGTTGCTGCTTCCAAACTTTTGAATGGTAGCGTATGTTTCAGTTGGCATTTTAGTATCCATTTTGAAATGATATTACATTAAAGAATAAACAGTGCAAACGTTGGAAAGTATCTTTACACTTTTCTAAATTCGTTCGATAAGAACTACTTCGTGCATGGAAGACCAAAATTGTTTCTTTAATAATCTTTCTTAGTATCTGATGTTAATTCGAGTTTAAGTTGGTTTTACAATCTTTCAATGGAAGACAATATTGCGAGTACGTGTGTTGAAAACATTTACAATTCAGATCTCTAATGTGTACAAAGCCTGTTGTTTCATACCACTAGTAATAACGGAGAATGAGTACAGATAACAGATAATTTAGAATATCCAGTCAGCTATAAAGTAATCTTGTATATAAATACCAATATCACGTTATTATTAAATGCAAGATTATGTAAAGATAATGAATTTAATAGCTTTGCCTACGAAAGAAGTAAATATGGACGAATATTCTAATAAGGTATCTTTATTTGGGATATATCTAACGGTTACAATTTCTTTCTTCAACATACACAACAGTCGTCAAGAGTAACAGTAGTTGTAAAAAAATATAAATATAAAATAATTATAATTAAAATATGTTATTTGCTAACTTACTTCACATAAGTGTTCTTGAAATTCTAGTATTGTTGATTGTTCGGTATCTCAATTAATTATGAAAACAATACCCATTGCCACTTCAAAATAAGATAACCTTTTACTTTGAAGCGCTCAATTTGTAATTAGAAAAGGGACCAATTAATTGAGCAGTTTTGAAATGTGAAGCGTTTACGAAAATTCAATTTAGTTTTATACTGACATAGCGAAAATAAATGAAAATAATCAGAAAAGGTTTCAGAATCATTGTAATGAAGCAGAGATGTTACATACATATGAGGGCGACCTGCTTTGTTTCCGAAATCGGCAAGAGATGGCTGACGAAGGTTGAAGTGAATTCATTGGTCGGCAAGGGCAACCTTCTTTACGGCAACTGTCAAAATTTCAGACATCTACTGTCAATAGTTGTTGTTTAAGAGTGTGTTTTTTGTAGCAAGTGTAGTGATAAAACACTTCTGAATGGCTGGGAAAATGGCCATAGAAATTCGAAAAATTTTGCTAGAGGTTCATAGCGGATGCACACCATCACTTTCGACCATCAGCTTCTGGGTGAGCGAGTTCAAATGTGGCTGCACTAGCACAAGTGACGAATCACTCAGTGGACGCCCAAAAACCGCTACCAACGATGAAATGGTCAACAAAATTCATGATGTCGTGTTAGCCGATCGCCGATTGAAGTTGAAAGAGATAGCAGAGGCACAGGTATCGCAGAAGAACGCGTTGGTCATACTCTACACGAAATTTTGGATATGAAATAGCTTTCGGCGCGATGGGTACCGCGTTTGATCACAGCGGAGCAAGAACGAAATCGGGTGACTATTTCGGAAGAGTATCTGGCCATGATCCAACGCAATCCAAGGGATTTCTTCATGCGCTTCGCAACCGTGGATGAGACTTGGATCCACCATTACATACCGGAGACCAAGAAACAGTCGAAGCAGTGGACTTTTCCGGGCCAATTGGCCCGAAAGAAAGCAAAGACCATGGCGACTATTTTTTGGGATTCCCAAGGTGTGATCTTAATAATAATAATAATAATAATAATAATAATAATAATAATAATAATAAGAATAATAATAATAATAATAATAATAATAATAATAATAATCTTTATTACCCAACAGAAAATAATTCCATTTACAGGATAATGTGACAATAACATAAAATAGTATAATACAGCATAATGTAGTAATGATATAATATATACAGTGCAGTAATAAACTTAAATTACAAAAATGATACAACTGAATCATGAACATAAAAATAACTCGGTGACACCAGAATGCAAGAACAAAGTAGGACGACATTGTAAATCCATGTAGACACTTCAACAAAAAGGATCATCGAGTAATTCATTGGCATTCCTAATCATATGCGTAATGGGTGCTTTAATAATAATAATAATAATAATAATAATATCTTTATTGCCCAACAGAAAATAATTACATTTACAGGACAATGCGAGAATAATGTAACCTAGCATATATATGTAGTAACAATATACAGCGACAGTAATAAATTAAAATTAGTCGAAAAAGATACAACTGAATCATAAATATAATAATGGCTCGGTTACATCAGAATGCAAGAACAAAATAGGACGACAATGTAAATCCATGTAGACTCTTCAACAAAAAGGATCGTGAAGTAATTCATTGGCATTTCTAATCATATGCGTAAAGGGTGCTTTAAGCAGAACATTAGTTTTGCATGACGGGACCTTAAAATTAGGGAAGAACCTGATATCGTACTGAGGTACCACAAAATTAATTTTGGAGAGAAGGGATGGAGCGTCAATAGCGTGATTAATTAGTTTAAGTAGAAAGTGACTGCTAAATTCCTTCCTTCGATCCGATAACGATACAAAGCCGTGTCTCCTCAGCAGACCAGCATAATCAACATCGCGTCAGGGTAAGTGCCATCAATTTTGAAGGACAGGTATTTCAAAAATCGTTTTTGCACTCTTTCAAGTAGTACTTGCAGATGGAGATAGTGAGGATACCAAATTATGGAGGCATACTCCAACCCAGTGCGGACAAGCGAATAGTATAATGCTTTTAGCGAGGCAGGATTATTGAATGATCTGCAGGATCGTATGAGAAATCCTAAGGATTTCATCGCAGAATTTCGTATGGATAATATGTGGTCTGCAAACGACAAATTTGCATCAAACTGCACGCCCAGGTCCATCACAGACGAGTGCCTAGGAACAATAGCCTGACTTACAGCATAGTGAAAATTGTATAGTCTATGACATCTGGAGTAGCTTACAACAGCACACTTATCCAGATTCAAATGAATTCCATTCTGTGTACACCATCTAACAATTGTATCCAGACTGTTCTGGAGAAACAGACAATCTGCCGGGGAGGTTATGGTATTGTAGATCTTAAGATCGTCCGCGTAAGCCAGTACATTGCAGTCCAGCCCCTGTAGGAGATCATCCAAATAAATATTAAACAAAAGGGGACCCAAATTGGATCCCTGGCACACACCAGAGGAAGCAGAGAATGTTAAGGATGTATATCCATTGTAGTGAACATAGCATGAACGATCAGTTAAATACGAGCGGATCAATTCTGTTACACTTGGCGGAAAACCAAAACTACTCAGCTTAGATACCATAAGGGAATGATTGATAGTGTCAAATGCTTTACTAAAATCGGTGTATAATACATCTACTTGTTGATGTCGTTCCATGGATTCGGCAATATGCTGTGCTAACTCAGCAAGGTTGGTTGTAGTAGACCTTCCTGGAATGAAACCATGTTGTCGCGAAGATAAGTAAGGCTTGACACTAACGTAAATTCTGTGAGACAGAAGATATTCAAAAATTTTTGCAAAGTTGGATAAAATATTTATTGGTCTATAATTTTGGAAGTCAGAACGATTACCTTTCTTAAACACGGGTGTAATTCTGCTAATCTTCCAAGCGTCAGGAAAGGTAGAAGAACTTACGGCCAAGTTAAATATTCTAGCTAGAGGTTCGCATAGTACTACACAACAATCACGTGCAAAAAATGCGGGGAGGCCGTCATGACCAGCAGTAAAATTAGATTTTAACTTCTTAGATGCTTTTAAGATATCGTGTGCTGTAAAAGATCCAATCAAAGAACTACCACTAATGAGATCCCTATCAAGAGGCCGGGGCCCCAGTAATGCTTGTGAACCAGACACAAACACTCTAGAGAATTCATCTGCGAAGGTCTGAACAATGTTGCTGGGATCATCAACAGTGGAGCCGTTCAAAGTGAGACATCCAGGTATTCTTGATGCATTACGACGCGCGTTTATGTACTGCCAGATTAGCTTTGGATTTTGTGCTATATCTTCTGCAGCCGCCGTCTGATATTCCACATATACAACTCTAATTTTGTCTTTAACTAATTTCCTCAAACGCTTAAATTCAATGTGGTAAATCTCGCGTCCACTCTTGTTCCACCTACGAAGGTAACAATTCTTTATTTGAAGAAGCTTGATTATTTCGAAATTATACCAAGGCGGGTATCTTCGAGAAGGGTGTTTGGACAAAGGTACAGAACGACGGATCTTCATCTACTATCTGTAGAAGGGAGGGACCATCTCGAGGCAATACTACAGCGATTTATTGAAACGATTAGATGTCGTATTGAAGGAGAAACGGCCTCGTTTGCAACGGAACAGGTGCTTTTCCACCACGACAATGCTCATTCAACCCGCATCGTCGTGTCCAAATGGAATGAGTTGCGCTACGAATTAGTCTCTGATTATCCATATTTACCGGACCTAGCCCTCAACGAGTTTTTCCTATTCCATAACCTGAAGAAATCATTGGGAGGAAAAAGGTTTGCCTCAAATGAGGAGGTCATCGCCGCTACAGATGGCTGTTTTGCAGACCTCGAAACATCCTACTTTTCCGCTGGAAGAGACTGGAGTACCTTTTGAAAAAGTATATTAATCTTCGAGGAGACTACATCGACAAATAAAAATAAAGAACCACACCAACACCGTGTTTTTCTTGTCGATTCCGCAAAAGATTTCAGGTCGCCCTCGTACTTGGTAACGATGTTATTAATATGTATTACGTACTTAAAAAAGTACCACGGATTATAGTTGACGTATGTTTCAAGATAAAAAAAATATCAATTTACTCTCTTCTATATTATCACAAAATAGCTCTAATCGATAACAATATCTACATGTTCAAATACACTACCGCTCATAAAATTAAGACGGCCTTGAGGAATTTATATCAGATTTAATCAAAAAAAAAGTAAAACATTTTTGATGAATGTACAGATTAGTTGTAGATTTTAGTACTAAAACGAAGGAGACTATTTCATAACAAATTCGCACACAGTTAAATGATGCTTTTGTAAAAACTCCACCTCTGGGTTTCACTGAAGTTTGGTATTCTTTCTACTAATTTATTTAAAGTCTTTGTTTTCGTTTTAATCCTATTTGTATGGAAGCACCTTGTAAATACTTCGCCGAACTTAATTAATATTGACACGGAATAGATTGTCAAAAATAACAGAAAACGGAGACACTACCAATTAGATGTGGTTAAAGGCAGTAATAAAGATATGAGTGAAATAAAGGGGGTCTTACTATAACTCCGGAGATATTGACGAACTACATACAGTTGAAGGATATCCCAGAAGTTGCACATGAAATAGTAAACGTCGCATGTTTGTTCGTCGCCGCCTTCGAGACAGAATGTTAAACGGGTGTGTTTCAAAAGTGGAACAAATACCAAGAAACATCATGGTGGGGGGTTGCTTTGGAGACAAGAGTACTACAAAATCAGTTAAAATAGATGAAAAAATGACAAAAGATGTGCATATGAGAATCATATAAAGTAATGCGGTACCAACTGGATGTATTACCTGGAAATTAGTTGGGGAGGGGTTCATTTGATGATAAAATTAGCACTAAATTGTAACATCTAGGTATTAAAAGCGATTTAAGCTCACATTCAGTATCGTGGTGTAGTTGGTAGCACAATGCTCCGGTATCTCAGAGGTCGTGGGTTCAAATCCTACCGTGACTGATATTTTTTCAGGAATTTAAAAACGTTGGTTAAATGCAAGGAAATTTGATCATAACTCATACAACTATATTATGATAGTATGTACTCACCTTTTAACTTATTACTATCTTTTATATTATCTGAAATAAAGACCATACTTTTACGGGTTCTGTTAATATCCGTACATATTTCGGATGCTGTAGGTCGTAAATTTCGCATATTAAAACAATATGTTGGTCTTTGGCATTGGATGTTGTTCTAGGCTTTCCCGAGCTTAGACGATCAAAATTTCTTTAAAATTTCAAAAAATTTTAACGTTCACATTAAAGAAAGGCTTAATGTCGGCTGATGAATCATTTACAGTTTTTATAATCTAAGAAATATTATTACACCATACATTAAAAACCATATTATATATATTACCACGACGATTCCTTAACATTTTGCTACTTTTGGATATGTGGTATTACATTTATGGGCGATAGTGTATAATCAAAAAGAAATTCAGGTGACATTGATAAGCGACCCGATCAATTAAAAGGGACATATTTCCAAGTATTTCAAAATTTTATTCGTAAGGATTAGGATTTAAGTAAACGCCGTGATAAGTGGAGAATCAACACTTCAAATCCTATTCTTTTCAGATTTTTATTTAGATTACTTTTAAGAATTTACACTTTAACGCTTGAAAAAATATATAAATAAATAAATTATATATTTGTCTGTACATGTAACACTTTACTCGATATTTTTAGTTCAGTCAACGTTGCACTTTGTATGTATATTTTGAAATGTAGAAAGTTCTTCTGGAAGGCTCCATGAAGTTGATTTATTTGTCGTATCATTTCATTTTGGTTATCCAATGTTTCACAGAAAATAAACGAATCCGTTGTGAATGGTATTCCTGTTTAAGATTACTTTTCAAATTTACCCTCATTTAGACCTCCTGTTCTAGAATTCCATACATTTTATTCGATAGATAAGAAGTACAAACATCGCGGTTAATGAGGATGGGAAGGTATACGACTACGCAATTAATTGATTTTACTTCATTTAGCTTTGATTTTAATTAAGAAAATTCCGTACAGAATATAGAACAGGACATCGTATCCCACATGTGCCCATTCGAAAAATGTTTACAAAACTACGAGGGCAATCCCAAAAAAAAGGTCTCCTATTTTTTGGGACGTAGAGAAAGTTTTAATACGGTTGTTCGCAACACTGTTGTGAGTGGTGCCTTCTCCGCTACCACATAAGCGCGAAATGGAGCTCCCGATAAACGTTACCGCCAAGTGCGAAGTGCGCGCAGTTATTCGATTTTTGAACGCAAAAGGGGTTAAACCGGTTGAAATTCACCGCCTATTGACGGAAGTGTATGGACAGTCGTGCATGGATGTCAAAAACGTTCGCAAGTGGTGTAGAGAGTTTACAGCCGGTCGTACTGAAATTCATGACGAAGAAAGGAACGGGAGGCCGTCAATTGCCGACGAGACAATCGCGAAAGTTGAGGAACTCATGCGTAAAGATCGGAGGATCACTCTGGATGCTCTCTGCATTTTGGTTCCTGAGGTTTCCAGAAGCACCATCCACAGGATTTTAACGGAAAAGTTGCAATATCGGAAGGTGTGTGCAAGATGGGTGCCGCGTATGCTGACAGAAGACCACAAACGGCAACGGGTTGATTCTTCCCGCGAATTTCTTCGCCGCTATGGAGACGAAAAGGACAACTTCTTGGACTCGATTGTCACGGGTGACGAAACCTGGGCATTCCGCTTTACACCTGAGACAAAACAATAGTCACGCGAGTGGTGGCATCCCTCTTCGCCCAAGCCGCGAAAATTCAAGTAAACACAATCTGCCGGTAAAGTCCTGGCAACTATGTTTTGGGACAGGAAGGGGGTACTGTTGGTCGACTTTCTGCCTGCTGAGACAAGAGTCAACGCTGACAGGTACTGTGAAACACTGAAGAAACTCAGAAGGGCAATTCAGAACCGGAGAAGGGGGATGTTGAGCAAGGGTGTAAGCATTCTCCACGACAACGCCCGTCCTCACGTCGCCCGTCAAACCGTCGATCTCCTGCAAAATTTTGGTTGGAACGTCATCACACACCCACCTTACAGTCCGGACTTGGCACCCAGCGATTTCCACCTGTTCCCTAAGTTGAAGGATCATTTGTATGGGCGGCGGTTCTGCTCCGATAATGAGGTGAAAGATGAGGTTCAACGCTTCCTGAAGGGCATGGCGACAAGCTGGTATGACATGGGCATGTAAAACTGCCACAGCGTCTAGAAAAATGCATCGACCGAAATGGCGATTATGTTGAAAAATAAAGCATTCTTGAATCTTTAAAGTGATGTAGCAATTATAGAAAATAAACGGTTCTTTGTATATCTAAAAATATAGGAGACCTTTTTTTTGGGATTGCCCTCGTAGATGAAACTGGCGTGGTAAAGGATAAAAAGAACATATCACACCATCGTAGTGGTTGCTTATAAAAAATATTTCACCTACAAACGCTGCAAATGTTGTTGGCAATTCATAAACATCAAGTCGTTCCCGTCTTCTGCAATTAAACATTCGGAAAACCACCTTATTCATTATTTCGCACAAAGATCTTCACTTAAAGTTCATTTAGGAATTCAAAAAATAAGATCGACGAACTTATATCGCCAGTCTATAAATTTGGTAATACTAATTTTGGTAAAAGAGATAAAGGCCTACCTTATAGCCTACGTAAACTTTACAAAATATTATTTTTCATTTCTAAACTGCTACTTTTATACTAGCTTTTGAAATAAAAATAGAGTTACATTTTAGACAATTCGTTTGTTCTACAGCGTTGGCCAAAAGTATTGAGCACCCTACAAAATTTGTATATGTGCGATAACCATAGTAGCAAATAAACCCTGTTGTTTAGGAAGTATTTTGTCGGCATCTAAAAAAAAGGTTAAAGGCAAAGAATTCACGCCAAAGCTACCAATAGAACACCTGGTGTAATAAAATTTGTCGTTTTAGAATTTTTCCATTTATTTTTCAGTTTGGTATTTTCACTCGTTGTGAACATCTGTGATCTAATGCTCTTTTAATTTTTGAATTAGTGACATTTAGTGATATCGTATGAATATACGTTGAAGGAAAAGAACTTAGTTTAGAAAAAAACGTGTGCAGATACAATATTGTCACGAACGAGGGATATCGCATATAGAGATTTTGAAAATTGTGAAATGTTCACGCCGATCTGTACAATATGCTATGGAGCAATTTGGCATGACCGAATCACATGTTAATAGGCCCAGAATCGGGGGCAAATGGATCACGACAGACCGTGATAGCCGAAAGATATTGGGAGGGTCATTAGAAAATAGGAAAACTTCATCAGATCTTGCTGCTGAGTTGTGCAAAACAATATCTGCTCTGACCATTCGCAGAGGGCTTCAAGAAGCTGGTCTAAGACGTTGCAAAGCCACGAAGAAGTCACGGCTCTCCGACAAAAATAAAAAGGCACGGCATGAGTGGGGTTTAAAATACCACAGCTTCACTGAACAAGATTGATCAAATATCTTGTGGTCAGGCGAATCAAACTTTGAGGTAGGTTAGTCAATTTGATGTTCTATCAACCTTTAACAATTTGGTTAGAAAATAAAATTTATCAACGAAAGAAAAATAATAAGCGAATTCTCCACAATATTTCTTCACATATCAGATTTCTGGTACACCCGATCTGACATATGCCCGTCACTGGATAGGTGAGGAATTTAAACCAGAGTGTGTAGTACCGACCGCGGAAACAAGGCGGAGGCAGCGTGATGATCTGGGACTGCATGACCGCTTTTGGAGTGGGACAAATGTTTGTGTGTGAAGTCTCTATGCAAGCGTCCTAGTATCTGAATTACTGCCCTCCTTTACGTAACTTTTTGGCGATACAAACATGGACGACGTTAAGTACCAACAGGATAATGGAACCTGTCACAAAGCTGTCTGCACAATGGCTTGGTTTGAGGAAAATGATATTTTTCTAACAGTGAACTTTCAGTAAATTTAAAAGATATTGTTTGATTTGGAACAACCAAGTAATTATTCCAAAACCATTGCGACAGCAAATATTAAGACAGTTCCACGAAATTCATATGGGAGTGGTTAAAAGTAAATCTTTAACGCATTTCTATTTTTGGTGGCCAAAGCTTGACAAACAAATTGAGGAGTTATATAAGAATTGTACGAATTACAATCGTCATAAAAATAACCCCCCAAAAGCTGATCTGAATCCGTGGCCCTTTCCATCTCAACCTTGGGAACGTATTCACATTGATTATTTAGGTCTACTTTTAGGTAACTATATTTTAATAATCGTAAACGCGTATACAAAATTGATTAAAGCCTTTGTTGTGAATTCAATTTCGAGTAAAGCAACTATCAAATCTTTTGAAATCAACTTTTGCGCGATTTGGTTTACCAATGTCACTAATCTCAGATAATACTCCCCAATTTCTCAGTGACCACTTTTCATTATTTTTGAAGACAAATTGCTTTGAACACATCACAAGTTGTCCTTTTCAGTCACATTGTAACGGTACAATATAAAGTAGCATGAAACCAATAAAAAATGCAATCAAAAATGCTTTAGGTAATAGTAATCACATAGATTTTAACTTGGTACTTTAAAATTTCCTATTTGACTACCACAATTCTCCCCATTGCTCTACAGGTAAAACATCAGCAATGTTAATGTTTAATCATTGTTTGCGTACAAGATTTAATTTACTTAAACCGGACTCGGAATTGTCTAACCGAATTAAAATTGTTCAGTCGCGACAAAAAAGACTATTATAAAGGCAAACGTACGATAGATTTTGTTGAGGAGGAGGCGGCGATGGTAAGAGATTACAGAATAAACCTGAATGGATAACAGGAGAAATTGTTAAAAGAATTGGCAAGGTAACTTACCTGGCACAAATTTCTGAATTGGATCGGCAGCGGAAGCGCCATGTAAATTAAATTAGGAAGCTTAATAATGAGACTCACCAAATAGGATGTTTTCCTCCCATTATTACTCATGTTTCCAATCTCGTTCCAACAACTAGTAGTAGTGATAGGCCAAAACTTAATACAAGACCACCAGATAGACTAATGTATAATAATTGTTTTTTTTTTGTCATTATTTGTCTTAGTCGTATAATTAGGCTATTAAGTTGCTCAATAATTTAAGGAGGAAAAATGTAATATACGAAAATATTGTACCTTTTTTGTATTGCGCCATATGTTTGTGTCTGGTACTTCTTACTAGAGGCGCATGGAGCGGGAGTATTGTCCCTAACCACGTGGTAGCAGTGCAGTGTCCATTTAGCAGTTGTAGTATAGTGTCGAAATAAATGAGTATGAAATAATTGAGTGTTTAAATATAATTAATTAACAAACATCACAATAAACCTATACAAGTTATTTAATTTTATCTTAATTCGATATTCTTCAGAAAACTCAAAGTTAACCTGGTCGAATAGTTATGGCCAAAGCTGTATTGTAAATTTGAAAAGTAAGCTCACGTCATAGTAATGACACTCACGATGTGTATGCGTCATTAACATTTATATTTAATATAAATAATCTCGATAAGTTTCCCTAGAAATGATTCTAATTTAAACAAAAATATTCTGTTAAATACTATAAAATCTCCACACATTTTTTCGTTTAGATTCGTTGAAACGTTATTGCAATTTCTACGAAACAAAGGATAATCGCAAATAAGCATTTCTTAATGTTCTATAAACCAAGATTACCGTTGTCCGAATAGTATTTTATCTGAATTTAGAACGGAATCTAATCGACTTGTTTATTAGAAATATTCACTCACTTATACAAAACTCTATCAAACGATTTCACTGATTAACTAAACCAACAACCTGTCCACATTGCGATTATTTATCCATTTCTAAACGCTCCATCAATGTTGATACACGATCTATCAATTGATCCTTGTAGGTCCAAAGGGTCGTATCTTTCACTTTAGTGTCTTTCAATTTATCACAATTTTTAATTTCCTTGACGCAAGTTTTCCTGTAGTGATGAAGTTTTGCTTTATTTGGGTCTATTTCCAGGTTTCTACAGGGTTCCACGCAATACAAAGGATAGTGATTGTGTAACGCAAGGACCAGGTCCGTATTATGAAAAGATTTTATGTACAATCCACTTCCCATGACGTCCTTGATTCTATAGACGTGCTGCAACATATGCATAGAAGCCGGAATATCCCTAAGGAATTCGTCTTCCTTGATGTAATCGTCGAAAAAATAGATGTTTCTAGCGTTGTACGATGATTTGCCTTCTTTACCTGGACCAGTAGCAACGTCTTTCATTAAAGTCGTCCAATTTCCAACGGACGGCACTATAATCTCATCGATATCGAGAAGCACAATATATTTGTATTCGTACATGTGCTTCAGTAAGCAATCGTTGTACGAAATCAACTCGTACAGGCGCTTCTTGGAACGGTAGTGGTGCAAGAATAGATGTTGAAGGAAAGGTTCGTTTGGATAGTGACCTGGTAAGGTGACAGGGGTCATCTCGACGATACCCTCGTATTCTTCGTAGTATTCAAGTATCCTCCTGACGTCTTCGTGAACGTGAAGTTCGTAGAAGAACACCTTGTCGGCACCCAACAACTTTAAAAGCTCCACCCATTCCATCAATCTGAATGAGATATCGGCATGGAAATCTAAGCCTTTAACGCAAACGGCGAAATCCTTTTTCTCTTTCGGAATGTTAACCGTGATCCTCATGATATTGGTGGGGGTATCGCATGGTAGCTTCACTAACGATACAGCTACAGGATGGTTGTTCATATAATTCTTGGGTAAATTACAATTGATCAAGTAGGGTTTGTAATTATTCTCTTTATTACCTCCCCATGCTTCCCTCCATAAGAAGTAATGCCACGTTTTCCCAGAGACGACTACCTTATCTTTAAACCAAAACTGGCAGTACAAGTCCTCCGTGATCTTCAAAGGAGTTATCATCGCTAGTAGTCTTACTGTTGGCGCCTTCTTGTTTTTGGGCCTGATATCCCAGTAGGCGCCTAGTAGGTGGTATTCTCCAGTTGGCGTTTCGAGAGTTTGCCAATAATGGTTATTAAAACGTAGATTTTCTAGCGCAGGAAATTTGGCGCAGGATTTATTGTAGGACGATGGCTTTTTCGCGTCTTCATCGTAGAAAACAGCCGGAAAATTGGGATAATCCTTAAGAGTAAGATCGGTGTTTTCCTCTTCGTGGAAATCAATCTCATTCACTTTGATGTCTTCGGTAGATACTTCGTCGGGATCTAATTCTTCGTCCTCAGAAGATTGATCAACATGCCTCTGAACTAACAGTAAACAAAGAGACACTACACAACTTATGACCAAGATCACGAAAATGGTCTTAAGGAGGCGGGCGGGCCTTCTAACCATTTTAACTTTAGGGAGGATCACTTTTCCGTCATAACCGATAGATTTTGTTTAGCTGCGTAGCTGACTAGCCGAAAAATATGGACTGAAATGCTTTTAGAATAACCGTATACTTTTCCGTCATTATCAGCTTTAATTATGTTGATAAGATATAAGATTACTTATTAATTATTTTATTTATTATATGGTCCTATCTTATCTGTCCTAATATCATATCGATCTTTTCTGTTTTGTAGGGTTATCTGCAAATCATTAACCAGTAGTTTTATAATTGGTATACTTTTACTTTAGAGCAATTAGTTTTAAGTGAAAATTAGTGATAATAATGTTGTAGGGACTCTTAAATTCAAAGGATTATTAATTATTGTAAAGTGCACGAACATGCTACGCACATATGTAATTACTATCAAATTGTCGTGTACTACAATAAGATTGCCTGTACTTTTAATTGTAAAAAGAATACCACTATAGAAACGTCGTTTACAACAAACTTCCTCAATCAGAGTTGATAGAAAAATTATTTCACTTGTAAGTAGCGTCGATTAGTGAACGTTAGTGTGCATTCTTGTAAATTTAACTATAAAGATTTTGATAGAAAAATTTTTACATTATGTTATTAATTAGTCCGAAGGTTTTCTTGATTAACAAATATATATTGGATTCTGTTCGATAGAGTTAAGTACTGTAGTAGACATTTTCTAAGTTCCATTGCACGTTGTTACTGACATCATCTTCTTCTTAGTACATGTAACGCATTGGCCGAAAAGTCCCGGGCCTAACGAAGAAAACACGGTTTTCTTGGTTCACAATTAGCTTTATTATAAGAGCAACGCAATCATTCCAGCGCCGCTCTAACATTTCAATACCACTTTTGTAGAACGATTTATATTTTGCCTCAAAATAGGCCTCAGTTTCAGCGATAACCTCTTCATTCGTGCGAAATTTCTTACCGGCGAGCATTTTTTTGAGATCTGCGAACAGCCAGTAGTCGCTGGGAGCCAAATCTGGCGAATACGGTGGATGTGGGAGCAATTCAAAGTTCAATTCATGTAGTTTTGCCATTGTTTTGATTGACTTGTGACACGGTGCGTTGTCTTGATGAAACAATTTTTTTTCTTTGCCATATGCGGTCGTTTCTTTGCAATTTCGGCCTTCAAAACGCTCCAATAACGCTATATAATATTCACTGTTGATGGTATTTCCATTCTCAAGATAGTCGATGAATATTACACCACGCACATCCCAAAATACCGAGGCCATAACCTTTCCAGCCGATTGTTGTGCTTTCGGGCGCTTTGGACGAGGTTCACCAGTTGCTGTCCACTCAGATGACGATCGTTTTGATTCCGGAGTGAAGTGATGGATCCATGTTTCATCCATTGTCACATATCGACGCAAAAATTCCGGTTTGTTATGTTTAAACATGGCCAAACACTGCTCAGAATCATCAACACGTTCTTGCTTTTGGTCAACAGTGAGTAAACGCGGCAACCACTTTGAATAGAGCTTTCTCATAGTCAAATGCTCATGCAATATAAAGCCAATACGTTCTTCTGATATCTTTACGATGTCAGCTAACTCACGCAACTTCACTTTTCGATCATTCAAAACGATTTTGTGGAATTTTCTGGTGATACCGCCTCATTTGGACGTCCACTTCGTTCTGCATCATCGCTGTCTCTACGACCACGTTTGAAGTCAGCAAACCAACTTTTTATTGTCGTTTCTGATGGAGCGGAGTCCCCATAACACTTCTCAAGCCATTGCTTCGCTTGAACGGTATTTTTTTCCCATGAAGAAGTAGTGTAAAATTAAAACACGAAATTGTTTTTGATCCATTGTTTTGAAAATAACAAAAGTAGCGTGACTCTTAGCACAATAACTCACAAACTAATGAATAGAATAGCATGAAATTTTAACAGCTGTCTTTTGAAGGTTAGTACTAACTGGGAGAAAGGTGACTACAATGAAACTAGCGTCATCTATGTGTTAGGGCCGGGACTTTTCAGCCCATGTGTTATGAGCCTCTAAGACAGTTCTTTGAAGCGTGTCTCCATCATTGACTTTTAATACTTGGTCGTCAGAAAAAGTAGTCATCAAATATTCTTGCGTATTCAGATTGAGTGTGTAGTACTTGATGTTTGCCATCCATTCTTGAAAGATGTCACCAATGTATATGTTAAAAGGTATTGGTGACAAGCTACATCCCTGTCGTACTCCTAAATTTCTAATTGCAATACTATCTTCGTTAACGGTTATGGTAATCTTTGAGTTGCTATACATGCTTTTAATAATCTTAATCAGATGTAGTGGTGTTCCTTATTTTTGCAGTATGTCCTTTAGTACCTTGTCGAAAGCTTTTTTATAATTTATACATAATATGTGTGTTTCTTTATTACAGTCTCTGTTCAATTTATTAGGGCCACTTGCTAAAAGTAGCGATTTTGTTAAAATATTAAAATATGTTTATAGACATCGTCACAACTGTATAACTAATATTTTGTTTTTGTAATTGCTCTTATTCGTTTTGACATACTGTAAATGTAAGTGCTAATGGTATGTCTAATTGTAGCGTAATTTTGCCACACATCCTCAATATTTCTTACTAATTCCTCTGTTGCCATGTTTCTTCTCGAATACACGCGTGATTTTAGAACACTCCGCACGTTCTCAATTGCATTGGGGTTGGAAAAATTTCCCGGCCGAGGTAACACTGGCAGAGCGTGCATTTCCAAAAAATTTTTGAATGGATTTGGCCATGCGCCTTATCGTGCATGAATGTGTAAAGGCCTTCATTCGGATCTAAATCATTCATATATGGCATCAAGATATCCTCCAATACACGCTTATATTGGTGTTGATTCATGGTGCCTTGGCAAAAATAGTGGTCCAGGACCTTCGACTGATATACAGGACCATACCATAACTGACGGAGGGTGTTTCATTGTTTTTAGTATACTAGGTTGTCTAAGAAATTGAGCTCTTTCGGTTATGGCTTCTAGTTTTGACTCATCGCTGAATACGATCTATAATGAAAAGACTTTGTTTAAATAAAATATTTTTGCTTAATTTACATATACATTTAAGTTATTTTGTCTTACCTTTTGCCAATCTTCAATTGTGTAATGTTGATGACATTTTGCCCATTCATTTTCGCTTCATCATTGGTGTTAATCTTGGTTTTTCCAGAAGGCGTCTGCATTTTAATCCGGCTTCGTACTGTACGCGTGGATATTTGCACTCCTTGTTGAAACATTACATTTTCTATTTCTTTGGCGGATAAACCCCGGTTTTCAGTTGCAATTTGCAGGACACGTTGATCATCTCAATTAGTAGTGATCCTTTTCTTGTCGCAAAATGCTCTTCTTTCATTAAAATGGCGATTCGCTGCACTATTTATCGGGACACTTCTTCTTTATTTGCTATTGTGCGTTGAAAATACACTACTGTACCCAACAATGCTTCAATACGCAGTTTATTCTCATTTTGTATGTCCCTTTGTTACCCATAACGGAAAAATATACAAGCAATAACGTAAAGTGCAACACTAACACATAAACACGGAGAAAACTTTGTTACATAAACAGATAAGTATTTTTTCTACAATAGTAACCGATTCATATAATATCCTATGAATTACTGTGTCCTTCACTCTTGTTTCTACGCGTCTTCTATCCAATACCGAATGATTCATGAAGGGGATAATAATAGGCCAGAGGTCATTAAGTGGCACTTTCTCAATTTCTAAGAAAGGTATTTAGAGAACGTGTTTAGGTAGGTATTGTAAATTATACTCATGAATTTTATACTTGTATTTGTAAATTATCACGTTGGAAAACCTTGAATTTATAAGGTGGTCCTAATAAAATGGATTGGGACTATATATTCTCGTTGTTTCTCTATTATCTGCTTATTTGACAATGTATTGTCAGTGCAAAATTTTCCTCTTCTGAAACTTCTCTACTACTTCCTCTACTATTTTATTTACCCTGACGGTCACTATCTTTTAATACATTTTAAGTGCGGTGTTCAGCAAGGATACTCCTCTGTAGTTTTCACTTTTGTATCGGTATTCATTTTTAAATATTGGTGTTATCATTGCGATCTTTCAACTGTCGGTATTGTTTTCGTTTTCTAGCATTTATTTAGTAATTGTAAAAACCTTGGTTTTATCTCTGCAAGTTCCGCGTTGATATTATCATCTTGCCCTGGAGCTTTTTGGTCTCTTATTTTTTGTATTGTTTCAGTTTTATTAATCCTATTTGGTCCACACTTCTACTAACATTATAAGCATTTTAATCCGCTGCCATTTCATTAAAATTCATACAATTTGCTAGTAAATACTGTGTAACAACCAAAAAAAAAAGCTTAGTATTTTGTGCTAGTACGACAAAATGTTACACGTTACCACACGTTGCTATGCTTCGATTTTAGCTCAGTGCTGTTCATATACTAGTCGTTTACATTGCATTTGGTTACAGAACAGTTCTTTTAAGTACTTTTTTACGAGAACGTAGCGTATCCAAATATGTCGAAAGCATTGTAAACAAGAGGTAAGGGAAACAGTCAACCCTGTGATCATGTACTTCGAAAGCGAAGGTTGTAATGGTTATCCTGTGATACCTATTGCAGATTTTAGAGAAGTATTTCTCTTTATTTACTTTGTAATAAACAAATAAAATTAAAAATCTAATGCTAGGTATAGCTGCCGTATTAAATATTAGATTTATCAACTGTAAGTCAAATATTACAAACTCCAAGAGTTAACAAACCATTGTCATCGCCAAAAAGAAAAAGAACTAAGCCAAAACTAGTAACAGATATTAACAATACTAGCCAAACCTCTATAGTGAATTCTGACGGAGTTTCATCACTGAAACGATCTTGGACCAACACAAATTTCTCAACATTGTTTTTCTCAAGGTATTTTGCAAACCAGTCAGTGAGTTTTGGGCGGTGTTCCTTTAAAAAGGATAGTAAGTCTAGTAAACCAACGACTTTATTCTATCCACATATCCTCAATGATATTTTTTATCTACAACTATAGTTTTTTTAAACGCTGTTTGAAAATGTCCATATTACCGCCTTGAAGAGATAGATTCAAGGTATTCAGTTTGCCAAATATATCGCAAATATGTCAGTTACAGCAAAAAGAAAGAAGAAAAGTGTGAACTTCTTAATGCAGCTCGAATGCATGGAACTTTGGAAGACGTTACCACATTAACAGACACACTGCGTTTAACGTACAAATATAAATACATGCGTTACATAGTTGGTGTAAAATTCCGCGGTCATTCTTTAAAAGTATGTGGTTTTCAGATTCGACAGTATGTGGGCGTTTCGCTTTCCTTTGCACTGAGCTTCTGGAGTTCAGCATATCGACAACGTTGCTAAGGAACTGCAAAACTTTGGCTTACAGACGAACTTTCAAAGCGGTTTCTACTTGAAAACCGAGTACTTTCAGATGTGTTACATATCTGCGTTGAAGTGGTATGCATACGACATATGTATTTACTTTTTAATATGCAGCAACGAATGGATACGGTACTACGTACGAATGCGATTGGCATTCTGTATATGCAATAAAGGAAAAGGCTAGTTTGAAATTGGATCTTCTTGCGTTGTGCTGTGTAACTTTCGGAAGGTGTTTCAATAAAAGACAGCAAATTATACACGTTAAAAATATTTATTTAGTGTTTAATTAGTTATAAAGTTAGTCCTAAGAGGAATATTAAACGTTATAAAAGATATTTTTAAAAATTTTAAAACTTGATTAGAAGTTACAAAGTATACACTTAAGCATAAAACTTCGATGCATATAGTATATAGTATTTCCTTATTTATATGTAGAATTAGTAAAAATTCTATAATGACCGAGTGACTTAATTCATGGTCTTCTTCGTACGGTGGAATTAAATTGCGAGAGGTGTCCCTTAAGTTTTGTGAACAAACACGTAGAGGCTGAAGAAAGCAGGCAGAAAATAAGCACCAGCTAACAAAAGTCATACGTTCTCGAAGTGTTTTCGAAAAGATAAGGTCGCGATAATTCTTTCGAAAGCAGGTCATACAACAACAATTACTCTGCAAGATCAAAGAACTGTTACTTTCGATTGGTATACAACTATTTGTTTGCACCAAGTCATCGATGAGTTTCGAAAAACCAACATCGAGCGACGAATCATCCTCTAACAAGACGATGCAAGTTTGCATAAATCATGCAAGACAACGCAATAAAAAGTCGAAGTGTTAGACCAAGTATGGGCAACCTTTGACATGTTGTGGGCCAAACTTTAGTGTGCAAAATACGTTCGCGGGCCGCGTTTAAAGTAGTGCATTTTAAAGTAGTGTTCGTAATTTTTAGCGATAGATATCAGACATGAAATAATACGACAATGTTATTATAATGCAATTTATTAAAATAAGAAAATGAATGAAAAAATAGGTACAAAATTATAATTAAATCGTGAATTTTTTTTAATTGGATTTTTCAAAATGTCTCGCGGACCGGATCAAATCTTACAGCAGGTCAGTTGTTGCCCACATACGTGTTAGACCATCCTCCATACAGTCCCAACGAATTCCTTACCTTTCCGAAAATCGAGAATGGAATGCGTAGTCGAAGGTTCCAGTGATCGGAAGAACCAGTCGATGCCTTCAAGAATGCAATTTTGACTGAATCAACAGACGAGTGGAATAATTGCGTCCAGAGTTGGTTAAAGTGTACTATGATATGTAATCTGCGGGGAGAATACTTCGAAAAACTATTCAGTCTTTAAAAGCTACCTACTGCTATGTATGTATGTTATATGTAAAACTTAAAGGACAACCCTCGAATCTTCAATTTAATAAGTACTTTCTGAGTATGATCGTCATCTCGTTTTTCCTTTCTCCTTTACAAAACAAACTGTTATCGTAAAATCGTAAATTTATCGAATACGTAATAGCAAAATCTATAGTGTCATTTAGAAAAATTCAAGATGGCGACCAGACTCAGAAGATATTTATTATTAAATCGATTGCTTGTTTACTTCAAAGCGATCTAAAAATATTGTAATTCTAGTATACGAAGCTTTAAAACAATGAAATTCGTCTATTTAACGTTACAACATCGTCTCCAGTCTTTCAATACCCTGTGTACGACTTTTGCTCAATAGGAATAAGTTTGTACTGAACAACTGCTACTTCATTGTTACGTCAAGGGTGTTCGGCTGTTTGTATTGATTGCACAAATAGATTGGATACATGTATAGAACCCCCCGTCCACTTTATTAGGGCCACTTTATAAGTTTAAACAGGAAATGTAATGTCTCAACAACGAGTGCAAATATCCACGCGCACAGTACGTAGACGATTGTACGAAGTCGGATTAAAATGCAGGCGCCCCTTGAAAAACCCAAGATTTAACACCGATGATGAAGCGAGCACGTTATGAATGCGCACAACGTCACCAACATTACACAATTGAAGATTGGCGAAAGGTAAGACAAAATGACTTAAATGAATATGTAAATCAAGCAAAATTTTTTTGTTTGAACAATGTGCTTTCGTCAAGAATCGTATTCAGCGATGAGTCAAAACTAGAAGCCATGACCGAAAGAGCTCAATTTGTTAGACGACGTGCATCTAAACGGATTGGTGAAGCTAGTGTACTGAAAACGTTGAAACATCCTCTATCACTTATGGTATGGTCCAGTATATCAGTCGAAGCGACTGCATTTTTGCTAAGAGACCATGAGTCAATATCAATATAAGTGTGTATTGGAGGATGTCTTGATACCATATATCAGTGATTTAGATGCGAATGAAGGCCCTTACTCGTTCATGCACGATAAGGCACCATGATGCATGGCCAAATCCATCTAAAGTTATTTGGAAACGCACGCTCTGCCAGTATTATCTTGGCCGGGAAATTTTTCCGGCCTCGATGCAATTGAGAACGGAGTGTTCCAAAATCACGCGTGTATTCGAGAAGAAACATTACAACAGAGGAATTAGTAAGAAATATTCATTATTCGTGGCAAGATGATGCTACAATTAGGCATACAATTAACGCTTGTATAGACAGGCTGTCAAAAAGAATAAGAGCAATTACATAAGTCAAAGGAGGTATTAGAAAATATTGGTTATATAGTTGTGACGATGTCTATAAACAGTTCTGAATAAACTTATGCTCGTATAATATGTTTTTCTTTATATATTTTAACAAAATCGCTATTTTAGCAGGTGGCCCTAATAAATTCAACAGGGACTGTACCTAATATTTGTGACACTATTAAGTTTTAGGGCATCAAATATTTATCTAGATTTAAATAATATGTTAATGGGAAACCTACCATCAAACTTAATCATCATCATCATCATCTTCCTCCTCTTTTTTAATAATACCCAGGGTCTTGGCAACTTTCTTAACGTTTGCAATAACTTCCTCTTGAACAAGATTAAAGCTCATTGCCAATAGAGCTATACCAAATAAGAGGTATAGGGAGCAGAAGGCTATGTTCTGCTGGAAGCTGCCTGCATCGTTTACTCTACCAGCCGGGAACAAGTCACCGAAGCCGATAGTGGTTAAAGTAATGAAGCAAAAGTATGCAGAATCTAAATATGGCCACTTTTCCCAAGCAGAAAAGAGGAAAGTTCCAGCCACGATATAACTGACCACCAAAAACACGCACAACCAAATCGGCACGGGTTTTATTACCGTTCTGCTGGGCTCGTAGTAGTCATCGTAGAATTCGTCATCGGATTCAGGATCGTCTAGGTATTTGCTCCTACGGCCATAGCCGAGAGGGGACATAATAGTCGGACTGGGGTTGTAAGCTGAAATACAGAATAAGATGTTTTCTTGAGGTTATTGATATTTGGATGGTTAATTAAACAAGATATGTGCTAAGGTTTATTACTTTCGAATGCTTCAATATTCTGAATAGAATTAGTTCATGTTTTGGGGAATGGATTAGAAAATTAAACCGAGGAAGAAGTTGGTAACAGGAAGATGATATATCATATGACTATTTTAGTCTACTAATTAAGCTATGGAGAGTTTTATTTTATATTTGAGCTTCCTATTATCCCTTGTCTTTTGTCTAACATGGAAGAAATGTTAAATTTAACATCATGTCATGAGAAAGCTTGTTAATATACAAGGTGTATATGATTTAACCTTAATCCTATTAATACACGTAATAGCTGTAATGATAGTAAAGAGTATATAAAATGTATAGATGTACACCGTCGCTCATGATGAAGTGGACACTTTAAATTTTAAGAAAATATTTTAATCATTCATGTAATGATTCTATAAGCATATAGACAATTTACTAATTAAAGAGCTAAGTTGATAAATAACGAAACTGAAGTATCACTTTTCAAAATCTTGAAATAATTTTGGCACAGTACAAACAATTGACTCAATTCTTTCAGAGATGGTATTTCCCCTTAAACTATGCACAAATTGCATTACGAGTGAGTTTAGTTTATCATTTAAATATTTGATCTAATTCCTGTGTAAAAATGCCTCGCGGAAAACCGCTTAGTGTTGAAACATGATCAGTAGCGCTACATCAAGAAGGATATTCTGTACTGAATATGTTGACTATTCACCGCTTCGAACAAACTGGTACACTTGTTAGCAAAAATCCTCCAGGACGTCCTAGAGCAATGCCCAGGGGCGAGGATGACCACATAAAATTGCTTAGTAAGAGAAAGAGACGATTAACGGCTACTGAAATTATGGGGAAAATGAATCGGGGTAGAAACAGGAAGATATCCGTTAGCGTAGTGAAACGTCGTTTAAAAGAAGCAAACCTCCACGGCCACCGCTACACGAAAACTATTGCTACGTCATGAGAATAAACAATAACGTCTCCACTGGGCTAACACTCACAACGACTGGACAATAGAAAAATGGGGAAACGTACTATGGACTCATGAGTGTTTGGTCAAAACCTCAGAACGCCTGTCAGGTGTTCAAAAGACGAGAAAATGCTTCCTGAGTGCATTACACCAACAATAGACAAAGGTTCTACTCTTGTATGGAGTTGTTTTTTGTTAAGTGGACCAGGAAACCGTGTGAAAATTGATGGAATAATGAGGAAGGAGAATTATTGCGAGAGGGCCTGAACCATATGTCGTTATTATCCAGAAACTACACTGCTGATGCAGAGTATGAAGGAACATTAAAAATAATGACTTGGCCTTCCCAGAGGCAGAACAGATGAATTAAAAGAGTCCAACGTCCAAAACACATCCTTAGACGCTATTGTAGGGGGAATACTCCTCAAGATACACTGAGAAAATTGGTAGAAAGAATGTCATGAATTGTGGGAGCAGTTATTAAATCACGATGTAGATTTTTCGATGAGGAAAAAGTATAACTCACATTATGTTTTCTAATGCTTATTATTACTTTTTTTTTTGTACACATGTGCAATAAGTCGTAGATGAAACATTTTTCTAATAATTGTTTTGTTTAAAGCCTTGAAGCAAGCGTCTAATTTTGCACGAAATAGGAAATGTCCATATTATTAAGAGCGGTACTGTATATGAACAGGTATACTTCCACCCATTTGGCATAAAATAAAATTGTAAAGCGTAGACTCAAGGGTAATCTATTCTAATCTATAGGTACGGTAAGGCATTTTGACTAACATGGTTCCTTTTACGGCCGAAAATTTAGTCAGACATTCTGTCGTATGGTAAAACAGGTGGCAAACTAGAGATGAGCATGCCAAATGTTATTATGTCCATGCTTTACAGCTTAAAAAGTGAGGTACCTCGCTGGCAAATTATGAAGATCGTGGATGTGAGATATCGCTGACAGGTTAACATTCTATAAAATCATACCACGCAAATAAACGTAATGTGAATTTTATTACCCTACTATATATACATATACACTACCGTTCAAAAGTGTTTAGGCATCCCTGTTTTCATGGGTTATTCATATAGTATTATGTTTACCACAAAAACATTATAATAAAATGAAATACGTATTTAAAATATAGTTCAGTAAGATAAACACCCATTATATCGCATAAGGTTTACTATCATTTACCTGCACTTGGTCGGATTACCATACACTCTTTATTGCGGTGCAATTACAATAACAATCCCTCTGCGTAAATTTAGTCATCTGTTAGATTGTAGGTAATAATGTTTAAATTACCTTCCTAGAAGATTATAGTGAAATCTGTAACCTATGGTCAGTTGCAGTGTGGTATTTGCTCTATTCACGTCGTGAGCGAAATATAGTGTGACAATTTTTTAAAATGCCTCCGCGAAGAGAAATTAGTACGGAAACACGTGCGCTTACAATAGCTTACCATAAAAGTAGCATAAGTAATCGACAAATTGCCAAAAGAACGAAAATACACCACGCTACGGTTGACTATAACGTAAAAAAATATCGGGAAACTGGCAGTTTTCTTAATATAAGACGGAGTGGAAGGCTAAAAGCGAGAACATCTGCAGATGATCGCAGAATAGTGGTTACCAGCAATACGTCCATGGAACCCGACTTTCTGTAGGCGACGTTTGACTGTAGAAACACTGACTAGTTTTTGGCGACCAACATTTTATTCTGCGGTGATTTCCGGGTCTGTTTTGCGTCTACTTAACTTGCTGGTAACCACTAATCTGCGATCATCTGCAGATGTTGTCGCTTTTAGCCTTCCACTTCGTCTTATATTAAGAAAACTGCCAGTTTCCCGATATTTTTTTACGTTATAGTCAACCGTAGCCTGTTTTGCTGGCACTAGTGTAGGGGACATTGTGAAAATTGACGGTATATTAAAAAAATAAGGCTACCGTACCACGCAATACCTTCCGGAATTCGACTTTTGGGTCAAAATTTTATCTTCCAGCAAGATAATGACCCAAAACATTCCTCTAAATTAAGGCTATTTACGCCATTTAGAAGAGGAAGGAACTCTCCAAATTATGGAATGGCCTCCCCAGAGCCCCGACTTGAATCCAATCGAGTTACTATGGGAAGAACTAGATCGGGAAGTACGGAAATCGGCTCCGACATCAGCTACTGACGTGTGGAACAAATTGCAATCGAGTTCGACCTCAATAGCACAAGAAACTCTGGCAAAACTTATTGCGAGAATGCCTCGATTATGTGCTGCAATTATTAAATCAAGAGGAGGTCACATAGATGAAAGCAAAATTTAAATTAAACGTTTTAATTTTCATATTTATTTAATATATTTTTATTCATGTACGTGTATCTGTACATAAAAATAAATATTATTAACATTTTTTTATACATTTTTGTGAGTTTTTATACATTTTTGCTGTCAGTGAGAGTGCCTAAACACTTTTGAGCGGTAGTATATACTTTGAAATTGTAATCACTAGTTTCTTTACAACAACGAGGAATTTCCTCCTTTATTATCTGTCTTTTTTTTCGTAACTACTGAAAATTACAATAGATTCTTCATCTTGGTAGTAAATCGGAGGTAAAATGTAATTCTAAAGGGAAATAATTGAAATACTTGTGTTCATGAGATCTTATTCTTCAAACAAAATAGATTCAATGTTTATTAACACCGTGTAGAACCGTGATAAAATCGAAAATACGTCTGTTATTCCTTTTATCAAATTTAATATTACGCAACACATAGATAAACTAACGTGCGCAACTTTCGGTCTTTTACGATTGGTAATGTGTTTTCTTACGATAAAATTGATAAAAATCTACATTACTTAATTAAGTACCTTTAGTTTCACAAGAATATCTGTTCAATTATCGGAAAACAACTAAGGTAAACCATGATAAAGTTCTTTGTATTGCAAATGTTATGACTCCGAAATAAAAATAAAATATATACACTTCTGTACGATATAAAATTATGTTAAATGGAATAAATTAAGATTGTGTGGTTTGTCTAAAAACAGATTCATGCTTGATATAATTTATAAAGCTGACTGTAGCTGTGAATTTATCCTATTTCTTGATAATGTTATGGATGAACCCCGCAGCAGTTAGCTAATATAGAGAATGGTCCCTAATGTATGTTACAACAGAGACTTGAACGGCAGGTAGTTACTGTCAAAATAATAAATAAAAGATTTTTTCTTAAATAAATTTTGCGATTTTAGAACTAAAATCTCTATCTTCCTTAGGTTTATCATGTATTCCTTTTTCATTTACAATTGCTTTATTTATTGAAGAAATTTGATTTTCCCAAATTGTTGTTGGTGGTAAAACATTGCTAGAACTTTCTTTTGTTTTGTACCTCTACATTAAGAATTCTGAGTTTTGAATTATTACCACAATGAATTTAAAATTACCGATCTTTATTTTTTATAAAAGGAGTAACGTTATTAGCATAAAATTATAATCATTGTTACTCTGAAATTATTTATTTAACGCTAATAATCACATAAGAATAAACTAAAATATTTTTGACTTTTCCAGTTTCATTAGTTAGGGACCAACAATAAGTGAATGTGAATTTGATTCATCTCGTAAATAAAAAATGTGTAATTAATTCTTAGATATTAAAGCGACCATTACAAGTATACGTTGTACTAAATGATGATTAACAAACTCAGTTTTAATTTTTAATTTGCTGCGTTATTAAGATTCGCTAAATTTTATTAAAGAAACAATCTTTACCAAAGCATTCTCTAGCTGTTTCTTCAGTCTCATCCGTAAGTTATGAATCGCCCTGTATGTGGATTCCCAAATCGACATACACTACCACTCACAATGGAAAGGACACTCTAAATTTTAACAAAACATTTTAAAAAGAAGTACTTTTATTCATGTAATAATTCTATAAGCACGTATATAATTTACTAATTAAAGAACTAAGTTGATAAATAAAGACACTGGAATAATAATTTCAGCTCGATATTGTTATGTCTTTGTGCGCGTAAATAATTTAATTCGCGTGTAAAAATACTTCGCGGAAAACCGCTTAGTGTGGAACACTGTCAGCAGTATTAACGCTACATCAAGAAGGATATTCTGTACGGAATATTTTCGGGCGACTTAATATAAAAAAATCACAATAAACTTAACTGTCCGCCACTTCGAGCAAACTGGTACACTTGCTAGCAAAAATCGTCCAGGACGTTCCGGAGCATCATTCATGGGCGACGATCACCGCATAGGATTGCTTAGTAAGAGAAATAGACGACTAACAGCTTCTGAAACTGCGGCGGAAATTAATCGAACCAGAAACAGAAAGATATCCGTTAGCACAGTGAAACGTCGTTTGAAAGAAGCGAACCTCCACGGCCATATTGCTACACGAAAACCGTTGCTACGTCTTAGGAATAAGTAAATAAACAAAAACGTCTCCACTGGGCTAACACAGCTACAAAGACAATAGAACAATGGGGAAATGTAGTATGGACTGATGAGTTCAAATATGAAGTGTTTTGTCAAAATCTCAGAACACTTGTCAAATGCTCAAAAGCCGAGAAAATACTTCCTGAGTGCACTACACTAACAATAAAGAAGGGTGGTGGTTTCACTTTTGTACAGAATTGTTTTTCAATAAGTGGAACAAGGGATTTTGTCAAATTTTGCGTGAAATAGGAAGTGTCCATACAGTTATGAGCGGAAGTGTACATATGTATTAAACCAACATTATTTTAATATCCGTAGTTACATTTTTTTACTAATTAAAGTTTAAAGAATTAATAGCAAAGCCATATGATGCACCCCACTTAACTCCTTAAATTGCTTCTAAACCATAGAATTTATGGCATACGAAAAATTTGCAATACTAAAATCGTGAATGCAATTAAGGTCCCTTTACTATTAGCAAGTTTCCTAAAATCCGACAACGAACACTTAAAATATCATATACCGTCACCACTTCTAGATTTAGCTTTCTCTCCTAGATGGCGCCTACAGTACAATATCTTTAATTTCTTCCAATGCCAATGTAATCTATAATATAGTAAAAATAATTAGAGAAATAATAGCTTACGTTTTTTCTTTCTTCTTGAACTCCTAATAGATTCAACTTCGGTATATGCAGGCGATGGCGCCCTTGGGGGTTCTAAATAATGAGTCCTCGGCATAGAGACTGCCCGTCTAGTGTGAACGGGAGATGGCAATTGCTTGACGGTTCTATCCGAGTGCCTTTCGAATCTATTTGCTAAATTTGTGTATCAAAATTTTTCAAAAATACATTACATACATACAGGATGTTTCAATAAGAGCGCAAAATTTTAACGTTCAATGAAACATGGTTTTCTCTACCAGAGTACTGAAATGTTTATTGATTTGTAATATATACATTTGGGCATCGTGTAACACATGGGCTGAAAAGTCCCGGGCCTAACAAAGAAAACACGGTTTCTTTGGTTCAAAATTAGCTTTATTCATCAACGTAATCTCCACCAAGAGCAACGCAATCATTCCAGCGCCGTTCGAACATTTCAATACCACTTTTGTAGAACGATTTATCTTTTGCCTCAAAATAGGCCTCAGTTTCAGCGATAACATCTTCATTCGTGCGAAATCTCTTACCGGCGAGAAGTTTTTTCAGGTCTGCGAACAGCCAGTAATCGATGTGAGCCAAATCTGGCGAATACGGTGGATGTGGGAGCAATTTGAAGTTCGATTCATGTAGTTTTGCCATTATTTTGATTGACTTGTGACACGGTGCGTTGTCTTGATGAAACAAAATTTTTTTCCTTGCTATATGCGGTCGTTTCTTTGCATTTTCGGCCTTCAAACGCTCCAATAACGCTATATAATATTCACTGTTGATGGTATTTCCTTTCTCAAGATAGTCGATGAATATTACACCACGCACATCCCAAAATACCGAGGCCATAACCTTTCCAGACGTTTGTTGTGCTTTCGGGCGCTTTGGACGAGGTTCACCAGTTGCTGTCCACTCAGATGACGATCGTTTTGATTCCGGAGTGAAGTGATGGATCCATGTTTCATCCATTGTCACATATCGACGCAAAAATTCCGGTTTGTTACGTTTAAAGATGGCCAAACACTGCTCAGAATCGTCAACACGTTCTTGTTTTTTGGTCAACAGTGAGCAAACGCGGCACTCACTTTGAACATAGCTTTCTCATAGTCAAATGCTCATGCAATATAAAGCCAATACGTTCTTTTCATATCTTTACGATGTAAGCTAACTCACGCAACTTCACTTTTCGATCATTCAAAACGATTTTGTGGAATTTTTTTATGTTTTCTGGTGTTACCGCCTCATTTGGACGTCCACTGCGTTCTGCATCATCGGTGTCTCTACGACCACGTTTGAAGTCAGCAAACCAACGTTTTATTGTTGTTTCTGATGGAGCGGAGTCCCCATAACACGTTTCAAGCCATTGCTTCGCTTGAATGGATTTTTTTCCCATCAAGAAGCAGTGTAAAATTAAAACATGAAATTGTTTTTGATCCATTGTTTTGAAAATAACAAAAGTAGCGTGACTCTTAGCACAATAACTCACAAACTAATGAATAGAATGTCATGAAATTTTAACAGATGTCTTTTGAAGGTTAGTACTAACTGAGAGAAAGGTGACTGCAATAAAACTAGCGTCATCTATGTGTTAGGCCCGGGACTTTTCAGCCCATGTGTTATGAAACAAAATCCCTTGTAAATGACCGGCATGTCTGCTGACACATGCACACCATTTTGACAAAATTTGCAATACAGGCGGTATTTCATTAATAGAGCATCTAATTTCGGCCTTCAATGCTTTGGTGGTCGCGGATTTATTAGCATAAACCTGTGACATCAGATTACCCCACATCCAGAAGCTCAAATATGATGAATCTCAACAACGTGGCGGCCAATTCGGGTCACCAAACCGAGAAATAACACGACCCGGAGCAAACTTGTGCAAGACAGTCAATGTTTTATGAGTGGTATGACATATGGCATAGTCCTGCTGAAAATACATATCGTCAAGACCAATATCTTCCAATTGAGGCACAAAAACTGTGTTATCATAGCACGATAACGTTCGCCATTCACCGTTACTGCATTACCTTCCTCATCTTCAAGGAAATATGGTCCAATTATTCTTCCAGACCACAATGCACACCAGATAGTGGGACGTTTCGGATGCATTTCTTCCTGATGAATCATTCGTGGATTTTCTGAGCCCCAACTGCGACAGTTTTGCCGATTAGCGAAGCCATCAAGGTGAAAATGGGCCTCATCTCTGAAAATGATTTTGTCAAAATCGGCATTAATTTCTGTTTGGTGATGGATCCAATTGGTGAACTCTTTTTGCTGTGCATGGTCTGTTGGTAGAAGTTATTGAGTCAACTGGACTTTGTAGACGTGGAGATGCAGATCTTTAGCTAAAATTCGCTGAAGAGTGGCTGCTGTAATATCCAATTCGTATGCATGTGACTAAAGAACATGGCGGGTAATTCAAATATTGCGTTCTTATTGAAACCTTATTTATAAATCTATTGAAAGCCAAAATTAGAATTCTGTTTGCCAAGCTAAGCGTTAGATAAGTATGTAGTACTTAGGTAATTGGTTGTCAAATGAATCAGGTTTCGTTAAATTCCATAAGGCTATATTTTGGCCCCTATATTAGTTTACTTGAAATCATTAACGCATAAGCGATAATTTTATTCTGATAGAGTCATATAACTAATAAATGGTAATCTCGATGATGGTTAAAGATGGTGAACTTTAGTTTTATTTTTGGCAGTGAATTTTGTTTAGAATGCCGAAAGGTAAGGTATTAACATCGGCATTGGTTATATTAGTGAACATTATTCTACAAGAATTACTCACGTGGTGTTACATGATTAATAACTGCCATATCCGTTGCCTCCACTACATATTTATTACAGAAAACAGGTGTTTTAGCCAAAACCAAAGGATCCAAGGTCGCATCCAAAGTCTTAGCCATTCTTCTGCGATCTAAAGAACCTCCGCGAGGGTTTTGCTTACTCGGTGCTGACAATGTTTTGACCGCTGGAATTGTGCCATCCGAGAGACGAGATCTTTGAGAACGTGGTTGTGGGGTTCTAAGCTTTGGCATTTCATCATGGTACCTATCCAAGATTACACAGTTTTAAAGCAAGTCTTATCCTAAATTTAGACGTTTATGAATACCTCAATTCTGTATCAGAATGAGACGTTGGTCCGAGTTCCGATACCTCATATCCGCTGTCCGCTGATCGGGTCGATGTTCTAGCTGATCTTCGGAAGGAAGCTGTTCTAGATCTCAAGGAACGATTCCTATATCGAAGTAAAAAGTAGTTATTGAGTTGATTCTGTTACTATACTAACTTACATTGATATCCTAACGGTACCAGTTCGGACGGACCGTGCTCTTGATTTGTTTCGTTTTGGTGGCTTTGTGCAGACGTAACAGCATACCTTCCAATATAGAAAACGGAAAGAGGTTGCCATTATATCGCCTATATTCGATAGACAGAGGAGCATGAGTGGAATGCCCAAGATGGCGTAGAAGATAGTCACTACCTTTCCCCATGGAGTACGCGGTGCTATGTGGCCATAACCTTATTATAAAAGATATTATATATTAAGCTTGTCTTTTTTTAGTTTTTTAAAAGTTGCAAAAGGAAGTGAAATATATCAAAGTTAGGAGCATTCGTGCTATTACATATGAGTTAGGGGTACTTAATCGTGATTAATAGGATTTCCCCCTCACTTACTTCTAATTGGTTGTTTGGTTAATGTTTTTGACATATACTTAATTGACATTTGTAGATCATGTCTACACAATATCAAGTTTGTATCTCAAAGTGTAGTTGTGCTGCGGCTAATTCCTAACTTGCACGTCGTGATTGCTCATAAAAATGGATCCTGTAGTGTAAAAAGACCCCCAGAAAAAGGGCATGACGCCAACTCAAATTCATAAAGACATTATGGCAACTGTTGACGAGTCCGTAGTTTATCATGATACAGTCAAACGCTGGTGTCGATATTTTAAATGCGGAAAAGCATCCTGTGAAAACCAATCATGTGGTGCACAATATTCTGACTAAGGAATTAGATATGAAAAAGATGAGTGCAAGACGGGTGCCTAGAACGTTAACAATTGATCAACAAAAAATAATCGGGTGTTGACTTATAAGCGTTGTTTGGAAAGGTACCAAGCAAACAAAAAGAACTTTCTTAATCGGTATGTAACCATAGATGAGTCATGGGTGCACCACTATATATCTCGGGATCAAAGTGCAAAGTAGAGAGTCGATCTCCTTCTTCACGCAAATTTAAGGTCGTGCCGTCTGCTGGAAAGGTTTTCCTATCCGTGTTCTGGGATGCTCAAAAGTTTCCTGAATTAAGTTTTATATTCTCCGAGGGAAATAACTGTACTACAAATAATTGAAAGATAAATTTTAAAGAAAAGAAAGAAAACTATAACTAATAGGAAGAATAATTAGATAGACCTACAGACGAGCTAGTCTAAAACTAATTAGCTTTCGTTGAGATAAGATTTGGAAAATGTTCGTTCTCCGACGAAATTCTTTCTTTATAGTGCAACAATACATATAGTACAATACAAAACCAGGAAGAAACTGCGCGGTTGAATAAATTATAAAATTTGTAGGTAGGTGTGCTACCATTTTTACAAAACTTTGAGCTGAATTACGCCTTAATTCTTGATTATGGGAGTGGTGCTGACACGCGCTATCAAGAAGAATCAGCGTCTTTCTTTCGAACGCCGAGATATGCACACACAGTTGTTTTTATCTAGCACAGAGAGGCTTTCAAATATATACGCGCACACAAGCAATAACTTAAAGTGCAACACTAATACGTAAACACGGAAAAAACGTTGTTACATAAACAGATAAATATCTTTTGTACAATAGTAACCGATCCAAATAATATTCTACGAATTACTGTGTCTTTCAATCTTGCCTCTACTTATCTTCTGAGTACAGAATGATTTATGATGGGGACGATAATAAGCGAGACGTCATTAAGTGACATTTTCTCAGTTTCTTAGAAAGATATTTAGGGAACGTATTTCGATAGGTATCGTAAACCGTATTTATGGATTTTATACTTCTACTGGGTGCCGCAGCGGAACGGGAAATTTTGAACGTTACAGTTGTCAGCACTGTAGAGCCGGCAGTTGTTCGTAACGTCGCACAATTGTTGTGAACGCATTGCCATTTAGTAATCATGGATCATTGGACTGGTGCTGAACGTGCAGTAGGTGTGAGAGCGTTTTATAAAAGTGGTGATAGTGCGACTGCCGCGCAGAGAATATTTCGACAGCATTACCAACTTGGACGTCATGGACGTGTCCCATCTGCGCATGCGATTACAACGTGGGTGCGTAATTTTGAAGAAACCGGATCTGTCTTGAAAAAGAAAGCTCCAGGTGGTATTCGAACGGTGCGTACCCCAGAAAACATTTAGGCTGTTAGAGCTGCAATCGATAGAAGTCCTCGCCGCTCCGTTCGACAGCATGCATCTACGATAGGGATTAAGCGGCGAAGCTTACAAAGAATACTGCACGAATTACATTTCCATCCCTATAACAGCAACAATTACATGAACGATACCCAGCGTCACGCATGGAGTTTAGTAGGCAGATATTGGCTAAAATGAACGAGGACGCGAATTTCGTTGGTAATATATGGATATCCGACGAAGCCCATTTCCACCTGAACGGTTTCGTAAACAAACAGAATTTTCGTTATTGGGCCCAGGACAATCCTTGTGGGTTATACCAGCGACCACTACATAGCGACAAGGTCACAATATGGTGTGCTGTATCATGTCATGGTGTTATCGGCCCTTATTTTTTTGCACGTGAGGATGGTAGTGCTGCGACAGTAACATCCGCTCGATATGTTGAAATGCTTCAAACATTCTTTACGCCGAGACTGTACGAGGTTAATCTTAACATGGAAAACATGTGGTTTCAGCAGGACGGAGCCACGTCACACACTGCTCGACATTCGATGGCAGCAGTTCGTCAATTGTTCGTCATTTCACGTAACGGTGACATTGAATGGCCTGCGAGATCCCCCGATCTTAGTGTGTGCGACTTCTTCCTGTGGGGGTATCTTAAAGGCAAAGTGTACCGTACACGGCCTGCAACAATCCATGAATAGTGACTGTTATGAACAAATATTATAAATAGCTCGGTGCTGTACGTATAGTGAACAAAACTTAAAACTTACATATGATTAATTCTAAACTGAATTCTACACGTATACCAGGTATTATGATGGATAACAACAGTACCTTTTCGTCCCCTGAGCAGATTACTGACGCCTTTGCTTCGTATTTCTCGGAGACCATGTCTGAGGCAAACGTCACTACAATCCATTCCGATAACGGTACCTTCGCTTCCGATTTATTTTTTCTTAAAGAATTTAATGAGGAAGATGTCTTACAAGCCATGTGTCAATTGAAGGGAAAAATGACTGCTGGTCCTGATAACGTTCCAGATTTTGTTGTTAGGGACTGTAGATTTGTTCTTTGTGGGCCGCTCCTTCACATTTACAATCTAATATTGAGACAGGGAGTTTTTCCAAGTTGTTGGAAAGTATCTCGTGTTACACCTGTTTTTAAGTCCGGGTCGAGGAATAACATTCGGAATTATCGCCCAATATCTATATTATGTAACTTTGCTAAAGTCTTGTGAAATTATCTTATATAAATATATATATTCCCACGTTGCTGCTAAACTATCCCCGGTGCAACATGGTTTTATTAAAGGCAGATCAACAGTGTCCAACCTGTGCATTTTCTAATGATGTGTCTGAGGCTTTAGATTTACGTCTTCAGACAGATGTCATTTATACAGATTTTGCTAAGATTTCGATAGGGTTGAACATCAAACCCTATTACTTAAACTGAATATGTGGGGTATCTCTGACGATCTGATATTGTTGTTGCAATCCTATTTGAGTGGGCGTACCAATTACGTTGAATACCGTGGTTTTCGGTCCGGCTTATATGAGTCTCCTTCAGGTGTGCCACAGGGCTCTGTTCTTGGACCGCTCCTATTTATTATTTTCATTAATGATCTTCCTGACCGGCTTCGATCTAAGTGCTTACTATACGCCGATGACTTTAAAATTTTCGCAGAGTATACTCCACTGCAGATTATGACATTTTGCAGGGTGACCTGCTATCTATTCACCTTTGGTGTCTAGAGAACCATTTAGCACTAAATATTGCTAAGTGTAAAGCGATGACGTTTGCCCGTAGAACTGACACAGTGGGGTATGCGTACAATGTTGGCGGTGAACTTTTAACGCGTTGTGAGGAGTACAGAGATCTTGGTATATTTTTTGATACTAAGCTAACATTTAACAAGCATATTGTAAGTATATGTCAACAGTCTCTTAAAACGTTAAGCTTTCTGTTTCACAATACTAAACATTTGAGTAGTGATGCCCTTGTTACTGCATATAATGCATTTGTACGAGCGAGATTAGGTTCTATTGTGTGGAATCCGGGATATCATGAATATATCAATTTAGTTGACATGCTACAGCGTAAATTTTTGAAAACCTTATATTTATAACACCACGTCTTTTTGCAACATGGCTATCTATATACTAATCTTCTAAAAGAATTTGCGTTTATTTCTTTGGCGGATCGTCGTGTTGTATCACAAATAATTTTTGCACATAGAATTGTAAACGGTGATTTACAAGTTCCGGATTTGCTGTCCCTTTTGAATTTTTATATACCGAGACTTAACAGTAGGAAAAAGAACAATCTATCTTTAAACATACATCAGCCGTACTACTAGCGTAAGAGACAATAGTTTGTTTTAAACGAACGGTTCAGCAAAAGCTATAACCCATTTATGCAGGTATATAAGTTTACTGTTATACATAATACGCATTAGCCTGATGATTCAAGATGGTTTCGATTCATTTTGATTTCGAATTCTAGCTTCTTAACGAATACTTTGATGTAGATGACTAATCATTCGGTAACATTACTCGGTTCAGAAACGATTTTTGCATTCGGTTAATAAGCGAGTATCGCTTGTCCTTACTAAATTATATTTTCATTCAATTCGGCCATCACCAGTTGGAAACACACAAAAACTTAAATTTATAAGGTGGCCGTAATAAAATGGACAAGGACTGTACACGGTTTGGGTAATGAGAAATTCAAATATTTTCTTTTCATGTTTTCATATTATGCCATCAGATTATTTGACTCAAGTCCTTAACAACCATTAACACAATATAAGCAGTTATATTTAGCCGAAAGGTTTTTGCTGTGAGTAATTGTGCGTCAGTAGAATTATTTAATAGACAATTAAGGCCCCTAGTAAAACTGATTTATCGACCTATTTAATTTAAGATACCTCTCCAGTATTGCGTGCAGGTGGTCGATTAGCTACTAAATCTAACTACGTCAATAAAATGGACCTTACGACGCCAAGGAGGTCCTTGCCGACTCCTCCTCAACGAACTTCACCTCGCCATAACGGCAGCTGCTGCCTTGCGTAGCTATTACCGTGCTCTGTTACCGTTACGCAGCCGCTTCGCTTATCCATATCCGTCGGTTCGTGCCGATAGATGCGACATTGACCCAAAAATTCGTAAAACCGCAGCGCGCTGTAGGTCAGATCTTTGACGTTCGCGTTTCACGCGATGGAGTCGACGTCGAGCACGGTAATCGGGGGAAAAAATATCGGTCGGGATGGGAACGGAGTATTCCGCGAGTTCGCGCGCGCCGTTTAATTAAAAAATATCACGTAGTTTTTCGCAATTAGCCGAATGAAATCACGGCGATGAAGTACGGAATGTTTTCAAAGCACGCGGGATATCGTAACAAGCATCGACGTGTTGTTGCACTTACGGCCTTAATGGCAGTTTTGAGTACTACACTGCCGTGCAAAAGTTTTGGAGCAAGAATGAGATGTCTTACTATTTTTGTTTTAATCTTCGAATAAGGAGTTATCTGATGTAACTACGTGTTGAATTTTTAAATGGTAAACATTACACTTGGGTGACAGAATAAAACAGACACCAGGTAAAACGGTATAAATATGTAAACAGCTAAATTCTAAGAACGAATTAAGAACTTTCTCTTGTCATTAGGGTAGGGGTAGATGTATCGGAAGGAATTCGTCATAGTTTAATATCGTTACAACTATGCCTCGCTTACAAGGTTCGAGTGATATTAACGACTTCACCCGGGGTCGCATCGTTGGCCAGAGTGAACGCGGCGCTTCGCAACGTGAAATAAGTAAATTTTTAAATATTCCGTTGTCCACAGTTAACCGTGTGATTACACAATTTAAACGCAAGGAAAAAACAACAGTGGGGCTGAGATCAGGTCGTGCCGAACCTTCTGAAAGAAGTGAAAGGGTGCTTGTGCGCGAAGTGTTAAGAGAACCACGAAAAAGTACAGCTAAGCTTGCGGCAACTTCACAGAAAAGTCAGCGCATCGTTCTGCGAAACCTCCACAGTGTGGGGATGTATAAAAGGGTGGCAAAGAAAAAACCTCTCCTTACGGCGTTTCAAAAACCGCGCCGAAGGGCTTGGGCAATCGAAATGCGAACAGATACTGCCAATTCAGTGATAGTGGTCGTACGTGGGTATGGAGACGTTCGTCACAGCAACTGGACGACAAATTTTTACATCAGACGGTGAAATACGGTGGTGTGAACATCATCGTGTGGGGCGCGATATGGTATGGTGGAAGCTCGCAATTAGTAATCTGCGACAGAAATATAAATGTGACAAAATATATCCAAATATTAACAGAAGGACTACTACCGATATTCGACGCCATTTTATCTAAAGAAGACGCTACTTTTATGGAGGACGGAGCACCCTGCCACAAAGCAAAAACAACAACCACATGGAAAGAGGAACAGGGGATTCGGATTTTACCATGGCCAAGTCAATCACCAGACATGAATCCGATAGAGAATGTTTGGCACATAATCCAGACAAATATGGCGAAACGACCCCGAAAACCCAGCAATAAGGAAGAACTCGTGGCAGCTGTTACAGAAGAGTGGTGTTAAGGACTTAACATTGTTTTTTGTATTTTCTAAATTTTTTACTATTATGTATTTTATCTTCTTTGCATTATTATTTTCATTTAGAATATTATTTTATTTTCATTTTTATATTTATTTATTTTGCTCTCTTATATCCAATTTTATTCTAATATGTATGTACACTACGCATTGTATATGTATGCAAGCCAGCCATTCGCATTACGCTAGCTAAAACTGCCTAATTAGAAATCATTCACTGCAACGTCGTCGGATATGTAATGGAAGTTTTCTTAAAATTTAAGGTACACAAGCATAGGCAGTCGTCTCCCGCGAGACGGTCGAGGTATTAGCGATCGTGCACTCTCGGTCACCTTTCGTGCCTCGTCGTAATGTGTACAGTAACGTCGTCGTAAGATTATTAGAGATTTCTAAGATTTTCTAGTTTTGGCGGGAATCGTCGAGGACGTTGTCTATACATTTATTTCTGGCGGTCATTTGGTAACGTCGTCGAATCGCATGTATAGATTTTTTTAATAAATATAAATTCTCGGTTTTCTTTCATCGTACGTCGAGGCTACTGTGTCCATTGTCGTCTATACATATTTTTAGTCTTCAGTTAAGTTTGTGTCGGAAATTATTTTGGTGAGATTGTCGGCGCGCATGTATAGACCTCCTCTACAAGTACGATCACTCCGCTTCTTGCTGACGGTCGTTGCGGCCGCAGCGCCCGTTGTCTTTTGTACGTTTGTTCGGTCCTTGTCGTATCGGGACTTAGAAATTTTTCATTTAGTTGCTCGTCGTAGCGGACGAGTGTCACGGACCAGTTTTCTTATGTAATGTCGGCATCATCGCTCCGTTTTACTTGTCGGTGCGCAGTTCGCACATTTGCTGGTTACTGGATTTTTCCCTTCTTTGGGGCGCAGTAGTAGAGAGCTAAAGATTGCACATAGCGTAATATTTCAAACGAGAACGCCTGGGTAGCTGTGACATTACTTTTGTATTGAGATCGGCTATTATCGCCACTGTCGCCCTCGACCAGGCGTTGAAGCTCTAAGAGATAGGGTGGGTTCCCCTATAAATGTGAATATAACGAGCGTATTTGGTTTAAGTACAAATTCATGCCAATAATACAGGGCCAAGTCCCTTAGGCAAATTTCAAACAAAGGAAAGTATATTAGGCTCCCGGAAAGGGACATATAAATAAGCATAGCACCGAGGTGCGCTTATAAATTTAAGAAATAAATAGGGTTGGCTCCTATAAAAGGTAGTGGTGCATGCAAACAGATAGAGGCATTAGTACATGCCTCTAACAAAGCTTCCGCGGAAGCATATAAGAGTTTAACCTTTTAAACAGAATTAAGACATGGCTTTGCAACGTACATGCTGAGGCATTACTTTATGTTGCTACCAATGAAAATACATATACAAATGCTAATGTACATTACATGTATAAGAGAGCTCGAATAACTGCAATTATTGCAAATATATATATCTTACGTACATCGTACATGTACATAGGCAAGACTGGAAACCGTGTAACCATTTTATCTTTAAATATATTTTTTTTGCGCATGCGCATTGAGTTTCACTATACAAACTTTCCTTTAGTAAATAAGCGAACATACTCTACAAGTAAGTATTGGTCAAGTAATTTAGGAAATTACGAGCAGGCTACAGCGGCGTTGTTCTTCAAACCAGGAGAACGTAACAAGTGGTTAAATATTCCAGAAGGAATTCGACTGCTGTCGATATCTGGTGAGAAACTATCGGCACCAGCACAACTAGTGCAACCGTTCAAGGAAAAGTTAATGAACAAAATCAAATAGCTGCATTTAAATGAGGAACAAATATGCAATGCAGATAAGACCAGTCTTTATTGGAAATTATTACCTACGAAAACTTATGCTGCATGACATGAAAAATCAGCGCCGGGTAGAGAGGCGGAAAGGTAACGCATAACTTTTCTAGCGTGCTCTAATGCTAGTGCTACACACAAAATAGGGCCACTAGTAATGGGAAAGGCAAAAAATAGACGTTCATTTAGAAATTTCAAGAGTCCCGTTGATTATAACTGTTGAAGATCCATTTGGATGACCAAAGGCATATTTCTGGAATGGTTCCAGAAGCACTTTCTCTCTCAGGTGTAGCAATAAAAGTGTGTGATACATATTCAATTTGTAGGTGAAAGATTTCTTAAGAAAGCAAAATCTTCTAATAAAGGCAGTGTTAATTTTGGCTAACGCACCAAGTCATCCTCCAGAGGAACAATTAAAAACCAACGATGGCTCAATTTTTGTTATGTTCATTCCGTCCAACGTAACTCTACTTATCCAACTGATGGATCAAAGTGTACTAAAAATTACTAAATTGTATTATTGAAAATTTCTACTTTCGTCTGTGGTATCAAAAAATTCTAAAAACATTTCTGGATCCTTAAAGTAAGTCACTTTACGTAAAGCAATTTTAAATTTAGATATGGCGTGGTACGCCTTTAACCAGCAAATAATCAGAAAGTGTTGGAAAAATTTGCTCTACTCCACGGATGATTTAAACCAATGAAGAAACCAGATGTAAAGGCATTGTAACACACGTAGCAACATCGATCTGAACAGCATCTCGAAATAGAACGATTCAGCCGTTTATTATGTTGTTCCTATACCAAGGTAGAGCATCTCAGTTCCTAGGGTTTCATCGAAATTTTAACGTTTGAGTTGTTCGTATTTGCTTGTCAGGATCTAATAAATACGATCGAAGTATCTGGTGAAAGAACCTAACATAAAAAGATATTGAGCATAAACGTTAGTAAAATCTTAAATGAAAGGCAGTATATAAATGGTGAGATATAGAACAAAATTGCTTTTACGCAAATAAAACAGGTCAAACCATTTATTCCCATTAAAATATCCTACGTATAACAATCTGCCAGGGAGATGTTTCGCGTATTACTTTCCTTCCTGTAATTTAATCTCGAAACTAGCGTAATTAAACTCACGAGCGATAGTGTAGATATAATTTCGCGCTTGTGTAGATGTTGGTATGAAATGGAGTTAAGTCTGTCAGCAATAAATACTAATTACTGTTGACGGGTAGGTAGTAGCGAGCTAGCGGACGTGCACCGACTCCTAAAGGTCCGCCAAATTAGTTTTAAGTGAACAATTATGAAATTTACGACGCTCGGGCTAGCTGCGTTCTTATATTTTACCGTTCGTAATTGTTCATAATGTTTAGATTTTCGGCGAAAATCTAGTTGTTCGTGGAGGAAAATTAAAAATGTTATTTGGATCAACTTGTCAACGATAATTTCAAATAATAAAGTAAAACAAAGACGCACTTGGTGTATGAAATTATCTAGTATTATATTATAAGAATTCATTTTTGTTTGGTAATTGTTACCAGGATCTTGTTTTAAATATAAATAATAAATCTTCATTTAGAATAGCCTATGATTTTCAGTGAAATTTGTGAACACTGTGGAACACTAATGTATTTCGAAAATCAATCAAACTTTGACAACTGTCATAGCAAAATAAATTTATTGAAAACTTGTCTTATCAATTAGATTACATTGGCCAACACGCATTTTGGTGCGTCGGATTTTTTAAGTGTAATTGAGCAATTTTGGGGTGCCTAACCCAAAAACGCCGTTAGATTTGTTCTGCCAAATGTAGTTTTCGGAATTCACTCTTTCTGCGCTGTTAAGAAAAACTCGCCAAAATTAGATATATTTTGTTATGTACGTAACTTTCTAAATATTACTATTTGATAACTGTTAACTGAAACCCATTTTCCTTGGTACTTTTCCTCCATAATGCTGATGTCTATGTGAAATCTTTGCCCCCGTTCCTCACTGACATAAGTTTTCTGGAAAACGATCTAGGTGGCTGTGAATGCAATGAATCTTGATGCTCATGTTACATCCGAGCGTCTGAAAGTTAGAAAGCATCTGTTCTACTAATTCGAGGTAATGTGCTGCTTTATGATTCTCAAGAAAAATTTTAACCACTTCAACAAAAGAGCGCCAGGAATTAGATTCACGCTCGATCATTGATTGCGTGAACTGCGGTTTATTTAAAAGTTGCCTTGTCTGAGGACCATAAAAAATTCCAGCCTTCAGTTTTCCTGTGCTAAGCCTTGGAAGGTTTCCTTTCAAATATTCAAAAACTGTCCATTTCGATGTAAAGCCTCAACAAATTCCTTCATTCCCAGTTTGATGTGCAGTGGTGGAAAGATGATTTTGTTTCTGTCAACCAAGAACGTTATGTTCTCTCTTTGAACTAAAACATTTTTTAAAGGACGGTTTCTTGTAGTCCAGTGCTGGACCTTAGTATCTGTTCTACGAATAAATAACTGTGAGTAATAAATTTCACCGTGGTGTATCTCAAAAACTAACGCTACTAGGAAGAAATGCCAGTTACTTTTGAAACCAACACATCATAAATACCCTAAATCAGTTTGCATTTACGTGTTATTTGCTACCATGTTACGAAAACAACCCAAACTTTTTCTTGTTGAAAGCTGCTTTAGAACTGGTAGATTAGCAAATGAACAGTGGGTTTATGCAATTAATTAATGTACACAGGATTTTCGTCAACAGTTCCATGATTTTGTAGTTACGTATGAACAGCTGGTTATACGAATTCATGCTTGCGAATTAACAGATTTCGTGAAACTGGGACAATACTTCGTATATCCGGGAGTGGACCACCTAAAAAAAGAACTGCAGAATGTATTGAAGATATTCGACATGGAATGGAGAACTCGCCAAAGAAATTCATTGTGAAACTGTCAGAGAAAGTTCAGTTATCAATTGGAACATGCCACACCATGCTTAAAAAAACATTTAAAATTATATCAATATAAAATTCAATCTGTTTATGAACTCAGTTTCGTTAATTATAATAGAAAAACCAAATACTGCCAATGGTTCTTGAATAATTTGAATAATAATGATGTTATTAATAAATGTTTCCTTACTGACAAGGCCTGTTCACAGGTATAGCAGTAAACTCCACTCACACAAATTAATTAATTATGCGGAACGCAGCGTTTCGGGAGCACGTGGGCTCCCATTGTCAACACATAGTCGGTAACACGGTTGACAATGGGAGCCCACGTGCTCCCGAAACGCTGCGTTCCGCATAATTAATTAATTTGTGTGAGTGGAGTTTACTGCTATACCTGTGAATTGTACATCCACACAGTCCTTGCAATCGTCATTTGACAAGGCCTGGTTTTATCTTTCTGGATATTTAAACAAGCAAACTATGGGAATATGGTTATCAGAAAATCTTCGTAAATTTGTGGAAAATCCATTATATTCGCAAAGAATTGGTGTTTGGTTGGCGGTGTCATGGTAAAGAATCATTGTGTCCATGTTCTTTAATGGAGTAATAAATGATGAAAGATACCGGAATGAAAAATTGTAATCCTTTATTAATCAGCGAAATGATGATGCAATTATGGAATTATATTTCTAACAAGACAAATGCTCCAGCACATACGGCTGAACAAATACTCATTCATTTGGAAAAGTTCTTTGAAAATCGAATAGTAAATTTTCTTCCAGATTTCACTATTCTGGATTTTCCTCACATGAAGAACACAATTTATAAAACACCACAAGACACTACTGAAGAACTTTGCAATAGTATTACAGAATTTTATAACATAGTAATATAATTCTTGAAGATTTCTCAAACGCATTTGAAGACATGAAACGCAGGGTTCGTCATGCGTCGATACAAAGGGACAACATTAGAAGCATCTTCTTTAACGTAGTTTTTTTTGCAATAAACGCATTTCTGTAAATATTGTCTTTTATTTAGAACATTTCGCAATAAATAAGATTAACCTCGCAACTAAATTATAATCAGTCAGACGATAGTTATCAGAATTTGATTTTCGAAAAACATTGCTGTTTCATAGTGTTCCCAAATTTAAATACAAATCATGGGTTATTTGAAATGAAAATTTAAACGAAGGCATATAAAATATCTAAAATATGAAATATTACATGTAAATAATTTCTTCTCTTATTGTGTTTCTTAGCACATAACCTCTATCCATTGAGTTAACATATAATTCTTCAGTATATTTCTCAAGTTTTAAGTGAAGCTTTTGTTAGTATGTGAAGAAATGTTTGTATTGTGTACTTAGACCTGTCAAAACAGATATTTACATGCATATTAACATGTTAGAAGAAAAGTAGGCTGTTTGGTGTATATTCAAACACAGGTAATGCATACATTTCCTAATCTGCGCTTGTATACTTCGTTGCACGTAATTTTCTCTATTTAAGTAATATGTGGCATTGAAGAGTATTTTAAAAAATGTCCATTATTTATCGTGTTCTATAGAGTACAGAAGATCTTAAGTTTTACAGATCTGTACACACAATGCGACGAAAGTATGGGAGAAAATTACTGAAGCATATCAATTTTTATTTTTCAAATGCCATCTACTTATGTAGGAATAATACTCATGATATCATTACCGTTCGCGTAATGAAGCCATCATATTTTTCTAATAACCTCAGTTTCATAGTTTTCTTTAGTTTCTGATAGACCTTATTGCTTAAATGATAAATAAAGCGTATTAAAATCAAGTGGAAGCTGATGTATAAAGGCACAAGGACATGTACTCACCCTTCTCAAAGCATGAATGAGGGTATATACAGAGTGATTATAAAGTAAAGCATAAAATTCGTAATTTGTTTATTTGTAATTATACTGAAAATTTCAGAAACTCGCAACTTGGGATTTTAAAAATACTAACTTTTGGCATCATGAAAACAATTAGATCTGTTATCGTTACGATGATATGACGGCATCCATTTTTAAAGGACACCTTTAGATTATATTGCATTTTTAGATACTTTCTGTACATGTAAAAACTGACAGTAATAATTTTGTCAAATGCAATCAGAACAATTTTGAGAAAAAATTGTCGAAGGTACAGTAGTTAGCTCGAATAATATACATTGGACTGTAAGGTTACATATGGTCATAGTAGTTGAGAAGAATTGCAATGTTTTGAGCAAAAAATCGCTCGAAACCACGTCAATGACGCCGGGTAGGTACAAACATGTCCGTGTGTTAGCATTTTTTGTCTCCTCATATCGTTTTTCTCGTGAATGATTTCACCAATAACATGAGTATCTGTATTTTAGCAACATTATTACGTGTTGTTTTCTAGGCACTTTAGATGTGTTTTTAATACGTCATAGTAAGCCTGAAATCATTTACATGTGTTGTTTTCTAGGCACTTTAGATGTGTTTTTAATACGTCACAGTAAGCCTGAAATCATTTACATGTGCAGTTACCCTAGGCATTGCTGGTGTGCCCCCTCTGGTTTAGCAATACATATGGACTCCATGTGTCTCGGGAGGAGGGTTGAGAAACTGTACCCGATTGTTTTCGCTGTGTTTGAACCGACAAACGAGCGTTTTATTCTTGTGGCATTAGATAGCGCCAAGAATATTCACGTGAGCTATAAGTTTGGATTTGATGATAGTAGCAGACAGATGTGTTGAGCAAAAAATCATTCGAGAACACGTTGGTGACGCCGGGTAGGTAAAAACATGTCCGTATGTTAGCGTTTTTTGTCCCTTCACAGTATCGTTCTCGAGAAAGATTGCACTAATACCATGAGTATCTGTATTTTAACAGCTTTATTATGTTAAATATTGTTTGCTTAGGCATTTTAGATGTATTCTTAATAAAGACTGTCACTGTTTATTTGATTTTAGATAGCTTTTTACGGCACCACGTTAAACAAGAACGTTTACTGTTTTTCTTCCTCCAAAAACGTTGTTTACACTCGATTAAATTGATGTTTAAACAAGAGCCAGGCATCCTCCTTAATTGTGTTGAAAGAAGGAAAATTCTTTGAATGAGCAAAGCGAGCGGATGCCACGTATCCTCTCCATTTTTTCTCTTCCACTTTCGTATTTAATTCTCTTTTATTAGCGAGCATTTGTCATCGTTTTTCAGCCTAATTACTTAAAACTGCGTCGTTGGCGGGGCCGTTCTGCCTTAGTATATTGAGTGCGCCTTTTAGAGTAATACAGTCAAAATAGAATGAAATTGGCCGAAACATTGGAATCCGTGTAACTCATATCAAATTAGCTTTCTATAATTTGTTGTGATATGTACAATTCCATTAGAAATTTGATTTATTTTATTAAAAGGATACGGAGATAAAATAAGAAATTTTCGTATTGACATCTTTCTAGTGTAATATAAAGGCTGTTCCAATTTGATAGTACTTTTTAAATTTAGCTTTACTTATATTTTTTGTACTGGAATTTTAAGCAAACTATATTTCAGAAATGGTTATACCAAAACGTTATTGAGAATTTTTATACGAGAACCGCAGCTTTTGTACATCTTCTTTTCTTCTTCTAAACAAAACATACACCCGACAGTTCATGTCCCTGCACAGCTGAAATAATACCCGTATGCTGTATATGACTTCCCTTGTATCCACTGCATTTCTGAATCCGAAATGCGTTAATGCAATTTGTTTTCCACAGGTTCTGTAAGTTCTCCTACGTATGACTTTGAGGAGAACTTTTAAAAGGTGACTCATCAAACTTATTATTCTATGTTCTTCACATGTTGCTTCAACAATGGTTAACGAGCAAATCATACAAATAACATCAGCTTTCTATTAAAAACAAATATTTATGTCAATTATCATAGCTTCCAATTTTGACAACCATGGTGGTCTAAAGAATTCTGTAGAAAACGTCAGCTTTAGTTGTAAGATATGTATATTTAAGGCCGATAACATATAATTCTTAATAATAATAATAATAATAATAATATCTTTATTGCCCAACAGAAAATAATTCCATTTACAGGACAATGCGAGAATAATGTAACCTAGCATATATATGTAGTAACAATATGCAGCGCAGTAATAAATTAAAATTAGTCGAGAAAGATACAACTGAATCATAAATAAGGAAATATGGATGGTTTTACTTGAGAAATACTATCATACATTTTATTATGTAACAAGAGATGGCACTGTAACCAAGAGATTACCTAGACAAGAGTAAAACCCATGCAAGTGTTGTGGTGTAAGGCACTTCCAAAAACCTGTTTGAGAAATATCTTATTTGAAAAAGGAAATTACAGATTTCCATTCTTATCTCTTAAGATTCATTTTTATAAACACATATAACAACAATTTTGGAATTTAATATCGCTAATTTCATCCATATCCATGACCAATTTACCTTAAGACATAAGATATTTAAAAAATTTTCAGTATTTTTAGATATTAAAAAAATTCAAGCTTTGTTAGCTCTATTTTCTATACACTGCTCAAGAAATTAGCAGATATTCTACGTAATTCACAATGAAAAGTAATGCCAGTTAATACAGGATGGAGCAAGGAAATGCTATGTTTTTCAAAACATTTTACACGGTTGTTTTTGGACAAATTTCAATTTTAATTGTTTTCAAAAGTTTAAAATATAATGGCATTTAACAAACCATCAAGCAAACAAAAAGAGTGCAATTAAGCTGTGAGAAATAACGTCGTACAAGTAGTGACCATTTCTATGCAGACACTGCTGGTGGGAGGCGGAAAAATTGTCTATAGTGGCTATAATAGCGTAGACGCTATTTGTTCTTCACAGGTTCTGTAAATTCTCCTTTGTATGACTCTGAGGAAAAGTTTTAGAAGGTGACTTATCAAACTTATTGTTTTATATTCTTTACATGTTTTAGCTTCTGGATTCTTCGGCAAGGTACTAAATTCACGACAAAGACACGGATATCATCCATCTTTCGCTGTCGTCATTCAAAAATTCTAAGAATTCAGTGATTATGTTATCGGGTCTTGAAAATTTTCCTTCTTTCATAAGTTTCATTGCTAGCATGACTTTATCAACGAGGATATATGGCCCCATATCATCAACTACTTTAAGTGTCGTAAAACAGTTGTTCAATATATGTTTTCCATGCATCCTTCCATTCAGCTGTATTAATTATCGTATTTCCTTCGTTGTTGGTTAGTCTGATTAAGTGCCTTCGTTTGTATGTCCCTGTAATTTCTTTAACTTTTCGGTGTATGTTGAAATTGTCATGTATTGCTTGTAGTGTCTCGATTTCAGTGCACTTGTTTTTAATATCTGCTTCCTTAGCTTCTTTGATCCTTTCCTGATTCGGTTCAAGTTTTTATATCCGATGGTGTCATCCATCGTTTTACGTCTTTGTTCCATTAATTCTAAAATCTCGTTGGTCAGCCAAGATATCTCTTTTGTTGTGTTAGGTTGTAACACGTGGGCTGAAAAGTCCCGGGCCTAACACATAGATGACGCTAGTTTTATTGCAGTCACCTTTCTCTCAGTTAGTACTAACCTTCAAAAGATGGCTGTTAAAATTTCATGATATTCTATTCATTAGTTTGTGAGTTATTGTGGTAAGAGTCACGCTACTTTTGTTATTTTCAAAACAATGGATCAAAAACAATTTCGTGTTTTTATTTTACACTGCTTCTTGATGGGAAAAGATACCGTTCAAGCGAAGCAATGGATTGAAAAGTGTTATGGGGACTCCGCTCCATCAGAAACAACAATAAAACGTTGGTTTGCTGACTTCAAATGTGGTCGTAGAGACATCGATGATGCAGAACGCAGTGGACGTCCGAATGAGGCGGTAACACCAGAAAACATCAAAAAAATCCACAAAATCGTTTTGAATGATCCAAAAGTGAATTTGCGTGAGTTAGCTGACATTGTAAAGATATCAAAAGAACGTATTGGCTTTATATTGCATGAGCATTTGACTATGAGAAAGCTCTGTTCAAAGTGGGTGCCGCGTTTGCTCACTGTTGACCAAAAACAAGAACGTGTTGATGATTCTGAGCAGTGTTTGGCCATGTTTAAACGTAACAAACCGGAATTTTTACGTCGATATGTGACAATGGATGAAACATGGATCCATCACTTCACTCCGGAATCAAGACGATCGTCATCTGAGTGGACAGCAACTGGTGAACCTCGTCCAAAGCGTCCGAAAGCACAACAATCGGCTGGAAAGGTTATGGCCTCGGTATTTTGGGGTATGCGTGGTGTAATATTCATCAACTATCTTGAGAAAGGAAATACCATCAACAGTTAATATTATATAGCGTTATTGGAGCGTTTGAAGGCCGAAATTGCAAAGAAACGACCGCATATGGCAAAAGAAAAAAATGTTGTTTCATCAAGACAACGCACCGTGTCACAAGTCAATCAAAACAATGGCAAAACTACATGAATTGAACTTTGAATTGCTCCCACATCCACCGTATTCGCCAGATTTGGCTCCCAGCGACTACTGGCTGTTCGCAGACCTCAAAAAAATGCTCGCCGGTAAGAAATTTCGCACGAATGAAGAGGTTATCGTTGAAACTGAGGCCTATTTTGAGGCAAAAGATAAATCGTTCTACAAAAGTGGTATTGAAATGTTAGAGCGGTGCTGGAATGATTGCGTTGCTCTTGATGGAGATTACGTTGATGAATAAAGCTAATTTTGAACCAAAAACACCGTGTTTTCTTTGTTAGGCCCGGGACTTTTTAGCCCATTGTGTTAATAGGTCATCGTTAATAGTTTTAATTGTTTTAGTGAATTTACTCGTGTCTGTCATCGATTTAATTTCATTATTTAAGTAGGGCTTTACTTGATTTTTTACTAATGTCTCTTTTAATTTCCGCAGATCATACTTCTGTGCCAGCTGCTTCTGTACTAGAATTTCAAAGATGGATACTATTATGCATGTTTTTAAAGTTTAAAAAGTAATTTTAAATTGAAATACCTTTTATATAAATTTATCTCGGCGAGATTTTAAATTTATATCTAATTTTCCCGCAATTTGATCTTCCCACTTTAAAATAACGCATCCTGTACATGAACTTCGGAACGTGGAAAGGAGCAAGCGCCCGGATAGAGAAGAGGTCGGAGAGAAGAAAATTATCTTCTTGGTGGACGTGTTTACATTGGGCAAACTGCGGACCGGGGCAAAGATTTATGGGCCTCAGATTAAAAAGAACACTTCTCCCAAGAATGATTAATACGATATAAGATAGAATGGCGCATTTCGCAGACGACGTACGATATTTAAGGAGAAGAAAGAAATATGTTGGAGGATGGTAGGAATTGGGAAGCGGCCATTCTGTCCTGCGGAACCGGCCTAATTCTCGTTTCGGCTCCTACCTGGTCGATGAGCAAATGTGGCGGGCCGGGAAGCAATTAACCTTCGCATGAAAAAAGGGGTCCGTTTGGTTTTGGATTTAAATAATTCGGCGGTCTTGCCCGGAAGGCGTTTCCTATTTGTTAAGCATTAATGTTGATATATTAACTTTTTATTTGCTTCGTATTTGTGAGGATTAATTTCATTTTTCGAACGGATATACTTGTTTGAATTGTTTTTATGGATAAAGTGTATTTAACAATTTGTTCAGTTCATTATCTAAGACACCCAAAATTTTATTCTATCCCGTAACTTTTACATTAAGCATCACCTTCTGCCACCCATGCTTCCATGTAAAATTTGTAGTAGTGAGAAGTGCTGCAGATGCATACGTATGTATGTGTATGTGACATATGTATATATAGACATGCAAACGGTTATAACGGAGCCCAACCAATATACAAATGGATAGTTATTAAGCCCAAACATGACTAAAGCAGTTTGCTACAGTCTCAGAGGTTATACTACTCCAAGCCTTCTCTAAAAAATCCAACGCGTCGAGAAGTGAAACTGCACATGGTGCGTTCTTGTCCAGACCCGTAATAATTTTTTGCAGAAGGACTTTCTGTAAAAACATTGTAAGCTTCTTATTACGCCTTGGTCCATTTGTTGAAGGATGCTAGTGCAATTTGGGGGCAGAAACACCAAATTAATATTTTTTAAGTGGGCTAATGATGGATGTGCTGGGCAATTATCGACTAAAAGCAAGATTTTTTTACCTTTAACCGCAAGTTCTTTATCCCATTTTCGAATTTCATTTTCAAAGATTTCTGGGAGTGTTCTTATGCTTTTGAAGCAGCGTGGCCTTTTTGACTTTCCTATGACAAGAATTTTACGTTTCTCCGTACCGGTCATATTAGCACACACAAATGCAGTTAGCCGTTCTTTGGCTAGTTTACCGCCTACACATTTTTTGGCTTTAAACCTCAGAATCTTACCTGGAAGAAGTTTATAAAAAATTTCCGTTTCGTCGCCACTGTAAATTTCATTGTCTTCATAATCTTGTCTTGATTTAGCCAACACTTCATTTAGCCACGTCTCTGCTTCTGTCATATTAACACTTTTCGCTTCACCGCTCACTTTTCCGACCGTTATTGAATGTCTCCGTTTGAAACGCTCCAGCCACCCATTGCTGCACTTAAAATTTGTGTCTCCAAATAAACTTCCAAATTCTTCGGCCTCTTGTATAAGCAGTGGATCATTAACGAGTAAATTTGCACTTCTACATTGCTTAAACCACGTAATAAGCGCTTGGTCGATTTCAACCTTTTCGCACGATCGAATTTTTTTTGACTTTTCTTTCCCTTTCACAAATGTATTCATGATTTTATTCTTATTTTTAACAATTGTACAAATCGTAGAATTAACTAACCCAAATTCGCGACATACGTCCGCTTTCTTCTGCTGTGATTATCGCGACTTTGTCGTTCACGCTCGATAAAGAAATCTCGATGTTTCACTCACCCTATTCAAATGCCGACTGAGGAAATTTCTTTCGAACTTTGCCTGGCGCATTGCAAGAGACGCTAATACTCTTGGAATCCCCGAATGGTCGAACGTTGCAGGCTAGGCAAATTGCAAGAAATCTTAATTCAACGAACGGTAATATTCTTGGAATCCCCGAACGGTCGGTTGTAGGCTAGGCAAATACCGGGAATTGAGCCATAAATGATAATATAAATACATACCTCAAGTGGTAAATATTTGTCGTTATATCAGGGGTTATTGACGCTAAAACCGGGTTTTCCCCTGTACTAGATACTAATTAAATCCTACTAACCCCAATTAAATTCTGAAATATGAGTATAAAACTTTCATTAAAGCGCATAAACATCGTATATTACTTCCTAGAGAATTATCCAATTCTTTGAGTGCAGTCTTATTGTAAGTACCTGAACATACTCCCAATAAAACACCAAGTGCATTCAATGCTAAAGGCGTATTACCTGTCTAGCTTTTAATCGCCCTTCAAACGCCCCACTTTACGTTTGATTTGCGTGTATTGCTTTTCAAATGTATTCGGAGTACAATATTACGGTAGGAACGCCGGCCCATAAAGTTTACTGCATCTAAACTTGGCGACATTTCTGCATCGCTATTACGTTTGTCGTTGCGCAATGTCCTTTATTAGAGTGGAAGATAGAATTTCCGTTTGTAAAAAAATGCAAAACAGCGCGTTTAATCAACGCGAATATAGCGAAGCCAGTGGCGTAGTTGTGGGGAAGTATAAACACTAAGATGCCATTTGTCTCTGTTGAAGACGTTATTATTTTTGACCTAATTAATTAAATGGAATTACTATAGTCTTTTTGGGAACCATATCTAACGTTGGTCTTCTATTTTGGACATCTAATGCTGCTTCTTGTGGTAGCCAGCAGTTTATTCTCCATATCGAAGCGCTTGCCCTCCAGAAAAATATTCAGGTGTGTTGGTGAATCCTCTGCTTTCGTAAATTTTGGTGTCAAATTCCTTCACGAGACCGTAGTTGATTACAAATGGCTGGCTAGAGTGAGTTTCGTCATGGACGTTGTTCCGATCTACGTTGAACAAGCTCACCCGTTTTAACACTTTACTCTCTCTTTTTACATTCGTGTCATATACTCCATATGTCAGTTTTCATATTTCTTGTTGCTAAAAACTAAATAACTGATCGTATTTCACAGTTGGGAGGACTTTCTAAACATTTTAACGTCAAATGACGATTGCAAGGACTGTGTGGATGTACAATTCACAATGGGAGCCCACGTGCTCCCAAAACGCTGCGTTCCGCATAATTAATTTATTTGTGTGAGTGGAGTTTACTGCTATACCTGTGAATTTTAACGTCACGTTATGAAGCATACGGACTAACGCTATGGATGCAAATGGCGTTGGATTACATCCTAGATATAACAAACCTATCGTATTTCTTTAGCCATATCCTTTTTTTGTTAAGAGATACTAAAAAGTTCGTCAGACATTGGAAACCCTTTTCGGACGTCCCCTTTTGACGTTTTCTAGGTTAACTGAGTGGCGTCACATTGTGATATGTGTTGGTGGGATGTAAGGCGGAGGGGCGTAAACCGGTTCGGTTCGCCAGATGAAACGTAATATCAGTACAACAGTAACATCATGTCTGACCAAGAGATGTACACGTCTGTTGAGCAACGTGTTATTATTACATTTTAAGCAGAGGCGGATGTAAAACCTGTCGAAATTTTGAGACAACACATATATCGTTGCAGATTAGGTGGAATCCTCTTTTCCGTTCAATAATTGGGTTCTTTTTGTTAGACAATAAAGTGCTATTATTATTAAATATGACGTATCATATACACTACCGTGCAGAAGTTTGGAAGCACCAACAGACTTTACAAAAGTCACAGATACAGTAAAATCTTATTGTATCGTCAAATAAAAGTAAATTAACTCAAATATTTATGCATTATTTATTATTTAGTTATTTATTTGGCTCATTTATTTTTATTAATTCGATCTTCATTGGCTTTGAAAACCACTGCATAAATTTTAGGCATTCTTCGAAGGAATTTTTCGAGACAGTCCACGTTAATTTGTTCCCGCGCGTTCTATAAATATTCCCATAGATGTTGGGTGTTCTGAGGTTGTCGCTGTCTGCCCCTTCGATCAAGTTCAACCCATCAGAGTACTATGGGGAATAAATCCGAACTTTGAGGAGGCTAAACCATTACTTTTAGTTCATTTCTTGCTCTCTAAAAGGTATTTACAGATTTGAGCCGTATGTTTGGGGTCATTACCTTTCTGGAACACAAAATCTCACCGAGACGACTTCCACAAGAAATCACATGATTTTGTAAAATTACATCGTCAATTAGCTCTTCCGTGCGCTTCTTTGGCAGACCAATGCCTCCTTTCTGTGTAATACTCTTTATTCCCTTGAACACCTTAATGCAATACGTAAGTGTGTGCCGAAAACTATTGTGGTTAAAGACGAAGTTGAGAAACTAATTTCTAAATTCTTGTAAACAATCTTCAAGAGAATACTGCCATTGTCCGTCAATCTTAGTTCCGTATAAACAAGATTCAACCATGAATGATTTGTTTTTTTAGTAAAAATCATTTTAAATCAAATTTAAATCGCAATACAATTTTAACATGTTCATATCAACTACGTATCTGAACGAATACTCTGTCAAATTGACAGGTAATACAACTGAAAATAGTACAACATACGACAGAAGTTTTTACTGGAATGGACTACTAGACGTAAAATTTATTTGAACGCTTTTTATTAGATCTTCAATTCAAATGTTCGCTTAAAAATTAACTAGATTTTATGCTCACAAACATTTAATTGCATTACTTGTTTAATTAATTTTCTTTTTCCGCAATCTCATAACGCCACGACGTAATAAATTAATCTTTGTAATGCTTAAATCCAATTTAGTATCCTCTAAAAGGCGCAAACGACCTGACGTCGTCTGAATCGTAATAAGCTCCTTACGACACACATTTCCATATCGAACTTTCTCCTCCTTCTGCATTAATTACATCATAACCTTCTCTCTGTCTGATGGAATATCCGAAGTCGTAATATTCGACCTTCCGAAATCCCACCGCGAAACAAGGCCAAGGGGACGCCGCTGTATTGTTCGGCGGGCGTTGGGCGCGGATCAAGAGACCAAGAAAAGCGGTACCGCGTAATGAAAATTCCATTGCCGCGCGCCCTTAATGAAGACATTTATTTGTCAGGGGGCGATATAAGCGGACTTTGTAACCGTTGTAAAGACGACATAAAGGGATGATTATTCCGGTGTACGGACCGCCTGGGCCGCGTAGTCCGTTTCGAACGGGGCGTTTTCCCTCGCCGCTGTCGGGTCGTATACTCGGGCCACCGGTGTTGTTATTATTATTATGATTATTATTGTGTTCGCGACGAATAGGACTAGATGAATTCGGATTAAATTTTCGTCAGAATTGAATTACATTGGTGCAAATATGGCAGTCTTTCTACGTCGTTTGTTTACTTGTTTAGACGAAGACGCTTCGTAATAGCCCGTACAATTTCGTTGATAAAGAAATTAATGATCTTACGGAATAGATTTCAACCGTGCAAATACATCTTTAAATGTAAATTGACTTGTTTGTATAACTGCAAATAGAATTTCGTTTCATGTATTGATCTTGTTAAGATACACTACCGCTCAAAAGTGTTTAGGCACCCCAGTTTTCATGGATTATTCATATAGTATTATGTTTACCAAAAAAACATTATAATAAAATGAAATACGTATTTAAAATATAGTTCAGTAAGATAAATACCGATTATATCGCATAAGGTTTACTATCATTTACCTGCACTTGGTGGGATTACCATAAACTGTTTATTGCGGTGCAATTACTATAACAATCCCTCTGAATTTACTGGGTAAATTTAGTCATCTATTAGATTGTAGGTAATAATGTTTAAATTACCTTCTTAGAAAATTATAGTGAAATCTGTAACCTATGGTCAGTTTCAGTGTGGTATTTACTGTATTCACGTCGTGAGCGAAATATCGTGTGACAATTTTTTAAAATGCCTCCGCGAAGAGAAATTAGTACGGAAACACGTGCGCTTATAATAGCTTACCATAAAAGTGGCATAAGTAATCGACAAATTGCCAAAAAAAATGAAAATACACCACGCTACGGTTGACTATAACGTAAAAAATATCAGGAAACTGGCAGTTTTCTTAATAAAAGACGGAGTGAAAGGCCAAAAGCGACAACATCTGCAGATGATCGCAGAATAGTGGTTACGAGCAAGTTAAATAGATGCAAAACAGCCCCGGAAATCACCGCAGAATTAAATGTTGGTCGCCAAAAACTAGTCAGTGTTTCTAAAGTCAAACGTCGCCTATAGAAAGCCGGGCTCCATGGACGTATTGCGATGAAAAAGCCATTACTACGCAAACAAATCAAGCAAAAGCGACTTAAATGGGCTCGTGAACACCAACACTGGACCATAGAAGAGTGGAACAACGTCCTATAGACGGATGAGTCCAAATTTGAGCTGTTCGGAACCAGAAGACGCATATTCGTAAGAAGATCCGTGGGTGAACGTGCCAGAGAAGAGTGTATTGCTGCTACCGTGAAGCATGGTGGAGGTTCTATCATCATTTGGGGCTATTTTGCTGGCGCTAATGTAGGGGACATTGTGAAGATTGACGGTATATTAAAAAAAGAAGGCTATCGCGAAATTTTGGAGCACCACGCAATACCTTCCGGAATTCGACTTTTGGGTCAAAATTTTATCTTCCAGCAAGATAATGACTTAAAACATTCCTCTAAATTATGTAAAGACTATTTACGCCATTTAGAAGAGGAAGGAACTCTCAAAATTATGGAATGGCCTCCCCCGAGCCCCGACTTGAATCCAATCGAGTTACTATGGGAAGAACTAGATCGGGAAGTACGGAAATCGGCTCTGACATCAGCTACTGACGTATGGAACAAATTGCAATCGAGTTGGACCTCAATAACGCAAGAAACTCTGGCAGAACTTATTGCGAGAATGCCTCGATTGTGTGGTGCAATTATTAAATCAAGAGGAGGTCACATAGATGAAAGCAAAATTTAAATTAAACGTTTTAATTTTTCACATTTATTTAATATATTTTTATTCATGTACGTGTATCTGTATACCTACAAAATAAATATTATTAACATTTTGCTGAGTTTTTATACATTTTTGCTGTCAGTGAGAGTGCCTAAACACTTTTGAGCGGTAGTGGACGTTCAATGGTAGACAAATATTTACTTGCTTATGCGTAAAAAAATACTGCGATTAAGATTACTAATTTCAAGTATATAGGTTCTTATATGAGAAAAGATATTGCAAGATTACTGTAAGAATATATTATTTTCATTCTTATAATTCGTAAAACTAAAATTATGGTTTCCCTGGACAAATATCCAATTAGGACAAAAATAATCATAAACGATATTGAACTGGAATAGCTGAAACATTTTAAGTATCTAGGCCCCGATATCTCCTGTCATCAAATCAAAGACATAGAAGAAAAACTGAATAAATTTACACATATCTGTGGAACAATCGTGAGAACGTTTAAAAAACAAAACAAGAAAGGATACACCAATAAAATTTTACAACACGTTAGCAGTGCCAACCCTCTTGTACGGTAGTAAAACATGGATAACAACGAAAAGACAAGAAAGCTGAATAGAGACGCAAGTGATGACATTTTTGAAACGAGTGACATAAATGATAGAATAAAGGAAGACAAAAATAAGAACACGTAGAACGCATGCAAGTGGCGGGATTCCCAGCCACAGTGAGGTTTTATAGATATTTAGAGAGAAGAAGTGTAGGCAGATCAAATAAAAGATGGATATCGTAACAGGCAAAGTGCGTAAAATCTGAAGTGAAGTAGAAGAGGAAGAATAATTTCTTTCTTATTTAGAATAGAATAGATTAGAAATCTCACATTCTGAGATGGGCAATTTGGTTGCGCATATAATTTACAAGGGAACAGCTTTTAAGACCGATTTAGGGTTACAGCCCCCTACAAAGTCTCTACGATTTTCTAATTTTTAGGCATATCTACGAAATATTAAAAAACTCTTTTAATATAATTTCTAGTAGATTACATGGTCCTAAAGATGACTTGACCCATCTATATAACAGCAGAAAGCTAATAATAATAATAATAATAACGATAACTATCACTTACAGGACAACATACAAACAATTGGTGCAATTACATTGATTATGTATATGTATACCTTATGCGTAATACTATTACAAATCAACACACATGTACAATACATTTCATAAAAATTAACATAATCCTAACATAAACAAATATTCCATGAGTATATTCTGTTGAAATTGGTGACCATATGGAATATAGGCGATTTGGCCAAGATTGTATTGTGTCTACACGCCACGAGAAAATCAAGCGATCGTGTGTAACGTGGTGGTATTCTGAAATCGACATAAGCCAATAACGATGGTGAATTTATTTCATTAGATAACAGGTTAAATAAAAATCTCGCACTATTTTTATTGCGACGATCTTGCAATGAATTAAAATTATGTTGCTGCAGCAATGTTACATAATCTGAACCACGATCAGGGTAAGTACCGTTAGCCTTATAGCTAAGGTATTTGAGGAACCGCTCTTACACGTTCAATTGAAATCACCTGATACGTGCAGTAAGGATACCAAATTAAGTTGGCATATTCCAATTTAGATCGAACAAGAGTATAGTGCAGAGTCCTTACCACTGAGATGTCACTAAAGGCGCGACAAATTCTTATTAGAAAACCCAAAGATATAGATGCAGAAAGACATATGGCAGATATGTGATCAAAAAAGCTTAGTTTCGTGTCAAAAAGTACTCCCAAATCCCCCACTTTTTCAGTTCTTGCAATGAATGTAGAATCAACAGAGTAATTAAAAATGGATTAGGGCGTCTGGTATAAGAGATCACTAAACATTTTAAACAAATAATGGGGGACCAAGTTCCTCCACCCCCCCATTTTTAAAATAATTTTCCTTTTTCTTGTTTCTCAAAAAAGTCTCTTTTACGTAGAAAACAAAAGCGTATAACAAAGATAGAGAATCAATAAAAACAATGACTACAAGAAATACATATCTAAAACAAGTAAACTTGTCTATTCATGTACATCGAATAATAAACGAGAGAGAGACAGATTGAAAATTGAATTAAGTCACTTTTGAGTAATAACTAAAACAATAACTTTTCGTAGAAATGGATATATAAATTAATCCACAGCAATATTAAAAATGGAATTTAGTCACCTGTGGGTAGTATGTAACTGAAACAATAACTTTTCATAGAAATGCATGTATAATCTAATCCATATTAGGATTAGAAATAGGATTAACAAGTCACGTAGACGTTATATAAATAATATATGGCTTCAAATGATGCATTGTCTTTCGTGCTATATAAAATTGTGGTTTGGTACAATGGCAGTAATTAATATAGTAATTCGTTGAATATATTACTTGTCATAGAATACAAACACAGATCCATTAAATATTTTAAAAAATATACCATAAAACTGTATATCAACACTCTATAAAATATTATTCATTATTTTGTGGTATTTTCTTGAGAAAGTGCCATATGTTTTACTCATTTAGTTCTTATTTTAGCGCATTTAATGCAGTATAAATGTAGCTAACGTGTTTGTAACAATAATAACTTTTTGAAAAACAATATAACAGAAATAGAGAAACATTATAATCCTTATAAATGTTTAAATACACTACATACTGCAATGGAATTTCATTCATTGTATATTAGAATAACGAACAGTACTACTATATATACAGTAAAAATTAAGCTATATAGTTATTATTATAATGGTAGCTTGTGTAAAAGTCTTCAAAACACAGATTTCGCTTGCACCACGAACAGCACACAATTACGGGTTTATTACAAATACTACACAAGGGTCTAGATTCTGTATTTTTGGCGAAACAAAACTCGACAGGATGTTTAAAGGGCCCAAGTCTTCCATTCACGTATACATTCTTATACCACGAGTACTTGAACACATTGAACAATTTTGGAGAAAAGACTGATGCAGGTCAGGGACTGCAGTCCAATAATATTATTTCTTTGATTGAAGTTTATGTCATAGTTCATAAGAATCGCTGTATTAAAAAGAGTTCTAACAAAATTTTCCTACAGTCTAAATCGCTGTGATTTCTTTTTTGGTGTGTTTAATTTGTTTAAAGACGCATTTAAAAGAGAAATAAATTCCAAAAGTCTGTATTTTAAAATAGAAATAAACATTTATTCAACAAGCCTGGTTATTATTTTATTGTATTCTTTGAAAACGACTTTTGAGACACTTGTATAAGAAAGATATGTACTTGCGGCCATGTAATTAACAACGTTACGCTTATCGAAAATGACATGCTATTTTTTTAATACTATTTAGTATTACACCGCCAACTTTAACAGGCCAAGCATTATTGTTTGATAAACTATGTATAAGCAGTACCATAATTTTTTTATTTCTTAAATTTTAAAATATAAATTTTAAAATTTAAACAATTATTTGAATTTGCCGCCGAATGTATTTAATTTGAAAATTGAGTTGTATAAATGGGACTTTGTTAGGCGATCCGCTTTATTAAAAAAACAGATTACATATCTGCGTATTATTATTTTATGGTTACGAGGGTAATATGAAAAATTCGGTAACTAACTATGAGATGACGCTGTGCGAAAGCAATCTTTGACGCTATTGTATAGCTTAATGTTTCAGTGATATATGTGTTAAACTTCATGTCGATCTGCCAAGTAGTTTGCTGTGTACACTCGTTCAAAACAGATCACTTTTGGAGCTTTTTAAAAATGGACAATATTGAAATTCGCTCAGTGATTAAATATCTACGGAAAAAGTATTTTTTGCCGAAAAGAAATTTATGCTAATATGATAAATGTGTTAGACGAGTATGCTTCTTCTTTTACGATTGTTTGCAAATGGATAAATGAAATTAATAGGTCGTAGGATCCCTATTCTGGACGCCTAAAAACAGTCACTTCTGCAGAAAGTGTGCAAAAGGTTTTGAATGTTGTGGAAGCTGATCTCCGATCAACGTTGAAAGATATTGGTAAGGCTACAGGCATCTCCACAGAACTAGTGACGTACATTCCAAGTGTTAAATTAGACTTATCTCAGCGGTGTACGAGATGGGTACCGCGTTTGCTTACACAACCGTAAAAACTCAAACGCGTGTTCTACGGCCATTTTGGAACGGTTTCAGAAAAATCCAACAGATTTTTTGCGCCAATTTGTCACTTGCGATGAAACGTGGATCCACTACTACATACCGCAAAGTAAACATCAATCAAAATAGTAGACTAAACTTAGCGAACCAGGTCCAGAGAAGGCCAAAGTCATTCTATTAACAGGAAAGGTGATGACTTCCGTTTTTTGGGGTGTGAAGGGAATCTTGCGTATCAATAAGCTTCCGAAAGGGACAAGCAATTACTGGACAATACCATTCTAAACTTTTGGATCGATTGAAGGCAGCGATCGTTGAAAAAGGAACCGGAAGAAAGCAAAAAAATCCCTCCCCATCAAGACAATTTGCCAGTTCACAAGAGTGGAATTGCCGAAGTAAAATTGGCCAAATTGAAATTCGAAGCGCGTGAGTATCTCCCTTATTCATCGGATTGGGTTCCGTCGGACTATCATCTCTTCCCCAAGCTTAAGAAACACCTCAGCTGATAAGATTTGCTTCGGATGAGGAGCTGATAGCTGCCGTAGACCACTATTTTGAGGAGCTCGAGGAAAATGAGTACTGTGGAGGTATAAAGAAACTTCAGCGTCGACCAAATAAATGTATTGATCTTGAGAGAGGTTATATCGAAAAATAACATATATTTCGTTGAAATATTTCTATACACGACATATGTCTTCAGTTCGAATTTTTGAGCTTATACTTGTATTATTGTATAAAAAATCATTTATTTTATTTACGCTAAAAACGTAGATTTAATTTGGTTGGAAGGCTCATTTGGTATGTTGCATCACAAATTTTCCTCACCCACTGGATTGCAAGGCAAAACACGTTTGTCAAGCACCGGTCTAACACTTTAATTAACAGACCATCGTAAAGAATATCACGAATCTCATATTCATAATGAGACGGACACTTCCTCATGTCACGGTCAACAAAACGAAGCGACATTCATTCAGTGTTTTATTTTCCCCATGCTATGTGATATAACGCCGACTAATAACACTAGTCCATCAAAGCGTGGATGTAATTCGAATGAATGATATTCGCAAATTAAGAGGTCGTTTTTGATTGTTTTACGATCCTATCCAAGGGTATCTCTGTTTTAGATTAACGAGGTCCGAATTCGCGAAATTCGTAATCTACGTTTTTACCTTGTGCTAGATTTTGTCATCACTGTTTATTTTATGGTTTTTCTAGATAAATCAAAATTTTGAAATTTGTGAGTAAAAGTAGTGAATGAAAGGTAAAGGACATATGGTACTACCTGGAGGAATACTTAAACAATTTTATTTTATTCTTTGTTTAAACAGTAAATGTATCATTTTTTCTTAAGTAGAGCAACGTATTACGTATTTAAGTTGATCGAAGCAATACGCATTGAATCACTTTCTCCAAGTCCGCTTTACTTACTTCAAAAACCGGCACACTTAACATGCTTACTTCTTGGCGCACGTGCGTGGGATATACCCATGCGTATATCCTTTTCGTTTTCGCGGCAATGAGGTGAAAAGAGAGGGCTCGTGGCATCATTCGTTGAATGAAAAAATGCCCACCACTTTCGATTCCATCGGTAGGTAATACCTGCTACTACTCCGCTACAATAGTGGGTTTCGTATATATTTATACCCGACTTTATGGCAATCTTACACAATGCGTTATGTAATCAGCACACTTACCATTTAATATTTTAAAAGCGAACGCACTAAGCAGTACAGGTGAACCATTTTCGGCGCGGCGTTCTTTCTTTTATTTTTTCTTTGGGGATTCGAAAAGTTGGTGATCGTTGAAGAGATGTTTCGTCTAGATTTTGGTGAGTCAAGTATTAGAAACTATTTGTTTTTCTTTTGTGCAATGATTTAATTATTTTTTTAACTTAAACTCATTTAAAAAAATCCCGGACCGATTTATTATTTTACATAACAATGTCTATTGTTGAGTACGAGATTGCTTACATGGAAAAATAATATTGATTACGTATATGTCACATTTATGAGCTACTAGCAAAGAAAGTGTTTTTCAAAAAAATGTAATGGTTGATGAAATTTTGATTATACAAATATTTTGATAATTTTTGCAGCATATATTTCAATACCTTTCATAACCCTAGTCTATTAAAGGAACTGATAGTTCTATAATGATATCTATCGAGTTTAAAATTAATTAATAATTTAAACAAAAAATTATTCCGCCTATTTTTCTTCTTTTTTTCAAAAGCCCATGAGGATATTCCAGGAAAAACTAAGTCATTGTTGATATACAGTGAAGTTATAAAGTCCATACCTTTTTATTCCATAATAAAATTCATAAGATCGAAGAAACGTTCTTTTTCGTAAAAATTCTCGAACACATAATAATAATGATAATGGTTTATTTCCAACGGGTAAAATACAAAAACTCAAATACAGGAAATATAAAAAGGGACACTATGCGAATACGTATACATACATAAGTAAACTAATATTTAAAAACTCTAAATTAATGACAAAAATTTCTCAAATTATCAATAATGAGAAGGGATGAATGTCGAATAAGTAGGCAAATAAAAGCACTGTTCATACCGTGAAGAAAGTCTGGATACATTAAACTGTAGTTTATTACGGAGATACGTACAGTTAATATTATTATGCAGGAGGTTATATAAACATTTTAAGCTTAAAATTTTACGTCTCGTTTCTAAAGATGCAATTTGAAATCGAGATAACGTTCGTGAATATTCATAACCTCTAACAGGGCAAATTTGGTCGGTAGAAAACATAAAAAATTTCAAAAATCGTCTCTGAACCCATTCAATAGTTGTGATATGTACAGAGTAAATGGAATACCAGACTAGGGATCCATATTCCAATTTAGATCAAACAAACGAATAATATAATAGCTTCAAGCAGTAAACATTACTGAAATCTTTGCAGTTTTTATATATAAAACCAAACATACGGTAAGCGCTAGAAACCATATCATTAATCTGGTTTATGAAATTGAGTTGACTATCAAAAGTAATGCCTAAGTCTTTTGCACTAGTCGTACGCTTAAGTATTGCGTTAGTTATTCTATATTCATACTCTATGTAATTAGTCTTTCTAGTACATTTATTAAGATTCTGGCGTAAATGGTTCAGCTTATATAGTAAGAGTCAATGTGGGCAAGATCTTCCTGCAGTAGCAAACACTCATCCAAGGTGTCGATCTTCATATCATCTGCAAACAGTAGCGTTTGACAGTGTGGAGTCTCAGAAATATCGAATAATAGAGACCGAAAAAAGGATAGGGCCGAGGTTGGACCCTTGTGGTACACCAGATGTCAGTGTGAACATTATCAAAGTACAACTCAGATATTCTACATATTGCTATCTATTTGTAAAGTATGAAGACATCAGTTTGCATAAAGACGGGAGAAGACCAATGTCCGACAATTTTCACAAAAGCACATACCACCATTTGGTCGAAAGCCTTCTGAAAGTCTGTATAAACATCTATTTGCCCCTCTATGCAATACTTCCAAACTGTGATATCATAAAGATTTTAGGTTGAAGGTGGCATTGAAATAGAAAATATGTCTGAACTTGAACTAGGTATTATAACTTAACAGTTTTGAAAATTATTTTGGCAGTGACATTTACTGTCACTAATTAATGTGAACAAAAAAATTGAACATCGAGTGGTTTACAATACAGTACAAAAAACGCACAGGATTGAAGCCTATTTTCGAAGTGGAGTGCGAATTGATGGAGTTTGTGTGTACAACAAGCGTGAATGCTTGGATGATTTTAGAGAGCATTCCCAAGAGTTAGCTATAATTCCCAAAGATTGTTATAATCGATTTTGCCATTGTATTTGTGTATTTCGTAAGATTTGTTCTGTCGGTCATAAATCACGTACTGCTAGACCAACTGTTAACGGATGGAAAATGAACTCACAAAACTTTTGAAACTTCTTACATATGTATAAGTATAAGATGCTATTACATCATGCTGTTTTTCCGGTAGAGTGCACTAGATGTCTTGCTTACTGCCAGTGGTTTGCAAATAATTTAATGCAAGGTGATGATCTACTAAATTTGACATTTTTCTCTGATGAAGCGTGGTTTTATCTTTTGAGATACCTCGAATGCAGAGTAGTGAAAATCTTCATGCTTCTCTTGCATCGTTTTTGCATAATGCGAAATTTGGTGTTTGGCTAGCAGTTTCTTACCCCAAAATTGTTGGGCTTGAAGTTTTAAATTTTATAGTTAGTGCTGAGAGGTGTACATTTTGAATGAATTAATTGAACAGCTGCACGAAGATGAATTACAACATGGTGTTAGCGCACACACAGCTCAAGAAAATATTGGTTTTCTTCGTGAGTTTTTTGACGATCTGGTTATAAGCTTACATACAGAAGTAGAATTTTTACTACGATCACCTTGTTTGACAATTATGGGCTTCTTAGTGTTTCCTCACCTAAAGAATAGAATATTTAAAACTACTGTTGTTAATTTGCAAGATCCGCAGCAACCAATTATTGAAGAATGCGCTTTAATAACGCCCGCAATGCAGCGAAATGTCTTTAACAGCATGAGAAGGCGTATAAACTTGGGAAGTGAAAATAATAGACAAGAATTTCAACACTAGCCTTTTCTGATTTCGCCTTTCCTTATTAATAGGACCTTGAATACTAGCTGAGCTTGTTGTTTTATTGTATCTTTAAATCAAACGACATATTGATGTTACGATGATACTGTCTGCATAATTTTCGAAACTTAAGGTTGTGCTGCGAGTATGATAATATGGCCCAATTTCAGACATATAGTTTCTATTTAAAATGACATCTTCCATTCGATTTTAATCGTCTCTGGCACATAAAGTGTTTTGGGCATCAATCTTGATTTGTACGGAGCTGTTGAAGTACTGGATACAGCAGGTATAGTTTCTTTCTTGTGTTTTATCTTGTGGACGATACCCATCGAAATGCTCAAAACATTTACAACTCTCTACAGTGTTCAATGCAAACTTTGATTTAATGCTAACCAATTATATTTTACCTCATAGACCGCATCAACAGATATTAGAGGACGCCTATTTTACTTTTCCTTCTCGAAATAAACTAGTAAACGACAAACTAACTCGGCAACAAGAAATGACGATTGCAAGGACTGTGTGGATGTACAATTCACAGGTATAGCAGTAAACTCCACTCACACAAATAAATTAATTATGCGGAACGCAGCGTTTCGGGAGCACGTGGGCTCCCATTGTCAACCGTGTTACCGACGGTAACACGGTTGACAATGTGGAGAGACAAAAGACGCTAATACTTGAACATGTTTCTGCCTACCCGACGTCATCAGTGTGGTTTCGAGCGGTTCTTTACTAGATATATTACAATTCCCTCTCTGCTACTATCGCCATATCTAACCCTACAATTCAAGTGAGTGTTCTTGGCGCTAACTAGTGCTAAAAGAATGAACCATTTGCCTGCAAAAGTCAGACAGAGCGAAAAGAAGCGGGTACAGATTCCGATCTCAAGTATTGCTCGAGATAAGGGCGGAGAGGAATGCTATCTCATCTGAAACACCATTAGTCGGTGAAAACTTCCTGCTCCAGCCCGATAATAATCCAAAACACACTGCAAAGATATGCCGTGAGTATTTGGAACAACTGAGGCACAAAGAGACAATTGTTGTTATGAAGTGGCCGCCCCAAAGTTCAGATCTCAATGTGGCCGAACTTTTGTAGGAGGAAATCAAACGATGGGTTCGAACATCTGCTCCAAATTCGACAACAATACTTTGAGTGCAACTACAGTATACGTAGAGAAAAATTGAGCCGCTAACACTGGCAAAGATGCTAGAGAAAATGGCAATATTGTGTGCGACAGTAATAAAAGCGAAAGGTGAACACATTAACCAATCGCAAATTTAAGTTATTTATTATTATCGTCATTAGTAGATTGATAAATTCACAGGTATAGCAGTAAACTCCACTCACACAAATTTATTAATTATGCGGAACGCAGAGTTTCGAGAGCACGTGGGCTCCCATTGTCAACCGTGTTACCGACGGTAACATTTGTTGACAATGGGAAACCACGTGCTCCCAACGCTGCGTTCCGCATAATTAATTTATTTGTGTGAGTGGAGTTTACTGCTATACCTGTGAACGGTAACAAGAACTAAGTTATCGACTGGGCACCATAAAAAATGTTTTAAGTCTTCCTATGTTTCTTTAACATCTCTAAACATAACACAAACTAATCGATTTCCTTCACTATAGCTCTGACAAGAACTTCTAGCAAGAGAAATAGCGGAAATAAATAAAAATAAACAGAAAAAAGCAGATGTTAAGTTTCAACGGAGGTGTATTCTGTGTTATAATTATTAGGGTTGCATGCACTGTAGTAAACACTTTCAAAGCTCTTATCTACACATTACTCGACCGTATTCTATCTCACTTCAACTAGTTCATTGATACTGAATGAAATATGGGCATATATCTTAAGTAGCTACGACTTACGTTATATACTTCCATCTCGCTTGTGTGTACGTATGCTTCTAACTTATAGATGTAGCGCTTGTCTTCACTTTATCGATGAAACAATAATGTAACTATAAACTTTCGTGATTACATCTTTGCATAGATCGTAACTAAGTTCCTGAGGGTGTGAAATATGCTTTTCCGCATCTTCTCTAATATAACCAGCAAGCGATATTTTCTCACATTCTAAATTTACGCAAACAATCGGCGAGAATAATAAATATTCTTTGTACTTCCGCTTTTATCCAGACGCGTTTGACGCTTCATCAAAATAAATCAATCAAACAACATGTAATCAAGGCAGGATCTTTCGGAATTCGGCGTGATTTACGTTTGTAAACAATATCCAATCGTTCAGTAAATGCTTTGATTATCGCTGTTGGTATTGATACACAAAACCTTTTTTTTGTAAGGAAGTTAATGAAAGATTTGAGATGAACGATTTTTTCTCTGAACTTATTTTTTTTTTGTTTGAATCTAATATCGGTAATCAATTCTAATTTTCCGTTCAAATAATATGCATAATCATGTCGAATTATTTTTTACAATTTCTTTACGATTACTTTTCTTTTTTTATACACGTTTTTGTTCACTGAAAGAACGGTTTAGCTTGGAGGTTATTTTTATTGAAACGATGCTCTCGACTTTTATTTTTCTAATGTTTACTAATTTAAAATTTAATGGAAGACATATTATAAACCAGCTGGGCAATATGCAGACGGTAATTTGAATTTATTTTCATTCGTTAAAAGTATTTCGGTGATACGTTTCTTTTTTGCTCCAGTGAAAGTGTAGCATTTATTTTTGATCACTAATATTTTGGGATTCTAATTTTCATATTGTTTATTCAAAAATCATCTTTGCATACCGTTCCGATTTTCTTGTGTAAATTATTGCCTTACTATTTATATCGCTAGTAACGATTCATTATTAGAGTTCGGAATTTATGCAAAAAGCAGATGTCTTATTATTGATAATATATATCCAATATTTGGAATATATCCGAACTGCATTCAAATGCTGAACCTTTGTCCCAATACCACCACCAAACTTCTTCAAATAAAAAATCATTACTTCGTACGTGGAATAAAAGTTGACAGTAGTTTTACCACGTTGAATTTTAATCGGTTGAGGATATTGGTGAAAGATGAAATCGAAGTTGTATATGCGGAATATCAGACTGCTGAAAATCTGGCAAAATATAAACGCGTGTCGCAGTACATTAGTCCTGGATGTTCCACTTTAAACGGCTCCATTGTTAATGATCCCAACAATATCGTTTAGAGTTTTGCAGATAAATTGTTTAGAGAATTTGTGCCTCACCTCGCAAGCATTACTGAAGCTCTAGTCTCTTGATAGAGATATCATGGGTGGTAGTTCTTTGATTGGATCCTTTACTGCGTACGATGTCTTACAAGCTTCTAAGAAGTTAAAATCTACTTTTACTGCTGGTCATGACGATTTCTCCGCATTTTTTCTCAGATTTTCAAAATTATAGACAAATAAATAACTTTGCAATAATTTTTGGACATCTTCACAGAATCTACAATATTGTTTCATTCCTGGGAGATTTAATACATATAACCAACCTTGCAGAATTGGCGCAATATATTGCCGAATCTATGGACGGACGTCAACAAGTGGATGTGTTATATGATAATTTCAGTAAGGCATTTAAATACTATCGATTATTCACTTGATCACGATATCTAAACTAAGTGATCTTGGTTTTTCTTCCAAGTGTAACAAAATTGATCAGCCCGCACCTAACTAATCATTTATCTTATGTTTACTACAATGGCTACACATCCTTAACATTTTCTGCTTCATCTGGTATATTTCAAGGATCCAATTTGAGTCTTTCTTATTCAATATTTATTTGGACTGAACTGCAATGTACTTACATACGCAGGCGACTTTAAGATCTATAATACCATTACTTCACCAACAGATTGTCTATTTCTCCAGAGCAGTTTGGATACCAATCTTAGATGGTATACGCAGAATGGAGTTCACTTAATTTGAGTAAATGTGCTGTCGTAAGCTATTCTAGATGTTATAAACATTGCAGTTATTAATACGGTGTGGGTCAAACTATTATTCCTAGGCACTCATCTATAATAGACCTGGTTTGATGCAAATCTCTCGTTGGCAGACCAGATATGTAGTACTGGTGCGAAATTCCGGCATGAAATAAGAACCCTGCGTCATTAAAATCGTCTGATTGAACTTGATTGAAATTTATCAAACCAATTCCGGCACTGTCTTTATTACTATACATATGGCTTAATCTTCTAACAGCTTCTATTGCACTCTTTCCTTTTCGAAAGTGAAGAAAAGCAAAATACGACGAAAATTAACGCTTTTGTTCTCCATGTTAAAAATGCACCCACACAAACAAATTTCACAAAAATACATTTTGTTTGGTTTTTAATAAAGATAAAGCACAGAGTTGTTTTCTAATTTTTTCTCTAAATTCTGGGTTAAAAGGAATAGCTTTTAAATGGACTTCGCTAAGTGAAGCGTAGTATCAGGGCGGATCCTCATGCCCCACCCCTCACCTACTTCTAATTGGTTGTTTGATTCATGGTTTCGACATTTAGTAGATCATACCTACATAATATCAAGTTTGTATCTCTTGTTATGCCGTGGATAAATTCTGAATTGTGTGTCGTGATTGTTCATAAAAATAGATCCTGTAGAACAAAGAGCCGTGATAAAATACCTCCAGAAAAAAGGGCAGGACACCAACTTAAATTCATAAAAACCTCTCTCTTGGAGAGTTTGCAGTTTCTTATGATATTGTCAAATGCTGGTGTCGAGATTTTAAATGCGGAAGAACTCTTGCGAAAATCAACATGCCGGTGGTCCTCCCATAACGGTAACAACAGATAAAAACATTTAAAAGGTACACGATATCGTACTGCAAGACTGACGAGTATGCATTAGGGACATTGTGGAATATACTGGCCTATCATATCACGTGGTGCGTAACATATTGACTAAACGAATTAGATATGAAAAAGATCAGTGCAAGATGGGTGTCCCAAATGTTAACCGTTGATCAAAAGAGAAATCGAGTGTTGATTTGTAAACGTCTTTTGGGGAGATATGTGACTATTTACGAGTCATGGGTGCACCATTACGATCCCGAGACCAAAGTGTAAAGTAGAGAGCGGAAATATCTCGGTTACCTACACCTTTTGTAATCTTAGACATCTTATAACATCAAGTGACATAACACTCATGAGCGATAGTGTATGCACATCTATTTGCAGTAACTCCCATTAGTACTACTTCCTTTTCTATCGCGCTAATGATTAGTAACAAATGGTAAACGTCTCTATTTCCATTCCGTCAGGGAAATTGAGAAATTCTACCTCGATCTGTTCCGCTAGATCGACAGAGGATCGGTGCCTCGCTTAATTAGAACTCAAGCGAGTCAAGTTTTGTTGCGTTCATAACGTTCGTTACATTTCTTTTGTGTCCGAACGAGAACTGTATAGGCGTTATTGTTCTTTTTACATTCCTATTACGTAATGACCAATTACAGGATTACACCTTTAATTAACGTTCTAAATCATTAAGTACGACAATATGTAGTTACGTTAAGACCTAGCGTGCATTTAAGTAGGAATTAATGTTTATGTAATGATTGGAATTCGTAGAACTGTTTTGCTGGGAATATATTCTTCTTTTCTCTTAGCCACCAACTAGATTCTAACTTCGCAATGAGTTGTATAATTCAAGCGCCATTTCCCTATATCTGCAAGTGATGTGAGACTATTAGTATGGGTGTTATTTTGTATAAAACAAAATATTTAATAAAAAGAAAAATCAGTAGTTTTAAATGTGATTGCGTTGCATAATGAAAGGGAATTGTAATATTTTCGCTTTGTAAATAGTAAGGACAACATGAAGATATACGGATAATAGAAAATATTTTCGCACAAATTTACTAACAAACAATATTTTTTGAGAAAAAACTATGACTCAAGACTTTTAGAATAAATTCTATACACTACGAAAAGCAATAATTTCAAAGATATAATAAAGATCTAAAACAATCATAAATTGTATTATATTCTGACACTCTTATGGCAATCAAATATTAATTCTCTAGAGAAACATTTGAAGAAGTGTAGTGCTTAGCAGTTTGGTTAACTCATTACTAAGAAGTAACATCTAGGGTATGCTTCAAAGAAAAATGGGGCTTAAGATTCTGTATTTGATTATTATTACTTTGACATGATATTTGAAATAAGTAATTATTGCACGATGCGTGGTTGGAATTTAAATTTAGTGTGTGAATTGGCAAGAATTATTATTAAAAATAGCAATTAAAAACTGAATAGTAAAGAATTTCGTATTTATATTTTAACACACAGTATTAAAATTTTGGCTTAGTTAGAGATAAAGCAGTTTCAGTAGATAAAAAATAGGAAATATATTTAGTTTATGATAATCTATTATTCCCAAAGTTTTAGTGATAATTTTTCGACCCACCCTGTATAAAAAAAAATTCTGTACTTATCCTGTATACTTCTATAATTGATTTTCTTTCCCAAAAAAAGCCTAATTCTTTGTTGCGGTTATGTTACAGCAATCAATGCTTCATTATCATTACTACTGCTACTATTAGCCGCCCGACCTGTCAAGAACGAAGATCCTGATAAATGGGTTTGGTCCAAGGACAACGGTGCGAATAACGCAGAAAAGAGGCAAGCCAGATACGAGGTGTTCGAAAATCAGAGACCGTATTTTCCGAAACATGAGTATGATACCTTCGGGGTTAGTGGTGGACATGCTGAAATACCACGTAGGCCAGACACAGGATATTATGCTCCTGATAGGTAATAACCAGCATATAAAGACTTTTAATGTACTCGGGTGTAAGTGTTTTGTTTTCCTTTAAGTTTGTTTGCAAAGAAGCCATTAGGTGATTAAATTTATTCATATGAGGACAGGTAAGAGAATATTAGGATATAAATGCAGCTACCAGCATTAGATTTAAAAGCTATAATTATAAAAATGGTACAAATTTTATTGAAGATGCGATAAAATGAATACCACAAAATATTTTAAGAGAACCAGCACTTGAATTTGGCAACGCAGGTGTCGTGCGTTCGAAACTAGCGTCCGACGAGTACAGCGGCGGTACTTTTCAGGTGGGTTCGGTATTCTTCCGAGTCACTATTCGCCGTTGGGAAAATAATTAACGGCTCTTCGCCCTTTGCGGCGAGGAGGTGCAGTAACAAGGCCATGGAATACTTTACACGCACTTTCCTACAGCTTAAGACTCCTGAGGCTATGATAAGCTAAAACAGCTTATAACCCAGTTGGGTTACTCACCACCGAAAAAAAAAAACCTAAATATAACGCATTAAAATAACATCGTTACTCAAAATGATCAAGCATCACCTGTACCGTGTACTTGTGTATTGAGAAGTTAGTAACTGTTCGCGCCACAGCTTGCTTCAACTTTTCAATGTTAGGATATTTTGTACGGCATAACAGGTCTTCTAAAATAGACCACAATTTGTAATTTAAGGGGTTTAGATTCGGGCTGTCAAACAGATAATCTTCGGTGGTAACGAAATTTGACAACTTTTGCGGAAGCCAAGCTGGAATAGTTTTTAGCCTTATGAACCAGCGGAGAGTCTTGCTGGAATGTCCATGGCCGGTTTTGAAAGGGACTGTGGTTAAGTGGCTACGGAATGACTTGAAGAATAGGCTCTTAGTAAGCTTTAGCCGTGTTTTGGCAGTTTTCTCACATAAATAAAGATTCCATTGCGGAGGATAACCCACCAAATCATGACTGACGTTGGATGATGACTCTTTTGCTTTTTGTTAGTAATTTTTTTCTTTCATTCTTATTGGGATTTCTTTAACACATGGGCTGAAAAGTCCCGGGCCTAACAAAGAAAACACAGTTTTTTTGGTTCAAAATTAGCTTTATTCATCAACATAATCTTCATCAAGAGCAACGCAATCATTCCAGCGCCGCTCTAATATTTCAATACCACTTTTGTAGAACGATTTATCTTTTGTCTCAAAATAGTTTCAGCGACAACCTCTTCATTCGTGCGAAATTTCTTACCGACGAGCATTTTTTTGAGGTCTGCGAACAGCCAGTAGTCGCTGGGAGCCAAATCTGGCGAATACGGTGGATGTGGGAGCAATTCGAAGTTCAATTCATGTAGTTTTGCCATTGTTTTGATTGACTTGTGACACGGTGCGTTGTCTTGATGAAACAACATTTTTTTCTTTGCCATATGCGGCCTTTTCTTTGCAATTTCGGTCTTCAAACGCTCCAATAACGCTATATAATATTCACTGTTGATGGTATTTCCTTTCTCAAGATAGTCGATGCGTTCTGCATCATCGGTGTCTCTACGACCACGTTTGAAGTCAGCAAACCAACGTTTAATTGTTGTTTCTGATGGAGAGGAGTCCCCATAACACTTTTCAAGCCATTGCTTCGCTTGAACGGTACTTTTTCCCATCAAGAAGCAGTGTAAAATTAAAACACGAAATTGTTTTTGATCCATTATTTTGAAAATAACAAAAGTAGCGTGACTCTTAGCACAATAACTCACAAACTAATGAATAGAACATCATGAAATTTTAACAGCTGTCTTTTGAAGGTTAGTACTAACTGAGAGAAAGGTGACTGCAATAAAACTAGTGTGATCTATGTGTTAGGCCCGGGACTTTTTAGCCCATGTGTTATTTCGCTAGTATTATTATTATTGATTTAAATTACCACCTTACCTACTTATGCTTTAAACATAAAGATTATTACTGTCAAATACCTTAAATGTAATTTTCAGTCTCGATTTTGATAAGATTTAAAGTCAGATATAGCTGTAACTAACGTAAAAAATAATTTAAGAAAAATATCGCAATCTCGATTACGATCATTTATGTTCACATTTCATAACGTCAGAAATTTGCTATAAACCTACGTAAGAACCCGTATTTCTCATTTTATACATCATGTTGAGCAACATAATGTTTGGAGCAATATTTCCTCTTTCGACACTTAATATAGTAGCAATCCATGCATAAGTTTAAAACAGGAACACCTTAAAATAGCAATAGAATGAGGTCACAGCACTTCAGAAGAAAAGTCAATTGTTTTCAGTCTGAAATAGGTGGACCTATGTATATCTAATCACATACCAGGTTAGATAAAACGTTAATTGAGATAATTAGTCGTTTATGTGGAAGAAATTATAAGTAAATGTAACATTTATGTTCTCTGTGTGGTTTTAAGAGAATAGACACTGTGTGAAGTTATAATTGGGAGTGGTTCTTCTTAGACGTTAGAAGTGTTCCAGGTGGTATAGGGTGATTATTTTCTTACATATGATGCTTCAGTAACCTTGCTACTTAAAACTAGTCCCATAGCGATATAAAACTTTTGAAACTCACTTGAACGAAGGTAATTATTTGTATTTGCTTAGAATCTAATCCAGATACGCATTTGATTGTTTATGATTTGGATCTGCGATAATGGGCACCAGAGACCACTCTAATGCTTTTCATAAATTAATTAAAAATATCAGCATCTGCTTCTGTAGATGGCATAAAACAAAAATTACTTGAATATGGAGTATAAAATATATTTAAGATAGACAAAAACGGCTTTAATTTAGAATTACAATAAGGGTTAGGATTCTGTTTATTGTGGAATTCTATAGCAGATGAAAATAAGATGTATTTGGTATATTCCAAGAGTTTCTCTCTGCTATAATATTGTTTTATAGCAATACTGATGGTGGTGTAGAGAAGACGAAGATAGTGTGGTAAGAAAATATACTAATTGTGGTGAATTGCATACATAATGTAACATTTACTAAGTTCACTGCTGTTATGACATGTTTATTCTCAACTACCACATCTCCTCAGTATTTGATTTCGAAATTGGTAAGCACGGTATACAGTTGAAATAAGGACGAATGGAAACGAAATGCCACCAACAATAAAAAATCACCTAACAAATTTTTTCTTGACTTATGACTTCTTTACTAAATTCTGTGTGCTGAATCCGAAAATCATATAAGTTTTTGTGTATCACGTCAAAATTTAACTGTATGCTATACTATGCTCTTTGAAGAATCACTAATCCGTCTAAGTTGTTACTTAAGAACTAATAAGAAATAAACAAAGTATAATAATTATAATAATTCACCTATTTATTTAAATTCAATATTGGTCACGAGTATAGTACAGATATGTATTTATGTTAACTGTCATTAAAACATTACAAGGGCACTTGTGAAAAGACAAACAATAACACATGGGCTGAAAAGTCCCGGGCCTAACACATAGATGACGCTAGTTTTATTGCAGTGACCTTTCTGTCAGTTAGTACTAACCTTCAAAAGACAGCTGTTAAAATTTCATGATATTCTATTCCCCGCTCCATCAGAAACAACAATAAAACGTTGGTTTGCTGACTTCAAACGTGGTCGTAGAGACACCGGTGATGCAGAACGCAGTGGGGGTCCAAATGAGGCGGTAACACCAGAAAACATAAAAAAAATCCACAAAATCGTTTCGAATGATCGAAAAGTGAAGTTGCGTGAGTTAGCTGACATCGTAAAGATATCAAAAGAACGTATTGGCTTTATATTGCATGAGCATTTGACTATGAGAAAGCTCTGTTCAAAGTGGGTGCCGCGCTTGCTCACTGTTGACCAGAAACAAGAACGTGTTGATGATTCTGAGCAGTGTTTGGCCATGTTTAAACGTAACAAACCGGAATTTTTACGTCGATATGTGACAATGGATAAAACATGGATCCATCACTTCACTCCGGAATCAAAACGATCGTCATCTGAGTGGACAACAACTGGTGAACCTCGTCCAAAGCGCCCGAAAGCACAACAATCGGCTGGAAAGGTTATGGCCTCGGTATTTTGGGATGTGCGTGGTGTAATATTCATCGACTATCTTGAGAAAGGAAATACCATCAACAGTGAATATTATATAGCGTTATTGGAGCGTTTGAAGGCCGAAATTGCAAAGAAACGACCGCATATGGCAAAGAAAAAAATGTTGTTTCATCAAGACAACGCACCGTGTCACAAGTCAATCAAAACAATGGCAAAACTACATGAATTGAACTTCGAATTGCACCCACATCCACCGTATTCGCCAGATTTGGCTCCCAGCGACTACTGGCTGTTCGCAGACCTCAAAAAAATGCTCGCCGGTAAGAAATTTTGCACGAATGAAGAGGTTATCGCTGAAACTGAGGCCTATTTTGAGGCAAAAGATAAATCGTTCTACAAAAGTGCTTTTGGAATGATTGCGTTGCTCTTGATGGAGATTACGTTGATGAATAAAGCTAATTTTGAACTAAAAAAACCGTGTTTTCTTTGTTAGGCCCGCGACTTTTCAGCCCATGTGTTACTTATGGTGGTGTAGAGAAGACAAAGATAGTGTGGTAAAAAGATATAATAATGGTGGTAAATTGCATACATAATGTAACATTTACTTCACTTTAGTTCACTGCTGTTATGACGTGTTTATTCGCAACTACCACATCTCCTCAGTATTTCATTTCGAAATCGGTAAACACTGTATACAGTTGAAATAAGGACGAATGGAAACCAAATGCCACCAACAATAAAAAATCACCCAACACATTTTTGCTGACTTCTATATGAATTCTTTACTAATTACGGAGTGCTGAATCCGAAAATCATATTAGTTTTTGTATATCACGTCAAAATTTAACTGTATGCCATACTACTCTTTGAAGAATCACTAATCCGGCTAAGTTGTTACTTAAGAACTAATAAGAAATAAACAAAGTATAATAATTCATCTATTTATTTAAATATAATATTGGTTACGAGAACAGATATTTATGTTAACTGTCATTAAAAAGTTACAAGGGTACTTGTAAAAACACAAACAACAATTAATATACATAACGTATATGTAATAGTCAATGGATTTATGTGTGCTAAAACAACAAAAAACTCGAAGTAATATCATTAGCAGTTATCCATTTAGTGAAATAATAAGAAAGGCGTATACTGTGTGGTCACTTTACTAGGGTGGATCTCTATGCTATATTCCTGAGCCCCTTGCAGTAAAACTAGAGTAGCATTATATTTGTTATTTTTCGACATAGTCTCCCTCTACACTAATGCACTTGGTCCATCGGTGCTCCAACATCTCAATATCCTCCTGGAAACATTTTTGTCCGACCTCTGCAAACCACCTCTCTACAGCTCGCATCACTTCATAATTACTGGAAAATTTTGCCCTAAGTAGGATTTCTTTTAATTTGGGAAACAGCCTTTGCAAATAGTCAGTCAGAATGATTCATTGAGCATTTTATAATACAGATAACAAAACCTCTCCAGCAGACGGCGCGATCTTAAATTTGCAACGAGGAGGAGAAATGTGTTGTCTCCAATGTCTACTCTGCACTTTGGTCTCGGGATCATAGTGGTGTACCTACTACTCATCTATGGTTGCATACCTGCTGAGAAAGTTCTCTTTGTTTGCCTGATATCTTTCCAAAGGACAATTACAGATCAACACCCTATTTCTTCTTTAATCAATGGTTAACATTTGGGGCACTCATCTTTTTTTATATCTAATTCTTTAGTCAGTATGTTGATGTTTACTCGTCGGTCTTGCTGTACGATACCATATAACACATGGGATGAAAAGTCCGGACCTAACAAATAAAACACGTTTTTTTGGTTCAAAATTAGCTTTATTCATCAACGTAATCTCCATCAAGAGCAACGCAATCATTCCAGCGCCGCTCTAACATTTCAATACCACTTTTGTAGAACGTTTTATCTTTTACCTCAAAATAGGTCTAAGTTTCAGTAATAACCTCTTCATTCGTGCGAAATTTCTTACTGGCGAGCATTTTTTTGATGTCTGCGAACAGCCAGTAGTCGCTGGGAGCCAAATCTGGCGAATACGGTGGATGTGGGAGCAATTCGAAGTTCAATTCATGCAGTTTTGTCATTGTTTTGATTAACTTGTAACACGGTGCGTTGTCTTGATGAAACAAATTTTTCTTCTTTGCCATATGCGGTCGTTTCTTTGCAATTTCGGCCTTCAAACGCCCCAATTACGCTATATGATATTCACTGTTGATGGTATTTCATTTCTCAAGATAGTCGATGAATATTACACCACGCACATCCCAAAATACCGAGGCCATAACCTTTCCAGCCGATTGTTATGCTTTCGGGCGCTTTGGACGAGGTTCACCAGTTGCTGTTCACTCAGATGACGATCGTTTTGATTCCGGAGTGAAGTGATGGATCCATGTTACATCCATTGTCACATATTGACGCAAAAATTCCGGTTTGTTACGTTTAAACATGGCCAAACACTGCTCAGAATCATCAACACGTTCTTGCTTTTGGTCAACAGTGAGCAAACACGGCACCCACTTTGAACAGAGCTTTCATATAGTCAAATGGTCATGCAATATAAAGCCAATGCGTTCTTTTGATATCTTTACGATGTCAGCTAACTCACGCGATCATTCAAAACGATTTTGTGGATTTTTTTTATGTTTTCTGGTGTTACCGCCTCATTTGGACGTCCACTGCGTTCTGCATCATCGGTGTCTCTACGACAACGTTTGAAGTCAGCAAACCAACGTTTTATTGTTGTTTCTGATGGAGCGGAGCCCCCATAACACTTTTCACGCCATTGTTTCGCTTGAACGGTATTTTTTCCCATCAAGAAACAATGTAAAATTAAAACACGAAATTGTTTTTGATCCATTGTTTTGAAAATAACAAAAGTAGCGTGACTCTTAGCACAATAACTCACAAACTAATGAATAGAATATGATGAAATTTTAACAGCTGTCTTTTGAAGGTTAGTACTAACTGAGAGAAAGATGACTGCAATAAAATTAGCGTCATCTATGTGTTAGGCCCGGGACTTTTCAGCCCATGTGTTACCTTTTCAATGTCTATTGTTATTGTTATTGAAGGACCACCAGCATGTTGGCCTTCAGATGATGTTCTTCCGCATTTAAAATCCCGACACCAGCGTTTAACTATATCATACGAAACTGCAGACTCAATAGTTGCCATTAATTATGTTTTATGAATTTGAGTTGGCGGCATGCCTTCTTTCTGAAGGTATTTTATTACGGCCCTGTTCTACACGATCCATTTTTATGAATAATCACGACACACAATTCAAGAATTAGCTACAGCACAACAACACTTTGAAATATAAACTTGATATTATGTAGATATGATCTACAAACGTCAGTTAACTAAATGTCAAAAACATTAAATAAAACAACCAATTAGAAGTAGGTCAGGCGTGGGGCATGAGAATCAACCCTCGTATAATCTCAATAAAGATGCATAAATTTGCTTCGAATGGCATGCCGAATATTATCATCATAAAAGCAGATACACACCCCTTTGTACGTAGGGATGCTCACACCTTTGAAGCATTGATCGATGAATGGTACTAAACACGTATCTGTGTGGCTAATTTTTATGAATATCTCACAGGAAGTAACTAACGAAAAACTGAGAAAATCCAGACTTTGAAATACAGATTTCACTCCCAAAACTTTTCACAGGCCTATAACATCTAAATACCACTCAAGTTTCATTAAAATTTGTATTTCCGATTTTGGTACTTTTCCTCGTTAGCCACTTATTCACACATTATTTCCTGCACTAAAGAAAAGTATAGTGCCAAAGGAGCTTTAAGTGTAATCTAATTTGCAGATCATACGGCATATATGGAGGAGGTGACGGAGGCAATTTTGGTATTGCACCAGGTCGAGATGTTGTCATTGTGAAAGGATCGTCATATAGGAAACGCTTCAACTACTACGATACGTGTAGATGTACCGAAAGATTTAATTGCAACAGTAATGGTGTAGCTTACGTAAGTATATTGAGCAGACTAATAACCTCAATAAAGTTTGTTAATTATGCAGTCCATTACACAGTCCGTGAAATCTTTTTGCACGTTTTGGGGACTTTAGAAATACGGTGTTTGTATGAGCTATTTAAGCATTTACTCGTGGATAACATTTAAGGATCAATTGCGCCACACGGTTTAAGGCATTGATTTTACATGTTACATGTAATATATTTCTACTTTCTTCTTTAAGAGATCGGTCTAAGGAAAGCATGTTAGTGGCACTGTCACTCACAAACTTTAAAGGTATTACTTTAAAGGTATTACCACGATCAAGTTTACTATTGAAGAAGAAGTGAACAATCGCCTTCCGTTTCTAGATACTCTAGTCATACGCAATAACAATAAATTAGAAATAGACATCTATAGAAAAGAAACTAATTCCAACAGATTCATCACGTTTGATTCGCACCATTGCGAACAATAAAAAATGTCCGCGATTAGTTTCCTGGTCAATAGACTCGTCAGATTTCCGCTAAACAAGAGCAGGTGTGACAAAGAATTAAAGTATATCAAAGATGTAGCGAGGTACAATGGTTTCTCTTCTATGGATGTCGACCGTATTTTAAAGAAGGTCCAATACAAACAACACATCAGAAATTCCACGACCTTGACATCAACAAACACCGGTAATAAGATATTTATAACTCTTCCTTTTCACCCAACAGTAAAAGGGTTAAGTAAAATTTTCCGACAACTAAATATGAACGTGTCTTTTGTGTCAAAAAACAACTTAAAGAATCTCTTATGGAATCCCAAAGATAAGCCGGAGATGATAAAAAGGTTTGGAATATACCAAATCGCATGCAATGATAGTGAGAAAGTTTATATTGGACAAACAAAAAGGAGTATCGAAACGAGGTTCAAAGAACATATTAGACACTATCGTTTCGACAAACCAGAACTATCAAGCGTAGCAGAGCATATGGTAAAATCCGGACATAAGATTGATTTAAAAAATCTGACACTACTTAAAAACGCGAACTCGTATAGAGAATTAGACGTGTACGAAACGGTATATATGAAAAAGAACGGAAACTTATTGAACAGATAACCACCCCCAATTGCACACTCGAGTTTGATGGATTTATTACCATAGGCCCTGTTAAAGATACGGTTCACTTTCGGTCCATCCTTTCCCGTAAAAGGCATGAGACCACCTAGTAGATTGTAAATAGTCATATGTTTTAGAAATTTTAGAGCCTGCGTAGAAAATAATTTGCATGTGTGATACAGTTTTTACTTTCAGTCGGTAACACGGTTGACAATGCTCTGGAAACGCTTCGTTCCGCATAATTAATAAATTTGTGTGAGTGGAGTTTACTGCTATACCTGTGAATTGTACATCCACACAGTCCTTGCAATCGTCATTTAAAGGTTGGGTTATTGAAACTTGAAATTTGTTCAATACCCTCAATACCACTTTAAAATTTCATAGCTAGTACATCTTGCAACTAGTTTGAAAGCAAGTGAGATAGGAGATGACGATTGAAACTTTTCCATTGTACGTACCACCACATTCACAGCAGAATGTGTTTTCCGGTCGGTTGTTTCGTCCACACATAACCACCATTTTTTGTCTTTCAATTCTGCTTTAATTCTTCTTTCAACATAGTCACGAACCGATGACATAAAGTTTCTTAACGGTGTCCGACTTGATAATGTGTAATCGGAATACTTGCTCCAGAAGGAGACAAATGCTTGTTGGTCTAGTAAAGTGAACGGTACATTACATAGAATAAAACAAACATTTATATAAAATATTAATTGTTCGCTGTATCGTTGCAGGAAACACGGATTGCAGAACACTATTTTATACTTTTTAGGTGGGGTGCACATTTCCACCCGCTGGTACTCGTCAAATAGCTGTCGCACTTTACACATTTAATTCTACCGCCTTCGTATTCTCCGCCATACTCGCTATTTCGTTTTCTACGTACCTAAATGCGACATTTTCTAAGTATGTGTGTACTGACAAGCACTTACAACGATAGTCGAATAATACTGAACAAGCCTGCTTTGATACGTATGTCGTGCGGAGAACGACATGCGACTGAAACTTGCCCCTCTTTGCCGAGACTATTAATTACTACATATCTAGAACGTTTTGTGTATTCATAAAATTCATGGTGTATTTCAAACATTCAAAGAAATTTTCCCATATGACGATATCTATAGGAAATAAAATATAATTTAATGGCAAAATTCTTTGTGCTCGGAGATATACCAGCGGAAGTTCAACGCTAGCAAAAGTCGGCTTGGAAATTGACCTATCGGAAAAGTTCCCCAGCAGATACCTCGGTGACATTTTCAGATAACATCATCCATTTGAATAGTTCTCCGTGTGTCGACGAAAACGAAATCCGTTGCATTTAAAACTCAATCTGGAAGTGCATTTCTTACTCGCGTGCCGTGCTCGAAAGGATTGTCGGATCGGGGAAGAAGTAAAAAAAAGTCAAAAACAGAATCTGAAGCTTTAAACGCGATGAGATAACGTTCCTCGGACTTCGATTTTAAATATTTTAAAGATGATATGGTTTAACTTTTGTTATTGATTGGATATTTGATTCTGACTTTTTCGCAGGGGGAATGCGATGTCGGCAAACAGTATTGCTGCTACGCTAGAAAAGTTGGGCCACCACCAAGTAGACCTGTACATTCCGCAGCGAACGGCGTCTTGGTTGGTCCGAATGGACCTTATGATAACCCAGTATACAGCGACCATGGTAATCGTAATGAAGTTTTAGTCGGGCCTGGTGGACCCACAGGACAATTAGGTGGTAGGTATTGCAATATTGAGCAATATTGCGAAATGTGATAGGTAATTACGGAATATCTCGGTGTGGTCGCCACATAAATTCCAAAATGTTTTGGGAAGTTAAGCGAATGTAGTGAATTCACATACCGGGCTTTCATTTCAAAATTAGCCACCCTGAATAAGTTTTTAGTAGTACAATTCCAATCCCAAAATGTGTGATTGAGAACAAAGTACTGCTAGTATAAATAGCGATTTGTCACTTGTTTACGAAATTTCTCTAAGACACTCGCTATATCTTAAAAGTCACAGCTGGTATATTTCTGAAATAGGGAAGCATTCGAAGCATTGAGTGGTATAGCTGTGCAAATTCCCGTAGTAAATAAAGTAAAAAGTTTTGGGCTAACTCTCGACAACCTTTTTCGATTTCGAAATCAAATCAATAAATATTTACAAGTAGCATACTTAAACCTGAAGAAATCATACCCTGCGACTGCAGTTTTAAGCAAGCATACTAAAAGGCTACTGTGTGATACATATGTTCTCTCTAATTTTACCTATTTCTTCGAAATATTTCGTCCATATTTAGATTACTTTATAAAAAAAAAAAAATACAAAACGCCCAAAATTCTTGCTTGAGATACATTCGCGACAAGGAAATGTCAACATGCATCACACACGTTAGTAGAAACTGGTGTTTGAATACCGATAGTCGCAGGAAATTACAAATGCTTACTCTGTACCATAAAATACTAACAACAAAAAATCCTCCGTATTTATATGACGAAATAACATTCATAACGTTAACAAGGTTGCAAGGTATGATATCTCCGCGCGCCCACAGAACATCTCTCTTTGAGAGAACATTCTCCTTTTGAATATATATGCAAAATACAATTGTACGTCGTCCTTCGTTAAAAGAATGCGTTAGAATTAACCAATCCAAATTACGGTCTATGCTTCTTTGTACGTAATAAATGTAATATATTTTCCATAGCTTCTCCACATATAGAAATAGTCTGCAGCTGTAGAGTTTGTCTTTTGTTCGTAGTTGATAATTGTGCAAACCAGGTGGATATATAGTATACATATATCGTTTGTTCTATTTTTTATGGTCACTAGGCATACACAGAATAAATTAACTTTAGGCATTTTTGTACAAGATAGAATTGTTACATTAATAGTACATGATTACGTAAAGTAGAAAGATAACTTCTATGTTAGTGGATCTTGTTTTGAGATTGTGCATATTATTTATCTTATATTGCATGGTATTTTTATTTTATTATTTGTAAGTACCAGGATTATGCACAATAAAGTCATTTATTGTTATTATATTATATTACGTAAACTTGTTAGCACGATTACCAGTTCTTTGGGGATATTGTCGACATGATAATACTAACCAATCTTCAATGTGGTTTCACCGCGAATACCGAGTGGTTTTACTACATAATGAGTGACAATTATTGAGCACAGAATGCCATATTTGATATGAACATTGATATGAATAGCAAATGACCCAAATTGTCAAGCATTGCTTATCTTTCTTAATGAATATAGTGTTGTAGGCATCTAGGCCTGCTCTTAATAACATTAACAAGATCCATCTGTGCTGCTGCATCCCAGGTAACATGTGTCTGATGTCATATAGTAGCTAATATCTATGGAGAGTGAGATAAGTTATTAGTTCTTCTTTAAAAAAACCTAAGCTTTTGACCTGCAACAAGTGGATGAGTTTTTTTCGGTTTGGAAAAGGAATTTAGTATGCGTTAGGGATATGGAACACTCTGATCCCATCATACATCATTTGTGTTAAGTGCGATTATCATGGATTACATAAAAGCCAAAGGTAGCTTCGGGAATAGACTGCACCTCATATCCTAAACCATGCATTGCGAATAACATGACGTGTAACAAAATTCCCTAGATCTCTTCATCCACTTTAATACTATCCTACTTTTTTGTCGCCCATTATGTGCAGCGAAAGAGAATGTAGACACATTTAAAATGCCTAAAAACATAATACGTCACGGTTAGCTTGAGAAATCATCCACGTGTGCAGTTGCCTTATACACTGTTTGTGCGCGCCCTCTGTGGTTTAGCAATCCATGTGTTGTCCGGGAGAAGGGTTGGGAAACTGTACCCGCTTGTTTTCGCTGTGTTTGAACGAGCAGGCAAGTGTTTTATTTTTTTCGCATTAGATAATGCCAAGAATATCATTGGAGGCGTAAGGTTAGATATGGTGATAGTAGCAGAAAGGGAACCACAATGTGTCGAACAAAAACATGTTCGTATGTAAGTATTTTTTTGTCTTCTCACATTGTCTTTCTCGTGAATGATTTCACCAATATCATGAGCTGTATTTAGCAGCATTATTATGTTAGGTAGAATCTAGGGAGAATTCCATTTCTAATCTCAGTTACATCGGTCTATGCACCACTGCAAACCTTGATGGTGATGTTTGCTTATTGGGGACAATACTTCGGTTACTGGTAAACCAGTTTCTTGAAATGGAAAGTTGTAGTAATTGATCTGCATGTTCTATAGTTTTACCTTCATTCAACCACGACTAGGACGATTTTCTCTTCATGCACGATAATTGTTAAATACTAATCTGCTAACTGACAAGGTTTTGCACATCTCTGCACTTGATTTTGGCATTATCTTTACAGTAAATGCATTAAAGAAAAAAGAAAATAAGATGTAAGATAACAAGCCTGAGTTGGACAGCTGGTACAAAAATGTACCACTATCTGGAAGAGTTAAGAATTATTCTTATGAGTGTTACGTTTTTAATGATAGGCTAAACTCTATCAGGACTTAAAAAATTTAAATCATTTAGACTATATGAAAATATATCACGTAACGCTTTGATTATTCTTATAGGTGCTGGTATTCGTCCTGGTAACGGTGTTTTGATAGGTCCTGGAGGACCTTTCGACAGCCCATATAATAACATCGGCAATTTATATGCGAGATCAAGGAAAGGACAATAAAGAATGAAGCTACTTTAGTACTACATCTAAATTATTCAGCAATAATTATGTTGTTAATAAATTATTATAATTGTTATTATAAATAGGAATGTTTAAAATAGGGAAATAAAACGAATATACTTACCAATAGTTGTTATGACGATAATGGAGTAAAATAAAGCTCCCGGTAAACTCCACTGCACCTTTTCCACGTCTTCGTCCCCATCCCAACCTTGTTTGGCGATTGCCGTCCATAGATCGTGTTCAAAGTCTTTGAGAATCACCGTGGAATTTTCGATGAAATGGTCATCTCTTAAAACTGTAGAGCCATTGTAAGTGATGTTCCAGAGTCTGTCAATGGCGTGGTTTCTTATGTTGGTTATGTTTTTCTTTACCTGAAATAGAAGGAAAAGATAATTTAACAAGAAAGATTTCAAATTTCTTTTTACAAGGATTTTCCGTGAATATGGTGGTTTTCTTAGCGAAATTTTCATAGTTTTACGGAAATTATTGATCAGAATATTTTTTGAACATCATTGGTCTTTCTTTTTCTTTCACTATGGGCGGGGATTTTAACCTCGAAGAGCAACTCATGCGATTTTAATTCACTCTACCGGGTTGCACCAGCATAACAGATTCTCAATCAGCTGTAGTGGTAATTTCCTTAACTTGGATTCGTCAAGCTTAGCATCCCCAAGGTGAACCTATTCTTCCCTGCAGACTACCGACCAGTCGACAAAGAAGTGCACACGTCCTCCCCCACTTTATACATGAAGGAGAGTTTACTAAGCCTATGGGATATATGTGTTTATTCAGTGCGCAGTGTCCGGTGAAGATTGCTGTAAGTGTTCTCAGTTTGGTCCTGCTCATCAGGGCTGCATTACGCAGTTTTCTTTCACCTGGATAGCTGCCGAGGGTTTTGGAGTGTCTCAAACCGGTCTTAATACTGCTCTAGGTACTCCCACACGTCGGTTCAGGGCCTTATAATGGTCGTCTACTGGCGTCTCTGCCTAACAAGTCAACTATTTAATTTTCTTTGATCCCCCAGTGGCTTCGCACTCATCTCGGCGTAAGGCTGCAAAGTTCCGGCAGTAGTTGCAACCTCCTGTGGCACCCTAACACCAGTTCGGAGTTAAACTTGACAGCTTGTAGCGCCATAAGGGCGACTTGGCTGTCCAATACGCTTTCCAGTGCTTCAAAGTCATGCGCTTAGTCTGCAGAGTTCTGCACACATGTCTGGATGGCAATTGAAAGACGGAGGGGGTGACTATTAGGCTGATGGCCTCGGCATCCAATTCTCCCTCTTTCGAAGTTTTCAAGGCGTCCGCTTGCGGATGCCTTTTGCTACTTCGTTGCTGGGAATGATTACATTGTATCCTCCAGCAAAGCTGTACATGGACCGAATTTTACCGGTCCTCAGCGACAGCAGTTTTGTCCACTCGGCATAGGTTTGATCTCCGAACTTATCAGGAAATCCTTTGTGCGCACTACTTCGACTCTGTAGGCCCCTAGAGTTGCTTTCGACCTCAGTACCAGCTGCAGTGGCGAAAGCTCAAGGGTGGTCTCCATCGCAGCCGTCAACGTTGGGGTCATGGCTTCCGTAATACCCGAGCAAGCAATCTTTTGGACTTTACCAAGGATCTTAACCGCGTAGCTTTAATTTACTTTATGTGCCCAGATTAGCGATGGAAAAATTATAGCAGGTACTATAACTCCCGTCTACAGCCAGTGAACCATTTCGTTAAATACAACACGACCATTTCTTTTACAGATTGCACTTTCTTTATTTATGGATTATTTCTTAGGATGTGGAAATAATGTTGATCCGTAATGTATGTAAACGGTAATAAGCTTTTATATATGTTCTTTGTCATAGGGAGACACATTAATTAAGATCACCACTGTACACATCTATGTATATATTAAGCCAAGTTACTCATACATACGTGAATGTCGTAATTTGCTCCCCACGTGTAGTGTTTTAGAACTTCAATTATAAATTACTTTCCGTACATTACTATATAAAAAAATGCATTTCAAAATCAATTATGTATCCTTTTACTAACTAAAGTTAGTAGAAAGTGGTAACATGCCGCCATTCCGCTCCACTATAGCAACGGAAAGTTGCCAGAGTTGGCAATTAAATGTTCATGAAGTTCCCGGAACTGACGGAAAAACAATTTTCATAGAACTTTCTCGACAGCGCCATCTTTTTAGCTTATAATACCGTTTCTAAGAAATTCAGCATTAGGGTAGCGTAACCCACTTAAGAACTATTTATATTCTTTCGTTCTCTGTAAAATGAAATGCTTTGACGATAAAGATCTACATAGTCTTGCAATATACGTACAACGCCTTTGTTCTTTAGTTAGATAATTTTTTAATCTTTTGAAAGGGGATTAAAAAGGAATCATTGGAAATTGAAGTGATGTATTCTAAGATATTAACAGCTGGTGATAATAAAGAAATATGCACAAGTTCACATTTGTGTCAAGAATTACATATTTTAGCTTTGAATTCTTCTTAAAGTTAAATTTGTGTTGTGGTAATAGAGATTTGTAGAAAGAAGAAACTTTCATTCCTCTTGTTTCATTTATTGCTAGTAGCAGCGTTGTATGGAGAAAAATCTCAGGCGATTATATTTCTGAATGTGTTTTATTCTTTAAATTTTTCGATTAAATGATTTTTTTTTATTAAACTGTATAATTGATGTAGCCAAATGTAAGATTTTTTATAAAAAATATATATTGGCTTGTAACAAAATTCTTAAAACAATCAATTAAATTCATCTCTGTCAAACAAAATTTTCTTTTCTTTTAACACAAATACAAATAAGAATAAAGAAATAACTACTTTTGATGATTACGTCGCCTGTTGTTATTACCAGTTACAGTATATTGCTTATGGTCAGACGTTTTACTATTAGAACTTCTGTTTGCATACATGAATCAACAAAACTGGCTACATCTCTACGACAAGATAACGATTTCAACTTGCTTACAAGGCAATAATTAAATAATTAATGTACGCATGTAAAAACAAGTTACCTATAAATAACATTAAATTAAGGTAGATTACAATACTTTAGTCGCTTTAATTTAGCTAAAAATAGTTCACCAGTGGTTAAGAAAAAAAGGAGAACGAAAAAAGAATTCAGTTATGTGTAGTGCATCCGCGGTCTACATATAGTTAAAAGGGACGATAAACTACAGGTATGTATATCTAACTCGACAAACTCCATAGAGTTGAAGTTGCTACACATTCTATGTATTGGGGATCTGATGGTGATGTTTGTTCTAGGTGCGAAACAGTAAAATATATTTGTTTGCCTAGATCCTGAACGTGGTGCAATGAAATTGATTTTACCCAACAACTCAGGGACATCAAGACCATTATTAAGTAAAGTAAATAGGAATTTGCACTCAGCTTGTTTTCGACGTAGTTCCAAGGAATCAATATTAAATATTTCCAGCAGAGCATTGTGACTAAATCCTTGTACCGGGTAAGTATTAAATTTGTTAAGGTATAAGAACTTCAAACACCTTCTCTGAATCTGCCCTAGAAGATGTATCTGATAGATGTATTAGGTGACCAGACCAAAGACGCATACTCCAGTCGAGACCGAATAAAAGTGAAATAAAGAGGAACAATGGGTGTTGCAGAAGAAAATGATCGTATAACACGTATAATGAATCCTAACATACTCAACGCTGATGTACAGATATTGGATATATGCTCCGTAAAGGTCAGTCTTGAGTCGAAGACGATGCCCAAGTCTCTCATAGAGGTCTCTCTAGCTAAAGGAGATCCAGCCAAGTGATAGGTATATATAATTGGAGCCGTCTTACGTGTGTAGGTGACAATTTTGCATTTGTTTACATTAACTGTTAGTTTGCTATTGATACACCACGTGCGGAATATATTAAGTTGGCTTTGCAAATAATTGCAATCCTGAGCATTATTAATTGTTGTATATAATTTTAAGTCATCCACGTATAACAACTTTGGACAATTCAGTTGATAACACAAATCGTTTATACATATGAGGAACGAAAGTGGACCTAAGTTACTCCTCTGAGGAACTCCAGAGGTCGGCGTGAGGTGATTAGACTCAAATCCCATGTATGTCACAAATTGCTTTCTATCAAGAAGATACGATTGTAATAAAGACAAAAGAGAAGACGAAAGTCCAATATTGTCCAATTTATTAATAAGCAGGGTGTGGTCGATTCGATCAAAAGCTTTTGTTAGGTTAGTATACACAACATTTACCTGCCTTCCAGCATCAATACTATCAGGTAGTTATTGAGTAATTGTAACAAGATTAGTTATTGTAGATCGTTGAGTAACAAAACCGTGTTGGTCATTTGAAATCCAGGGTCTAACTTGAGTATAAATGTACTTGTACAAACATTTCTCAAAAACTTTAGCAAAATTATTTAATAACGCTGTGGGACGATAATTGAAAATAACACACTTCTCACCATTTTTAAAAAATATTGTAATTTAGGGCGCACAAGCGAGAAATACACAGCTTTTCGCGCATCTTCATTAAAAAAATGTACAGAAGTTCGCTACTAATGGCTAGGGTTTCTAACTGATAAAAGGATAAACCTTAGATAAACAGTTTTCTAATCTAATCTTTAATAATGAGAATTGGGGTGAATTCGCAAAGCTAATTGCTAGTAAAACCATACGTTTTGCATATACGGTTGCAAAACTATTAGCCAATATGCGAACTGTCTACCTAAATATGGAATGCTAAATATGTGAGATAAAGTTAAATATATGTATATAAATGCAAAAGAGAACATGTTAAATAAAATATAACTTAAATCTTAGTATTCGGCTAATGTCCGAACAATTACTATTTAGTAAGATCTTAATAGGGAAACTTTATAAAATACAGTTGGTAGCAATTGAGAGAGATATGTAATGTGGGAAAGATTGAGTTGTTATGTAGAAAGAAATTGTGTATTTTCTTTAATTAAACAATTCAAGTTGAGGTGTTAGAGATTTTATTGAGAGCAAATGGATTCAATATCCAACTGGTGAATCTAAAATCAGATTCTGTTAACGAATTTGTTTCAAAGAACTAATCTTCCATAATCTGCGAAATATGTGCGTATTTTTCAGTATTTACTTATTGCTTACGATGAATTTGGAACACTTTCACACCACTTTCTCATTGGTATGTTAGCTTAAAACATGTAAATAATTTTCGGATTATTGTTATTACCTCTTGTTGTTCTCTGTTTTACATACGCGCTCTGTAAATTTATACAGCACCCTTCCGACAAAGTAAACATAAACCTCCGTCCGTCCCTTACCTTAATCTCATTTTCTTTCTCCAGTTTCTCGAAGGTCAGCGCTCCCAAGATGCAATACGAAACCACCATCGACACTAATGTAATGTGCGAGAATAAGCACGAGATCGTCTTCCATGTGTATTTTAGCAGCCGGGAACAGAAACTGGGTCCCTTGTGCTCGAGGCCTTCCGGATCCGAAGAGTAAACGTTTGACATGTCGAAGCGGTAGTGGATCGCCGGATGGAATCCATCATCTGACGTTTAGAGTGGTAAACATGGCGCTTCGTATACGATGCAAAGCAATTATTGCACAAAGGAGACGATCGCACCTAGCGTTCGACGCGGACTGGGCCGTCTATTTTTGGCGCCCCAACGCCTGTCGTTGTTCCCGCGTTACGGTGTTGAGATGGACGTGTATGAAGTCAGCCATGATAGCGTGTTGGTATATGTAAATCGCGTATGAATTTAAAGGTGCTTTCGTGACGCGATTCTTTGCTTTAGAAACGCGTAAGCTAAGAATGGATTGTGTTTTGTTTCGATATCATTTAGTAGCGTTGAGAAACTAATTTGATCTAACTCAAGGCGATGTCTAGTGATCAAAGGCATAGTTGATGATGAATATATGGAAACTAGACACAAATTACAATTATTTTGTACGTTTGTTGATATTAGTATTTCAGGAAAGTTCAACTTTTTCTTATTCTAGTAGTTTCTATCTGTCTCGGATGTTGGCTACCATGCTTGCTATTTTAACTTTCTTTGGCGCTGCTCGGAATAATTCAGTTGTATTCACACCGAGGTTTTTCTACCAAGAAATTCGTCTTCTACCAACACCCTTCACTGTTGAATATTTTGCGGTAGATTAAATCTGTTCTCATTTCTCATTATGTGTCCTAAGTATTATAGTTTCCGAATTATCATGGTATTAACCATTTCCTTTTCTTTTCCGATCCTCCTCATAACTTCGATGCTTGTTATGTGTTGCATCCACGGTATTTTTAGTATCCTGCGGTATAACCACATCTTAAATGCTTCCAATTTCCTTGTTGTGGCTTCAGTAAGCGTCAATGGTTCTACCCCATGAAATAAAACGGAGAACACATAACAGTGCAAGTGTTTTATCTTGGTGTTTAATTTTTGTCATGGCTTATGAACAGATTTTTCATTTAATTATAAGTAGACCCAGCCTTTTCGGTTCTACTATGTGCTTCTTGTGAATGGTCTCATTGTCCATTTGCAGTACTTCCGAGATAGGCAAAACTGCTCACTAGTTCCATCTGTTTTTGATTTATTGTGAGATGACAGTTGCGAATTTTTTCTTTGCTAATGAGGATTAACTTTGTTTTTTTGATGTTTATGTCCAGAGCATACAATTGGCTGTGATATGTTATTCTATCCATAAGTTGTTTAAGTTACTAAACTATTCTTTGAATTTTTCAATTTCGTAACGAAACGTGTGTAGAATGAAACAATTGGTATTGTTTCGCCCATTTCCATAATTTGTGGAACTTATATAATCCGACGTTTGGCAGTACGTCTAGTGTCGTCTTCAAGGTAATCCCGATAAAGGCTGTTATACTTAACAAATTCATCATTCCTACAATGATTTAGTCTGACTATTTGTCTTTCCTATTTTTTTTTTAGTGAAACTGTTTCGTGTGGGGATTGAACTGAATTTATTTTCCTCGCGAATTTCGAACTCACAATTTTCTGTGCAGAGGTGTTGGCAGTAGATTAATTATTTGCGCAAGAGAGGTTGGCATTCTGTTGATTCTATGGTGGACAACGCCTTCTATCAATTGGGCGACCACTTCTAAAAACAATTAAATCAAACGGAATCACACAAGACACTCTGTATTCCACGATACTGGCAAAACGTGCCCTACACAACGGCACCGTGCAGCGAGGAACTTCAAGATGAACACTTTTGTGACTCAAGAAGATATCAAGAACATTGGCCGCGCAAGAAGTCAGACGAATCAAAGGAAACATCATGCCAGAGTACTGTAACATCGAGCATTTAGTGCTTCGTTTGCAAACAAAAAAAAAATTTGAAGACGCGAAAGAAGCCCCAAAACTAAGGTGTATTATCCTGTGAATTAGATGTGGTGTCCTTTGCCAGTTCACAAGAATTTTCTAAAGGTCACATCCTCAGGCTTCATATATTTAAATAACTTGAAATTTGCCCGCGGAGGGTCTTGACGAAGGTAGCGATGTCACAATGGGCTGCCTGGACAAGTTTGAAATACAATAGTGTTTTTAGTTACTTGCCTGCAGATATTAAAATTTAAACTCTGAAACCATTTTTTTAAAGAATAGAGGATATTATAAAAGAGTGGATAGAATTTTTTAACTCCACTCAGCGAACAAAGATAGTCAGTCGTTCAAAGGTTGTATGCGGTGTACGTTCCATGCTAGTGGTAGGGTCTTTAGGTAGTGGCTTGTAAACGGTACGATCGCCAACCAAAGCCAACGACTTGGTTTTGCAGAGTATGTCGGAAGAATAATGGAATTTTTCAAATAAAAAAGAAACAACTAGTTATTTCACCAAAATTATTTGTTTTTATTCAAAATACACCTCTTCTGCGTCAATACAGCTCTGAGCACGTTCAACAAATGATAGTATAGTCTTCTCTTAAGTCATCTTTTGGAATCGCATCAGAGATCCTTATCACAGCTTCCTCGACTTGCCCAACATTGTCGTTTGTCGTAAATCGTTCCTTTCATGACCAGTTTCAGTTTTGTAAAGGTGAACTAGTCACATGGTGATATGTCTGGCGAATGCAAAGGGTGTTGTAACACACAGACTTGTTTTTTTTACCAAAAATTCCCAAACAGCAACAGCCCTGTGTGGTGGTGCAACAAAAACCAACTTCAAGGCGCTCGATATTTGAACCTCACTCAAACGATTCTCTTCCGTAAACGCTCCATTCACCCCATATAATATTCGCCAGTAATATTCTGACCCCGTGGAATGAATTCCTAATGTAGAATACCTTCACAGTCGTAAAAACAAGCCAATATTTTCTTCACTCGTGGCTACTGGAAACGCAATTATGTCGATTTTGGAGAGCCTGGGGACTTCCACCTAGAACTTTGGCGTTTTGTTTGTGGATCATACTTGAAGCACCAACTCTCACCAGTTACAATCGATTCGAAAAATGTGCGATTTCGTCTGGCTATTTGGATAAGATTTTTGCAATGTTCAACGCTACCAATTTGTTGGTCCTCAGTTAAGGAATAAGGAACAAATCGAACTCAGACCTTCCGTGTGTTCAAATCTTTCTTCAAAATTTCGTGAATCATGTCTTTGGTCATATTTAAGTTCTCCACCTTTTTAAAACTTCCTCTATTCAATACGAAGTATCGCCTTACTTCCCATGTACCTACAATTTTTTTAAAATTCTTTATCATTTTTGTGACTTTAGGAATTCAGTATCATTCAGTTATTCGGTTTTGAAAATTATGCAATTCTTTGTAAAATGACTTTTCATTTTCAAAATTAGCGATATCGCATATTTCACCAATTTCAGAGTCTTTTGTACGTTTGAACTAACTTCGTCAAACGTGCAAAGATCAACAAATTAGTGATTGCGAACTATTGAACATATTTAACCGTTTAAAGTTGACATCTATTTATTTACTGACAACAGATAACATTTTCGATGACATATTTCTATAAGTACTGCCCTAAATCTAATTTAAATTATTCTTTGCTACGTACATCCGTTTTTGTACTTTGCACTTGTTTGAATTTAATTTGTGGTACTATATTTTTGCTCCTTGTAGTGGTAGTAGATTATAAAACACCGTACCTTTTAGCGATATACATCTCTCAGAACTGATAGAAGATTTAACATTGTTGGAAGATCAAATGGGGGTGGTTGCCTAACTGCTTTCAAGAACAATATCTATGTTACCTTACTGGATGTGTCTTCGTTGATTGATTTGGTCCCTTTGGCTGATATCGTCTTATGCAAGTTCGAGATGGCATCGCACACAATTTACATCGCCAACATTTATTTACCACCTGATATGGGATGTGATGACTATGAAACTTTTTTGGACGCTCTCAGTTTTAAGTTGATTAATAAAAATGTTATTGTTTTTGGAGATATCAACTGCCCGGAGTATAAAAAAACCGCTGATTATAGGCCTATAAGTATACTGCCCAATTTCGCTAAGGTATTTGAACATTTGCTTTACAAAGAAATATCTGCCTGCATAACTCCTTTCATATCTGAGCATCAGCACGGTTTTGTTGCAGGTAGGTCGACGATCACTAATTTAGCATGCATTGGCCAATATCTTGGTGAAGCGCGTGATAAGCGAAAGCAGGTGGATGTTATTTACATAGATTTTTCTAAAGCTTTCGACTGCATTAACCACGAGATGCTACTACAAAAAATGGACAAATTTGGTTTTGGTGTGGGTTTCCCGACGTTGATTGAGTCTTACCTTACTGGAAGGAAGTGTTATGTCTGCTACAATGGTTATCCCTTTACGCCGTTTTCTCCAACATCAGGTGTTCCTCAAGGTTCAAATCTTGGACCACTTCTCTTCAATTTTTATATAAATGATTTACTATCTCTGTTTACGTGTCACGTCTTAGCATACGCAGATGACGTAAAGATATTTAATACTGTTGGTAGCATTTTCGATTGTAAACATTTACAAGACAATCTTCTTCGCATTAATACTTGGAGCAAGGTCAATTATCTCCCTCTGAACATCAACAAGTGTACTGTGGTTTCCTACAATAACACTCACACTACTTTATACTATAACTACCAAATTAATGATGCAGCCATACCACGCAATATCAAAACTTTGGATCTTGGTGTTTTGTTTGATAATAGACTGTCATTTACGGAACATATTTCGTCCATGTGTTCATCTGCTTCCAAAACTCTCGGTTTTGTCATGCGTTCTTGCAGGCGTTTCTCAGACTTAGGTGTAATGAAACGTTTATATTATGCCTACGTTCGTTCTAAGCTTGAATACGCCTCCATTGTTTGGTATCCCCGTTATTTACACCAAGAGCTTATGATCGAACGGGTTCAAAGAAATTTCTAAAATATCTCTCCGTTCGAATGGACAACATGTATCCTGCAAGAGGTATCGAGTATTATAGCTTACTTGTTGAGCATGGTTTTCTATCTCTTGCTGACCGCCGCGAGCGTAACAGTGTGGAGTTTCTTTGCAGGACCCTGAGAAATACTGTCGACTCGCCAGCCCTTCTGGCGCAAATAAACTTTACCGTACCTACTCATCATACTCGCTACTTTAATACATTTCAAGTACCTAGAGCTAATACCAACATTTTGCTTAAGGCACCTCTCAGTCACATGGTGAGGAACGCAAACAAACGGGATCTAGAGCCATTTTTGTGAGTCTTTCTTTTTTTTTTTGTTTCATTATTATTGTATTATTATTGTAGGCAACACGATTTGAATTATTTTATTTTAAATAAGAATTGTATTGTAATTTGTCCTGTAATTGGCCTCTGGGCTGTTGGGCAATAAAGGATTATTATTATTATTATTATTATCTCTCCTGTCAGTTGATAAATTGTCAGATGTCACAGGATGACAAACAATGGTTAGTATCCCACATACTCTCCCTAAATTATGAACGCAGTAACAAATACACATTCGAGGCCAGTTTCTCTATATTAATCGTTACTAACAGTTGGTTTAGTGCATTAATCCAATCCGCCAGATGGATAAAGTCCATTGAAAAATTGTGTTGGATCGTTCTTAGAAGAGGCAGTTCCCTCCGAGGTCAAAAATATGTCCATAGTATGCGGAGGTGCCTCAAACTCGCCGTTGTTATGCTGTGCGTTAACGCTATTATATCGGCTGCTTCTGGAACCATGGTTGACATAACATGGTATTTTAATTTAGTTCTGGGATTCGCCTTCGCTAACCTAGTATGCTCCGTATTGTTATTCTATGGCATTTCGATCCGTTTATATCTGCTGATGTTACCGTACGTCTTCTGCATTTGCCTTAATTTTGTACAGTGCGCGTTCACATTTATACTGACTATCCAAGGTATTGGAATGGAGTTTGGGAAACCGCAAGTGTACATCTTCTTAGGATACGTAGGATTCTGGTTGCTGATAATACCGCTGCAACTTTACCTTACGGTTTGCTATCTGGTGAAGTGCTTGAGGAGAAAAACTACGCATATAAGATCTACTCGCGTACGAATTGTTGTTAGTGAGGAATTTGTGGAAAAACAAGCGCCGATTCGTATACCTTTAAAAGGTCCTTTGGCGAATAGGGTAACCATAAAAAATTGATTTTAGTTACTTCTTGTAAAATAAGGCAAAACATGTATAATTTTAGCGATTAAGAATTATATTGTACATAGCTAAGTGTGTTTAGCCACTGCCTATTTAGAACTTTATTGTTCTGTGTTTCTGTTGGGAAAAGTGTCGAGGTACGGGGCATGGTTCCTTTTCTAAAATCTTTTCAAATTCAGCGGTGTTCCAGCCCCTGCTACAGATTTTAACAAACTAAACATCGTATTGACACGGGATCTATAGTTTTACTTAGTTAACCGATATTAAAATAAAATAACTGTAAGGTCTTTATGGATCGAAAAGCAATTATGCTAACCATCCGACCATCGAAATGGCAGGTTAGTCGATTTGCCCTTATTAGAACTTTGTTCCATTATTATACGAGTTGAAATATGTAAAAATTATGCCAAAATCATATCAATTTTTCTCTTCCTATAAATGAAATTTTTTCACCGAATGAAAATGTCCAATCGGTTTAGGTAAAGTAGCATTAGCGAATGATTACTAAGGTTACGTCACTATGACAGTTTGTATTGTCATGGCGGATTTGCTGAGTGTCGCAAATGTTGTAGATAAAACGAACGACAGTAACAGAGTTACTCATTTGGTTTGTTTAAAAGTGAGGTCAATACGATGGCTGGACTTAACAGATACACCAGTAATTTATAAAATGTAAGATATAATATTGATATATAAGTACGAAAGATTTGCCTAACACGTACCATGAGATACAAAATGATTGTCGTGTTAAAGTAATCGATTCACGTGTAGTTAACGCACAGTAGCGGATTTCTACGAGAACTGTTTTTGTTTCAACCCCGGATAGTTCATAAAAACAAGTCAAGTGTAAATAACAAAATGAATTTATTACTAAAAGTTATATACAAACATGGTTAGTTTTTTACGTAATCACCATGAAGGTCCAAGCATTTGTCATATCTATCGATGAGCTTTCCAATTCCTTCTGCATAGAATGTTGCCGTCAGTGAGTTGAGATGGTCCGTGAAGTTATTTTGAAGTTCCTCTGTACTTTGGAAGCTCCGCTTTCCTAGCCACTTTCTCAGTTCACGAAAGAGATGGAAGTTGCCTGTTTAGTGCTAATTCGGCGCTATACTGTTGGTATTCAAAAACTTCTCATCGAAGTTCTTCAAGAAGTCGTTTGGGATACAGTAGCAGTCTGACGACGGGCATTGTCCTGAATGAGCAGAACTCCAGAAGTCAACATGCCTCTTCTTTTGTTTTGAATGGCCCTCCACAATCGTTATAAAGTTTAACAATAAACATGGTCCCTGATTTTACACTACACAACTCGCGCTTGGCGGAAGAATCAATTCCAGCGGCCATGTTTACGTGCCTACGTGCGATTGTTTACAGGCACGAATGCAGGTTGAAGAAAAGACAGCCCTCGTGTAAATTTGATTAGTAGAAATTTAATTGTAGGGTGTGTATATCGTCCACGGCCATGGCTTTATGAAGGAGCTTGAAAACATCGTACAAATTAGCTCTCCAATCTTGAGCAATTCGAAAGAGCAAAAAACACTCATCAAGTTCCTAAGCTAGTACCTGATATGAAGGATTTAACAACAGTAAATCTTTATGGTTTACTGAAGGTGATCTAATTGGCAAAAATGCTTATACGCTTTTATTTTCTTTTGTTGCTGTAGGTACATCGGTTTGAAGGAGAAATTTTTCGAATTCTTGGGGTAGTAGAGTGCGAGACATGCGACTACAGCTTTTCTTTCTCTTGATTACCTAGATTTCTTAACAAATTTACTCTGTTTCTCAGTTAGGTTTAAATAGTTTAAGTTTGGGGTTTTGTAGAAGAGCAGGCTTTGCAAATAGCAACAGATTCAACTCCGCGTAATTACTTTAAATGTTATTGTTCGAAAAATAAAAAATATAGATTGGGATTCACTTATTTCCTGCCGTGTGTAAAATTTATAACACTTGAGGTTTGGATTATTTTATCACAAATGTCAAAATTGTTATTGTACATATAAATATTATCCAGGGAGCACATATAAAAGCTTATTATCGTTTACATACAATCCAGCAATCAGGAAAAATATTCTCCAACAAGCAGGCATTAATTAGATGTGTGATTGTTGGCAGCAAATGTGGGCAGCACAGAGTTAGCATTTTAATAGAGATGCCATCAATATCGGTTGATTGTGATTTAATAGTATTAAGTAAAACATTAATAACATCAACTGATAATAACCTGAAATTGAACGTAGCATCAGTAAGTGCATTGCTGTTGTAATAATTTACAAGATCAGTCTCAGCAGAGCCGTTGCGCATAAAGCCAAAGAAACGATTATTAATTACATTAACGTCCATCAAATCAGCTGGTAATTTGGAGCTTTTGAAGTTGTTGTAAATGTTTAATGATTTTAAGTTTTTCCATAGAAATTTTGCATCTCACATTTTATATACAGAGTGATTTTATATGTTTGAGGACAGTTTAAATTTCGCGCGGTGGATTTGACATGTTAAGAGTGGCCATTGTGAGTATCGGTCCTGTCAACTGCCTGTACGACACGTTATTTATTATTCCTTATTTATATTCATTTTATTCGTTATTATTTGCTTTTTTACTTGTAATCTGTTCTTCTTAGAACTACTGTTTATCAGTGTTATTTTCCAGGTATGTTTTTATGCATTTCTATTAAATTAAGTGAACTTAATTGTTGTTAGTTTTAAGATGCCGTTTACGGCCGAGCAAGACGCTTTTATTTTAAAAGCGCATTATCGCAGTGGCACTCATCACGAAGATGGATCATGGACTTATTCATTGCAACCATGCCTGAACCAATTTCGTAAAAATTATCCGGATGTTGTCGTACCATACAAAGTGTTTTGTAATCACAGAGACAGAATTATTGAACGATTCGAAGGGAAACACTGCATTTGCAAAGGAAAATTAACTGGACGACCAACAGTGTTAACAGAAGAGACTGTTGATGATTTTAGACAACGGATAGAGGCAAGTCCTAAAAAGTCAATTCGCAAATTAGCAGCTCAAACTGGTATGATGCTTTTTCTATTTCTAAGATGTAGTATTTTTCATGTTCGTTATTTTAGGTTTATCGTTCAGTACTGCAAGAAAAGCATTGGTTAAAAATCTACACATGCATCCGTATAGAGTAACCGTAACACAGCAATTATTGCCAATTGACATTCCACGACGAATTCAATATTGTCAGTGGTTTAACGAAAATCTTCATAATGATGATATTTTAGATTTAACATTCATATCAGACGAGGCCTGGTTTCACTTGTCAGGCTATATTAACAGCCAAATTACAGGACATGGGCTACAGAAAACCCTCATAATTTTGTTGAGACTTCTTTACATCTACAAAAAATTGCGGTCTGGGTGGCAATGTCTAGACGTCGCATAATTGGCCCTATTTTTTTCCATGAAAATATCAATGTGGAAAAACATCGCACTCAAATTTTGGAAGTCCTTATAAACTAATTACATGACGATGAATTGGAAAGGGGGTATTTTTAACAAGATGGAGCACCACCTCGTGTAGCGCATGATACATTGGAATATCTAGAAGAGTATTTTGGTGACAGATTTATTAGTCGCGATCGTTGGCCATCACGGTCACCTGACCTAACCCCTTTAGATTTTTTATCTGTTTGGGCATTTAAAAAATAAGATACATCAAAATCGACTTCACAATTTGAAAGAACTACGAGCAGCCATAGAGCAGGAAATTCGTAATATCGATCAAAACCAATTACAGCGACTGTTTGACAATATTAAGAGACGAATACATTTATGTCTTGAATCAAATGGAGGCTATTTCGAACATACATTATAATGTAATTGTTTTTTTTGCAATAAAATTACACAAAAAACGGAATCGTTTGCTTTTAAATATGTAGTGCTCAAATTTAAATATTTGTATTAATTCAAAAGCTATTTAAAATCATTTATATTTCATTCCATTTTTGTTATCACATTTACATTAATTTTCTGGTTAGAAAATAAATATGAAATTGATTTTTTGAAGATCTGTTGTCAATATTTTATCACCCATTCAAAATCTATTTGCTACGCTACTGGTTACGAATTCAAAACCAAATCGCTAACGTGACAAAAATTTAGCAAGCCGCGAAATTTAAACTGTCCTCAAACATTTAAAATCACTCAGTATGTGGCTTAAGTAAACACGTTTCTCACGACGAATAGCAGAGGTTGTAAAGTCGCGTACTTGCTTATAATAATTAAAAGATACACTAGTTTTGTCCTAGTCGTGCCCTTATAAGAGCATCATCCCCGAGTTTCATCATAAACTTGATATTATCAGTTAACCATGGTGCACTTTTTTTCTTGAAAACAACTCTTTTGATCGGAACATGGATGTTAAATAGGTTACTAATGAATTTATTAAAAACGCAAAGTTTGTCATCAATATTAGGCAAATTATAGATATGATCCCATGGAATAGTAATTAAATCGCTAGCAAAAGCTACAGACTCAAAATGCGAGAAATCTCTGAAAGTACAGGTACGAGAAATAGGAATTGACACACCAAACTCTAGTCGAACGCGAACAAGAAAGTGATCAGATATAATTAAGTCATGTGACATATCGCAACTGTTGAACGAGGTATCAGATAGTATCAGAATAAGATCTATAAGTGTCGAGCAGTTTTCGGTTTCACGAGTAGGACTGCTGACAATCTGTTTCATACCGAGAGGATTGCACAATACTACATATATTCCCTTCGAATTTCAATTTCTATTAATTCATTTCATAAAATCATTTCTTTTATATTTACAAATCTTTCAACAGTTATATTTATAAACGATCTAAACAAGAAATAACATACTTTACATACAATGCGATGGTTGCCATTTATGTATTAGGAATTGGCAACAATAGTGTTGCTAGACGCCATCTGTCATATATAGCACAAAGTTAGCATGGTTAGTTCAGCATGACAACGCGAGCTCTCACACGACTCAAATAATTCAATATTTAACTGGCTAAAACATCGAATTGGTGGGTCATCCACCATACAGTCCTGTTTTGGCACCAAAAAATATACTCAAGAGAAGATGCGACATGCAATGGAAAGAGATCGCAACTGCATTTTACGCCAACTATGAACGTATGGACATACTAATGGAAAATGGCGGGATAATATGAAATAGTTTTACTGATAATATTGCATTTATTTTTATTTGTACACGGTGAATTATATAACATTAAATTGTCGATTTTCCTAGTGTTATATAATTAAGCATTCACAAAATTAAAATTGTGTTAGAATAAAATACAAAACGGATCTACAATAAAAAACGTCGTTTTACAATTATAATTTTAATACATATTTATTTATGTACTTACAGATGCATATTTGCGTAAATAATTGTCAACTATGCTATTATGGCGGTAGTCTTTTCTATAAAATTTTCAATTCATGACATTGCACATATCACGGCGCATGATGTGCACAACAATTTTTGACTATCTGTGCATTATGTGGAAATAAAATGTTCTTTGTACCTGTCACAATCGTTGATATTTATAAATTTGCGGATAATAAATCGGGCTATGTAAGAGCTGGTGTTTTGTCGCGTGTTATATATAATATTGAGATACCTTGCGGTTTCCGGTGTTGGAATGTGAAGAGGAGCGGCAATAGAGGAAGAAGTCATACAGAAAAACATAAACAAGAAATGTTGTTTACCATGAAACCCTCTCTTGCATAATTGCACGGCGGGTAGTGATGACATTCCGACCTTTTTTGTTAGGGATTGTGCAAATATATTTGCTTCTCCTCTTTGCTACTTGATCAATTTTGCTCTCAAAACATCCCCTTTCCCATCTGTGTTGAAGATTGCTAAATTGGTGCCTGTTTTTAAAAACGGTGAGAAGTGTGTTATTTCTAACTATCGTCCCAGAAATGTTTGTACAAGTATATTTACGCTCAAGTTAGACCCTGGATTTCAAATGATCAACACGGTTTCGTTGCTCAACGATCTACGGTAACTAATCTTGTTACAATTACACAATACCTATCTGATAGTATTGATGCTGCGAGACAGGTAGATGTTATGTATACTGACCTAACAAAAGCTTTTGATCGTATCGACCACACCGTTCTTATTAATAAATTGGACAATATTGGATTTTCGTCTTCTCTTTTGTCTTTATTCCAATCGTATCTTCTTGATAGAAAGCAGTTTGTGACATACATGGAATTTGGGATGGTGTGTTAACAACAAACTAACAGTTAATGTAAACAAATGCAAAATTCTAACCTACACTCGTAAGACGACTCCAATTATATATACCTATCACTTGTCTGGATCTTCTTTACCTAGAGAGACCTCTATGAGAGACTTGGGCGTCGTCTTTGACTCAAGACTGACTTTTAAGGAGCATATATCCAGTATTTGTACATCAGCGTTGAGTATGTTAGGATTCATTATACGTGTTACACGACCATTTGCTTCTATAACAGCCATTCTTCCTCTTTATTTCGCTTTTGTTCTGTCTCGACTGGAGTATGCGTCCTTGGTCTGATCACATATGTACATCTATCAGATACATCTTCTACAGCCCATTCAGAGAAGGTGTTTGAAGTTCTTGTACTTTAAAAAATGTAATACTTACCCAATACAAGGATTTAACCACAATGCTCTGCTAGAGACATTTAATATTGATTCATTAGAACTACGTGGAAAACAGGCTGAGTGTAAATTTCTATTTACTTTACTTCATAATGGTCTTGATGTCCCTGAGTTGTTGGGTAAAATCAATTTCATTGTACCACGTTCAGGATCTAGGCAAACCAATACATTTTACTGTTTCGCACCTAGAACAAACATCGCCATCAGGCCCCCAATACATAGATTGTGTAGCAACTTCAACTCTGTGGAGTTTGTCGAGTTGGATATACATACCTGCACTTTACCGTCCCTTTTGACGGTATGTAGATCGCGAGAGCGTTACACTTAGTTGAATACTTTTTCCGTTCTCTCTTTTTTTCTAACCACTGGTAAACTACTTTTTTTTTAATTTAAATGAAAGCAACTAGTAACTAAGTTTTTGATGTACTTTAATTTTGTTACTTATAATATTTGCATATGTACATTTATTATTTAACTTTGCCTTGTAATGGGATATTTGTATCTGTTGGGCATTAAATATTATTATTATTATCGTTTTAGTAATTTTTGTTAAAATTGGCTACTTAGCGCCATCTAATAACGTATGAACCATCTACTAACATCATTCACCAATCCACATAAGCTTAACGGGGGGCTATTCGGCATCCAATGAAACTTTTTTATTTGCGTCCGTGAAAAATAAACTACGTGGTCGACGATTTTCGACGCCAGAAGAAGCTGTTGATGCGTTCAACGTACATGTTTTGGAAATACTTGAATCGGAATGGAAAAAGTATTATAAAAATTATTTTAAACCTATGCAAGAGTCTATTGACCATCGCGCAAGATATTTATTTCTATTTATTATTCCGGATACATAAATAGGAACGCCTTTAATAATCTCCTAATAGCCTATAAAATCTTTTATGTTGAATTGAATGAATTAAAATGTTGACATTGGCTTCGAAAGTTACAATAGAAAAAGATAAATAAGACTTATACCTGCAATAACCGATAGAATCCGGCGGCATCATAGGGAAAGTACTTTTGATATTCTCTTCATCATAGGGGGAGACACTAATTAAGACCAACACTGTACATGTTCTCGCTAGACGGGTATAATTGCGCATTAGATTTTGTTTGAGGTTTGATTACGTTAGTAAAAAAAATAACTAGCCTGAAACGAGATACTCGCAGCAATATATATACCGCGTAAAAAAATCTTAATATATCTAAATTACAAGCGGCGCTTATTTTTTTTTGCGAACGAACGAAAAGAGAAATCCAATTTAAAATTCCAACATTAATAAATGTATTAAATCAAGTTCACGTCTGAGTTGCGAGAAAAATTAAAACGGTATAAAAAAAAAGTCGAGTATAAAAGCCGCCTCATCCTTGAAAAATATAATCTTTCCTTAGGACGGTGCCAATGTTATTTTCGTCGCCGCCAAAACGTTCCCGTTTGTTCTTCTTCTTTATTATTATTAAAATTATGTTATAATGCAAAGTGACGTTTGAATGTCTCGCAGAAAATAAATAAAAATAAAAATAAAGCTCGTATTTTTTATGCGAACGAGTCCTGTTTTCGAAATAGCACGAGGATTTCTATTTCTGAATCGATGACCTGTAATTGCGGCGTTGATAGCGATAACGGATGAGTTTAATAAATTCGTTGCGAAGGAAGTTTTGAAAACAATGCGAGGACGTGCAGAATTCCTTATACAGAATCAAATATTTAGGTTGAATTTTTTAATAAGCTGGCGCCTTTAGGAGGGCAGATCTAAATTTGTATAAAATAATGGTATGCGTAAATATTATAATAGCAAATGTATTCGCAAGGAATTGAGTCAAACAATTGCGGATGCAATGTAGACTAAACTTTGTGGATTATAATAACAAAAGAAGTAGGTACATCATTTTTAATTAACCACTCCTATTACATACAGTACGTTCATTACGAACGAAACACGGTTTCATCATATTTTTTACAACGGTAACTCCTCTACCTTGTGATATGCAGTTCCATAAATTGTTTCTTTTTGCAGAACTTTTATTCCAGTTTCCAGAAGACCAACTTTACCTATAAGATATTAAGGCATTAATTATCATTACATTAGTCATAACTTCTTAAAACAGTACGGTTTCAGCACATTATATAATATATTTTCTATCATTATTTTATGTACAAGAATTCCTGCGTCTGCATCGCCTATGCTCACTCATGAAGGTCACGATCATAAATAGTACGAGTTCGTAAACGTTACTGATCACTCGCATTGATAGGGGCTCTCGGCTCCTCTATGTTGTTCTCCGCGCTGATAATGACCATTTCCTTTGGATAGAATGTTACCGCCAGTGAGTTAAGATAGACCCTGACGTTATTTTGAAGTTCTCCTAGCCACATTTTCTGATACTAAGTCGGAGTTATATACCGGCTGTTCCAGATCTTCCGATTGAAATTGTTTAAGAAGTCGTAGGGTTATAGGAGCAGTGTTGGAACGGGTATTGCGGTGAATGGGAAAAACTCCGGAAGTCAGCATGCCTCTTCTTTTGTTTTGAATGGTTCTCCGCAATCCTAAAGACTGACAATAAACAACCGCATTGATCGTAGTCCCCGGTTCCATAAATTCAACAAGCAACACACTCTATTGATCCAAATGCCCTGTAGCCATAATTTCCTGTTGTTGAATGTATCTTTTAACTTTTTCGGTTTGTTTGATGAAATTCAGTGCATCTATTGCTATGGTCGATGTTTTGTTTCGGGAGTATAGTATTCAGGGTTTCATCTCCAGTAACAATTGATTTCAAAAAACTTGCGCTATGTCTCTGTGATTTTAGTCTCTGACGTTTCGCGAACAAACTGTCCGCATCCTCAAGGATACTGTGCTCCATGGACAATGTATTCTGTTGGATTTGACGAGGGTTGGAGAGATGCTGCATTTCCTTTTTGTCTCAATTGTTGGATCGACTTCATTAGCTGAATGTGCTAACAAAGTTTTCTTTCCTCAGCTGTCTGCAGCATTGCGTCATTTTCCTCGGGCTTCATTTAGTTTGTATTACACCTCCATTTCTTGTTCTTCTGATCGCTTGTCGTATTTTTCTTATGGAAGGATTGTCGCGTGTTGTGTGATTTGTTATGGTATCCAGTGCTTCCGACAAACTAAACTTGGTTTCCTTGTTAGATTGCTTAGTTTTATTTGAATCTGCTCGTTCTGTTTGTCTGAAACCGGATGTCATATTTCTCCAGCTTACATGGCGATCGGCATGAAGAATATTTTGAGGAATTTTACTTTGTCCTTCAGTAATAGTTTTGGAGTTTATAAGCGGACATAAAGTCGTGGTGGTCATTGCTATTTTCTTTTTAAGTTCTTTGATGGGCAGGGTATGGGTAAGGTACTTGTCCAGGGTGACCCCAGATATTTCGCCTGATTGGCCAATAGGATGTTTTGGTTATCGATTCGGATTTCGTCGGGTGGTTTGTGTTTTGGGGTACCATTTGGAGCATGTATTGATGTCTTGTTGTGGTCTCTGGTGTAGCAAATGCTAGCGATTGTTTACGACCATTATTCGTCTTATATGAAATAAGTAAGTTCTTCTCTTATATTTTTATAATTTACAGCAAGTATGGGCAACCTTCAACATGTTGTGGGCAAAACTTTAATGTGCGAATACGTTCGCGGGCCGCGCTTGAAAGTAGTGCATTTTAAAGTAGTGTTCATAATTTTTAGCGATAGACATCAGGCATGAAATAATACGACAATGCTATTATAACGCAATTTATTAAAATAAGAAAACTAAATGAAAGAAATAGGTACAACATTATAATTAAATCGTGAATTTTTTTTAATTGGATTTTTCAAAATGTCACGCGGGCCGGTTGTTGCTCACATAACACATGGGCTGAAAAGTCCCGGGCCTAACAAAGAAAAGACGGTTCTTTTGGTTCAAAATTAGCTTTATTCATCAACGTAATCCAGCGCCGCTCTAACATTTCAATACCACACACTAAGAACGATTTATCTTTTGCCTCAAAATAGGCCTCAGTTTCAGCGATAACCTCTTCATTCGTGCGAAATTTCTTACCGGCGAGCATTTTTTTGAGGGCTGCGAACAGCTAGTAGTCGCTGGGAGCCCAATCTGGCGAATACGGTGGATGTGGGAGCAATTCGAAGTTCAATTCATGTAGTTTTGCCATTGTTTTGATTGACTTGTGACACGGTGCGTTGTCTTGATGAAACAAAATTTTTTTCTTTACCATATGCGGTCGTTTCTTTACAATTTCGGCCTTTAAACGCTCCAATAACGCTATATAATATTCACTGTTGATGGTATTGAGAACAAGATAGTCGATGAATATTACCCCACGCACATCCCAAAATACCGAGGCCATAACCTTTCCAGCCGATTGTTGTGCTTTCGGGCGCTTTGGACGAGGTTCACCAGTTGCTGTCCACTCAGATAACGATCGTTTTGATTCCGCAGTGAAGTGATGGATCCACGTTTTATCCATTGTCACATATCGACGCAAAAATTCCGGTTTGTTACGTTTAAACATGGCCAAACACTGCTCAGAATCATCAACACGTTCTTGTTTTTGATCAACAGTGAGCAAACGCGGCACCCACTTTGAACAGAGCTTTCTCATAGTCAAATGCTCATGCAATATAAAGCCAATACGTTCTTTTGATACCTTTACGATGTTAGCTAACTCAACGCAACTTCACTTTTCGATCATTCAAAACGATTTTGTGGATTTTTTTGATGTTTTCCGGTGTTACCGCCTCATTTGGACGTTCACTGCGTTCTGCATTATCGGTGTCTCTACGACCACGTTTGAAGTCAGCAAACCAACGTTTTACTGTTGTGTTTGATGGAGCGGAGCCCCATAACACTTTTCAAGCCATCGCTTCGCTTGAACGGTATTTTTCCCATCAAGAAGCAGTGTAAGATTAAAACACGAAATTGTTTTTGATCCATTGTTTTGAAAATAACAAAAGTAGCGTGACTCTTAGCACAATAACTCACAAACTAATGGATAGGATATCATGAAATTTTAACAGCTGTCTTTTGAAGGTTAGTACTAAGTGAGAGAAAGGTGACTGCAATAAAGCTAGCGTCATCTATGTGTTAGGCCCGGGACTTTTCAGCCCATGTGTTAAGCTTTACAGCTTTCGACTTAATTTTGTTCATAACAACTGTGTTTCCATCCTTCAATTTGTATTTTATGTTATTAATGAGGACAATTGTGGTACAGGTGTTTCCAGAATATTTTGAAAAGCATATTGCCGTTGGTCTATTATATCGTAGACGGTAGATATGATGTTATTTAGCTTTGGATACGATTCCCCAATATTTTACTTGGGGTTGAAAGTAATGAAACTGGTTAGGTTTCAATGTACCACCCTTTGTGTATTGGGGTTGTTATAGCTCTTTTCAGATATTCCCAATTCCGATTACGTCGTTTATAGGCTTTGTTACTGTTGGTAAGAGTGCTTTTTATTGTGTTTTACTATATTTGAAGACAAATTTCGAAAAATATAGATAATTAGATGAAGAACATAAGGCTTAACTTCGTCGAGTACATTTAAATCCGAATTCTATCTGCAAAAATTGGCTTTTATTTACTTAATGCACCAATTTTGTATTAGTCAACATAAAAATCAAAATTAATGGGAATTATTTTTACTTATCCAATGCTGTTACTATTACATTTAAAAGTATTACCCATAAAAGCCACCAACCCGTAATCCGCATGAAATTCTGAGGCAAATAAAGAAGAAAATTTATTTTATCCTGCAAAAAAGACGGTACGGAGTATCCGGGTACTTTCCCTTACTTGACAACTGTCTGAGTAAGTACTTAGGAAACTAGATGGTGCATACAATATCGGATTTCCTAAATCGGCTTTATTTTCTCAGCAGGAGGTATTGACATAAGAAACAAAAAGTATTAAACTTGCAAACTCCTATGCAAGAAGTTCGCTACACCGTTGGATGGGCTTTAAGGTGAAATCGATATGCGGAATGTACATGCAAGTATCGTAAACTAATATTTCCTATTTAGTAGGTACGATTTTTGAAAATAAAACTTACTTTGAAGTATTTGTTACTAAGGAATTTGGAAGATTTTGAAGTTTAGGTAAGGATAGATTTTGATTAATTTGAAAACGTGCTGTGTTTGTTAATATAGAGACTGGATTATATGCAAAGTGGATATATTTTATTTTTTGCACATCTTTAATTATAGTCTGTATGTAGACGTATTACACTAATTGAAGTTAATTAGAGCTAATTAGTGATTGCATATATTGTATAGTTAGGCAATTCTATGCATATTTTTACAAAAGTTGCAAATATTGCATATTTAGGCTTTTTCTTATCCTTTCTATTAGTAAACATTGCTAGTAATTCCTAATGTAGATCGACAACGGACAATTCTCAGAACGATAATTATTTTACATTGGCTTCTCTTATACTTTTTTTCCAAGAACTGCACGTGCTTAATTTCGCCTGGCAGAGGGGATGTGGTAAATAAGTTATATATATAAGTTATTATTAATTCCCAAATAAAGTATTCATTCATTAAATATCTTGAGCGAAACACCATGTAATTGCGTTACATTTCTAAATACTGTGCGTACATACAATGAGTATAGCGAACAAAATTTCTTTATGGATTAAGCTGTATCCTGAACTGGTAAAAGATGGCGACAAAATATTTTGTCGAGCCTGCAGTAAACTGGTAAGTTTAATTTTAATAAAAGCTTTACAATTGTTTTTAAATTCTTTAACTTTTGATATAAAATGACAATTGTTGTTCATCTATGAGAGAAAATATCTGATTCATCAACACGCTAAAACTCCATCACATATTGGAAAATGTGAAAAATTAAAGCGATCCGCAGCAATCTATATATATCAATGTGTAGCATCACCTTCACGAAACTCAGAACAATAAGAATATAACACGGATCTGTGTAACGCATTAATTTCGTCTAACAGACCATTAGCAAGATTAAACAATGTTAATTTGAAATGATTTCTGCAAAATTATTGCAAACATAATATACCTGACGAAAGTACCTTACGAAAAAAATATCTCACATCTTGTTACCAGCAAGCAGTGGTAGAACTTCAACAATTGGTAGGGCATAATTTTATTTATATCATGGTAGATGGAAGTACGGATAAGTGTGGCCGTTATATTGACCATTTGTTAATAGGAATTCTTCATGAATATATTGTTGGTAAATTATATTTAATTTATTGTAAAGAAATTCAAAAAACAAATAATGTGACAATTGCCCGATTCGTTCAAGAAGGTTTATCAAATTTCTTTTTACCTGGAAGTATACCTTGTGAAAAAAATTTTACTAATGTTGTCCGACGATGATAATAACCGCGCAATATTTAAACATTTTTCATAGCACTTGTTTGGCTCATGGGTTCAATCGTGCAATCGAAGACATTAGGAATCAATTTCGTTTGATTAATGATTTAATTAGCAATGTCAAAAAAGTATTTTTAAAAGCTCCTTTACAAATCCAATTTTATAAGGCGCGATTTCCCGGTGTTAAGTTACCTACTGAACCGATTATTACGAGATGGAGTACATGGTTAAATGCTACAATTTTTTACGACGATAATTTTGAAGGAATAAATTGTAAGATGTAATTCCTGAAGTCACTGCTGACTGCATTGCTCTAGAAAACTAGTACAACTACATCAACAGAATTGCTACAAAACCTTTTTTTGTATATTAAGTGAAATTATAGCTTTGTTTCAAGTTCCATTCGTAAACTAGAAACGCAAGGGATGTCGCTCTCGGAATCAGTCGAAATAGTAGACGAATTTGATATGCTATGTAAGAAGGTTAAGGGTACAATAGGTAATTCCGTATACGATACATTTAAAAGTGATAAATAAAAATGCGCTGTATATGAAATTGAAGAAAGTTAAGAAAATTTTGGAATTTGAAACAGTAAACGATTTCGACTTTAATTTTAGTTTAGAATGTATTGCAAAGTTAAAAAATGCACCAAACACATCTGGGATGTTGGAGGAAGCTTTTCTTTTCGAAACATGTATTCTGATAGAAGAAAAAACTTTCTTTTGCACAATTTTGAAAAACATTTAGTTATAAATTGGTTTAGAAATATGCAAAAAAAAATTGTGCCATAAAGTTAATGCTTAAGTTTCTGCTCTTATTTATTTTATGTAAAAATTGCATATTGTCCTAATTTTTTTGGATATATGCCCCATGTTTATTCATATTTTTTCAAAAATCGATGCATACATATGCGCATATATTCCAGTTTTTTTTTTTGTATATAATGCGGTCTCTAGTTAATAATAATAATAATAACAATAACAATAATAATAATAATAATAATAATAATAATAATAATAATAATAATAATAATAATAATAATAATAATAATAATAATAATAATAATAATAATAATAATAATAATAATAATAATAATAATAATAATAATAATAATAATAATAATAATAATAATAATAATAATAATAATAATAATAATAATAATAATAATAATAATAATAATAATAATAATAATAATAATTATAATAATAATAATAATAATAATAATAATAATAATAATACAAATGAAAACATACCCAATATGCAAACTCTTTACTTAAAATGGGTAATTCGTCATAGTATGTAACTCCGTAGTTTTTACATACATCTTCCCTGAAAGCGCGATGCATTTTTGCAAGCTTATTTTGTCGAATACTTTAACAGACTATATTTTGGCGAGATCAATCGTAAGCTATAAACTTTTAATGAAATAAATTAGATAAAAATGAGAAATACACTAATTACGTTTTATCTAGTTTAATCAATAAATTTTGTATACATAAATTAACATCAGCTTGTTTACATTTAATCATATACGAATAGTAAACATAATCAATAAATCCAGATAATCAGGTTCGTCAATTGTTTGATGTTGCTGTGGTAAATTTAATATTTGCTTACCACTGTTAATTCTCATGGATTACTACATAGACATAAAGGGTTTACCAATAGGAGCATTATAAATTCAATATGGGATATAATAATAACTTCAAATAATATTGACGTTATGTTTTGAAAGAATATCACGTGGTAAATCTTCAATCATGCGAGTAATGTTCTGTTTAAAGTCGTGGTTTACTCTCGTTGACTTGAAGCTTAATATGGTCTCACAGAAAAAAGCCTAAAGTTCAGAAATCGCGGGCTTTGGTCGTCAGTTCGTATGGAATTTTTCGTGTAATAGCTTTGTGGTGTGGTGAAATATGTGTCATGTTGCAGAATTTTGTCAAAAGAAAACATTATTTAACTCTTAGCCACCGTAGTGCGGTCTCAGTGACCGCAGCGGATGTTTGTTTTTGTTTATCTTATCCTCAATTTAATATCACGTATCCGTTTTCTCGTTACTTTCAAGTGAGTGCATCGCAAGTATGCTGGAAAAAGTTGAAGTCGATATTTGTTTCGGTGCGCAATAAAAACACGGCTAAAGTTATGAAGCGGTCGCAGGGACCGGTCTACGGTGCTAACGCTAGTATTTGAGTTGCGCTTTTTGCACAAAATAATGAGTAAAAATCCCACCACATCCAAAACGGTTCGGTGAGGCGATCCTGATCATGAGAGCACTTTATTAGTATGGTATGAACAGGCATAAGGTGGAGATATTAATGACCAAAACAGTGTAAATGAGGACAGTTATGAAGAAAGTGAACGTGAAACAGATTCAGAAATTGAACTTAGTGAGGGAGAAGAAACAGAAGAAGCTAATGAACTGTCGGACGAAACTGAAACTAGCGGCGGTACTTCTCAAAACAATATAAAATTCTTTTATGGGAAAAATTGCTAGTCGTCATCGCAAAGTTTTGCTTCTCGCGCGAGAACCCTGAAGCACAATATCGCTCTACGGCTTCCAGGGTTGCAACGATCTACTGGATTAGGAAATATAGCTTATGCAATTACTTGCTGGAACCTTTTATTTACGGCAGATCTGTTACAAGTTGTATTGCAGTGGACAAATGTAATATTATACACCGTCAGAACGAAATATACATATAAAAGTACTCAAAGATCTGAATTGCAGAATTTAGATATGATTGAGCGGTAATTCTATAAGAAAAACTGCAAAAACGAAAAACATTTTGCACTCGTTCTTCTAGAATTGGAGGAAAACCTTTTATGTGTGTAAAATTTGTCATATTAGCATTTGCGTCAAAAATTTCTAAAAGTTGTAAACACAATCTTTGGGTATTTGACCCTCTACAATTTTTTTATATGTTTTAGGTAATTTCTTATACTATTGTTTTTTTTTAATCGCATGATCATTTATTGTTAGAATCTGTTCTTATTTTCGTATAGAATATTACTAAAGAAAAATTCTAGCGTTTGTGTTAAAAACAGAGCAAAATATGACATTTACGATTTTTTGTTTGGTTTATGTTAATTAGAGAACGAACTGTGTTAAAAGGCATCTTGCGTTTTATTTTAGGGTGCACCCATCGAATAAGAATGTTCCCAATGGGGAAAAATATGTGTATTTTTGGTAATTAATGTTTGTTTATTATATGCGGTCATCAAGACCGCACAACGGTGAAGATGTTACAGTATTTGCACTACGGTGGTTAAGGGTTAAGATGGTCTCACAGAAAAAAATCTAAAGTTCAGAAATCACGGACTTTGGTCGTCAGATCGCATGACCATTTCTCAAAATAATCCGTTCGGGAAATTCTTCTTGTAATAGTTTTGTGGTCTGGTGAGATATGCGTCGTATTGCAGGATTTTGTTAAAAGAAAACATTTAAGTCAATATTTAACAATTCTCTAGTGGGAGTAATGCGAATTTCCTGTTCGTTTTCAATAAAATTAGGCTTAGTTACTTTATGTACTTCAATACCACATCAAACAGTAACTTTTTCAGTATGGAGAAGTAAATCTTGAATCATTTGATGCTTTTCGTCAGCAGATCAGTTGTGCGTAGTTGTGATAATGTGCAATGATAAATAATTACCATTCGCTGCCAAACTGGTTAGATATTATCTAAAAGAGAATTATCTTGTTACTGGTGCGTAGTACATAATTCAGTTCAACAGAGCTAGTAAAATTTTCCAAGATTTGAAAATTTGTGAAAAGCTAAATGTAGTAGCTTAACGACAATACACGATATTTTGCCACAGTGACATTTATTATATACATTACTACAAGAAGCATTGGCACAGCTTACGAAGAATATTTCAATACCAAACGTGTTAAACTTCATGTCGATCTGTCAAGTACTTTGTTGTATACACTCGTTCAAAGCAGAGCATTTTTGGCATTTTAAGAATGGACAATATTGAAAGTATTTTTCGCCCAAAGAAATTAATGCTGATATGGTGAATGTGTTAGGCGAGGATGCTCCTTCTTTTAAGACTGTTTGCAAAAGGTTGTACCAGCGTAGACGACGATCCCCGTTCTGGAGGCCAAAAACAGCCACTACTGGAGAAAGTGCACAAAAAGTTTTGAAATTTGTGTAAGCTGACCGCCAATTAACACTGAGAGATGTTGCTAAAGCTGCGGGTATCTCCAGAGAACGGCTGACGTACATTACATTACATAAATTAGACGTATCGAAGCGGTGTGCAAGATGGATGGATGCCCCGTATGCTCGCACCACCGCAAAATCTCAAATGCGTGGAATGTTCTACAGCCATTTTGCAGCGGTGGAGATTTTTTGCGCCAATTTATGACTTGCGATGAAACGTGTATCCACCATTACAGACCGAAAAGTAAATAGTAATCAGAACAGTGGACTAAACGTGATGAACGGCCTCCAAAGAAGGCCAAAGTCATTCTATCGGAAAGGTGATGGTTTCCGTTTTCCGGTATGCGAAGGGAATCTTGCTTCCAAACGGACAAACGATTGCTGAACAACACTATTTTAAACTTTTGGATGCATTTAAGGGCAGATCCACTGCTACATACCGAAAAGTAAACATCAACCAAAATAGTAGACTAAACTTGGCGAACCGGGTCCAGAGAAGGCCGAAGTCATTCTATTGACAGGAAAGGTGTTTTTTGGGGTGTAAAGGGAATCTTGCTTATCAATAAGCTTCCGAAAGGGATAAGCAATTACTGGACAATACCATTCTAAACTTTTGGATTGATTGAAGGCAGCTATCGTTGAAAAAGGAACCGGAAGAAAGCAAAAAAAATCCTTTCCCATCCAGACAATGTGGCAGTTCACAAGAGTGGAATTGTTGAAGCGAAATTGGCCAAATTGAAGTTTGAACCGCGTGAGCATCCCCGTTATTCACCGGATTTAACTCCGTCGGAGCATCGTCTCTCACCTCAGCGGAATGAGATATGCTTCGAATGAGGAGCTGATAGCTGTCGTGGATCACTATTTTGAAGAGCTCGAGGAAAATTTGTACTGTGGAGGCATAAACTTGAGCATCTTCTAAATAAATGTATTGATCTTGAGCGAGATTGTATTACATTTCATTGAAATATTGCTATTTGCTATGCTTTAGTTAACATATTTTTCAGTTTACCCTCGTAGCTCTAAATATAGCACAATATATTAGGCGAGATCAAACTTATGAATGGTAGTGTACATTTTGATGATAAATTATTTCTAGAACCTTTTCTATTAAGTACAAATAATTACTAGTATTCGTGCAGATGATAATCCTATCAAATTTGAATGAATCTGAAGTAGTTTCTTAATGGCATGGTGAAGCGTATGATTTGAATGTCGCAGTGTGGTCTGGATTTACAGACCTTTTGTGCTTTTAATTGAAATACAAGATAACCCAAAAAGTTTGGATAAATTCGACGAAACAGTTCCGTTGCTTATCCAAAAGCTTCCCCGTTCGCCAATATTTATATCGACACCGAAATTATCTACTTAAAAAATACAATGCCCAGACAGAAACAATGGCACGAACAAATGCCCACGATCTACGAATAAATTAATAGATCTTAAGGCCGATCAGACAATGTTCGCCACTGTTATACAGTAGGTGTAGTACTCCCATGTACACACATGCGTTCGGCGTGTATTAGTCTAGTAGTCTGTATATATTTATAAACGTACTATTTCTGTATAGTCTCAGTAGGTTCTCTGATTTAGCGGGATCCTGTGTCTAAAACAGTAACTGCAGAATCGCGTGTTAACGGACACGAGGCCGTCTAATGAATATTTCGTCAGATCTCTCGGTGTTGTACACTAACATCTCAAAGATAGCAAATCTTTTGTTTGCCTCTAATCGAACAAATTTGTCAGTATAAACATTCGAATTCGGCATTTCAGCAGGAATGAGAAAGACTTTTTTTGCCACAAAGATTATCGCCGAAAGAAAAAACTAATGATAGAAAACAAAGTGTCGATTACAACTTTTTTGTATTCTTTAGTCTAGTGAGGTGTGTTTATTTCTTTAAGGACTTGATTAAGTAATTTAAATTAGTGCGTTGATAAGTTAAATATACTGAAAATACAGTGTTTGGAGAAAGAGAAACAAGAAAAGCTTTAGGGATTTTGGTAAGTTAAACAATTCGATGTGTTTTATATACTATGAGATTTCCAAAAAAAAAGACTAAAGTGAAAATCATACGCACTATGATTACAGATCCAATTTAAGTGTAATTATATGAAGACCCTTTTCTCTTAAAAAGAAATATACGCGTGATTCTTAGCATAAATGATCGTACATTTATTTGGAGTGGATATCTCAATTATGACAGTTAAGACACGGTTCGCTAATCACTTATGCCGTATTAGTGCTGTAATGGCAAGACTATACATTGATGAGAAGAAAGGATTAAATCGCGGAAAATCTATTATGAAGAAATATATTGAGAATGTTGATAGAAGACATAAACCTAAATGATTTAAAAACAATTCCCCTTTATTTTAAGCATTGCTAAAGAGGTCCTCGAAAAATTTTGAGTTTGGGAAATCATGTAAGATTCAAGTTATTCATGAACTGGACCCATCTATCAAAGAAAGCCATCTAGAGTACTTTCAAAATAACCTTTATGCTTATCTTACTCTGTATTTAATGAAGCCACCTTTTTATTTATTAAGACTTAACAAACAGAGTAACGACCATTGGTCCAATATAAATCGCAGGAAAAATTATGGGAGTTCTCGGATATGTTCTAATGGTACTGGCTGACATAACGGTAAACATAGAGTCTTATACAGCGCATTCATTTCAAAACTAATCGCCCGGAATAACTTTTGGAATACCTTGAATTGAATTTAACAAGAAAACAGGTCAATTTAGATTTACTTTGAATCCCTGATCGGGAGTGAAAATATCGAAAACTTCAAATAGGAAGGGGTGTTGAGCGATACGTCTTTGAAAAGGTCTTGTTATTGGCAATGTTTTGGGGCTTAATTTTTTAAAATCGGATTATTTTATTAGCGTGAGAATGAAGTTGTACGTAATTCCATAGGTGTTCAAAATGCTTCCAGTTATTGGTAAGTCAATTGTAAAGCATTCTAACACATGGGCTGAAAAGTACCGGGCCTAACACATAGATGACGCTGGTTTTATTGCAGTCACCTTTCTCTCAGTTAGTACTAACCTTCAAAAGACAGCTGCTAAAATTTCATGATATTCTATTCATTAGTTTGTGAGTTATTGTGCTAAGAGTCAAGCTACTTTTCTTATTTTCAAAACAATTGATCAAAAACAATTTCGTGTTTTAATTTTACACTGCTTCTTGATGGGAAAAAAATACCGTTCAAGCGAGGCAATGGCTTGAAAAGTGTTATAGGGACTCCGCTCCATCAGAAACAACAATGAAACGTTGATTTGCTAACTTCAAACGTGGTCGTAGAGACACCGATGATGCAGAACGCAGTGGACGTCCAAATGAGGCGGTAACACCAGAAAACATCAAAAAAATCCACAAAATCGTTTTGAATGATCGAAAAGTGAAGTTGCGTGAGTTAGCTGACATCGTAAAGATATCAGAAGAACGTATTGGCTTTATATTGCATGAGCATTTGACTATGAGAAAGCTCTGTTCACACTGGGTGCCGCGTTTGCTCACTGTTGATCAAAAACAAGAACGTGTTGATAATTCTGAGCAGTGTTTGGCCATGTTTAAACGTAACAAACTGGAATTTTTGCGTCGATATGTGACAATGGATGAAACATGGATTCATCACTTCACTCCGGAATCAAAACGATCGTCATTTGAGCGGAGAGCAACTGGTGAACCTCGTTCAAAGCACAACAATCGGCTGGAAAGGTTATGGCCTCGGTATTTTGGGATGTGCGTGGTGTAATATTCATCGACTATCTTGAGAAAGGAAATACCATCAACAGTGAATATTATATAGCGTTATTGGAGCGTTTGAAAACCGAAATTGCAAAGAAACGACCGCATATGGCAAAGAAAAAATGTTGTTTCATCAAGACAACGCACCATGTCACAAGTCAATCAAAACAATGGCAAAACTACATGAATTGAACTTCGAATTGCTCCCACATCCAGCGTATTCGCCAGATTTGGCTCCCAGCGACTACTGGCTGTTCGCAGACCTCAAAAAAATGCTCGCCGGTAAGAAATTTCGCACGAATGAAGAGGTTATCGCTGAGACTGAGGCCTATTTTGAGGCAAAAGATAAATCGTTCTACAAAAGTGGTATTGAAATGTTAGAGCGGCGCTGGAATGATTGCGTTGCTCTTGATGGAGATTACGTTGATGAATAAAGCTAATTTTGAACCAAAAAAAACGTGTTTTCTTTGTTAGGCCCGGAAATTTTCAGCCCATGTGTTACCCCTAACAACACGAATACTTTGAGTTTGAGTTTTATACACTACTGTCTCTAGATGCTTCCATAAACAAAAGTCAAGGCGTGTTAATTCTGGTGATCTAGCTGGCCATTCTATAGCGTCTCTTCTTCTGATCCATTTTTCAGGAAACCTCTGATTATACCAATTTCGTACAGGCAAACCATAATCTAGAGGGGCTCCGTCCTATTGAGAAAATAGGGTTTCTTCATCTAGGAACAAGTTTCCATCTTGACCGATTTTAAATTTTCTTCCATAAATATCTAAATTTTGCCTCCAAAAATACATCAATTTTGTGAGGAAAAACGTGTGGATTGGCGTTGTCCCAATATGTATAATTGTGTTTATTAACAAATCCATTTAAAAAAAAGCTTGCCTCGTCACTAAAGCAAATGTTTTTTTATAAAATCAAATTGTGCATTTACTCTATCAGTCATTATTTCACCATTCTTCTGTCATACCCATTCTTCCCAAGCTGTTGTAAAAGGTAAATTTTGTAAATGAAGAATTTATTCAGTCGTCAGATTTTAGGCACAGAGCCGACGGAAATGTTTGTTAACCTAGAGATGTTTGGTATCAATTCTTGAGGATCCTTAACACTTTTATTGCACACATTTCCGATGTCTTGAAATTTATGAACTAAACAACATGGTGACCAACTTTTTGTCTGGATGTCTCTGATTAAACACTTACGTGCGCAATGATGTTCTTCTTCAAAAATGATTTCAATTCTTTCTTGTAATGAGTAAATCATTGCCCAAATTCTGTAGGTAAATTGAAAACTAAATCTTTTTAAAAAGGTAATGAAGAAAACAAAAACAACATTTGCAAGTGAATATCTTTAATGCTGGATATTAGGGTGCGGTCCTCAAGTTTTATAACGGCTAGTAAGTTTTGATCGCGGTCAGCGATTTTATAAATTTTATAAAAAAGGAGTGTTATATGCCGGAGGAAAAATTATTTATAGTAAAACGATATTACGGTGGCAATTCGGCAGAAGTTACACGTGATTTATTTCCAGCAAATAATTGTGAAAGATCAATTCCTAGCGCGACTACTATTCATAATATGGTCCGACGTTTTGAAACAACGTTTACATTAATAAATAGCAAAAATAAAGATATCCTTGCGAAAAGCGCCAGTGATATCGAAATTCAAGTCTGTGCATTAGTAGAATTAAATACTAGTATGAGATCTAGACAAATTGCTCGCGAATGTAATTAGTGCAACTGTTTCAAACCTTTTACATAGCAATATATATCGGTCGTACAAAATTAACACATCCAAGCCCTTTTACTCGACGATTATTACCGTCACATAGAATTTTGCGAAAGAATGATGAATAAATATCACGATAACGAATTATTTGCTGGTGAAGAAAACATTTTACGTTCATGGGCATCACAATTGCGCAAATGTCCGTTATTGGTCACGTAATAACCTTCATTTTAATATACCAGTTCGAAGGCAGTTTCCACAAAAATTGGATGTGTACGCTGGTATGATTGGGGATTAGATAATCGAATTTTTTTACTGAAGGAAAATAGTTAATTTTCTTTTACAATTTGTTGTTTTATTTATAGTCTTGCATTTGTTTGCAATTATTGCTTTTGGGTTTGTTTTTGTTATTCTAATAAGAAGTTATTTCAGAATTTTCTTTATGTTTATCGCTTTTATTTGATAATAATTTTTACTCAATGTAGAACGTCTAATATTACTTTAGTTTTCATGAAGCTATCATGAATTCTGTCACTGAAACCCGTTATCAGTTACATTGTCTGATCCTTTTACACAAATAAGAACAAATCAATCACGCCGCAGTTTATTGCATTTTTCTAGGTATCAAATGAATATTGTCTTACTATTTCCCTCTTCACTAATATAAATGGAACGTTGGATTTAATATTAGCTCTCTTCGATAATTGGTTGTTAATCTGTTACTCATATCATCAATAGTGGATATAAGAGTGAACGTTAGCGAGAAAACGAATATCAATCTCATTTTATTTCGGCTGAGCTATGACAAGTCGCGGAACGTTAACAAATCTGTGCTGCGGCTTCGTGCTTATGTACGCCTACAGCTGGAGCTCTTCCCATTTCCAGTCGCCCAGAATGCAATTCTCAGCTTGCAGCTTTTCACTCGGTATAAAACCGAATATTTCACTACAAGATATTTATTTTAGATCCGGTAAGATATTTTGACTTACTAATCTGTAATGTAAACGATTCTGCATTTAAAACTTGTTGTAGTATCTTAATGCCAAGGTATTGCCCTTGATCGTTATTGAAAGAGTGAAATTGCTATCAAGAGGTTCATTATTTACTGGAGGATAACATCTAGTTAATTTATTTTGCCATACAGTTATAACAATATGGATAAATTTGATTGGTTACATAATAAAAGATTGGCTTCAATTTAACCATTGCAGTTTAGGAACAACAATATTCTTACATATTTTGTAATATTCCTAAGTATGATCAGCACACCAACAAACAAACATTTAAAACACCAACAGATATCGTGTCTGTTAGACGTAACTTATGCTAAAGTTAAAAGAAAAGAAGTACAGAAGAATAGGAGATAAACAACCCAAGAGATAAGTATTTCACAGGTCATGAGAACATAAAAAATTATGTGCAAATTGCATCCACGCCAGTTAGTTATTTATATTAATGCACCTAACTCGGAAGAAAAAGTACTGAAAATTAAGTTTTAAGGCTAATAGCCGGTTTCCGAGTACGTTTTAAAGCTCCGTAAAATATAATTTTAATTTCGTTAAAGTACAACCTGGATCAACGAAATGTCAACGGTTAAATTGCGTTTTACGGTTGCGCTATTGTTGCAGAAGTAATTATATTTACTACGGTAGTTATTTCGATTTCTTAGGATCCCTGACGCTGTTTCGAAATCGCGGAATCGTTATTTTAAAGTTATATATAAATTTAAACTCGTAATATACAAACAAAACTTGTAATATGGTTTAAGAAAGTGGGATAAATTTTGTAATAAAACCTGCTTCTTTTCTTAGTTTAGTACTTATGAACTAGTTTATGATTTTAATGAGATGGCAACATCTTATTCTGGAGTAGGTGTTGTAACTTCTTATTATTTGTATTTCAACCCTCAAGGATTGTAAGTATTTTTGAAAATATGCATATAGTTTAAGGGTTCACCAAAGAAAGCTACTAATAAGAAAAAATTCCCCGGTATTAAATTCAGATTTTAATGAAACGTCAAAATGTGAGCATATTATGGTATACACAGAGCATCGTTTTATTTGTCCGAACTCACTTTAAATGGGGGAAAATCACTTTGGTACTTAGCGAATGTTCGATTTTCTCAATATAACTGCAGAACGAAGAAAGACAAAAGTAAGGGGTACAAAAGTTGTACCACATTTAAGGGCGCTTTAGAACACGTGGTTAACCTATATGCAGGCTCTTATGTTTAAGCTAACACTTCGGCATTTATTTTTTCGTAATAACTCGAAAAAATCTTTTAGGTGAAAGTTGTTTGCACTTCCATTTTGTTCACAAAATTATTCAAGGCTCTCCTTACCATCTAGTACTCTAAATCATTATCCTGGTTCTAATCTTACTTGAGTCGTAGACAGCAGACAGTTGAGATCAACTTTTAATGGGGTTCGTGTTTACTCAAATCCCATGTGTACTGGTACCTCAAGGCAGTATCTTGGGGCCACTATTATTTGTTACTTATTTTAATAATGTCTATGCTGCCGAATATCCTTTGTTGGAGAGCAAACCCATGTTGATGAATTACGCCGATGACACTTCTTTGGTAGTTGTAGAATCTTCATTTGAGACGGCCATCGGCAATGGCCCCAGGTACTTGACGTTACTTGAACAATGATCAACTGCTAATAGCTTAATTCTTAATTACAGTAAAACGAACATTATACTCTTAAAAGCGAAGGAAATGAATTATCCTGAGTTTGTATCTCTCAATAACTACGACTATGATGTACAACATGCAGCACGTCTTTTGGGTCTTGCTGTGAATAACTGTCTCAAGTGAAATAGTTATATGGATCCAGTTTGTAAGGAAGTAATTACTTTCTATTATTGTATATGAATATTACGTGATGTGGTTAGCGCTGATGTATTACGATTGGTTTATTCTTCTGTTGAGGTCGTCTTTTATGGAAGCAGTTGAGAACTCGATCGTATTTTCGTTCAATCAATCATGTAGAGTATTTTACATCTAACAGGTTTCTGATTATGTCTGCAATCTATATTTTCGAATGTCTAGTGTTTCTATTTAAACATAAAAGATTGTTACAACATGATACTTTCCATTACACCCATCATACTAGACACGAAACAAATTACTGCCAACCGAAATACAGACTACAGTTGACTGAAAGAGGTCTTAGTTATGTGAGTTTAAAATCTTTCAATAGTTTGCCCCATGGAATACTACAAGGAAGTAGCATTCATGTATTTAAAATATCAATTCACGAATTGCTAATAAATATTGAACCTTATAGCATAAATGAATTCCTACATTCCCGACTATTAGGTGCATGAATATTATTTATTTGTTTGTTTTTTGTAATTTTATTTTGGTTAAGTTTTACATAGAGATCCACTCTCATAAATTGTTCTTTTTTGTGTTTTGTATTTCAATAATTTGATTTAGATAGAAATGATGAAAATTTTAAAATGTTCTATAATTGTATCCATGAGTGTATACACGCACATGTCAGTGCAAATATTTAATCAACAACTCTCAGCTAAACATATATTTCTTTGACAAGTGCCAAATAAATATTCGATATTAAATATTCAGTTTTCAAAATATAATTAGAAACGCTTAATAAAATCATTTTCAGAGCAGTGCCTATATCAAACGTTCATATTTAAAAATTATTCGAAACCGTTCGATTGCGAATTACGCATATTTGCACACGGCGATCAAATAAATGTTTAAAAATATATATGTGCATTTGGCCGGCACTTTATTATTTATTATCTATTGTTGAAAAAATATATACACCCAGTTCTCTTAAATAACCGATTGATTGATGGCATCAAAGAGATTTTAGCTCTCTAGTTTAATTAATTAATTTAAAATCTGGGTTAATGTTACTCGAAATTTTCATCCTTTTAAGCTGTTTAAATATCATTTTCAATCTTCGAAGATCTTCGACAATTCCGAAAAGTTTTCGAAAGTTTCAGAATTTTCAACTGTTAAATTTGAATATTCTCAATAATTTCAAATATTTCAAAAATAATCCGCAATATTTTCCAAAAGCTTCGATCTCAAAATTTCCAAGATTTTCAAGGATTTCAAGTAACTTCCAGTGACATTCGAAAGGAAATTTCCAATAACCCGTAGCAGACATTTTGCCAATATCAAAACTCGAAGTGCTTAATCCAACCCAAAATAACCAAAACTTTAGCTTTAAATAGCAACATAAACTTGTCATCATTTATTTATGTGAACATCCAGGTAGGTTTGTGAGAAGTGCCTCTATAATTGAACTTGGCGCTTAATTGCTGAAAACAGAACAATTCGGCGAGGCGTTCTTGTCGAGATAGTTGTCTTCTCAAAGATTATAAAAAAATATTGGGCGAAAATGCTCTTCGTTTAATTCCATTTTTCAACTAACTTGTCAACTTTAACAATTCGTTGTAGTTAGAAAACTTCATATATCGTATTGAAACTTTAAATTTAGCTTAAGAAAAGATGGAGATTAACTTTTAGTACTGATGTTTGATTAGTGACCCTCTCTATGTTCCATTATGCAATACTTTAAAGATATCCCTCGTACACAGTACATTATAACTGTTGAGGTGATTATTCAAAACACTTAATTCATGTAATTATTTGTAATGCAATATCTTTAGTATACTACAGCCCACATCAAACATATTACGAACTACGATTAGCTATTCAAGGAGAACATGAAGCAACTTCACGAACATGTCTAACGTCATAGATTACAACAACCCGCTTTATCTCTTAAATCTCTAGAGTTTCCCTCTTCGAAGAAATAGGTTTTCCTTTCTTATCACATTTAAGGTACCTGTTTTATCCACATCTTCTTGCTTTGGAGTTGAGGACAAAACATCACTATGTTTTTTGCATTTTTAAATTTCTGTAAACCTTGTATGCTAAGTGGATAAAGAGAGAAATTCTGGACATTTGTAGTAAGTAAGGTACTCGCTTTGCCAATAGCTTGTTTACATTGTGTCTGTGTGATGTAAAATATGGAATATTCACAGCATCTGCTTCTTCAGATACTTTAACTTGAGTTTCGTTCAAAACAATGTAGTGACTTTTATAACAACCTTTGTTATGAGCTCTTTATTTTTGCGTTATACTTGAAAGGATCTTCGTGTTTGTGGGTAAATGATGTAAGTACTTAGATCTGCTTTGGATAAAAGTTTGCTTTGTAACTGAAATATCGAAAGGAATTTAGTTTTGAATAACACTCTAATGTGTGTGTTGTAAACCTTCTCCTTTTTCACTCGATTCCGAAAACAAGTTCTGCTGAGATAATAATAGAAAGAGCAATTCTATTAGAGTAAATAAATTCGTTTTATATCCACTATCTTAATTCAAAGCTCTAAAACCAGGAGCCCACACGTTTACTACTCCTCGTTATCCTATATGTTTTCATTATTATTTTTAAGTTCGCACTTTCTTGGCCAGTGGACTTCTAAACTATTTATAAGCAATGATCGCACTTTATACTCGCACAGTGCAAACACCTGTGTGCGATCATTATCTCCTAAGACCGTTTGACAGTTATATATGTATATGATCCTTCGGTATACGCGTATATGTAACAAGGAAATATGGTAACATCTTTTAAAGTTTTAAAGTTAATACTAGGATGTCTGTATATTATTCCTTTAAAGAAACATATGATGAATCGTGAGTAAAATTTCTTTTAAGTTTTTTTTCTCTCAAACTGTATACACAAATTCAACTTGGGTAAACTGAGAATCAATATAATATTTATTACATGGCGTCTGTGTATTCCTCCATCGCTTTTTACAGTGTATATACAAGCAATAAAATTCAAATAAAATTTATCAACTTTGAAATATGTGCGTAAACAGAATCGGGTACTTAAGAATACGTATTGGCATTTGTTTATTCCGAACTAATAGTGTGGTTCTGCGTTTGATTAAGTTCGTTTTCTAAGGTGTCTAAAGTACAATGTAAATTTCAAGCGACTGAAAAGAATTTATCAATATTAATTACCTTAAATTAGTACCTATGCTAACTTAAGTACTGATTAGAATAAATATGATTTAGTACTAGTATTGAAAGCGAATTACTGTCTATTTTAGTTTCGTCAATAATGCAACAACGTAGTTTTATAGTGTTGATTAGAATATGGTTAACGAAGAAAAATACATAACGTTTTGCGAAGGAAACTTTTAAATTAAATACCCTATGTGTTTTAAATAATGGAAGAACATTATCTCAATACCTTTTACTAAATAATAAAAACGGCAATAAAACGAGCATTTTGGGAATTAACGTGCCCCGAAACATGAAATCATGCTTCATTAGGGAAAAATGTCAAATTTAGCAGGTCATTACCTTGCGTTCAATTAAGAGGGGAGGTGCAGCAGTTCGTGGAATGAAAGGGTTTTAAATAAAATAAAACAATAAATGTATTTTTCCTTTTCAATATAATCACCCTTATGTACAATACATTTATTATATCTATAAATTAATTTTTCTAAACCATCATAAGTATATTTTTTATCTTTCGTCTCAAAATAGGCCAAAGTTGCCTCCATTGTCGTCGGAAAACTTTCTTCCACGTAAGTCTTTTTTTAAATTGGGGAACAAATAAAAATCACTAGGTGCCAAGTCTGGACTGTAGTGTGGATGGACTATTGATTGAAAGCCATGCTTGTGCAGAGCAGCCGTTGAAACTTTGCTCTTGTGAACCGGCGCATTGTCTTGCAAGAGCAACACAGCCTTGGTCAATTTTCCTCGACGTTTTTCCTTGATGGCCTCCTCTAATATCGCTGCGTAATATTCTCTGGTTATGCTCCTACCTTTTTCTTTGTAATCAATCAATAATATCCCCTCACATTCCCAAAAAACAGTAGCCGCCAACTTTCCAGCCGATTCTGACAGTTTGAGTTTCTTTGGCGGTGGTGCCCCTTTTTATGTCATTGCATGGACTCCTGTTTGGACTCAAAGTGATGAACGCATGTTTTATCTCCGGTAACAATTCGCTCCAAAATCTGTGCAGGTTTGTCTCCACACAGCTCCAAAAATTGTTTGGACGCGCAGACGCGCTCCTGTTTCTGCAACGGTGTGAGCATTCTCGGTACCCATCTTGCACTGACTTTTGTCATACCCAGGTGGTCATGTAGGATACGCAAAATGGTGGTATCTGATACTCCAACTAATGCAGAGAATAGTTTTTTCATCAAACGGGCATTTTGGAGTAGAAATGTTTGCACTTTCTCGACGATGTCTGATGTGGTGGCCTCAAGTGGCCGTCCTGAGCGGAGGTCGTCTTCAATCGACTCCCGTAGTAAGCAAGATATCGAGGGTAGTCCACCGGCAAAATAGCTTGATATGATTGCATCTTATACGTACTTACACATGCAAGTTTTTCTTCACAGCTGTCCTGCATGTTCTATAAGAAAGTCGAATCTCTTGAGAAAGTCGTTTCAAAGTTTTTGTGAGTTCATTTTCCATTCGTTGACGAACATCAATTACAACGTCTTCCGAACGAGTACATGATTTATGGTCCAGAGAACCAGTCTCGCGATATACACCAATACAATTGGAAAAGCAATTATAACAATTTTTGGGAATTACAGCTAACTCTGGAAAGTGCTCTGTAAAATCTTTCATGCACGCTAGCTGCACACCCAAATTCCATTAATTCGTACCTAATTTCGAAAATGGGCTTCAATCATGTACGTAATTTTGCACTATATTGTAAACCATATTCGCACTCGATTGAAATAATTGATTACAGTCAATTTCAAATAATTTTCAAAACCGTTAAAGTTATAATACCTGGCTTAAGTTTTGACAGTGTCATCTTCGATCTAGAAACTTTATATCACGGTATTAGCAAGTAAAATCTGCCCTTTTAAAAACAAATGTGAGTAATCCAGCAGATCCACGTAATTGGTTAGTGTCACCGCCTGGGAAACATAAGGTTTCAAACATGTATGTAGTCTATATATCATGGCATTTTATCTGTTACGGAGCCTACAGAAGCAGAATTGTTAGAAAGAAACAGTAAACGTGGTAATTCTGAACAGTTCGACAGAGACTGGTTTGTTATCACGATTGCATTAATGTTAATAATTTTGTGATAAATCTCCATATTGATTAACTTTGCTTGTTATCATTGTGGTGCATCAAAAGAACTTCCGCTAATATTTTTGAAGAATTATAGGTAGTAACAATGATAATCCAGTGCATATGAAAAGATTTAGAAAATGGAATTGTGCTGATCGCTTTAATATATGCAGATCAGAAGTTGCAAGAATTTTGAAAGAAAAAATAATGTAATGGAGATCCACAAACACCCCGATAATATTGATAGAGAGGACGGATATCATCTCTCCGCCATGTGGGAATTGCTCCTGCAAGTCCGCCTCTCCTCCTCCACTCAACCAACCGTTCAGGCGTAATACTCTTGTCCCCTATAACTATGAGTATATACGGAGTTTTTATTCGCTTTGCCAAGTGCATTCCTGTTTGAATTTAGAAAATTATTGTAGACCAAGCAATCAGATAATGCTTGTCGTTTAAATATGACTTCTTGCTAAAACAATAATTATAGCACGAATATAGTCGTACAGGGTGGAAAGGCTAACTGAAGCGAGTGTAGGCAAGACTAATTAAAACGGTTCTCAATTTAGGTTAAACTACGACTGCAGGATCATATAAATTTACCTTCTAGCAAGCCATGAATTTATTTCTTCAACACATCTTGTTGGTAGTGAGTAGTTAATCGAGGGTGAGAAATAAAACACATCTGCCATGGTGAATGGTTTGCAGCCACGTATAGATAAATTTTGGGCAGAATAAAAATCAGTAATTTTTTATGGCAACATTTCGTGAAACGGGGTCTGTGTTCCGAGAACCGGGTAGTGATAGACCATCAAAATAGACAGTTGAAAATATAGCAGGTGTTGGGGAACAAATAATTTAATTACCTAAGAAATCTATTCGCAAGCTTCCACAGCAAGCGGCGCTACCATCATATGGGACATGCTAGGCAATCCTTAAAAAAGATCTACAAAAATTTCCATGCAAGTTTCATTGCGCGCAGGAGCTTTTACTCATGGAATACGTAACCCGGCTTAATTATTCTCAATGGTTTTTAGGTGCGGTAAATAATGATGATGTTCTTAACAAATCCTTCTTCTCTCGCGATTGCTAGATATCAATAAGAATTTGACAAGTAAAATTAGTACCCTGTTTTTTGTCACTTCTTACATGTACTTGCGTTTATTTTCAATAGCCACGTTAGCACTACTGAAGCAAATTTATCAGAGTAACACCTCGATAGTTAACATATCGTCTTCATTAGAAACAAAGAACACTCGTGGCCCATTTTTTCTAATTCCTTTAATACATCTCTTCCTTCTCATCTCCCCATCAATTCACAGCCGGTAATGAAGTTTATTAACGGTGCACATCTCGGGCAGCATCACGAAGTTGAAAGGAGCAACACGAGTCCAATACGAAAAAAAAAAAGAAAATACCCAATTTCCTGCGACATGAAAACTTTTCATCCGCATCTCTTTGTCCTACATATCTACGTCTTATGTTTCTACTTCTTTTTTTTTTCGTCCTTTTTCATTTTACTTCGCGATGTTTCCCCGCACCACAGAGGATATGAAATGTTATTTAGTATTCGATGGCTGTACGTAGACGTTGAGCTACTATCTGTCTACTAGGGAGAAATCAATTTGTTCCCTATCTAACTTCGAAGAGAATAAGCCTCACTTTGGAGGGCGAAGTAAAATGGAAAGGAAAAAGTGAAAAAAGGCGACTAAATTAGACTAGAACACGAAAATAAGATTCGTTGTAGTTTTATGCGCAGGATAGTTGTGAAGACGTAATTAGATTTACTTTAACCGGCATAATTTCTTTCCTCGAACTAGAAAAGGATATTCTCTCTACGGTTGTAGTTTTGAGAAGTTCTGTTACATTTTATCATGTTTTAAAATGAAATTAAATTTTTAATATACAAAGAGGACAGCTTGCATGTCCCAACTGTAAATAAATTATTGTCGAATACGGTTCATACAGCGAATTTATTTATCTAACTACATGGAATCGATCATTTCTCTAGTTACTTGCTATTCTTACGGGTATTTACGACAGTAATGTATTAAACCGTCTATTTTAAGAAACAACATTATACGAGTTATGTCTCAGAATTAATGGGAATGAATTCTGTACCGTTAATGTGACAGCGTTGCAGCAGGGTTTAGTCGACTACATGTGAGTAAGAGGGCTAAGTACGTTTATGGTAAATTGAGAATATATGATTATTGCCTTCTCTCAAAATTGTTAAATCTAGGAAATTTGAACTCTTATTTATTTTTTTTTCGATACTGAACTTGATATTTTTTAAAAAATGGTTTAATAGTCATTATGTTCCTATGAAGCAGGATAGAATGCCGTCTATATACGAGGAGAGCTCCAGAAGTTCGTGGAATGGTGGGGATGGAGTGAGGATAGGGGCGCTCGCTAGGTGTCATTCTGATTGGCGACTCATCATTAGTATATAAGTTAAGTTGCAGCCCTACAGCGTCAGTCGTTTACGAATGGTTACCTGCTGAACAAGTCAATCCGGAAGAAAACTGAAACTATGGAGGAAATTGAACAACGTGCTGTGATAGAGTTCCTTACAAAGCAAGGAAAGAACGCTCAAACCATATTGAATGAAATGGAAACCGTTTATGGAGAACAGTGCCCTACTAAATCAATGATTTATAAGTGGCATGGTCTTTTTAAACATGGTCGGGAGTCGATTGAAGACGACTCCCGCTCAGGACGGCCAGTTGAGGCCACCACATCAGGCATCGTCGAAAAAGTGGAAAAATTTCTACTGCAAGATGCCCGTTTGAAGAAGAAACAATTATCTGCATTAGTTAGAGTATCATATACCACCATTTTGCGTATCCTACTTGACCACCAGGGTATGACAAAAGTCAGTGCACAATGGGTACTGAGAATGCTCACGCCGATGCAGAAACAGCAGCGCATCTGTGCGTCCAAACAATTCTTGGAGCTGTGTGGAGACAAACCTGCACAGATTTTGGAGCGGATTGTTACCGGAGATGAAACATGGGTTCATCACTTTTAACCTGAGTCCAAACAGGAGTCCATGCAATGGCATAAAAAGGGGCACCACCGCCAAAGAAATTCAAAGTGTCAGAATCGGCTAGAAAGTTGATGGCTACTGTTTTCTGTTTTTGTTTGTGAGGGGATATTTGTTGATTGATTACAAAGAAAAAGGCAGGAGCATAACCGGAGAATATTACGCAGCGATATTAGAAAAATTAAAGGAGGCCATCAAGGAAAAAAAGTCGAGGAAAATTGACCAAGGGTGTGTTGCTCTTGCAAGACAATGTGCCGGTTCACAAGAGCAAATTTGCAATGGCTGCTCTGCACAAGCATGGCTTTCAATCAGTAGTCCATCCACTCTACAGGCCAGACTTGGCACCTAGTGATTTTTATTTGTTCCCCAATTTAAAAAAGACTTACGCGGAAGAAAGTTTTCCGACGACAATGAGGTAAAGGAGGCAATTTTGGCCCATTTTGAGGCGAAAGATAAAAAATATTTTTATGATGGTTTAGAAAAATTAATTCATAGATCTAATAACTGTATTGTGCTTAAGGGTGATTATATTTAAAAGGAGAAATACATTTATTGTTTTATTTTATTTAAAATCCTTTCATTCCATGAACTTCTGGACCACCCCTCGTATATATACCAATAAATAATCTGTTTGAAATTTGGATGTAGTGAAATTTGTGTTTCTAGATGATCCATAAATATCTCTGATAGTGGGTAACCTTCTTAGCACCACATTATCAGAGATTTTTATGGACGACCATTTAAATAATGTGTTATTCTGAATGTAATGTAACCGAATGCATTTTAAACTGATATTGTAAATCTTATTTTATCCCAAATAGTTTTTGCGTTTCCTTCCGCGAAAAGAAAGTATTAATATAAAGTCAAAGTTAAAAAATAATATTAGTGTTATAACTTCTGTCAAACATTTCACTTTATACATACACAACGAAATTTATAACAATATGTATTTGTTTTTAAAGCAAAAAAAGTTAGCAGTTCCTTTCATTAATTGGCCAATAAGTTTGTCAGTGTATCAAAAGAAAAGGAAAAAGAAAATAACCGTGGAAAATGATTTGTTATGTAGACATTCTTCCTTCTTCACACACTCGCCAACATTCCTACATACCAATATCCTGAATACCTAAAATAATTGCTCATAAAAATAACATCTCGCGTGATATATAATTGGTAAGAGCCGTTTCCTAACATAATTAAACCGATATCTTGCGAATATCTCATCGTAACGTGTAAAGATAAATACTTTTTCGTCAACACTTCATTTTAATCAAACGCAATTAAGTGTCGCGCCATAAATTTCGATTGCAGTTTTACTTTCGCATCTTACGGGAATAGCGTATGAAATTTACGCAAATAATTACACAACGATACAGTTACTCTGTCGATATACTTCTTGGGCGAAAAGAGACGGGAAAAATGAAACATTTTCGTTGACCGTTGAATGTTGGTTCAGTGCTGTAGCGTGGACCGTAGAATGTAGGTAATTTATTAATTTTGTACGAGGGTATTTTTAGTGTAATTATATTTCGGGCTTGGAGTAAACTCGGACGAAAACAATTTGCTATGCCAATTGGGCGACACCGAACTATTTTGAGTCCGCGGTGGTTTCTGTACTGGCCAAACGTAAGATGTGTACTAGGGTATTCCATAGTAATGGTATTAGTCTTTAAATCAAAACTTCACAGAAGATACGCTATGGTGAAAAAATCAAAGACAGAATTATAACGTTTATTTCTAAATCTCAATTGTTAGATAAATACTAATAACTATTCACGATGTAAACACAATCAATGAATATTTTATTGATTCGGATAGCAACATGACTTCTTTAGATGATGAGTTGATAAATTACTTTACAAAAAATCAATTAATTTTCGCTTGATTTCTGAGAGGGAAGTTTTTATGGCGAAGGTCCTATGGCTCTCGCATTTCGTGTCTATTTTTTCAAACTTCATCTTTTATTGCTGTCTTTCATGGCTTTCTCGATCCCATCCCTCCATGATGTCACTAGCCTTCGTCTTGTCCTATTTCGTGGTGCATAATTTTGTACCCTCTTTGGTCATCTATCGTCACTCATTCTTTGTACATGTCCATACTGGATAACCTATCTTGTTTTGATTCGATATTCACTAGTAATAACTCTTCCAGTTCTTCGTCGTATCTTTTCGTTTCTTACATGTTCCAATTTTGATAGTCCGCAGTATTTTCTCAGGAAGTCAATTTTGATGGTGTCTAAAACAGTAACTGCAGTCCGCCTAATGAATATTTCGTGAGGTTGGTGTTGAACACTAACATGTTAAAGATAGCAAATCTTTTGTTTGCCTTTAATCGAACAAATTTGTCAGTATAAACATTCGAATTCGGAATTTCAGCAGGAATGGGAAAGACTTTTATGCCAAAAAGATAATCGCCTAAAAAAAACTAATGAAAACTAATAAAGAAAACAAAGTGTTGATTACAACTTTTTTGTATTCTTTAGTCTAGTGAGCTGTGTTTATTTCTTTAAGAACTTGCTTAAGTAATTTAAATTAGTGCGTTGATAGTTAGATATAATGTTTGGAGAAAGAGAAATTACAAAGGCTTTAGAGATTTTGCTAAGTAAATCAAATCGCTGTGTTTTGTATACTATAGGATTTCCAAAAAAAATACTAAAATTAAAATCATACGCACTATGATTACAGATCCAATTTAAATCTAGCATATTATTTGAAGACTCTTTCTGCACAAAGAAATATATGTTTGATTCTTAGCATAAATTACCGTACATTAAATTGGAGTGGATGCGTCAATTATGACAGTTAAAAAGCGGCTCGCTAACCACTTACGCGGTATTAATGCTGTAATGGCAAGACTATACATTGACAAGAAAAAGGATTAACGTACATTAATTTGGAGTGGATATGGCAATTATGACAGTTTAAAAATGGCTCGCTAATCACTTACGCTGTATTAATGCTGTAATGGCAAGACTATACATTGACAAGAAAAAAGGATGAAGTTGCGGGTAAATCTACTATGAAGATATATATTGAGAATATTGATAGAAGACATAAACCTAAATGATTTGCAAATTTTAAATAAAGTAGGGGAAACAGTGGATCCTTATTTCAAACCCTTATTTATGGGGAATTGTTTTAATCTGTTTACGCATATTTTGATTATGCTCTCAACTTCTTACTACTATTAATTCTATGGAAACGTGTGTTGCGGGTTATGACCAGCTTCGTATAAATAATATGACAAAACTTACTTGGCCTTTGTTGTTGCTGTTTTAACCTATATATACATATATAATAAATATATGTATAAAGGATGGTATATAGCTGGGAGAAGCCCTTGGTTACTGCGCTTTCCAAAACTGTGAATCTGGTACAATTTAGTGAGGTACTTTATCTAAAATTTTTAAGAAAGTTATAGCGTCACAATTGCAGGAATATTTCGAATCTTCACGTATATTTACTATTTGATAGTCTGGTTTCAGATCGAAGTTCAGTTATGTAACAACTTTGTAGAATTTAATTGATAACAGTCTTAAATCTACAGATAAAAATGAAATTATCTTTTTTCCTTAACCATAATTCTGCACTAAAAAAACTGAACATACGTTTCGACAGCTAAGCTATTACCTTCGGCAGGAATACTGAACTGAAGATTTGTGGGTAATAGGTAGTGTATCAAACTACCTTTTCACTCAACAGTAAAAGGAGTGAATAAAATTTTCCGCCAATAAAACTCGAGTGTGCCTTTCGCACCAAAATACAGCTTGAAAACCTTTTAGGTAATCCCAAAAATAAACTGGATATGATGATAAGGTCTGGAATTTATCAAATCGAATGCAATGATATTGATAGACTTTACATTTGCACTAAACGATACTTGAACATGAGATACTATGTATGTGGGCTGCAGCATTTATCGTCCCGAAACCCTTTTTATATACTAATTGTCTAGAAATATTTTATGACAGTAGAAAATCTCTTCTAGAGGAGCCCTCTTGAAAATGCGTTGAAAGGTTTTATAAATGCGTAACTATAGAGAATTCGGCCCGTTAGTACTACTTAAAAATACTGTTTCAGAACGTATATAACGTTTCACAAAAAGAAAACTCTAAGACGATGTCAACTGTCCATGACAGATGTAATTTTTATTTTCTAGGCGTGTATGGAAAATAGTCACCAGCTAAATTTGAGCTGTTTTGTATTATGAAATATTTTTACACATTATTAAACCTTGTATGTTAAATTTAAATCCGCAAGAAACCTAAGTCATTTCAGTAAACCAGCGGCTGGTTTTAGACACCGAAATCCATATTAAATAGAGCAAATTCCGATAATTATTCAATTCTTTTAAATACTACGAGGGCGACCTGTAAGGTCTCCTAAATCGGCAAGACATGGCGCACGAAGTTTGACGTGGTATTAGGTCATTGGACGCAGAACGCTCCTTTTCGAAATACACCAACACATTTTCACCTCGCCGTAGGAGTATGACTGACAATTAGATCAGAAGTTATAGTCAAAGTTCCCTCTCATTCAATAGCAAAGGTACCATTTTCGGAGTATTGCTATTAATAAACAGGAAAAGTATCTTTGATATCTCTCCATTTAAATGCAAAAGCAAAATTTCTATATTTCCGCAAAGAACCTCTTGATATAGCTTTAATAGACTTTGGTTAACAAATGTGACAAAATTGAATATTCCAGCAATACAACCCTACCTGTCCATGTTTCTTAACCCGAGATTCTTAAATTTTCTTGCTCGGAATTTTTTTCTTGCCTGTAAAATACTGAGCTTTCATGAACGTCAAACGTGGTTCTTATACATACTCTACTTACCTACATTATTAAGATACTACAATACGAATATTTGCGTCACTCATTTCAACAACATACTCAAACTAATATAGTAAGTACATTCATTATTAACTCGTTTCTGCAGCTTTACTGTGCATTGTACAACCATAAACTCCTTGCAATCGTTGTAATGAACTTGCTAACAGATATAAAAATTCCGTAATTTTGGGTTGTTTGCAAAATTACCAACGTGAAGTGTTATACGGTTATATTTCTCATTGTTGGAACAATTCTACCTAAATCTAATAAAAAATACTTTTATAAAACCTCCATTCTTTTCGATTACTATATTAAATATATTTTTCCTGATCTAACTTAGATACAAACAACTAGAAATAAAGTATGCTATAATACATTAAGCATAGAGAAGCTTTTTTTTCGCTTGGTGTACTTGCTGTCGTATCTTTAACTTTGAGTATTGCTTGGCGTAAGCGTATTAAATCGCCATCCGGCATAAAAGCGATAAAATACGAACATCTGCATCCATTCATTGTATTTTCGTACATCTAACAATCCGCTCAGAGTTACGTACTTCAGCTACACATTACACGCGTTGAAATATTGACGGCTATTTGCGAAGCGGTATTTAAAATCAAAAATAAATCCACTAAACTAACGACGTCACGAATGACGATGACGTAAATTTACTATCTTTATCTTCTTCTGTGCAGCGTGTCGGACATATTTGAAATAAGTTTGCTTCGCATATCTAGATTTTCTTACGAAAAATGTATTATATAAAGGGGTTTTGAATAATGGTGTAGTTGATAAGTTAAAGAAGGTGTTCTATCCATTTCATTTTAAGTAACTACTTTCGAAGGGGGATTTTAGTATTATTTTTTATAGAACTGGTGCACTTAGCACTTATCGCATGATGTACTATATCATACAGTTCTTGTCAATTTATATGAGGGAGTGTCAAAAATGTTTTCTTCTTCTTTTGACCTTTTCCACCTAGAGATTGGTCGGTCTCAGGTGCCAGTATTCTTTATCCTCCCAGTCGTCTTCTTAAAACCCTCTTTCATGCATCGTTTGGCGTATATATTGTTTCCATTTGACGGTTGGCCTTCTTCTTGTTCTTTTTCTTCGTGGGTGCCGCTATAGGATTTTTTTGGCCATCTTTCTTCTTCCATTCGTTAAATGTGTCCGTATCATCTTACTGCCGTAAGTCAAAAACTAGTGCCTCCTATTTTTCATTTCTTTTTAATTGTTTCTTCTTCTCATATCCTAATACCTTTTCAGGTATTGGATGAGGATTCTGATTCTTTTTGTACCCATCTTTCTACTCTCTTCTACTTCTTGCTATTGCTTTCATTTCTTGTAAGTTTTTTTCCTTTCTTATACTCATTTCTTTGATCTGGTTCATCCATTTCCTCTTAGGTTTTCCTCTTCTTTCCTTTTTTAGGTGTCGTGTCTCCATTATTTTTCTTGTAGTTCTATCTCTCTTCTTCCTTACTATAGGTTCGTATCAATTTAATTGCTTCCTCCTTATTTTTTTATTATTGGTTATTGCTTTGTCATTTTCCTAATGTCTTCATTCTTGATCCTATCCGATTTTGTTTTCCCGGCTATTCTTCTTAGATGTTTCACTTCCATTGCATTTATCTTTACCTCATCTTTCTTCTTCAATGCCCAATATTCAGATGCATACTTTATTACTGGGATTGTTATAGTACTACATATGTATTTTTATTTTTGTCTCCATATCAACATCTCTGTTTCCTAGAATTGACTAACTTTTTACCTATTTTTCCGTCGTCTGTCAGTATGCTTCCCAAATAGTCATATGTGGTTACCCTCTCCAATGCCTTTACACTTAATTTCTTTGTTGACTCTATTGTCTCGGTTTTCGTATATTATCATTACCTTACTTTTATTCAAGTTTACTTCCGTCTTCTCGTTTTCTATTTCCTTCGTCCAAATGTTCATTAGCTTTTGCATTTTAGATTTAGAGTTTGCAGTCAGAACCACATCATCTGCATATAGCAAGCTACTCACTCATACAGGTTCTAGCTTTCTGTACCCTATTATTGTGGTGTGTTGTTCGGTTTGTGCTTTTATTCGTTTGACTACTCTGTCCATCATTAGTGCGAATAAGAGTGGATTTAGACTGTCGTGTTGTTTTATTCCTTTTTTCATTTAGAATTCTTCTGATTTTTGCCCTGCAGTTGGTATCCTGAATCTTACTGTCTCGTATGTACTTATGATAGCATCTCGCAGGGTTTTCTATCTATCGTATTAAAGGCTACTTTCAGATCGATGAGCACTGGAAACATTTCTTCTCCTTCTTCAATTATTCTTTCTATTAAGATCTTATATAATTACATAGGTTGAAAGCCACAATATTGATGATTAACTTTTCATTCTTTAATATAATCTCAGTCCGTTTCTAAAATTTTGGTCCATCTTTTACCGAGGGCGTATATTGCAGCGAGGCAAAAAGCACGGTTCTGCTTCTTAAGTCATTGATGCACGGACATTTTCATGGTCTCTTCATCTTCAAAGTGAATCCCACGATGAGCTTCTTAGAGTGCCCTGAAGAGATGGAAATCTCATGGCGCCAGGTCAGGGCTGTATGGGAGATGAGGCAAAACCTCGCATCCAATTTTTGCAATTTCTTCAATGGTGTAGTGACGTTTGGTGTTGTGGTCGTGTATTGTCATGCAAAAGCAGAACATCCGCCATAGTTTTTGTTGGGCGAGCTAGCTGATGATGTTCCTTAAGCTTTTTGAGGGTTGTGCATCCCTGCTCTAAGAAAGCAACCATAATCACACCTTCTGCATCCCAAAACACTGTCGCCATAACTTTTCATGCCGATCGCACGCTTTTGACCTTCTTCGTCCTCGGTGAATTTTTGTGATGCTATTTCATTGACTGCGTCTTTGATTAAGTAAGTCTCGCGAGCTTGTTTTTCTTGTATATTTATACTAGTCCGTTAACATTCTTGGTATCCACTTCGCACAAACTTTTGAATACTTCAGCTGTCGAATAATTGTCATCCTTTACTAAATGGAAAAAAGAGACACAATTTATCTGCAGCCATCCGTCGACCACCACGAATGATGTCATCAACTAACTGAATGTTGCGTGGAGTGACTGCAGTTAACCACCTGCTACTCCGCTTTTCATCAACCAACGGTACTTATTCTTCAACTTCGTTACAACGGCGAACCCATCGGCTGGCTGTGGTGACATTCATTGTTGTATCACAGTATACATTTTTCAGTCTTTTATAAACGCGAATGGGAGTTTCACCTTCTGCATTCAAGAATTCAATAACAGAATGCTGTCTAAAACGAATATCAATGTAGGCCATCTTGAGGGCGACTGCAGCATTACCACCCATTGACGCAGAGGGTTACTACTGCAGTAGATTCTAGAGAAAAGTTTAAGCAATAGCACCAAATTCAAATTTTTCACTTAAGAAAGTTTATCTTAAGTAAAAAAAAAAATAATAAGAGGAATTGGGTATGAACTGGTCCTCGTAGAAATGTGCTGTATACATGCAGTAACATAAATTGGAGAATTCTAACTGGAAAATAAATATACCATTGAAATAATACTCCAGGTAACAAGCATGCATTTTCAATACCTGGATACGCATTTTATATACAGTAAATTAGTCTCTAAGAGACCTCTACCAACATAAATACCAATTATCGTAGCGATTCATTCAGGCACACGAGCTTATAAAAAAACATCGATTTTCCTTAGACAATACGGCTCAAAATGTTTCAAGAATCTCGTACGTACTAAAGCTGTATCATAAAATTCCCGTCGCTATTGAGACAGCCATATTTTTCGTTTAAATTCTTCCCTCTGTTATACATTTTTGCAGTTCGGGTCTTATTATAAAAAATACAGCATAATTTCAACTTCTCCCTCTTCTTATATTCGTTTTCTCGCTAATTTGCTTTAAAGAATTCATTGCTTAGGTATTGGGGTGATTCTTAATGGTGTAAATTCATGGTGCTTTTTTTGTTGAATGAATAAATGGGTTAAATTCATCTTTATATTATAATAAAAATGTTCCGCTCGGTTAATGATTGCGGCACATTGAAAGGCAGTCTATTTTAAAGCTGGAGATTCTCTTCTAAGGGAGATTCATTCGGAAATTTTAATTGTATACACAATTTAAAATTATAGTAGAAGAAGGAATTATTTTATGAAAGATTTAGGAACGTTTTTATTGATAAATTTCATTGAAGTAATACTAAAGGCAATGTAAGGATAGTGAAAGTTTAATGTTCCATATAATATCCAATTTTTGGGCCATTACTGTTCGTATTATATATGGACTTGTTCGCAATTTTATCTTGCTAAAAATTTGTGCCGTTGTCACTGGTGCGGGTAGTTGCATTCCTTTGCAGCACGTTTTGGATGTGAGCACTGATTCGTGCGAATGTAATTAATTGAAGTTGAATCTTAATAAATGCTGTAAGATAACACACTAAAAAATCATCACCTTTTGTGTATTAGTAACACATTGTTATCTACGGTCGACACTTTCTGCTACCTTGGAGTACTTTTCGATTAGCAACTTTCTTTGTTCCGCATATTAATGAACTTTGTAAATCGGTATGGAAAACACTGCGTTTTTTAATTAGAAGTTGCAAGGAGTTTATGGAGGCTGCTACAATTAAATTGCTATACATGACATTTATTGTCAGCAAACTTGAATATTTCAATTTAATTAAGTTTCTAATTCATTCAACACATTCGTAAAATCTTTTTTTCGTCTATACTTCAGGTTTTAGGCACTTTGCCTGCTAAAATATCCATTTCTTATTTGGTCTGCCTACACTTCTTCTTTCTAAACATCTATATAACTTCTTTCTAGCTGGCAACCTCGTCATTTCCATCCGTTCTACGTGTTCTTTCCACTTATTTTTCTTTATTCGTTTTTGCAGCCTTTCACTCTTCTTAAAAATTTCATCTCTTGTGTCTGTATTCTGCTTTCTTGTTTCTTCGTTGTTGTTCATGTTTCACTACCGTATAAGAGGGTTGGCACTGCTATAGTCTTGTAAAATTTTATTTGAAAACAAGAAAAGATTCTTGTTTTGTTTTCTAACGTTTTGCTAGTTGTTCCATAAATATGTGTGAATTTATTCAGTTTTTCTTCTCTCTTTGTTTCGATCATAAGATACATCGCAGCCTAAATACTTAAAATGTTTCACCTGTTCCAGTGCGGTATAGTTTATGTCTATTTTTATCTTAATAATAATAATAATAATAATAATAATATTTAATATTTAATGCCCAACAGATACAAATATCCAATTACAAGGCAATGTTAAATAATGTACACATGCAAATATAAATAACATAAAATTAAAGTATGTCAAATTAGAAAACTTAGTAACTAGTTGCTTTAATTTAAATTAAAAAAAAAAGTAGTTTACCAGTGGTTAGGAAAAAAGAGAGAACGGAAAAAGTATTCAACTAAGTGTAACGCACCCGCGGTCTACATACCGTCAAAAGGGACGGTAAAGTGCAGGTATGTATATCCAACTCGGCAAACTCCACAGAGTTGAAATTGCTACACAATCTGTGTATTGGGGATCTGATGGCGATGTTTGTTCTAGGTGCGAAACAGTAAAAAGTATTTGTTTGCCTAGATCCTGAACGTGGTACAATGAAGCTGATTTTACTCAACAACTCAGGGACATCAAGACCATTATGAAGTAAAGTAAATAGGAATTTACACTCAGCCTGTTTTCGACGTAGTTCTAATGAATCAATATTAAATGCCTCTAGCAGAGCACTGTGGCTAAATCCTTGTATCAGGTAAGTATTAAATTTTTAAAGTACAAGAACTTCAAACATCTTCTCTGAATCTGCTCTAGAAGATGTATCTGATAGATGTACATAGGTGACCAGACCAAGGGCGCATACTCCAGTCGAGACCGAACAAAAGCGAAATAAAGAGGAAGAATTGCTGTTATAGAAGCAAATGGTCGTGTAACACGTATAATGAATCCTAACATACTCAACGCTGATGTACAAATACTGGATATGTGCTCCATAAAGGTCAGTCTTGAGTCAAAGACGACGCCCAAGTCTTTCATAGAGGTCTCCCTAGGTAAAGAAGATCCAGCCAAGTGGTAGGTATATATAATTGGAGTCGTCTTACGAGTGTAGGTGACAATTTTGCATTTGTTTACATTAACTGTTAGTCTGTTGTTGACACACCACGTGTGGAATATATCGAGTTGGCTTTGCAAATGATTGCAATCCTGAGAATTATAAATTGTTGAGTACAACTTCAAGTCATCTGCGTATAACAACTTTGGACAGTTCAGTTGATAGCACAAATCATTTATATATATGAGGAACAGAAGTGGACCCAAGTTACTCCCCTGAGGAACTCCAGAGCTCGGCGCGAAGTAATCAGACTCAAATCCCATGTATGTCACAAATTGCTTTCTATCAAGAAGATACGATTGGAATAAAGACAAAAGAGAAGACGAAAATCCAATATTGTCCAATTTATTAATAAGCACGGTGTGGTCGATTCGATCAAAAGCTTTTGTTAGGTCAGTATACACAACATCTACCGTCCACCGGCATCAATACTACCAGATAGGTATTGTGTAATTGTAACAAGATTAGTTACCGTAGATCGTTGAGCAACGAAACCGTGTTGGTCATTTGAAATCCAGGGTCTAACTTGAGCATAAATATACTTGTACAAACATTTCTCAAAAACTTTAGCAAAATTATTTAATAACGATATGGGACGATAGTTGGAAATAACACACTTCTCACCTTTTTTAAAAACAGGCACCAATTTGGCAATCTTCCACACAGACGGGAAGGTGGATGTTTTGAGAGCGAGATTGAACAAGTAGCAAAGAGGAGAAGCAAATATATTTGCACAATCCCTAACAAAAAAGGCCGGAATGTCATCACTACCCGCCGTGCAATTATTCTTTAAGGATTTCATAGCACACACCACATCTTAATTGCATATTAACTCAGGAAAGCTATGGTTTTAGTTTTATTTGCCGATATTTTCATTTCACGGTTTTGGCAGACTTTTTGTAATGCACATAGCCTTTTCTGTTAGGAGCACTAAGTCGTCAGCATATAAGATAGAATTTGGGGTGGTGTCCTGGTCTAAACGTATTCCTTTAGCACATTTCTTTTTCCATTCTTTTATAATAGCATCGACATATGTTAAATAATGTTGAGGACACACAGCAGCCTTGTCCTAACTCCTTTGTTTGTTAATATTTCCCTAGTTAATCTTTCGCCTATATCTACCATAATTCTGGTGTCAGTGTATAAACCCTGTATAGCTCTTATTAAATGATGCCTGTTTTTTCATAGTACCCCATAATTTTTATCTATTACATTATCGAAAGCCTTTTTGAAGTATATAAACCTATGCGTATTTCTCTGATGTGTTCCCTGTGCTTTTCTATAATTTGTTTCATAATGAATGTTCCATTTGTAATTGGTCTGCCTTTTCTAAAGCCCATTTGTTCCTCTTCTATCAGTTCTTCTGTTATGATTTTGAACGTGTTGTTTAATATTCTGGCGTAAATTTGTTAAGTGGTATCTAATAGGCTGATTCCACGGTAACTTTGAGGGTTGTTTTTTTTTGAACAACCGGTCGCTTTTCTGTTTTTAGTAGCCCTCAACGTTTATCAGTTCTGTTAAATCTATATCATCCAAATCTTTTACGTCTACTCCTTGCATTGTTGCTTCGTCAATATTTTGCTTGTAGCCAGTTATCCTCGTCTCTGTTGTTTATTTGAATTGTTTAATGATTTGATTACTTTATAAGCCAGGTTTTGTCTTCCATGTGTGTCACTTTCGATATAACTTATAAATCTATCCCAGGACTCTTTATTGAACTTTCTAGATATTTCTTTCGGAATATTGCTACTAAGCTTGTAAATTTCATGGTTAACTTGATTAGGGTTGTTAATATATTGCATGTATGTTTTTTGTCTTTCTTTTCAGTGTTTCTTCCATCTCATCTGACCATATTTTTAGTCCTTTCTTCTTTCTGGGTGTCTTTTTTTTGCCCGAGACTTCAGATGCCCCTTTTTCTTCCACTGTTTGTTTTACATTTAGCCATTCTTCGTTTATATCTCCTTTTGTTTCTTTGCATTCTAATTTTTTATTCAACCTATCCTGGTATTTCCATATACTTTCCTCTTAAATTAGATATACTTTGAAGACTTCTTCATTTGATTTCGTTATAGTTTTGATTTCTTTCCACTTCTCAAGTGTTACTGTACACGCTACTTTTGTTATTTTCAAAACAATGGATCAAAAACAATTTCGTGTTTTAATTTTACACTATTCATCGACTATCTTGAGAAAGGGAATACCATCAGCAGTGAATATTATATAGCGTTATTGGAGCGTTTGAAGGCCGAAATTGTAAAGAAACGACCGCATATGGCAAAGTAAAAAATGTTGTTTCATCAAGACAACGCACCGTCTCACAAGTCAATCAAAACAATGGCAAAACTACATGAATTGAACTTCTAATTGCTCCCACATCCACCGTATTCGCCAGATTTAGTTCCCAGCGACTATTGGCTGTTCGCAGACCTCAAAAAAAATGCTCGCCGGTAAGAAATTTCGCACGAATGAAGAGGTTATCGCTGAAACTAAGGCCTATTTTGAGGCAAAAGATAAATCGTTCTACAAAAGTGGTATTGAAATGTAAGAGCGGCGCTGGAATGATTGCGTTGCTCTTGATGGAGATTACGTTGATGAATAAAGCTAATTTTGAACCAAAAAACCGTATTTTCTTTGTTATGCCCGGGACTTTTCAGCCCAGGTGTTAAATGCTTGTATGCTTTCCATAAAATTTACTCTACGTCATTGATCAAAAGCAAAAGTTAGAATGTCTTGGTCAACAAATACTCAATTTTCGGCGCCTGGAATATATTGGTCACCAGAGTTTTATCAGATTATACTACGGTAATATCTAAAAAGCTGAAAAGGAAACTTATTATTTGATATATTAAATCGTCCAAAAGGTGAGGAAATAAGATATTAGGAGAAAATTTGTTTGGATATCGAATCTAAACTCATTCCTTTCGAAACCCATTTGTTTCTCTTCGTTTTCATATAAATTTCGATTTTATCCCTTCGCCGAACTTTTACTGCCGCATCTTAAACACTGTTTATGGCCAAATATTTCGGATAGCATTATAAATCTATCGTTAACAGGCTACTTCGTGCTATAAATAAACAGAAAATTAATAAGCGGACAACGTGTATCTGTTTTATTTTTCATGTCGAATCGAACGCGTAAGGAGGAAATAGGCTGTGAAGATCTGCGAAACAAATTCTTTCATCCAAAAATAATGTATGCGTGTGTTGTACGGTAGGTAATAATGAAATAATAATGCTATAGCGAGACGGCATTTATCCGGCTAAAGATATCCAGAACGCAGTGTGGTGAGATCATATAAAGTAAAAAAGAAATTCCTTACAGCTCTTGTTTACTACTATACGCGTATTTACGGTGTGAGAGTATTTGCTCACGTAAATGTGATTTTAATTAAATATCTTTTGCAATGGCTGTTTTCAGCTTTCAAAATGTTTGTGGTAATTGGTTAATAATTCAATATTTTAAATATTTTTCGGAGTCTACACTTATTTACACGCGATATTCATAATAATTTTCATATAACTTTACCCTATAGCAAGCCAAAAAACTATTTCTTCAAAATATTTTGTTGGTACTAAGTAGTGAATTAACAGTGAGAAATAAAATATATTTGTCATGTGTACTATATTGGTCTGTTAAGAGAAAAATGTCTGCAATGAACCACAAAATTTTCATTATCGAATTATACTTCAGAAAGGGTATCAAATTAGAAAATGGAGAATGGTCATACTCTTTGCAGCCATGTATAGATGAATTTCGGACAGAATTTCCAAATTTTCCAGTAACATATAACAATTATATCTTTACGACATTCTTAGTTCCGCTCCAATTGATCAATAGAAAACCAAAGGTGTCATATGGAAAAGCTTACGATGTGTCTCCTAGAGATATTGTTAATAAGACTTCAAACGGTGCATGAAACTGCAAATATTTCAGCACAGGAAGAAGAGTTTGCGAAAAGTGAAAATGAAAATTTGACCCCATACAACTCTCCAGTAGGGCAAATCAATTTTAGATTGCGATTAATAATGGTGGACGGAAAAGTATACAGGGCGCTGACAAATATTTCAAGCATGATTTGCTATGTATGTGCAACAAAAATCTTCCAAATGGATGATATAGTATACTACGAATTGATGAACTCAACTCTTTACAGTTTAAACTTGCTGTTTTACATTTATATATTCGTTGTTTTGAATATTTACTACATATTTCATATTGACTTGAGTTGCAAATCTGGAAAGAATTTCGAGGAAAAATTGGTCTTCTTGCATCCTTCCGAAAACTGTATCTGGAAATATAAATGATGGAAATACTGCAAGACGTTTCTTTCCAAATCCATCTGTATCAGCAGAAATTACTGGGTTTGACGAAGAGTTGATTAAAACGCTTTGGCGTAACTTTGCGTACTATTGGCAATTATGAAATCAATATCGATAATTTCGAGTTCTATTCTTTAAAAACTGCCGAGAAATACTTTTCATTGTACTACTGGTACTACATTGCCATCCCTGTCCAAAAACTGTTGATCCGTAGTTGAGTTAATGTAGAAGAAGCAATTATTCCTATTGGTGAACTATCTGAAGAGGCTCAAGAATCGAAAAATAAAGACGTTAGACCATATCGTCAACGCCATACCAGAAAAATTAGTGCGTTAAAAATAAAGGAAGTCTGTTTCACAGATTAATTCTTAGTTCTGATCCATTGTTAAGTACATTTAGTGTTTTTTTTTTCATGGGCGGGGCGTTAACCCCAAAGAGCAAACTCGGCCAGTACCTCGCCTATTGTGCACCCATGTGATTTTAGCACACTCGACCGGGTTGTATTCAGCAACAAAGTCCATAATCCGCTCGAGTGGTAATTTTCCTAACTTGGGTCCGTCAAGCTGAGCATCCCCAAGGTGGACCTGTCTTTCCCTGCAGACTGCAGGGCAGTCGACAAGAAGGTGCACAGGAGTTTCCTCTGCTCTCCCGCACTTTCTGCATGAAGGAGAGTTTACTAGACCCATGCGATGCATGTGTTTATTCAGTGCGCAGTGTCCAGTTAAGATCTCTGTGAGTGCTCACAGTTTGGTCCTGGTCATTAGGACTGCCTTACACAGTCTTCCCTCACCTGGATAAATCCCGAGAGATTTACAGTGTCTTAAACCGTCTACACCGTTCCAATAGGACCGGTGATTGGCGGCCAGCTCGGATCTAACGTAGGTCTTAATACTGCCATAGGTAGGTTCAGAACCTGAGAATGGTCGTCCACTGGCATCTTTTGCTAGCAAATCAGCTATTCCGTTCCCTTTAATTCCCGAGTGACTTGGCATCCATCTCGGCGTAACGCTGCAATGTTTCGCCAGTTGTTGCAGCCTTCTATGGCACCCCAATACCACTTCGGAGTCAATCTTGACAGCTTGTAGCGCCCTAAGAGCGGCTTGGCATTTAGTGTTACGCAAAGACCACATGGGAAGTTGCGATATGTTGAAATTAGTGGTAATTAACAGAGATGAATAAGAAACTTTATCCCATGACGAGGAACAAATAGACTTAAGTGAAGAAAAATGTTCAAAGGAAGAGTCGTTCTAAAGGTTTTTTTCAGTCAATGTAATTATATTGTTGTGCTGATATTTGACTGAAAGAAAGTATTTTGATACCTTTTGTATAATTGTACCTTCTCTTAACTTAAACGGTACAGACATTTCCACTCTCACTAGGGGTTGAATATGAGAAGCTGCACAAGAGCATTCTTGGTCAGTCGACTCTACATGATTTGAGGCTCTTATCGCTAAATTTTTACCTCATTTGATCAACTATTTAAGAAGCTAGAGGTTTCGATAGCGTGTGTTAGATCCTAAACCACTGTGCATCGGTCCAAGCATCCCTAGTCGAAGAAAGAGGAACGTTCATACATCATTCAGAAGCTTAAACGCACTCGTGTGCGCATATACAATTATGCACGTACAATATGTTATATAGTTTTTGGAAATAACATAAATTACTGGAGAAAGATGTACATTATAACAAACTAGTTATCACAGGAATGGCCCTTATAACATCCGATACAGCAAAAATAATTAATGACAGAAATGATATCAAAAATTTAAGCAATATATGTATAACAATGTACTACGTATATAAAATTTGGATGTTTATTATTGTATCTTGTCGAAAAACCACACCTGGCATAATAAGAACGGCACATGTGGGAAAGAAACTGAAGAAATCCCTATGCTTGCAAGATCAAGCAGGATACAAAATAGTTTTATGATTTTAACGGATTTCTGTTGTCATACAAGATTTTAAAATATATTTAATTGTGAAGTTGTCGTAAGAGATACAATTCTTTGCAAGAAATTCATACTGCGTGGTTTAGTTAATTAACTGTAACGTACCTATTATAATTTATATACTGTAGCTCCAATACCGATTGTTACATCGAAAAGAAAGTAACACAGCCCCGAAATGCATCGCAAATAATCTTAAAACATGTGAAGCAATTAAATTTAAAAAAAAAAAGAAATAGCAAATTGAAGAAAAAATATGAAAAAATATACACTTAATATAATTTCAATACAAAAATAGAATTTCAAGTCGGACAAACAATATGTTTAACTGTCAGTCTAGTAAGCAAAAGACATAAAAATAAAATATTCAAGCATCTGTGCGAAACGTGCATGAAACGATTGTCTAGAATCTAGAGTCTAGACGTCTTTAATAATAGCATATTCCGGCAAGCTCTTTTGTTTTCTTAGCGATTTTTTTCGCCGCACATTCGAAAGTCGAAATCCTAGCGAAAGACGAACCGTTTCGCAAACAGAAAAATTTACGTATTCGTGTAGAGTTTCATGGGAATTTGATTCCCGTTCAATCGTCCCGTCACGACGTATGAATATCGAAGAAATGACGTGTTTCCGTCGTGAAACTAGTCGGAATAGAAAGAAGAACCATCGAAATCGAATAACAGTAACCTCACTTTAACGTATTCGCGGATTCGGAAAGCCGCATGCCGATTTAATTTTAGGACCAATTTTCTCTCTCGTCGAACTCCGGCGTACGGAGCGAAACGCAGGCCCGTCTCCTGTTTGCTTTCCGGGAAGGGGAGGGTAAGTCGGCGTGTCGGTAAGACGCCTTTGCGGAAAAGGAAGAGCGTTCGCACGAAGCGGACAAATGCTCATGAATTATCCATCGGAGAAAGTGAAACTGCAAGACCAAAGATGGATATATACATAAATAAGCAATCGGCTAACGCTACATTGAACAGAAGAATCTGGTTCGCGTTCTCGTATTTATTTAGTGTCTCCTTTGCCGGTTGTAATCTACTTCCTTGCATGTACCTATACAGTCAGGTGCAAAAATATCTGGCGCAATGGCAAGAGTATCCAAACTTCACACCAAGAGGGAAAGCTCCAAGAACCAACAGATTACAGTTAGATTACATCGAAAATAATAACAAATTTATTAAGCCACGGAAGGGAAACTATTAACTAGATAAAAACTTCGTGGAATGTTTCTATTTATTCTATTCCTCACCCAAATTTAAAGAGCACGGCAGCTAAGATGTCGTTGTGGTCGCTGTAATATCTATATGTTATTGATTTCGCTTTCATGCAATGCAAAAAAATCGCACACTTACCACTCCAGAAAAGGACTATAGAATAACAACAGATGTAAAAACCACCGTCAGCACTATCACCGCAGTAAATTTAATTAAAAAAAACACCAACTTAAAATTGTATAGGGACGTACAGGAAAAATTAGGATGCCAAAAAGGGGGGCATATCAACAAGAACTAGTATTTTTTTTCAATAAAAGATTCTAAATAGAGGGACCTACCTCTATGTGTCAAAAGGCTAGGTTGAGTTAAAAATCTGAAAGTTTAGAATACTAAGGTAAGTGGACTAAAATGTAAATAGCCAGGGATCTACTGCAATGATTGAACATCTGAAAAGTAGGAGTAGAAGTCAACGTAATTTTTGTATTTAACGATTTAAATCTGTCAATTGGGGCAGGAATAAAGAAGAACTGAAACAAGCCATGAACAGAGACATGAATATACGGGAACAATGGTGCAATGAAAGTACTGTAGTATATGGTATTTTCAAGCAGAACAAAGACATCAAACTTCAACATAAAAATAAAAAAAGAAACAGGAAATAAAAGTCAACACAGTAAAATACCTTGGATTAACAATACAAAACAATATGACAGTTTATTTACCTGCACCTACGTGTCCTTGAAGGTGGTAGAGCTTATAAAAGGTGGCGAATCATGGAGAAATAAAATCATTTCACAGAGCTTTGTCTTGTGAACCGTTAATGTGTTTTTTTTTAAACTTTACATCGTTCCCAGTTGAGAATTTTGTTAGCTTCTTGTGTCTTTGAGTTTTCTGTTCGAATTGTCGTATTATGACCACGGTGCATTGGCCAATCACATATATGGTTCTGCATAAAAGGATTATGAAACTTCATGAAGAACCAATGAGATTGCGAAAAAATCGCGTTCTTGATTTCTCGTAAGAGCGTTTTCACTCGCATTGTGACGAAATTGCAACAAAGACTCTTGTGAATTTTACCAGACAATCACTTTTTTCTCTCTAATATCGACATTGAAAAAGTGTGCAGAGAACGAACAATCGCTTCTTGGCAAAATTTCGCGTCTGGTTACAAGAAGAAACAAATATTCCTGAAGTGGTTCTTCGTTGTATTACTTCTTCTACGAGCGGGGGCCGACCATCGGAAGACTTTGAGAATACGCCAGTGGTAGTTAAACGTCGAAAAATCCAATAGCTAACAAAAGATATATCGATTGCCGAATTAGTTTTTGCGACGTAAGTGAAGCTAACACAAAGTGGAGATCCAGCTGGAGTAGAGTTTTTCGACGAAATGACCACAACCCCATCACGATCGAGGACAATTGTAACTCACTGCAACAAAAATACACTTCTAACTTCTGCAAAATTCAATAAGGAATAGTACAACACATGAAGACGTGGGGCTAAGCACGGATATGATTTGTACCCACCGTACTATTAAGTTCTAGAAAGGAAGAAACCTCTTTATCCGCACAAATTTCAATCTCCTAGAGAAATTTGCAGCAAAATTTGTGAAAGCATCTTAAGCTGTACTTCGCTTGAAACACGAGATGGTTCATTACTTTTATTGTATAGGTGGGGTTTTGACGGCAGTTTGGGATAACCGTGTGTAAACAGCAAAGTCAAGATGCACCACGTGCATCTTGATCATCTAATGAAACCCATATATAACAGGTGGGCTGAAAAGTCCCGGGCCTAACAAAGAAAACACGGTTTTTTTGGTTCAAAATTAGCTTTATTCATCAACGTAATCTCCATCAAGAGCAACGCAATCATTCCAGCGCCGCTCTAACATTTCAATACCACTTTTGTAGAACGATTTATCTTTTGCCTCAAAATAGGCCTCAGTTTCAGCGATAACCTCTTCATTCGTGCGAAATTTCTTATCGGCGAGCATTTTTTGAGGTCTACGAACAGCCAGAAGTCGCTGGGAGCCAGTGGATGTGGGAGCAATTCGAAGTTTAATTCATGTAGTTTTGCCATTGTTTTGATTGACTTGTGACACGGTACGTTGTCTTGATGAAACAAATTTTTTTTCTTTGCCATATGCGGTCGTTTCTTTGCAATTTCGGCCTTCAAAAGCTCCAATAACGCTATATAATATTCACTGTTGATGGTATTTCCTTTCTCAAGATAGTCGATGAATATTACACCACGCACATCCCAAAATACCGAGGCCATAACCTTTCCAGCCGATTGTTGTGCTTTCGGGCGCTTTGGACGAGGTTCACCAGTTGCTGTCCACTCAGATGACGAGATTGATTCCGGAGTGAGGTGATGGATCCATGTTTCATCCATTGTCACATATCGACACAAAAATTCCGGTTTGTTACGTTTAAACATGGCCAAACACTGCTCAGAATCATCAACACGTTCTTGTTTTTGGTCAACATTGAGCAAACGCGGCACCCACTTTGAACAGAGCTTTCTCATAGTCAAATGCTCATGCAATATAAAGCCAATACGTTATTTTGATATCTTCACGATGTCAGCTAACTCATGCAACTTCACTTTTCGATCATTCAAAACGACTTTGTGGATTTTTTTGATATCTTCTGGTGTTACCGCCTCATTTGGACGTCCACTGCGTTCTGCATCATCGGTGTCTCTACGACAACGTTTGAAGTCAGCAAACCAACGTTTTATTGTTGTTTCTGATGGAGCGGAGTCCCCATAACACTTTTCAAGCCATTGCTTCGCTTGAAGGGAATTTTTGCCATCAAGAAGCAGTGTAAAATTAAAACACGAAATTGTTTTCGATCCATTGTTTTGAAAATAACAAAAGTAGCGTGACTCTTAGCACAATAACTCACAAACTAATGAATAGAATATCATGAAATTTTAACAGCTGTCTTTTGAAGGTTAGTACTAACTGAGAGAAAGGTGACTGCAATGAAACTAGCGTCATATATGTGTTAGGCCTGGGACTTTTCAGCCCATGTGTTATTATGCGGACAAACACACTACCTGCTTTCTAGAGATAATGTCGTCCTGGAAGACTTCAATAGGTGCATGCGATTGCAAATATTTCAATACAGGAAGAAGCGGTTGTGAAAAGTGAAAATGAAAATTTTATCCCATATAACTCTCCGGTAGAACAAATCAATTTTAAATTGTGATGATATGAATTTTGCAAACTGTGAACTGTAGTTGACCTCACAATTAATTTCAAACTTGTCACCTCATTATATCGTGGCAATGGATAATGTATCTTATTACAATGTTTCTATTTATTCTATTCTTCACACAAATTTAAACAACAAAGGAGCTGAGATGTTGATGTGGCCGCTGTATTACCTATATGTGATTCTTGAATAACTTGCCGCAAACTATCATACGTTACTGGAAAATTTGAAAATTCCACCCGAAATTCATCTATACATGGTTGCAAAGAGTACGACCATTCTTCATTTTCTAATCGTATACCATTTCTGAAGTATGATTTGAGGATGAAAACTTTGTGATTTATTGTAAACACTTTTGTATCAATAAACCAGTACAGTGCACATGACAGATGTATTTTATTTGTCACCCTCAATTCACTACTAACTACAAACAAGATATTTTGAAGAAATAATTTCATGGTTTGCTTGATGGTAAATTTATATGCTAATATAGTACTAATAGTAATATCTACAAAATTAATACTCTTTTCAGTATTTTGTATCTCTAATGTTACTATGTATGAACCACCAGATCAAGCAAATAAAATGCTGTATACTGAACGTTTGTAAAATTTAATAGTATTTGAAAAAATATTGTTGGACAGGATATATTCAGATTCGAACTCATGCATAAAAATATCAGCTAGCAGGGTGGATAAAAGAGATCTCACGGCCAGGCCTGAAGGCATGTTATACGCTAGGTTCCTGAAGTTCAAGAAACTTTGTTCCAGGCAAGTTTTTACTAGTTGTATGATTTCAAGAATTTGTTGATTGGAAGAAGGTAAGATGTAAAAGTCTGGACTCTATTAGTTGCAGAACCTATTATAAAGGAATATTAGTAAAAGGTTCTTTATATCTTATTGGAGAAAGAAATAACACATGGGCTGAAAAGTCCCGGGCCTAACATATATAGGAAGCTAGTTTAATTGCAGTGACCTTTCTCTCAGTTAGTACTAACCTTCAAAAGACAGCTGTTAAAATTTCATGATATTCTATTCATTAGTTTGTGAGTTATTGTGCTAAGAGTTACGCCACATTTGTTATTTTCAAAACAATAGATCAAAAACAATTTCGTGTTTTAATTTTACACTGCTTCTTGATGGGAAAAAATACCATTCAAGCGAAGCAATGGCTTGAAAAGTGTTATGGGGAGTCCGCTCCATCAGAAACAACAATAAAACGTTGGTTTGCTGACTTCAAACGTGGTCGTAGAGACACCGATGATGCAGAACGCAGTGGACGTCCAAATGAGACGGTAGCACGAGAAAACATCAAAAAAATCCACAAAATCGTTTTGAATGATTGAAAAGTGAAGTTGCGTGAGTTAGCTGACATCGTAAAGATATCAAAAGAACGTATTGGCTTTATATTGCATGAGCATTCGACTATGAGAAAGCTCTGTTCAAAGTGGGTGCCGCGTTTGCTCACTGTTGACCAAAAACAAGAACGTGTTGATGATTCTGAGCAGTGTTTGGCCATGTTTAAACGTAACAAACCGGAATTTTTGCGTCGATATGTGACAATGGATGAAACATGAATCCATCACTTCACTCCGGAATCAAAACGATCGTCATCTGAGTGGACAGCAATTGGTGAACCTCGTCCACAGCGCCCGAAAGCACAACAATCGGCTGGAAAGGTTATAGCCTCGGTATTTTAGGATATGCGTGGTGTAATATTCATCGACTATCTTGAGAAAGCAAATACCATCAACAGTGAATTTTATATCGCGTTTTTGGAGCGTTTGAAGGCCGAAATTGCAAAGAAACGACCGCATATGGCAAAGAAAAATATTTTGCTTCATCAAGACAATGCACCGTGTCACAAGTCAATCAAAACAATGGCAAAACTACATGAATTGAACTTCGAATTGCTCCCACATCCACCGTATTCGCCAGATTTGGCTCCCAGCGACTACTGGCTGTTCGCAGACCTCAAAAAAATGCTCGCCGGTAAGAAATTTCGAACGAATGAAGAGGTTATCGCTGAAACTGAGGCCTATTTTGAGGCAAAAGATAAATCGTTCTACAAAAGTGGTATTGAAACGTTAGAGCGGCGCAGGAATGATTGCGTTACTCTTGATGGATATTACGTTGATGAATAAAGCTAATTTTGAACCAAAAAAACCGTGTTTTCTTTGTTAGGCCCGGGACTTTTCAGCCCATGTGTTAAACTATAAAAAACGAATTATTAACGAGTAACAACATATTTTCTTCGGTAATGAAAAAATGTTTCCAAAAGCTTTCAATATTGTAGATGATTACCGAAATTAGGCGGCTACTAAAACTTTAGCTCTTACATTTTCCCTTAACAAATTAAACATAATAACAGCTGAAACGTTGCTTGTTCATTGAAAAACAAAGTATAACCTGTAAAGTTTTGTGGCGCAATTACGAATGCGAACAACGTCTTAATTTAACAATAATTGGTATAATATACAAACGTGTACTTTTTGTAGGCGATGAATATTCCTCCCATAGGATGTGGAGGATAGAGCAAATAAGACAACAAGACGCGGTATCTACATACGTAATAATCTATAGGAATTGTTATTTTGTTGCTGGATAATTTATCACCCATTTAAGAATGTGGGACGCTTGTGTGGACAATTATAGTAATTTGCTCCCGTTTCCTACTTGTGGCGATATTTATGAAAGTTTATAAATGATTTTGAAGTACGACATGTTATAATATTCTCTATTTATGGTTAAGTACTTTAAGTTTTATTACAAACTTTTTATTACATTATTGAACTTTTGCTAGGCTCGCAATTGTTTACGTTTCGTATTTGTCAGATGCAAAGTAACTCCCTATAATTTCATTTTAAATATTTATTTCTACGATTTTTATAGATTTAATTTCAATGCGATATAATTCTTTTATTTAGAGAAAGAGTCCTTTTATTATATTATTATTATATATATATTTTAACGTATTTCTCCATACGATGTCTCTAAAGCAGCCTGAGTTTGTTTGTTCCTGGACTTCCCTATCTAGATTTCCAGAGCTTCTTATATCGTCTCCCAAGTATTTAAGCTGATTCACTTGTTCGATCATCCTTTGATCAACTTCCAGTTTGCATCTTGCCGGTTCTTTGGATGTTACTAGACATTTGGTTTTAACAGTGTTAATGATCATATTTAATTGCACAAATACATATATAAAAAAAATCATATTCAAGTAACATCGAGGTCCGCAAGAATCAAGAACGTTGTCCACAGAAGCGTCATGCACTGCCCTAATAATATGTGTTTGATGTGATGTTGCTTAATTCGTTGGTAGAGATCATTAGGCAGAGGAGCATGGTAGATGGTCAAATTGATCAAGCTGATGACGATACAAACCTTTCAACGGATACCTTGGAACCGCGAAATCTACAGTTTAATCCATTTTTTGGAAGATATGTTTCGTCTTTATCAAACGTCTCAGAATATTTGTTACATATAAGTGAGATCTCCATGACGTCCACACTGTTCTCATCTAACTTTTTTGTATAGAGTTGTCTGAAGTTTTCATTTTGACCAACCCTTATTAATTCTTCGATTCTTCTTGCAATCATTGTGTTGACAAATATTTCGTGAAACTTTTTCAGATTAATCCATTAAATTTTAATGCAAAAGGTGGAATATGATTCCTTGCAGTCCAAATTCCGCAGTTCTAGAAAATGACACTCTGCAATTTAAAATCGTCGTTTTAAAATTCGTCGAAAGCATACCTAATATCGAACATCAGCCATCGCTATTTCAACCACGTATCGAGCTTAAAGAATAACGAATATATCGTGTATCAGCGTTATCGCAGAACGTCATGATGTACACGCTGCCGAGCTAAATACCCCTCCGGCGTGTGTATGTATGTATCCTTGCAGTGTCGATGTTACGTTCAAGGGGGCGGACTAACGATGCGCTGTTGAGACAAACAGAGAAATTGAAAACGTGTCCGGAATCAGAGAAACATGGCAGAGCGTTTAAAGCATTAGCTACATTATAACGCGAGCATAGGGCGCTGAATGTAGAACACAGCGCCACCTGTACGTACGATAGGAACAATATAAAGTTTTAGTGTGCGTTTTTGCGAAAGCGTAGGAGATGAAAGAACAAATCGTTGTAAAGCAGATAAACAAACAGAAGTCACCTGGAAAGGGCACACAGCGGAAGGCGTTTTGGTAGAATTGTAAAACGTTGCAAAGGAAAGTTTTACATATGGTTAGAGGAGAATTGCTTTTATGAAGGCACCGTATTATACAGTAACTACATAATCTGAAAGAGAGATAAATATATTTTGTAGAGTTTTTGCTATAAATACGTCACTAGTGACAAGGAGAAGAAATACAATTTAAAAAATGAACCATTGAATTGTAATATAACTCTTTCGCAATTATTCTGCCCCTTAGTTCTGCTGCAAGCACTCTGTGATGTGAGATGTTGGTCTTCCTCTTGAAATGTTAACTTATTCGCTGATCTTTGGAGTGGTAAGAAGCCTACTCTGTTTCAAAGAAACTATAATAAACTAATCTTCAGTGATTGTCATTGCTTTCTTTCGGCTTGACGGGTTTCGACTGCGAAGTGCATTCTCCTAAGAGTCATACATAGTCTCGGCAAAGAAGGGCAAGTTTCAGTGCGGAGAACAACTTGGAGGGATGAAGCGCGCCGCATGGAGAATCGAGTATTCATTGCCTAAATATCCCCGATCGAAACGCAACATCGGAGGTGCAAAAGCCGGAAGAATACATACATAAGCGCGAAAAGGAGGCGCTGTTGAGACAACAAATTCAATCTACCTGCCGGCGATTCAATCAAAATGCCAGTACTTTATATAGACTACACTTACGACTAGCAGCTACTCTTTCCCATCATGACTGGTAAAAAATGGACACCATAACGGAAAACACCGCAGAAAGCTTAAAGCGGCACCTCTTGGAGAAACAAATCGCAAAATTCCAGCGAGTTGAGAACAACACGAAACAATACAAATTGGATCCAACTAGAACGGTAGTGAATCTTACTGGTCGGAGGCTATCAACATCCTTGAAAAAAGAAGTAACTTTGCCGTTACACCGAAATCCATTTTGAAAGAAGAGATCATAGCCAAGGTGGAAGCCGCAATCAGACGCCTGCCTCCGACGGAGAGACGCGGTTCCTACAGACGTTACACGCATATTGCGAACATCCAAACTACAAAAAAGTAACATATCTCCTGCAGAGTGGAAAGCCTTAAAACAACTGAAACAGGATGAATGACTAACGATCATACAAGCGGACGGGGGCAACGCCAGAGTTATAATAAATACTGAGGAGTACAAACTGAAGATCAAGATGTTACTCGAACCGCCAACATACGTAACACGTCAACGAGACTCCATGTAGTCAGGGGTAAGGGAAACCGGCAGATTAGTTAAACTATCATCACCTTCGGATGACGTGAAGAAATAAGTCACAGTAATAGAAGCGCTACCGCACAGGTTATATGGTTTACCCAAAACCCACAAGCAGGATGTACCACTTAGACCGATAATGATGATAATGATGATAATGAGCGCTATAGACGCATCGATGAATCTATTAGCAAAACACCTAACTACACTACTGCAACCCTACATAGGCGGCAAACCTAGTTATATTCGCGATTTAGCCCACTTCGTGAAAAAACTCCGGAAAATACAATTCAACCCAAGTGATATCCTAGTTAGTTTCGATGTAGTATCGCTAATAGACACACTGCGGTACATTGCCGATTTATTCCCACCCTACATAACTCAGCTTTTTAAACACTGCCTAAGGACCAGCTAATTTGTATGGGATGGCAGCTTCTACGAACAAACGGACGGAGTAGCGATGGGGAGCCCATTAAGTCCCGTGGTAGCCAGTCTCTTCATGGATCGGTTTGGGAGCCTAGCTATCGAAACAGCGATGGACAAACCTACGGTTTGGTGGAGATACGTTTGTCGTTTGGCCACACGGAAGAGATAGATTGGATCGGTTTCTAAACACCTTAACGGAGTACGCCCTAACACTCAATTCACGATGGAGCTAGAACATAACGGAATGTTACCTATTCTGGGACCAAGCATCGGCAACAACTAGTGTGTTCAGGAAACCTCCGCATACCGACCGTTATCTCCACAATAGTTCTAACCACCACTCTCATCAGAAGAATACGGTGGAGCGCATGCTGGTGGGACGAGTACGCTGTGATGAACAACTACAAAAGTTTTCAATACTTAATATATACAAGTACAGGCAATCGGCTCTCGCGTGAAGGTCGATGTATTAGCGATCGTTCACTCTCGGTCACCTTTCGTACCTCGTCGTAACGTTTACAGTAACGTCGTCGGACTAATATTAGAAGTTTTTAATCGTTTCAAGTTATGGCGGGATTCATCGAGACTGTTGTCGTCTATACATATATTTAGTCTTCTGTTGAGTTTTGGAGGGAATAATTTCGTGAGGACGTCGGCGGGCATGTATAGACATCTTCTACAAGTACGATCACTCCGCTTCTTGTTGACGGTCGTAGCGGCCGCAGCGGCCGTTGTCATCCGTACGTTTGTTCGGTCCTCTGTCGTAAAGGGACTTAGACATTTTTTCATGTAGTTGTTCATCGTAGCGGACGTGTTTCACGGACCAATTTTCTATATGTTACGTCGGCTTCATCGCTCCGTTTTCCTTGTCGGTGCGCATTTCGCACATTTGTTGGCTACTGGCTTTTTCCCTTCTTTGGGGCGCAGTAGTAAAGAGCTAGATTGCACATAGCGTATTACGAGAACGCCTGGGTAGCTGTGACATTACATATTTTTGTTTTGAGATCTTCTATTGTCGCTACCGTCGCCCTCGACCAGACGTTCAGGCTCTAAGAGATAGGGTGGGTTCCCCTATAAAAGTGTAAATAACGAAAGTGTGTGGTTCAAGTACAAACACAAGCCAATGATACAGGGCCAAGTCCCTTAGACAAGTCTAAAGCAAGGAAAATGTATTAGGCTCCCGGAAAGGGACATATAAATAAGCACAGCACCGAGGTGCGCTTATAAAATTAGCAAGTAAATACGATTGGCTCCCCTATACAAAGGTAGTGGTGCATGCATACATATAGAGGCATTAGTACATGCCTTTAACAAAGCTTCTGCGGAAGCATATAATAATTTAAACATAGCTTGGCAACGTACACGCTGAGGCGGTACCTTATATTGCTAAACCAAAGGAAAACACACGTATACGCATGCTACTCATTCCTGAATAATTCAGGAATTTATGAGTAGACTACAGCGGCACTGTTCTTCACTACACCTGAGACAAAATAACAGTCACGCGAGTGGCGGCATCCCTCTTCGCCCAAGCCACGAAAATTCAAGCAAACACAATCTGCCGGTAAAATCATGGCAACTGTGTTTTGGGACTGTTGGTCGAGTTTCTGCCTGCTGGGACAACAGTCAACGCTGACAGGTATTGTGAAACACTGAAGAAACTCGGAAGGGCAATTCAAAACCAGAGAAGAGGGATGTTGAGCAAGGGTGTAAGCATTCTCCACGACAACGCCCGTCCTCACGTCGCCCGTCAAACCGTCGATCTCCTGCAAAATTTTGGTTGGAACGTCATCACACACCCACCTTACAGTCCGGACTTGGCAACCAGCGATTTCCACCTGTTCCCTAAGTTGAAGGAACATTTGTCTGGACGGCGGTTCTGCTCCGACGATGAGGTGAAAGATGAGATTCAACGCTTCCTGAAGGGCATGGCGGCAAGCTGGTATGACATGAGCATTGTAAACCTGCCACAGCGTCTACAAAAATGCATCGACCGAAATGGCGATTATGTTGAAAAATAAAGCATTCTTCAATCTTTAAAGTGATGTAGCAATTATAGAAAATAAACGGTTCTTTGTATATCTAAAAATATAGGAGACCTTTTTTTTGTGAGTGCCCTCGTACTTTAATTATGAAACGAAAGAAGTTCCAAAATTTTATTGGACACTCGAAAACGTTGAAATTTTTGAAAATCTTGGCAATTTACACGCTGAGGCGGTAACCTATATTGCTAAACCGAAGGAGAACATACATATATACATGCTAAAGCACATTACATGTATAAGAGACCTCGAATAACTGCAATTATTATTTTACGTACATCGTAACTGTAGATAAGCTAGAGTGGAAACTGTGTACACATTTTATTTTTCAAATATATCTTTTTGCGCATGTGCATTAAGTTTCACTGTACAACCTTCAACCTAATAAATAAGCGAACATACTCTACAAGTACGTATTGGTCAAGTAATTCAGGAATTTACGAGCAGGCTACCGCGGCGCTGTTCTTCAAACCAGGGGAACGTAACAAAGGTCACGATCGTAAATGATGCGAGTACGTAAACTTTATACGCCCGCTCGACCCCTCCATGTTGTTCTCTTGGACTGCACTGTAACTTGAACCACTTTGCCGAGACTACTGATTACAGTAGGGATTAATATAGTTTGAGCTATCGTAAAATGTAAAACAGGGCAGGTGTCAGAAAATGTAAATTAGTTTTTGAATGTACTATATTAGGGTATTGCTTGTGTAAATTGTTTCCCCATATATATACATAACACATGGGCTGAAAAGTCCCGGGCCTAACACATAGATGACGCTAGTTTTATTGCAGTCACCTTTCTCTCACCTAGTACTAACCTTCAAAAGACAGCTGTTAAAATTTCATGATATTCTATTCATTAGTTTGTGAGTTATTGTGCTAAGAGTCACGCTACTTTTGTTATTTTCAAAACAATGGATCAAAAACAATTTCCTGTTTTAATTTTATACTGCTTCTTGGTGGGAAAAAATACCGTTCAAGCGAAGCAATGGCTTGAAAAGTGTTCTGGGGACTCCGCTTCATCAGAAACAACAATAAAACGTTGGTTTTCTGACTTCAAACGTGGTCGTAGAGACACCGATGATGCAGAACGCAGTGGACGTCCAAATGAGGCGGTAACACCAGAAAACATCAAAAAAATCCACAAAATTGTTTTGAATGATCGAAAAGTGAAGTTGCGTGAGTTAGCTGACATCGTAAAGATATCAAAAGAACGTATTGGCTTTATATTGCATGAGCATTTGACTATGAGAAAGCTCTGTTCAAAGTGGGTGCCGCGTTTGCTCACTGTTGACCAAAAACAAGAACGTGCTGATGATTCTGAGCAGTGTTTGGCCATGTTTAAATATAACAAACCGGAATTTTTGCGTCGATATTTGACAATGGATGAAACACTTCTTTCCGGAATCAAAACGATCGTCATCTGAGTGGACAGCAACTGGTGAACCTCGTCCAAAGCGCCCGAAAGCACAACAATCGGCTGGAAAGGTTATGGCCTCGGTATTTTGGGATATGCGTGGTGTAATATTCATCGACTATCTTGAGAAAGGAAATACCATCAACAGTGAATATTATATAGCGTTATTGGAGCGTTTGAAGGCCGAAATTGTAAAGAAACGACCGCATATGGCAAAGAAAAAAATGTCAAGTCAATCAAAACAATGGCAAAACTACATGAATTGAACTTCGAATTGCTCCCACATGCACCGTATTTGCCAGATTTGGCTCCCAGCGTCTACTGGCTGTTCATAGACCTCAAAAAAATGCTCGCCGGTAAGAAATTTCGCACGAATGAAGAGGTTATCGCTGAAACTGAGGCCTATTTTGAGGCAAAAGATAAATCGTTCTATAAAAGTGGTATTGAAATGTTAGAGCGGCACTGGAATGATTGTGTTGCTCTTGATGGAGATTACGTTGATGAATAAAGCTAATTTTGAACCAAAAAAAACGTGTTTTCTTTGCTAGGCCCGGGACTTTTCAGCCCATGTGTTATATGGTAACCTATGCACTGCATATTAACGTGTATACAAACTACGGTTTGAAGGTATTCCAAATATTGGATTCATGTTTCTAACAATTAGAAATAATTTTCTTGCATAAAATCTGTGCTCGACTTATAATTTAAATTAACTTCCAATAAAAAGAGAATGTTCAAATACAACCCTAACAGCTATTTACTTCTCTTGCAAATCAGCAGTTAACACCATTTACTAATTTACTATCCACCTACTGCATGTATGTAACACCTTATTCATATTTGCGAGTTATTAGATGTTTACGAGCAATATACCTCCCACATCCCGCAAAACCGCATATAATGAAACGTAATCGACCGAATAGCGTATTTTGTGGCCAGCTTGCGTTACACAAAATTCTCCGAACGATCGTTAGTTTATATCGGAATAGCCGGGCGGAGATAATTAAGCCGCGCTCGAAGAGAAAAAATAGCCAATAATAATCCCAATAACAATAAACGGTACGTCGAAAATTCTAAATCTTTCGGGCGCGCCGAAAATTTATGAATATGACGGCCGGTAACATTGCGTAAGGAATTTTGGCGGCCGCCAGCGTACGCCAGCCGATGTAGTAACCCTGAGAAAAACTATTTTGACTTCACGGACTCGCTAAAGAACTGAGAATTGTTAGATGAAATAAGTGGAAAGGTCGTATATTGACGTATTTCAAAGAGAAAATAAGAGGAACATCATTAATACAAATTTTTCATCGAGGTCGTAAAGATGATACATATGAACCGTTAATGATAGAAATACACCAGGGTGACAGAATAAAATAGACACCTACTAATTAAAAAAAAGAGATTCTCGTTATATATACAAAATATTTTAAAATTTTTAAATCAGACTAGTATTTTGTCGTGCGAGTCGTCGTGGCATAGAATCTATTAAGTGATTAATGGTGTCTTCTGGAATATTTAACCACTCTTCTGTAACAGCTGCCACGAGTTCTTCCTTATTGCTTGGTTTTCGGGGTCGTTTCGCCATATTTGTCTGGATTATGTGCCAAACGTTCGCTATCGGATTCATGTCTGGTAATTGACCTGGCCATGGTAAAATCAGAATCCCCTCTTCCTCTTTCCATGTGGTTGTTGTTCCTGCTTTGTGGCAGGGTGCTCCATTCTCCATAAAAGTGGCGTCTACTTTAGATAAAATGGCGTTGTCGAATATCGGTAGTAGTCTTTCTGTTAATATTTGGATAAATTTTGCCGCATTTACATTTCTGTCGCAGATTACTAATTGCAATCTACCACCATACCATATCGCGCCCCACACCATGATGTTCGCACCGCCGTATTTCACCTTCTTTTGCAAAAAATTTGTCGTCCAGTTGCTGTGGCGAACGTTTCCATACTCACGTACGACCACTATCACTGAATTGGCAGTACCTGCTTTCGTCTGAAAAAATGACAGACCGCCAAAATTCTTCGGGCTTCGTTCGCATTTCGATTGCCCAAGCCATTCGGCGCCGTTTTTGAAACGCCGTAAGCAGAGGTTTTTTCTTTGCCACCCTTCTATACATCCCCACACTGTGGAGGTATCGCAGAACGGTGCGCTGACTTTTCTGTGAAGTTGCCGCAAGCTCAGCTGTACGTTTTCGCGGTTCTCTTAACACTTCGCGCACAAGCACCCTTTTACTTCTTTCAGAAGGTCCGGCACGACCTGGTCTCGGCTCCACTGTTGTTTTTTCCTTGCGTTTAAATTGTGTAGTCACATGGTTCACTGTGGACAACGGAATATTAAAAATTTACTTATTTCACGTTGCGAAGCGCCGCGTTCACTCTGGCCAACGTTGCGACCCCGGGTGAAGTCGCTAATATCACCTGTAAGCGAACCTTGTAAGCGAGGCATAGTTGTAACGATACTAAACTATGACGAATTCCTTCCGATACATCTACAGGGGTAGATGTATCGGATGTATGTAACCCTAATGACAAGAGAAATCTCTTAATTCGTTCTTAGAATTTAGCTGTTTACATATTTATACCGCCTTAAGTGGTGTCTATTTTATTCTGTCACCATAGTGTATATACAGTACCGGACATAAATAAACGAGTAGTAATAACGGGAAAATAATAAGTATTGTTTATACAAGGGCTGCTTTAAGGAGAGATGGCATAACTCGGTTAACGACTCGGTGGCCGTCAAGTACAATAACGGTATATTTTCGGGCGGGTTCGGTATGCTCCCGATTCACCATCGCCATAGGGAAAATAATTAACGGTGCTTTATCCTTTACGGGTGGAGGGAGGGAGGGGGTGTAGAGACAATGCCATGGAACACTTTACACACACTTTCTTACACCTTAAAGCTCCTGAGGTTGTGACAAGCTTAACCCTTAGACGCGTAACCCCAGCCTTTCAGGTCTGGAAAAAAATTGTTTACTTATGATTAGTCTCGGCAAAATGCAACAAGTTACAGTGCAGTGCGGAGGACAACGTGAAGGAGCCGAGTGGCCGTATCAAGGGAGTCTTCAGTAACGTTCACGTACTCGCATCATTTATGATCGTGATATTCATGAGCGAACATGGATGACGCGGACGCAGGAATATTTACACGGAAAATAATGATTAAAACTGTATTATATAACGTGCTGAAATACTTACTGTTTCAAGAGGTTTCCACGAATGTGTTTATTAGAATCATTAAATATGTTTCCAAACTTGTTTCAGTCAAATGAGTACGACGTGCGGAATAAATATTTTTTACGGATAAAAACATCGTTTCACATCGTGTGACGTAATACTTGCAAATTTAAAGTAATCTTAGTGACAACATAATGGATCTTTCGACGCACCTTCACAAATTTGTCTTAGTACGAGAAAATCTGAATCCTTGTCAATAACACTTTCAAATTTTCATATTACACTCGGTATTACGTTTTCTAATTTACTCGAAGTACGACGTTTCGGAAACATTCCTAAATAAAACATTTTCTAAGTATGCGTGTATTGACAAGCACTTACAACGATCAGTTGAATAATACTGAACGAGCCTGCTTTGATACGGGCACTCGATTCTTCGTGCCGCCCGCTTCACTACTCCACGTTGTTCTCCGCATGGCATTGAAACTTGTCCTTCTCGGCCGGAACTAATAATAACATATGTTATATAGTACCCGATATAAATAGGCGAGTAGTAAAAACGGGAGTAGAATAAGTATTGTTTGTAAAAGAAGGGCTGCAATAAGGAGAAATAGCATATTTATTGTTAAGATTCGAAACAACTCGGTGGTCCGTCAAGTACTGTGGCGGCACTTTTTCGGGCGCATTCGATGTGCTCCCAAGTCACCGTTTGCCGTTGAGAACACAATTAACGGCGCTTCATTCTTTGCGGCAAAGTAGTGTAGTAACAGGGCCATGGATCACTTTGCACACATTTTCTTTCACCTTAATGCACCTGAGATTATGATAAGTTCAACTGTAGGATACATAATCCGGGTTATTCAGGCTCAAAAAGATTTCGCTTACTTATGATTCGTTTCAAATAATATAAATCGGCTTGAGCATTTAGATATGCCCTCAACACAGCTTTATTGACACACACTTGCTTAAAAAATATTCGAGTGTATTTAGAAATTGAAAAAATTAATACTTTTCATTAGTACCTCGTATTTACGTAAGCGGGGTCTTCGAAGCCACATGTGCAGCTACCTTATGCAGTGTTAGTGCGCGCCCTCTGTGGTTTAGTAATCCATGAGCTGCTCGGGGAAGCACTTGAGCTGTTGGTTTGGATACGGTGATAGTAGCCGATTAGAATTGTAATGTGTGGGGAGGTCGCCCGGAGTCGTCACGTTAATGACATCGAGTGGACAGAGGCATGTCCTTGTGTTGGCGTGCTTTCTCTCCTTACATTGCCTTTCCTGTAAATGGTTCCACCAGTGTTATTATACACTCTAAAAAAAGATCTAGTAAAATTGCATATAAAATCGATGGCAACTTTGTTACCAATGATTTGTCTTGTAAAATTAATGGTGCTCAGCAAATTTACTATAATAATTAATGTACACGTAATTTTTATAGGTAAAAAATAATGTACATGTAATTTTCAGACTTAAATTTAATGAGCATGTAATTTTCAGGTGTAAATTTAATAAGTAAGGAATTTTCAAGTGTAAGTTTAATGAACATGTAATTTTACCACTTAAATCTATACCAACAAATATAGATTCCTAAGAATAATAAAGGCAAGAGAGAATTTCCAAGTGTATTTTCATCATCTACAAAAATAGTATTGGTAAAAAAATTCGAGCTAGTTGTACTGGAACATGGCTTGCAAATCTCGGCGAGATCCTATAATCCACCTGAATTCCATAAATCGACATCAGTGCTGTCTCCTTCAAGTACTAATTGGGATCCACTTGAATGAAGTCTTTATGATGTTACAAGAAAGAAGTCAAATTGACAACCATATGTATATGACTTTAAACAAGGAAAGATTCAGAATCTTTCAACATTTACACTGGTGGAAAGTCAAGATATACCCCAAATACAAGTTTCAACGTTGTGTTAACACCCGACGTCTTATGGCTATTCAACTGTAGTATCTAGTAAATAAAGGATACTGATGTTTTATTTATCTACATAGCAATACTGTTACATTTCACCATATTTCATCTCCACTAAGACTGGTAAACCTAAAATATTTTCCAGCGTAAGATCTTTCAAACGAATAAATGCCATCTTAGGTCTGGATGTGTTCCATATTTTAAAAATAGCTGCCATCATATAGTTTATTCCTATAACAATAGATAACATAGTAAAGGTATAGACAGCTTCAAGGCAGTCAATTACGTGACAAAATATTTAAGGCCGTTACCAAAATCACATGTTAGCTATAAAATTATTCCTACTACTTCGCTTAGATTCTGTACGAGAGCGTCCATGTTGTGCACATGTATTCAAAATTTTGGGAGGAATATTACACTGATTTGCCAGAAAAATCTTTCTAGTTTCTTTCAATCTTAAAAATAGGCTAAAAACAATGGTAGTTTTGCCTGAATATTTTGTTAAATTCCAAAAATCCTTTAGAAAACTAGTGAACTAAAATTTACATTACTTATCATTGGAAATTTGACACGTTGGTGCCAGTAATACTACTGGGTAGTGATGGTAAAATTACTATAATTTTGTAAGTGTAGCTGTATTTAGTAGCATTGTTATCTTGGGTATTGTTTTCTAGAAATTGTTCGATGTGTTTTTGAAAAATGTTGTTTGTTTGTATTGAATCTGCTGATTGAATTCTATGTTTTTTATCCATTTTTAAGGAGTATTGTATTAATATAGGCCTTAAATGTATTTGTAAAGGTTTTTTAGCAAGGCCAATAAATACTTTGTAACAAATATTTGTTATATTTTCCTGAAAACCCTGAAATGAATATAATTTTTGTAAGTATTTTTGTAAATCCTTGTATAGGAGCAGATGTAACCTATTAATGAAAACATCATTACATTAACTACTTCATTATTTTCTCGTCATTTTAATGTTCGTATTTTTAAATTCTACAAATTTTATAAAACACTCAGAGAACATTTGGTTTTCATTTCACATGATTTGTTATTTCCTAGACATCATTGAATCGTGTTCAATTCTGCTGAGGACAATACTTGCAAATCTGCTTTATTAAAGGGCATTAAATCGATTCAGTTGAAATACACACATGTATGTTTGCAATGTAGATTTGATACCACATAAGATGATGATAATGCAATCAAGGTTAGCGTAGAGATTATCTCTCAACTAACTAATACTGTGTGTACATATCGAGGGTTGTTTATGTTATTAAAAGCATATGCGGGATATTAATATGCATGTCACAGTGTTCCTGTAGAACATGTTACCGTTTCAGGTTTACCGGTTGCCAATTATTTTGTGTAATTGACTAGTAGTACTGTTTCTCTCAATTTGTTCATTTCTAATTCAGATTAACAGATGTTAGTGAGAGCTATCCAAAACATTTATTAAATCGTATATGATGTTGTTAAGGTGTATTGAAATTGATTTCTTAATGTTCGGATCTTCTTTAAGGCATTTGAAGCGAATTGGTATAACTTTTGTATAGTATATACCTTTAAGAACATCGACAGGTGAGATATCTGAGAAATACTGGGTGTGCCAAAAGTCTTTCTCAATTTCTTTTGTTCATTTTGTTTACTGCGCAGAGGGTATGTAAATCGTTAGCCCATTTCCTCGAAATTTAGTGTCTATGGAGCGTCTTATGGGAGTGGAGTTTTACAAGAACCAACATAAGGCGGATTTTCACCTTAATCGAAGCAGTTTAGTTCTATAGATGCAATAATGGCACTGTATTTCGCGATTGTGCACTCTAAACTTGAGTATGTATCCATAGTCCGGTCTCCTTTGTATACATCTTCTCCATCTTTACTTGAAAATATACAGAGGAGGTTCCTTAAATATGCACATATTAAACAATATAATAATCTCCTGAACAACTTTCGGATACAATCCTTACAATCACAACGTCGTCATGCTGATGTGAAATTTCTCTACAATCTGGTGAACAATACGATTGACACTCCCCCACACTAGTTGAACGAGTTCGTCATGTTGTGCTATCGGACAATACTTGCCTGTCTCGGGTCTTTATCTAAACCATCAATATACAGAATGTGTACCGCCCTCAATGAAATTAATTTTGATATTGATATTCATTTTCCCCCTTGGAAAAATTAATGAATTCTTGTCCATAATTTTAAATTTAGTTTAAATTAACTTCTGGTTTACGTTTTATTATTGTATTTTTAGTTTATATCCATTGTCCTGTAAATAGACTAGTCTGTTGGGTTATAAAAATAGTATTAATACCCACGTAAACAGGCAGAACTGCCGTTGTTGGAGATCAACAAATTCAAACCAGAAGCATGAGACGCTACTTCAGTCACCAAAACTTATTGTTTAGGGTGGAATGTCGGCACAAGGAATTATTGGCCCGTATTGTTTTAAAGATGACGGAGGCACTGTATATTCTGAGCGATATGTTGAGTTAATTAACACCTTTATTACACCAGCCTTGCAAGATTTTAATGGTGTTAACCGGAACACTTGGTTCTAACAAGATGGAGCGACATCTCACATGTTTATCGTGTCCTTACCAAGACTAATATCCAGACGCGGTGATATAAACTGGGCGCCCCGTAGCCCTGACTTGACACCAACGGATCTTTGTCTTTGAAGCTATCTTAAATCAAAGGGACAGAGCAATACTCCTCACATTCTGAATAAATTAAAAGAGAATACTCGAAGAGAAATGCCGGCTATCACGAAGAATATGGTCCGAGCAGTTCTCGAAAATTTTGCCTCACGTTTAGAAGAGTGCCAGCAAAATAACAAATCATCAGATTACAATCGCGCGATCTTCTGGTGGCGTTATTGGCCGTCCGAGTCGCGTTTGATGGATACAGTGCCACTTCTTTGATACCTTTTCACATTCAACACACATTTAACACATACTTTTACCGATGTTGTAATATGCCACTATCTGAGTACACGTTTCCATATACACTTCTTTTCGTACCGACATTACTTTAACGTTACTCGCTGTTTTAAAATACTTCACACAAATTCTTCACTATTCACTGCTTGCAATAGGAGAGCTGAATGCAAACTAAATTTTTTATTACATTAAGATGCCAGGTTCGTCTATTCTCATATTTTATGACGGCCGTGATGAACATTTCCGCTATTGCTTACCTAATCCATACACCTAAATATGCTAGAAGATATATTTTTTAAGTAATAAATTCCCAAAGCCTATATTTTAGTAAAAAACAATCATTTATTAATCAAACCTTCCATTATTCCATTATATTGTTTTTATTTTGAAAAGAACTTTTGTGACTCCTTGTATTAAGAATTCCTATTTTTTTTTTGATTCATCTAGTTTATAATTTAGATATAGAGGCTTCCATATAACATTAAACTCATCGAAACTTCGCATTTTGCAACTTAATTGAAGCTAAAATTAATGATGAAGATAAAACAACGTCCTTTCAGTATATCACATCCCATTTCTATTCAGGCGTTGTTACAGGCTTTAAAGCTCTAACTGGACCGTCTAGTTCCACTGCAAGAAGCGGAACCAAAATAAAGCAAAGACGCACGCGAGCAACTTCCGGTATTCGCGGAACTTCAAAGATTCCAACAATACTGGAAATGATTAACTCTTAATAAGAGCTTACGAGAGGTTAAACTTCTCAAGCACTTGGGGAATGTTGAGTTTGGCGCAACGGTTTCGACGAAATTAGGGTACTTTTTGGTTAATAAGGGAGAGCGCTGGCGAATTTGAAAAACTAAGTCGTTTACTAAGACTGCTGGTACTTTAAGTTATGTGGTTATTCAGAAGTTATACTGTTAATAGTAGTTAGTAGAGACGTGAAGTAAAGAAGTTCGGTTAACTACAATAAAGTAACGTGACACCCTTACATTTGAAGTAATGATGGAAGTATCCCCTCCTGAAAATAATTAGATAAGATTAAGTGAAAGTGCAGTTTTTATAGAAATAATAGTATCTTAATTCAATTGGTTGATTCTAAAGGATGGTCTAATTTGACTTTACAATAGAAGCTTGATTATGCGTAGCTGAGTTAAACGGAATCCGTGTTATCCGGAGCGAATACAAATTTTAAATGCTTCGTTTTATCTGAAACTTACACAGAAGGGACGCTCATTTAACCGAAATGGATTAAAAATATTTTGTATTTTTGCCGGTTGTAGCATGCTTGTTGCATTTTGCAATCTTTGAATAAACTAGTCAGTCACTGCCCGCCAATGTGATTGTTTAGACGAATTACTATTGATTAATAATGAACCGCAAAAGAAAAGTAGTGCCTAAAACACATCTAAAAGAATGCCTAGATAGACATCTAAAATAACGCCAAGATAAGAAAACGCTGTAAATACAGCTTTCTCATGGTATTAGTGAAATCAATTCACGAGAAAGACATGTGAGACATAAAACGCTAACACACGGACATGTTTCTGCCCACCCAGCGTCATCGGCGTGGTTTCGAGCGGTTTTATGCTCAACCCATGTAATTCTCTCGCTGAATTGGTGTTATTTTCTAGGCATTTTTTTTGGAAGTGTTTTAAATACGTCATGGTAAGCCTTCAGAAATCATTCACATGTGCAGTTTCCCTATGCACTGCCTTTGGCGCAAAAATGCCCTCTCGGGAGAGAGCAATCCGCGAATTGCACGAGAGAAGGATGGGATACTGTATCCGCTTCTTTTCGCTGTCTGACTTTGCGGACAAATGCTTCTTTCTTTTGGAACTAGTTAGCGCCAGGAATATTCATTTGTATCGTAGAGTTAAGTATGGTGATAGAAGCAGCGACGGAATTACATGTGTTAGCATAAAACTGCTCGAAACCACTAATACCAATGTATTTACAGCGTTTTCTTAAAAGTAGTGTCATTAAAAAAGTGGAACGTGATAAAGCGCTTGGATCATGGTGAACTTTAAAAAAATGGTAGTAAGGATTATGGAGTGGTCGTGAGTATTGCAGGAGTCTAGACAAAAAAAATCGAAAAATGATGTAGTTTATTAATTTCTTCTATACTCTAGCAATTGTTGGATGGAATGCCAAGAATGGATCTCCTCCCAACCCTCATGTGCGTTGTAGAAATATGCAAAGCGCTGGACAAATGTTGCTAAAGAGCTTAAGATCACCAATACCAATATCTTCATCAAGAGAAGACCTAAATTAAATCCTTAACATATGTTTGAGGAAATCAAAATGTGTAGGTAAAATTAGCGCCGTCTAGGTGACCGCCACCTGAGCACTCAAAAGAAATGTTATAAGGGACATTAGGTGAACATGCGCATGTGCAACAACTGAGAATTCATTAAGTAGTACATTAACACAGTTGTTCATTCATAAAATATGTAGCACTGTATATGGTATATATCGTATTTGACTATATTCAGTACTGTATATAGCAGTTGTGTGTATTAAATTAATATATTGAAAAACAATACATCACAGAAGACACCCTAAATGTGTAGCAATTATTGTAGGCGTGCGAAATAAAGTTTAATACATAGAATATGAATGCTATTGCTCTATACTGGGCCATTTGCAAGAGGTGACCCTTAGTGAATGATTAAATTTTTGTCTTCATCGGATAAGCTTCAATATCCCGTTGACAGTCGGAGTATTTCTATTTGGCTATATTCTTATTTTCTTATTCTAATTTAACCGACTAACTTGAAAACCTAAAAAAATCGTATGGGATTTTGACATCCAATGATTCAAATTTTTCACAAAATTCCTAAGGTCATATCGATTTCCTAAATAGTTATAAATTTCGTTTCTACTTATTGTCAATTCAAGTGTTAAAATCCCTTGGACCACAATACCTCCTCACAAAATTCTGGAATATCCAAATTTTTAAGTTTCGCTTTAGAATCATGTTAATTTCCTGTTATCATTTTTCCTTTTTTTGTATAAATAAAAATAATAATAGAAACTATTGAAATTTAAATGCATTTCTTCCTCGCAACGAACTAAACTGTAGCTTAGTCAATCGTGATTAGACATATCTGCTGATAAAAGCAAGATGGTGTATTTCACGACGAATTTTATTGAGTACTTAGGTATTGTTCTGGATCAAAAGCTTCTATGGGGTAAACACATTGATTATATCATTGGAAAGTGTGAAAAAGGCTTAAATCTTTTGAAATACACTACCAAAAAATGGTAGGGCGCTGATCCAGCAGTATATCTGACATATTACAAAGCCTATAGACTGTGGTTATATTTTGCATGGGCCTGTGAGTCAATATCATCTGATTAAAATAGGCAGGATGCAATAGCAAAGCTGTACGCCTTTGTATAGAAGGAATGCGTTCTATCAGATGTCTTCCTGGATGTTTAGCTCAATCACTTGAACTGCCACTCTATATTCGACGAGAATTTCTTGCTAGAAAATATATCCTAAAAGCTAAGAAATTAAATCTATAACAGATACTTAGAGCTTCATATAACAACGCCATATCTGATTTAACCAATGGGTTTTGGAAAAAGTCGTCTTGAATGCTCAGGTCAAATCAATGTTCAGGCCTTTACTGGTGTGCCTTATTACTTTCATAAAACCTATAATTTTATATCCCAATTACAATAGCGATGTAAGTTCAAATAGTATTATACTTCATTCTAGTTTAGCAGAAAATGTAATCAATCCTTACAAATTTATACAGATGGCTCCAAAAATATTAGCTCAGTTGGTTCCGCCTCTTACATTCCAAGAAACAACTATTTTGAATCTTTCAAACTAAATCTTATGGCCTCTATTCTTACTTCTGAGCCTTACACTATAAAGAGCAAGGCTTTGTAATTTTATTTAGAGAATTTTACCTCGAATAGTATTGTTATAATATCTGATTCTCAATCTGCCCTGGAGTCAATACAAAATTCTTGGAATTCTAATAAAAATCATGTTATAGTCCCTAAAATTTTTGACTTGCTATATGGTTTGCAACAAATGAATGTGCAAGTTAAGTTTATGTAGTGTAAAGTCCATTCTAATATAATTAACAACAACATGGCTGATATGCACTCCAACAATCCGGTTACGGATATACGTTCTTCACCGGTTCCTGTTTCGGATATTATTAGCTATTTTAGGGCTCAGAGTAAAGAACGTTGGGCTACTGACTGACATTATGCGTTAGCACATCCTGATTTACCCCTTCACATTGATTATATAGGTGTAATGTTACCAGATACTTTAGTTCTACGGTATCCCACCTAAAGATGAATCATGTATGCTCCCCTGCACATCTCAGAGTTGGTGTTCTTGATAGTCCTTGCTGCTCATGTGACAATGAGACTTTAGGTGGTGTTAACCATATTTTATTTGGATGTTCTAACTTCGTCAGATACCGAGATGAATTCTTTCAAGATTTACCTCCCAGCTAATACCTGTTCATTCTGGCACAAAACAATGTAGACGTTTATAACAGTATTACAGAATTTTTAATTCGTAATGAAATACGTTTATGACATTGGTGTTCGTTTTTCTTTCTGTAGTTTAGCTTCATTTGCCTTCTTTACCATTCCTTTTGTGGGTTTCATTCCCTTTCACCGGCCCTGTATGTATTGTCTTGAAGTCGGCACAATCGGCTCTGTGTCGTGAAGTGTGTATCTTTGTGTTGTTTCTTTCGTATCGATTCTTCTTTTTGAAGTTCGTATTTTTTACGTGGCTTAGTGACTATTTGTCAAGGCCAGGAAAAAAATGCAATTCAAATTTTGTTTCGTTTAAAAATACCTTTCATGTTGTTTCCCTTCTTCTATTTTCGGAATATTCGAATTAACAAGTAAAATAGTTCTGTTTGGAGAAGTAGAGACAAAGAGACAAGAGGTCGCTAGATTTAGGGGTAGGCGACGTCATCAAGTAAAATCGACCGTCTTCGTTTCGGGCGGTATTTGGGAAGAATGCGATAATTGCATTTTTTTAGAAGGTATCGTTGGTAATATGTATCACGAGACTTCTGAATTTAGGTCAAGTATAAGCTAGGGATAGATATAAAACAAGGAGATACATGTAACTGTCGTGAAAATAGTCAGGTTATTTTCGTATCTTAGACGTTAGTAGTATTCCCCGAATACCACTCAGAGATTGGTACCTTATTTTTTTTTAATTCAAGAGGGTGATTTGGTACCTACATATATGTACTTATATTTAGAATATCTTGATCCATCCTCATACTAATCTATTCTCAGTGTAGCTAAATGTGATATAACACATGGGCTGAAAAGTCCCGGGCCTACACATAGATGACGCTAGATTTATTGCAGTCACCTTTCTCTCAGTTAGTACTAACCTAAAAAAGACTGTTCAAATTTCATGATATTCTATTCATTAGTTTGTGAGTTATTGTGCTAAGAGTCACGCTATTTTTGTTATTTTCAAAACAATGGATCAAAAACAATTTCGTGTTTTAATTTTACACTGCTTCTTGATGGGAAAAAATACCGTTCAAGCGAAGCAATGGCTTGAAAAGTGTTATGGGGACTCCGCTCCATCAGAAACAACAATAAAACGTTGGTTTGCTTACTTCAAACGTGGTCGTAGACACACCGATAATGCAGAACGCAGTGGACGTCCAAATGAGGCGGTAACAACAGAACACATCAAAAAAATCCACAAAATCGTTTTGAATGATCGAAATGTGAAGTTGCGTGAGTCAGCTGACGTCGTAAAGGTATCAAAAGAACGTATTGGCTTTATATTGCATGAGCATTTGACTATGAGAAAGCTCTATTCAAAGTGGGTGCCGCGTTTGCTCACTGTTGACCAAAAACAAGAACGTGTTGATGATTCTGAGCAGTGTTTGTTTAAACGTAACAAATCGGAATTTTTGCGTCGATATGTGACAATGGATGAAACATGGATCCATCACTTCACTGCGGAATCAAAACGATCGTCATCTGAGTGGACAGCAACTGGTGAACCTCGTCAAAAGCGCCCGAAAGCACAACAATCGGCTGGAAAGGTAATGGCCTCGGTATTTTGGGATGTGCACCGACTATTTTGAGAAAGGAAATACCATCAACAGTGAATATTATATAGCGTTATTGGAGCGTTTGAAGGCCGAAATTGCAAAGAAACGACCGCATATGGCAAAGAAAAAAATGTTGTTTCATCAAGACAACGCACCGTGTCACAAGTCAATCAAAACAATGGCAAAACTACATGAATTGAACTTCGAATTGCTCCCACATCTACCGTATTCGCCAGATTTGGCTCCCAGCGACTACTGACTGTTCGCAGACCTCAAAAAAATGCCCGCCGGTAAGAAATTTCTCACGAATGAAGAGGTTATCGCTGAAACTGAGGCCTATTTTGAGGCAAAAGATAAATCGTTCTACAAAAGTGGTATTGAAATGTTAGAGCGGCGCTGGAATGATTGCGTTGCTCTTGATGGAGATTACGTTGATGAATAAAGCTAATTTTGAACCAAAAACACCGTGTTTTCTTTGTTAGGCCCGGGACTTTTCAGCCCATGTGTTGTAATCGATATAGTAATGTTTTCGTGATTATTTTAAAGATGTACGTCTTTTAGTAGGAAAAAATACCAAATTTACTAGCTGCCTAAAGTTGTTACGTACTGGAAACTAGAAATCAATCTGAAGATATTTTTTGCTACATCTCTTTGTGATTGTTAGAGTAAACAAAATTTCAGACGTTTACTGTCAATAGTTGTTGTTTAAGAATGTGCTTTGTGTAGCAAGTCAGGCGGTTTCACAAAATCGATAAAATTGAATTTCATGCAACGAAAAAACAGTTTTGGATGGCTGGAAAAACGCTGACGGAAATTCGAAATATTTTGCTAGAGGTTCATGGCGGATGTATTCCATCATTTTCGACCATCAGCTTCTGGGTAAGCGAGTTGAAACGCAGCCGCACAAGCACAAGTGGCGAACCACACAGTGGGCGCTCAAAAACCGCTACCAACGATGAAATGGTCGACAAGATTCATGATGTCGTGATAGTCAGTCGCCAATTGAAGCTGAAAGAGATAGCAGAGACAGCAGGCATCTCAGAAGAACGCGTTAGCCATGCAATTTTGGGTATGAAAAAGCTTTCGGCGCAATGGATACCGTGTTTGCTCACATCGGAGCAAAAATGAAATCAGGTGATCGTTTCGGAGCCAGAATCCAACGCAATCTAAGGGATTTATTCATGTGTTTCGTAACCGTGGATGAGACTTGGATCCACTACTATATACCAGAGACCAAAGAACTGTCGAATCAGTGGAGTTTTCCGGGCGAATCGGCTCCGAAGAAAGCAAAGACTGTACCATCGGTCGGAAAGGTCATGGGTCTGCAGAAGGGAAGGATGATCACGCGGTAACACTATAGCGATTTATTGATCCTATTAGATGCAGTATTGAAGGAGAAACGGACTCGTTTTTAGCGGAAGAAGTGCGTCTCCACCACGACAATTCATCGGCCCATTCATCAAATTGAATGAGTTGCCTAGTAATTAGTCCGTTGGGTTACACATTTTTCGTGCCTCAACTGCAGCTTTGGTATCAAGTTTGCACTCGTAGGAGTAGATAACCTCGAATTAAAGTGGTATTCGTTGTCATTTTCAACTATTTAACAATTGTCAAGAAAAGTGTATGTATCCGACAAAAGAAGAATTCATATTAAAGTATATGACAGATCACAAACACGTGCTTCTAAGAAAATGTCTAGGCATTCATTTAGATGTGTTTTTAAATACATCATGGTTAGCCTGAGGCATCATTCACAAGTGCAGTTTCCCTTGTACTGCCCTTGAACTGCACCCTCTCGGGAGAGCAATCCACAAATTGCACGAGAGGAGGGTGGGAAACTGTACCCGCTTCTTTTCGCTGTGTCTGACTTTGCAGATAAGTGTTTCTTTCTTTTGACACTAGTTAGCGCCAGGAATATTCATTTTTATCGTAGAGTTAAGTATGGTGATAGAGGCAGCGAGAGAATTACATGATTTGAGCATAAAACCGCTCGAAACCACGCTGATGACGCCATGTAGTCAGAAACATGTCCGTGTGTTAGCCTTTTATGTCTCTTCACATGTCTTTCTCGCGAGTTGATTTCACTAATACCATGAGAAAGCTGTATTTACAGCAAACAAGTGTTATTGGTCAACAACAAAAAAAATATTCATGGCACATTGCTTTGTACAAATACTGCACGAACTTATTTGGTGACAAATAGTTTAAGTTGACAGATTCATAGAATGTCACTTTCATTACTGTCACTTGATTATGATCTTAAAACTTTAATCAATAATTGCATTTCAGTAATGCAATATTTTAACTAAAATTGGGTAAATGAAAACTCTTGTACTTATTAGTCATACCTAAATCTAAAGCGTGTTATTCATGAAGATACATAAAATAATTATTTATAGATAATTACTTAAAAAAAGGTGCCTGGAACAGATTAAAATCCTTAAAATAAACCGTGTAAATGTCCGTATTTAATTCATACTACTTAATCACCGCTCTAAAGTTAAAAATCATTATATCGGAAATAAAATCTCATTCAAGAAACACCAAAACAAATGTCAGAAACGTCCAAATGCATTAACCTTTGTAAATAATGCCGTTGTAAAACGATTATTTTACGGACGGCAAACTTCGGAAAGAACAGAAAAAGAAAACATAGGCGACTGCTTATTTTCTGGTTATAAAAATATAAATTACATCAAAACGGAAACCTAAGCAGCGACTTAAAGGTTAAATAATCGTTTCGAATTAAATTTTGTAATTGCCAAAGCTGTGCTAGTGGCGGTCGACGTTTGCCAAAATTTTATTTTTAAGTTATTGTTTCCTAAAATAGATTGTCGAGATTAACCTTTAATTCAGACACGACTGGCGGCTAGTTCACCGGGAATTTCCAATAACATTTACATGAAATGCGTACGAATACATGTCTTAGGATAGAAATTAAAAGTATATAAAAAAATATTCGATGTATATTTGTAAGTTTCAAGTACTTAATCATGTTCTAAATGCATTAAATTGTAGTATCTCTACTCTATTTATTAGTACTATTAACTGCTGTTGTAAAGGATTCGTTTAAATATCAACTACTGGTATTTATAAATTGAGGCGTTATGGTATACGAGGGCTACATGAAATGTTCCCGGCATCGACAACGATAACACAGTCTTGGTGTGGCTTTCTATTTTTATTTCTAGATGTAGTCTCCTCGAAGATCAATACACTTTTTCAAACGGTGCTCTAGTCTTTTCAGGCCGTCGGAAAAGTAGGATGCTTCAAGGTCTGCAAATCTCTTTCCTTGCAGTGACTTTTTCAGGTTTGGGAATAGGAGAAAGTCGCTGGGGGCTAGGTCAGGTGAATATGGATGATGAGGGACTAACTCGTAGCGGAATTCATTCCATTTGGATACGACGGTGCGAGATGAATGAGGCGGTGCATTGTCGCGGTGGAAAAGCACCTTTTTCCACTGCAAACGAGGCCGTTTCTCCTTCAATATTGCATCGAATAGGGTCAATAAATCGCTGTAGTATTTCACCGTGATCGTCCTTGTGTTCTGCAGATATTCGATGAGGATCACACCTTAGGAATTCTCAAAAGTGGTCGCCATGACCTTTCCGGCCGATGGAACGATCTTTGTTTTCTTCTGAGTCGATTCGCCGGAAAAGTCCATTCCTTCGACAGTTTGCTAGGTCTCCGGTACATAGTAGTGGATCCAAGTCTCATCCACTATTACAAAACGCAAGAAGAAATCCCTTGGATTGTGTTGGATCTTGGTCAGACAGTCCTTCGAATCGGTTGCCTGATTTCCTTTTTGCTCCGGTGTGAGCAAAAGCGGTACAGGATATGACCAATGCGTTCTTCTGAGATGCCTGTTGTCTCTGCTATTTCTTTCAGCATCAATCGGCTAACACATCATGAATCCTATTGAGCATTTAATCGTTGGTAGCGGTTTTTGGGCGTCGACTGCGTGTTTCGTTTATTCTGCCCGTGCGGCCCCGTTAGATCTCGCTCACCCAGAAGCTGACGGTCGAGAATGATGGGGTACATCTGTCATGAACCTCTAGCAAAATATTTCGAAATTCCGTGGCCGTTTTCCTAGCCATCCAGAAGTATTTTATCACTGCACGAAATTCGATTTTATCCATATTTGCGAAACAGCCTGATCTGCTACACAGAACACACTCTTGAACAACAACTGCTGACAGTAGACGTTTGAAATTTTGACAGTTGCCATCCACAGATCCCGGACACATTTCAGGTCACTCTCGTATATGTGTAAATAAGGGACTATATCTTACAATGCCTTAATTAATGTAAAATTATAGCTACCAGTTTCGTGCAGCTATTTTGCACATCTTCAGGGCCTGATATTCAAGAAAAGCATCGCGGTAGTAGAAACAGTAAAAATATGAAATTACTGCCATGGTGCTTTTTGCAAATAATATGGACATCTGTTTTGTACTGTAGTCCTTTTCTAGAATATCTAGGAAAAGCTTCATGGCAGTAAAAATATCACTACTGTGATGCTATTAGCAAATATAGTAATACCTGGATAATCCGAAGCTGTAATAAAACTAATTCTTAGCTAATTGGCTTTTTAAAATGTATTATGTATTGCGTAGTCTAATTTTTTAGGATTTTCAGCTTGTATAAATTTGCGTCAAGCAGAAACGCGAAGTTGGTTGGGTCGGTATTGCTATGCAGAATTCGGTTGTTAAAATTGCTCCAAAATGAAAACGCAACACAGTAACACTCAAACAAAAGTCTTCGATTTTATTAAAATTAGATAGTGGCGCATGTGATAAATATTTGTCTATTTCGTATGGTGTTGGGGGATCCGCTATTTCGGATATGAAAAATAAGGCTAGAGGCAGAAGGTAAGCAGTGCGTTTGCTGTGACTGTTACGTTCTCCTGGTTTGAAGAACAACACCGCTGTAGCCTGCTCGTAATTTCCTAAATTACTTGACCAATACTTACTTGTAGAGTATGTTCGCTTATTTACTAAAGGAGAGGTTGTACAGTGAAACTCAATGCACATGCGCAAAAAAAATATATTTAAAAATGAAATGGTTACACGGTTTCCACTCTTGCCTATGTACATGTACGATGTACGTAAGATATATAGATTTGCAATAATTGCAGTTGTTCGAGCTCTCTTATACATGTAATGTACATTAGCATTTGTATATGTATTTTCATTGGTAGCAACATAAAGTAATGCCTCAGCATGTACGTTGCAACGCTATGTCTTAATTCTGTTTAAAAGGTTAAACTCTTATATGCTTCCGCTGAAGCTTTGTCAGAGGCATGTACTAATGCCTCTATCTGTTTGCATGCACCACTACCTTTTATAGAGCCAACCCTATTTATTTCTTAAATTTATAAGCGCACCTCGGTGCTATGCTTATTTATATGTCCCTTTCCGGGAGCCTAATATACTTTCCTTGTTTTAAATTTGCCTAAGGGACTTGGCCCTGTATTATTGGCATGTATTTGTACTTGACCAAATATGTTTGTTATATTCACATTTATAGGGAACCCACCCTATCTCTTAGAGCTTGAACGCCTGGTCGAGGGCGACAGTAGCGATAATAGCCGATCTCAATACAAAAGTAATGTCACAGCTACCCAGGCGTTCTTGTTTGAAATATTACGCTATGTGCAATCTTTAGCTCTATACTACTGCGCCCCAAAGAAGGGAAAAATCCAGTAACCAGCAAATGTGCGAACTGCGCACCGACAAGTAAAACGGAGCGATGATGCCGACATTACATAAGAAAACTGGTCCGTGACACTCGTCCGCTACGACGAGCAACTAAATGAAAAATTTCTAAGTCCCGATACGACAAGGACCGAACAAACGTACAAAAGACAACGGGCGCTGCGGGCGCAACGACCGTCAGCAAGAAGCGGAGTGATCGTACTTGTAGAGGAGGTCTATACATGCGCGCCGACAATCTCACCAAAATAATTTCTGACATAAACTTAACTGAAGACTAAAAATATGTATAGACGACAATGGACACAGTAGCCTCGACGTACGATGATAGAAAATCGAGAATTTATACTTATTAAAAAAATCTATACGTGTGGTCCGACGACGTTACCAAATGACTCCCGCCAGAAATAAATGTATAGACAACGTCCTCGACGATTCCCGCCAAAACTAGAAAAACTTAGAAATCTCTAATAATCTTACGACGACGTTACTGTACACGTTACGACGAGGCACGAAAGGTGACCGAGAGTGCACGATCGCTAATACCTCGACTGTCGCGCGGGAGACGACTGCCTATGCTTGTGTACCTTAAATTTCAAGAAAACTCCTATTACATATCCGACGACGTTCCAGTGAATGATTTCTAATTAGGCAGTTTTAGCTAGCGTAATGCGAATGGCTGACTTGCATACATATACAATGCGTAATGTACATACATATTAAAATAAAATTGGATATAAGAGAGCAAAATAAATAAATATAAGAATGAAAATAAATAAATATAAAAATGAAAATAAAATAATATTCTAAATGAAAATAATAATGCAAAGAAGATAAAATACATAATAGTAAAAAACTTACAAAACACAAAAAACAATGTTAAGTCCTTAACAGTGACTCCGATTAACAGTTAATTATTTTAGCATCTCTGCAGTTTCTTTAGTCACCGCTATATTGCGTCAGGCAACAGAATAATACTTAGACCTGTAGAATATCCGGAAATGGAAGCTCGGTAGCATTTCCTGTTTAAAACTGAACAATTTCGACACGTTCCGGTTGTATATGAAATGTTGGCTGCTAATGTAAGAGTACTGTATCAAGAAATTTAGGAGATAATTTTGTTGCAAGTAGAGGTTGATTGGCTAATTTATAAGCCAGATATGGTTTCTGTAAATCAAAAGCTTGTAGCGAAAAATTAGCCAGCAATCATAATGCAGTCCAGCTTTTTTAGATACACTAAAAGAAAAAAATGAAAAGCTCTGCCTTTGCTGTTGTACAAATTTATTTTATTCGACAGTCTTGTTCATTCTATCCTTTAATTCTAGGATAATCTCAGAGATTGCCTATTTTTTAATGTAAAGGAGAAATTTCTTCATTTTGTTTATGAATTTTGTAATTAAGAAAAATGTTTCACTTCGCCCTAAACGTCAATTTAGGAATATGTTTTATCGAAATTATGTAGTTTTTAGAATGTTAGGTAAGCATACCCCCAGCTTATAGGTTAATGGAAAATATATCCAAAACTATGTAACTGCGGTTATTTTACAGATAAACTGATCACTACAGTATCAACAAGGAATATCTTGATCCTTATCCAAATAAATGCGGTCAATATTGTCAAAACATTAGAGCAACGTACCACTTCTTTCAAGATAAGTTTTGCAGACATTCTATAGTATCGAAGTACAGTATGAATTTACCCACAAAAGAAAAGCTAAGTTTTTTACCACAAATTTCTTGTGAATAACTTAATTCAACATGTTAGTATAGGCAAGTGCCATTTCATCTTTAAAGATCTCTAAATATGTTACTGTACACTTTGTTTGAAAACAAAAACAGTAGCAATGATGACAGCAACATTTTAATCGTGTTAGGGTTCTATAGGAACCTATCATTCGGAGAATGCTTTTAGTAAGCAACTCTAAATTTGATAGATCAATCTATTTCTATATTATTTTCCGGTATACGTTAGCGGTAGTAATGGGGCGCTGTATAATCCATATTGGGAAATTTGTTACGTATTTCTGTGACACATTTCATTTTGTAATAATAATAATAATAATCCTTTATTGCCCAACAGCCCAAGGGCCAATTACAGGACAAATTACAATACAATTCTTATTTAAAATAAAATAATTAAAATCGTGTTGCCTACAATAATAACATGCTGAATATAATATATATAATAATGAAACAAAAAAAAAAGAAAGACTCACAAAAATGGCTCTAGATCCCGTTTGTTTGCGTTCCTCACCATGTGACTGAGAGGTGCCTTAAGCAAAATGTTGGTATTAGCTCTAGGTACTTGAAATGTATTAAAGTAGCGAGTATGATGGGTAGGTACGGTAAAGTTTATTTGCGCTAGAAGGGCTGGCGAGTCGACAGTATTTTTCAGGATCCTGCAAAGAAACTCCACACTGTTACGCTCGCGGCGGTCAGCAAGAGATAGAAAACCATGCTCAACAAGTAAGCTATAATACTCGATACCTCTTGCAGGATAGACGTTGTCCATTCGAAAGGAGAGATATTTTAGAAATTTCTTTTGAACGCGTTCGATCATAAGCTCTTGGTGTAAATAACGGGGATACCAAACAATGGAGGCGTATTCAAGCTTAGAACGAACGTAGGCATAATATAAACGTTTCATTACACCTAAGTCTGAGAAATGCCTGCAAGAACGCATGACAAAACCGAGAGTTTTGGAAGCAGATGAACACATGGACGAAATATGTTCCGTAAATGACAGTCTATTATCAAACAAAACACCAAGATCCAAAGTTTTGATATTGCGTGGTATGGCTGCATCATTAATTTGGTAGTTATAGTATAAAGTAGTGTGAGTGTTATTGTAGGAAACCACAGTACACTTGTTGATGTTCAGAGGGAGATAATTGACCTTGCTCCAAGTATTAATGCGAAGAAGATTGTCTTGTAAATGTTTACAATCGAAAATGCTACCAACAGTATTAAATATCTTTACGTCATCTGCGTATGCTAAGACGTGACACGTAAACAGAGATAGTAAATCATTTATATAAAAATTGAAGAGAAGTGGTCCAAGATTTGAACCTTGAGGAACACCTTATGTTGGAGAAAACGGCGTAGAGGAATAACCATTGTAGCAGACATAACACTTCCTTCCAGTAAGGTAAGACTCAGTCAACGTCAGGAAACCCACACCAAAACCAAATTTGTCCATTTTTTGTAGTAGCATCTCGTAGTTAATGCAGTCGAAAGCTTTAGAAAAATCTACGTAAATAACATCCACCTGCTTTCGCTTATCAAGCGCTTCACCAAGATATTGGCCAATGCATGCTAAATTAGTGATCGTCGACCTACCTGCAACAAAACCGTGCTGATGCTCAGATATGAAAGGAGTTATGCAGGCAGATATTTCTTTGTAAAGCAAATGTTCAAATACCTTAGCGAAATTGGGCAGTATACTTATAGGCCTATAATCAGCAATGTTAGATCGGTTTCCTTTCTTAAATACGGGAGTAATTCTGCTAATTTTCCAAACCTTTGGAAAAGTTGACGTGCTTATCGCTAGGTGGAATATAGTTGACAGTGGATAGGACAGAACAGGAGCACAATCACGTACAAAGAAGCTCGGTATTCCATCATCTCCAGTTGTCATATTAGATTTAAGTCTCTTGATACTGTTCTCCACATCCAATTCAGAGAAGGCATGAACACAAAAATTATTATAATTGAGAAAAGAGTTGAAAGATACATTTTGAACACTAGGTTTATACACACTCGCAAAGACACTGGAAAAGGCATCCACGATTTCGTTTGGCTGGGTAAATTCTCTGCCGTCATACTGCATATTGCATTGTATTAACATTGTTACTTATATTTAACATTGAAAATTCATATCCTTTTAAAAACATGCTGACCACTATAAATAAAGGAATACGCAATGAATGTTGATATATTTTAATTATTTTTTTACGAATTATGTAGTTTGTTCACTCAAACAAATCATCAAAGTAACATTGGCAATGAGTTACATTTTGTTTTGTTCTTCCGTCGACAGTATTTACTTATGCATCACCTTAAAACACACTTATAGCATTATTTGGCCCTACGTGCATAAAAGTCAAGAAATCACAATTAACCTTGTTAAGTAGAAATCATTTGATATATCGACATTTAAATTTGAATAGGACGTTGTTTCAGATCAAATAGAGAAAGATAAAACAAGTATCGTTAATTGCAAACCCCAGAAACGAATTACAGTAAATTTTTGTGTATTACACATTTTTTCGGAGTAGATTTTTGTACGAAATACTCTAAGAAAAATGGTAAAATTAAACCTCATCCTGATTTTTATTCCAAAAATAGTAAACTCATAAGAATTCCCATCGAATCTTATTATTGAAGTTTTCCCCACGTTAACTTTCGAACCTCGAAAAGGAAAAGCAAAAATCGCCCGTCTAAAGATAAATTCGCACCTCACCGTCCAAAATTAAAAAAGTTCCGCGTCTGACACGGAATTACGCTCAGCATTTTGACTCGTGGCGTGTCACTTCTCATCTGGTTGCGAAGTTCGCTACCAGATCGCGTTGCGGATGTACCGGTGCATGCATATATAATAACCGAAAGCAACGTACTAGCGTTATGCCAGGCGGACCTGCATTTCCGAACTTTTCCAAAGCAGATGAAACAGTAAAACCCGGCGGTGTTTTTCACGCCGAAGATATTCCCGCGTTTGTTATCGAACTTTGGGTAGAAGTACAGGGCATTGTCATGAAGCGTTCGAATAAATGAATATAATATGAATGCGTTTATTGGATAATTCATGGAGATTTTATGCCACGGGCGCTATACGATGTTTTTTATCCTGTCAAAGATAGTTCCGTTTTAGACATTTTTTGTTTTCGTTGGATGTTTGTATGTAAGTTGTTAAAACATGAAAATGTACTTTATACGTGTGTTATAGATTTGTTCGCGTCCTTGTCTCGTTGACTGATTTAAATATTTTTAAGGTATTTGTAATTTGACAAAATGAATGCGTACGTATTCATTTCAACAATTAATTTTGTAGAAAATGTTATCTCTGCTTTTGTTTTACGAGGGGAGATCCAAAAGTTCGTGGAATGAAGGGGATGGAGTGGGGATAGGAGTGCTCGCTAGGTGTCATTCTGATTGGTGACTCATCATTAGTATATAAGTTAAGTTGCAGCCCTATAGCGTCAGTCGTCGAAACTGTGGAGGAAATTGAACACCGTGCTGTGATAAAGTTCCTTACAAAGCAAGGAAAGAACGCTCAAACCATATTGAATGAAATGGAAACCGTTTATGGGCAACAGTGCCCTAGCAAATCAATGATTTATAAGTGGCATGGTCTTTTTAAACATGGTCGGGAGTCGATTGAAGACGATCCCCGCTCAGGACGGTCAGTTGAGGCCACCACATCAGACATCGTCGAAAAAGTGCAAAAATTTCTACAGCAAGATGCCCGTTTGAAGAAAAAACAATTATCTGCATTAGTTGGAGTATCATATACCACCATTTTGCGTGTCCTACATGACCACCTGGGTATGACAAAAGTCAGTGCAAGATGCCGCTGCAGAAACAGCAGCGCGTCTGTGCGTCCAAACAATTTTTGGAGCTGTGTCGAGACCAACCTGCACAGATTCTGGAGCGGATTGTTACCGGAGATGAAACATGGGTTCATCAATTTGAGCCTGAGTCCAAACAGGAGTCTATGCAATGGCATAAAAAGGCGACACCACCGCTAAAGAAATTCTAAGTGTCAGAATCGGCTGGAAAGTTGAAGGCTACTGTTTTTTGGTTTTGTTTGTGAGGGAATATTATTGATTGATTACAAAGAAAAAGGTAGGAGCATAACCGGAGAATATTACGCAGCGATATTAGAAAAATTAAAGGAGGCCATCAAGGAAAAGTGTCGCGGAAAATTGACCAAGGGTGTGTTGCGCTTGCAAGACAATGCGCCGGTTCACAAGAGCAAAGTTGGCTGCTCTGCACAAGCATGGTTTTCAATCAATAGTCCATCCACCCTACAGTCCAGACCTGGCACCTAGTGATTTTTATTTGTTCCCCCAATTTAAAAAAAGACTTACGTGGAAGAAAGTTTTCCGACGACAATGAAGTAAAGGAGGCAATTTTGGCCCATTTTGAGGCGAAAGATAAAAAATATTTTTATGATGGTTTAGAGAAATTAATTCATAGATCTAAAAAATGTATTGCGCTTAAGGGTGATTATATTGAAAAGGAAAAATAGATTTATTGTTTTATTTTATTTAAAACCCTCTCATTCCACGAACTTCTGGACCTCTCCTCGTACAATTACATACTTTTACAACGTTATTCTCACCTCAACGCAGAATTTAACTCATTTATAAATAAAGAACTGAAAAGAATTAAAATAATTTAAAAAGAATAAAATGACAGAATTTACGATGTCCATGATTTCTACAAGCATCATTCGCAAACTTCGGGGATATATACCACATATTTGGCAATTATAATATAACTTACAACTTCTCATTAGATACATTCTCCAAAACGCAGTCGCTCACTTCTCTCGAACCTAGGCGTTGGCATCTTCAGCTATCGCGACCATCCTTAAGTTTATCCGAACTAACAACAGTTCCTTTCCTCTATTAATCTAATTGTAGGACCCTTCAGTCATTGTTTCCCGTAATATCATTAAGCGACTGCCTCGCAGCGTCTCGGAGACGCATCTGCTTCACTCCCTTTATCGCTTTATAGTCGAAAGTGGAACAGTTATAATTAGGGACCCTTATCATTCGGAAGCAGGTGTTAATGAAGGAGCCAGGTCGCCCCGGGCCACGTTACCCCTATAGGTGATAATACGGCTCGGCCGTCTTGTAACCGGTATCGAGTTAAAAATACAGTCAAGCGTTCGTATCAATTTGTAATTGCAGTCGTTCTTAGTTTCAGAAAAAAGAACTGTAATTCATTAAAGAAATGACTAATAAAATTATTTCGCGAGCGTAAAATTTTTATTGCTGTTGGGAGTATTTTTGAAAACATAAAATTTAGTAAACGATTTTATTGCTTTTACAGCTTTCAGATCAATATATCTTTTTATACGTTCGAACAAATTTGCGAAGATATTTTCCAGTCTGCAGCTTATACTTTGGAGGCCTGTGTCCATAATATTCCAATAGTATTGCACATTTTATTTTTGATGGTTAATAATGGAAAGTAAGCGCCAGATTGAATATTTTTACTTACTAAAACGGTTTCAAGTGTAAGTGAGAGCTGGCATTGCCAAATTCATCACTTACCCAACTATTAGTTTGGCTGTTAAGTATTTTTCTTATATTTTCATTAAAAATGTCCCGTGTCTGGATTTGAAATTCCAAATCTTCCCAATCAATAGATTTATCTACTAAGCTAGACAAGACGGCAGAAAATACATTCTTGAAGTCTGTATTTAAGTTACCATATCTATACTTAGAAAAGCAGCGCAGTTGATGATTATTATTTGTGTGTCAACGTGGTGTACGCAATGTATTGGTTGCGATTTTTTGGCCGGCTCTTTCTCTAGCGATAGAACGCCAAACATTTTTAATCTCAAAGCTTGACATGCTAATGTACTCAGGGTTACGACCATATACGCTGTTTCTGACATTTTCCCCTTTATTGTAATTCTTCTTGCCTAGGATTATTACTTTCTTCCTGTTACATGGTGGGAGTTTACACTTATTACTGACCATAAGTTTCTAATCAATTTTTGATGGCTAAAAAGGAATTCAAGCTATTACTGCTATTAGATTATAATATTGGACCACCTCTCTTATGTTGTATCAGTATAAAATAAAATTTGTTAACTCAGACAAAAATTCTAATCCTGACATATACTATTTAGGCTATAATCATTTGAGACTAATTCTTTAATACACTTACATTACATTATTACTTACAAGAAAATTGCATGGAAATCAGAAGTACGACTTTAAGTAAAATTTTCGGATTCTTTTTTTCACATCTGGTCATAACGTAACACCGAATAAAATACTTTAGATAACAACTTCTATAAAAAAGAACCAATTTATATTGAGCATGGTTGCTTACTTTGGAGTTATGGTGTTATTATACCGATTAAATACCGTAAGATGAATTGGGGTGAAATCAACTAGGTTTTGGATTAGTTGAAGATTTCATCATACCACATAAATAAATAATAACTGAATTTAACTACACCTAAAAAAATAATATCACTACAATTTAAATTAAATACGTACGGTACGGATATTAGGTTTCAATATAATTCATCTTCAAATTTACAAATGTAAAGAATAATTTTTATTTTTAAAATATAAAATGTGGTTGCTATATAGATCTCGTTCGACGTTGCTCCACAGTCGATCTGGAACTAACTTACCTTAATATAATTTTATCAGATATACAGAAATCACATTTGAATAGTAACATCGGAAAAGATTTAGTTAAGATATATACTAAATGCATTTCGTTACGGGTAAATCCTCCAGAAACAATATTTAACTGGTTTAGATGTAGTAAAATTTGATTACGATTCCATGTCGCCTTTTTTGGTCCTTCATACTGTTTAAATTTTTTGATGTTGCTGATGCTACGTGTAAGTAGTTGCTTTTCTAAGATCATTGTTATTAAAATTTCCATAGGCTATTTGCAACATTTAGAATACTTGGAAGAAACGCTTCTTTTACATTTAAAGAATTCCTTAGTCAAAACGGAATATAACTATATTTTCACAACCACATAACTCCGCAGTGCCGCGCCTGATGCGAACGTTAAAACCAATAAATTGCCAATGAAGTATAATAAATATACCGAAGTGTTTGATCAAAACCACAGAATACTTGTCAGGCGCTCAAAAGACGAGAAAATGCTTTCTGAGCGCATTACACCTATAATAAAGAAAAGTGGTAGTCCCATTCTTGTATGCGGTTGTTTTTCATTAAGTAGAATAGGGGACCTTGTGAAAATTGATAGAATAATGAGGAATGAGAATTACCGCGAGTCACGTTGTTATTATACAAAAACTACCATGTTGATACAGAGAATAAAGGAATATTCCCCGGAGTCCGGATCTTAATCCGATAGAGCTTCTCTGGGACGAACTGGACAGACGAATTAAAAGAGAATGTCCAACGTTCAAAACCCATCTCTGGACGGTATTACAGAGGTAGTGAAACAATATTCCTTATTATAAGATACACTGAGGAGATTGGTAGAAAGAATGCAACGAATTATGTGAACAGTTCTTAAATCAAGAGGTTGACTTTTAAGAATAAATGGTAGATGAATAAATATTTTTCTAATAATTTAAAGTTCCGAAGCAAGCGTCATATTTTGCATGAAGTAGGAAGTCTCCATACTATTATGAACGATAGTGTATATGTGATATACAGATTACTTTTTTCCTTGTGTTCAATTGGATTTAACCTGTGTGGACATCCTTTTTATTCGGATGGCCTACTTTTTGTATGTAATCATTTCAGTTAGTCACACAATCGGTGCGGGGTGTGTCTTAAATTTGTCCTGGCGTCCATTTTTATTGCTACACACAGAGAAATGTTGAAATGACGATTGCAAGGACTGTGTGGATGTACAATTCACAGGTATAGCAGTAAACTCCACTCACACAAATTAATTAATTATGCGGAACGCAGCGTTTCGAGAGCACGTGGGCTCCCATTGTCAACCGTGTTACCGACTGAAAGTAAAAACTGTATCAAACATGCAAATTATTTTCTACGCAGGCTCTAAAATTTCTAACCATAGGCCTTTTACGGGGAAGGATGGACCGAAAGCGAACCGTATCTTTAACAGAGCCTATGGTAATAAATCCATCAAACTCGAGTGTGCAATTGGATTTATTACCATAGGCCCTGTTAAAGATACGGTTCGCTTTCGGTCCATCCTTCCCCGTAAAAGGCATGAGGCCACCTAGTAGATTGTAAATAGTCATATGAAGAAATTTTAGAGCCTGCGTAGAAAATAATTTGCATGTTTGATACAGTTTTTACTTTCAGTCGGTAACACGGTTGACAATGGGAGCCCACGTGCTCTCGAAACGCTGCGTTCCGCATAATTAATAAATTTGTGTGAGTGGAGTTTACTGCTATACCTGTGAAGAGAAATATTGCTTGTATCAAGACTGTCCTCCTTAATTCAAGAAAATAAATCGTTTCAGTTATCCACAATAGAATTACTGTTTCGAATCAATAGAAATATTTTCTCAGCACTTTTTTGTCCGCTAAAGGGAATTATATATTTGTAATGAAACAATAGTATTTCTTTGCTTAAGAAATTCGTTAACTTGATTCAAGAAAATTTTGCAGAAAATTAGAAAATATTTAGTAATTAGAGAGTGTTGTTTTTGTTGTCTGAGCTATTTTCGTTCATGGTTTGTGAATCAATCCACTTTACGTCCGACGTTTCAGCAGTCTTCTGGGTATATTAGTTCGATAAAGACTGAGTGTATTTGCCAAATTAAATCCATACGTTCGATGATTTGTATGTGCTGGACGTGTTGCCTATATTTTATTTTTATTAGTGAAAACTATAGTATCGAGGATCGAACTCTTTTATTCTTGTTCTCGATATTCGTATTCCACCTGACTGTACCACTAACCCAATAGGGGAGATAAAACTACTGTCTTAAACCTATATGTTTAAACTACAATTTCATTAACATTTTCTTAATTTAACACTAAATGATTTACTTTGAAAAAGCACTTATTTGGTATTCTAACCTCAAGAAAATATTTGTTTGATGTAAGTTGAATATTGTTTTCTTATATTAGATATTTTTTTAGTCTTGAAGAAAAACTATTTACTTGAATAGAGACAGATTTTTGCTAGAAAATCTATTTATACAAGAAAACACTTCTCTGAGTGTAGTAACTCTAAAATGATTAATGGTCAAACACTAACGTCAGTAATAATTATAATAATAATAATGATAAGTCCAGACACCGGATTATATCCAAATATATATTATATTTTACTATCTATTTGTCCTGATTAAAATTAATTAACGCTAATTCACTTTAATCAGTGTAATACATATGGACGTAAAATGTAATAAATAAATAAAATAAAATATATGCAATTTGCATATAATCCGGTCTCTAGTGATAACCATAATAACAATTGCTGGAATGAAGAAGGGGTAATAAAAGCTTAAAGTGACATTATATAAAGTAGTAATTGATTATTTAATTGACACAGAAATCCCAACACCAAAAGAGAAAATTTAAGAATATTTCTTTTCTGGATAAAGTTCCCTTTTAAGAACACAATTTCCAAGAAGTTAATACCATAACTCTATTTAAGTTAAGTCAACCTACTCACACAGTTCTCCTTCTGTTCATTACAACAGTCTCTTTAATAGCAAATGAATAATAAACTTTCTAAAATCTGTTTAAATGTGCGCGGAGGTAAAGGGGCTCGACAAAGATATTTATCTAATTTAAAAGTTAAAGTAGAAAAATTAAAATTTCAAAAGGTAAACTCCGACAACAAACTACCCGCGATGTAACTACGAAATACTCGCGCGCCATGTTTGATTTAGAGTAGGGAAACCCGTGAAACTTAATTTTCTCGGCAAATATTTAGCTTTTTCATCGCCCCCCGTCGCCCCGCGATCCCTTCCGCCGCGATAACTACGCACGGATACGGCGGAATTCATTACATTCATTAAATAGTTCATTAAAACTTGGCCGGGAAGTTTCTTTCTATTATCAAAAAATAGCGCGCACTTTTAAACGAGTGCGGGCGTCGCGATGGAACGAAGATAAAGACGTCTTCGCGAAGGAAAAGAAAGAAAAAAGGAAAAAAAGCAAAAGGTGTAAAGTTAATAATATCCCTTCACCTGCCCTCTTTCCCATTGGCGCAGAACGAGTTCTCGTAGTGCTACTAGCTGCTTTTCGGAGGAATCTACAAGTCGGCTTACGTGGAGCTTAAGATAGGGGAATTTTTGAAACTTTCAAGAGGAGGAGTTGTTCTTTTCAGATCGACTTGAGTTGGGATGACGTGCGATCTCTTCTATTTTTTGTTATGCTATTTCTCTTCGGAATCTAAGCTTTATAAGAGATTGCAGAAATCTTGTAATCTGCAACAAAAGTAATATGAAGGAAACAATTTTAGATGAACTGCTGGAAATGTTTCGCATTGATTTCTATTGGATATTAAATGTTTTGTTGTCTAAATGAATTCTAGCGGGATACCTGTTCTTGAAATCGGGAAAATTAGCAATATGCCTGTTTATACGTTGTTTTTAACACTTCTGACTTCTTGTTGGAAGCAAAGCACAGTTAAGACATCTACTAATATATTTTTTACTATATTTCCCTTTGATTTTGAATTCTTTAGTCCGCGATATTTTGTCGATCCACCTTTACTTGCGTGAAGTGCTGCGAGTCGTCGTGGCATAGAATCTATTAAATGATTAATGGTGTCTTCTGGAATATTTAACCACTCTTCTGTAACAGCTGTCACGAGTTCTTCCCTATTGCTGGGTTTTCGGGGTCGTTTCGCCATATTTGTCTGGATTATGTGCCAAACATTCTCTATCGGATTCATGTCTGGTGATTGGCCTGGCCATGGTAAAATCCGAATCCCCTGTTCCTCTTTCCATGTGGTTGTTGTTCTTGCGTTGTGGCAGGGTGCTCCATCCTCCATAAAAGTGGCGTCTTCTTTAGATAAAATGACGTTGTGGAATATCGGTAGTAGTCCTTCTGTTAATATTTGGATATATTTTGCCGCAGATTACTAATTGCGATATTCCACCATACCATATCACGCCCCACACCATGATGTTCACACCGCCGTATTTCACCGTCTGATGCAAAAATTTGTCGTCCAGTTGCTGTGACGAACGTCTCCATACCCACGTACGACCACTATAAAAATGACAGACCGCCAAAACTCTTCGGGCTTCGTTCGCATTTCGATTGCCCAAGCATTCGGCGCCGTTTTTGAAACGCCGTAAGGAGAGGTTTTTTCTTTGCCACCCTTTTATACATCCCCACACTGTGGAGGTATCGTAGAACGGTGCGCTGACTTTTCTGTGAAGTTGCCGCAAGCTCAGCTGTACTTTTTCGCGTTTCTCTTAACACTTCGCGCACAAGCGCTTTTACTTCTTTCAGAAGGTCCGGCACGACCTGGTCTCAGCTCCACTGTTGTTTCTTCCTTACGTTTAAATTGTGTAATCACACGGTTAACTGTGGACAACAGAATATTTAAAAATTTACTTATTTCACGTTGCGAAGCGCCGCGTTCCCTCTGGCCAACGATGCGACCCCGGGTGATGTCGCAAATAACATTCGAACCTTGTAAGCGAGGCATAGTTGTAACGATACTAAACTATGACGAATTCCTTCCGATACGTCTACCCCTACCCTAATGACAAGAGAAAGTTCTTAATTCGTTCTTAGAATTTATCTGTTTACATATTTATACCGCTTTACCTGGTGTCTATTTTATTTTGTCATCCTAGTGTATAACCTGATACTTTTCTCCTACATTAATTCGAATTACCCTTTGCTTGATGTACAACTAACAAAATTCTCTTTGACCTATAATTTATCACTGCATCTCCGTTGAAAAGCAGTGAACCCCTGCTGTTTAATTAGCTTCAGTGCACCGGCAGCGGTCGTAAAAGGAACAACAGCATATCTAAATGAAAGGATCTCAACTTAGCGAAAAGTTTTAAAATTTATAACCTACTTTCAAATGATTAAACGGCTACGTCCTCATCTACACAAACAAACTAGACACTCCAGTTACTTATTCTTAGTTTAAAAACGATTTTTATTAATTTTTTTCTGTTTTGGTAAGCGCTACAAAGTTGTACAACTCCTAACTTACTTCTAGACGTACCATTAAGACGAATCCCTTTGACCATCTACAATTCCTCTTTAAAAACAATTTCGACTTCGTTAAAAGCTCCTTCTTCGAAAGTCTCGTCCATTTATCTACCTTTTGTCTTCTTTGCAGGGATCGTGAATGAGAAATTTTCCTAAACAACGAAGATTACGAGCTGAATACGGTTCCTTTGAAAGAAAATTATCCCGTGATGAAGAGGAAGGCTATCTTCATATGCAGATAGCGAGGCGACAGTATTTAGTAAGACGAAAATGCTTGTTCTCGTGAGATAAAAGGATGGAAAGGCAGAGGTCGGTCAAAAGACGTAGAAGAAATGAAAAAAACTTCGCCAAAAAATGCAAGGAGTACGTTCGAAATTTCGTGGCGTTTATGTTCAGCAATATCGGCATCATAGGACTTGTGGTAAGCTAGGAATCGAGATTAAGTTTTGTGAGGGTAATGTTTCGTGAGTGGGCTGCTTGAAGATGTTCATTGATTGACACAGTTAACACATAACCTGTGTTATTGTTTTCAATAACTAAAGGAAACAATTGCGTTTATTTTTAGTATCTGGCAATTACACAAGTCATAAACCAGCTTTTGTGCATTAAATGCCAATATTTCGGTACTTGTAACATTTTTTGTTACTAGTGCTTTTCTTATTTGCAAATTATAACCTGCAATGCAACAGAACTAGAGCTAGAAGTGGCAGGTTACTGTGGTAACGTAGTAACCAAAGGGAATGTGATTTTTGATATCAAATATGTCTAAGTTTGTATGTCGTTTTACGAGGGGTATCCGGTTACTAACGTATATTTGTGAATTACCAATAGATTACTTTATTTATAGAAATCAAATATACATAAAGTAAAAGAGCGAACTGTTAGCTAGTTTTCAACATAATCGCCGCTGATGTTAAGGAACTTATTCCAGCGATCCAAATTTTTGAAATACTGCCTTATTTCATTTTGAAGTTTCTCGCCGTCTTCAAACTTTCTACTGGACAAATGAGCTTTCAATGGCCTAAACAAATGAAAACCAGAAAGAAATAGGTCTGGACTATGGGGCGGATGGATAATAACCTCCCAATTGTGTTTCTGAAGCCAGGCCTTCATCCGATTTGAGGTGTGCGATCTTGCATTGTCATGCGACAACGACAATACTTTCGTGAACCTTCCTCTTCATTTCTATTGAGTGGTTTAGTGTAGTTCTTCGGGAGTTTGATAATAAATGTCGATTTTCGTTTGCGATAGTAAACATTGTATGAGCAAAATGCCTTCCATATCCGAGAACACAGTAGCCATTGCTGTTTCTGCAGATTGTTGAACTTTTTTCATGGTTCCATCCTATAGAGTCTTTTTGTGATTCGGGGTTATGTTGGTGTACCCAGGTACCCATATAACTATAGACGCTAGAAATCCGTTTTCATGACTATTCCGGAAACATTTCAGGTCGTTCTCGTACGTGTAGAAAACCCAATTGTGTCCAGATTCATTTTGTTCTTATTGTTCGATTTATGTCATTTTTACGATTTAAATTATACATCATATTTTTCTTTATATGTTGTCTTTCTGTTGGGTTACTATTATCCTTAAATGGTAGTGAAGATAAGAAAGGTAAATGTAAAATATTAAGTTTTTGTGTCAAATACGTATACATATATATTGTATAAGAAGCACAGTATTAATAATTGCTATTAACTCTTTAAGATTGTGAAGAAGACGACTGTTTAACAATGCTACTGTCACTAATTGATGGAAGCTTCAACATGTTTAGAGTGATGTGATAATTGTCTCAGTCGGCGTTCATCATCTAGATTCTTTTTCCTTTTTATATGAATGACCCTCATGCAGGCTTCTAATTGTGCGTTACTGTAATTAAGTATTTGTAGCTTTATGGTTCTTGTATTTTCAAAAGTACTAAAGCACACCTTTTATAATAATAACGTAATATTGTATTACAAAAATCGTTCTATAACGTACTCCTGTGTGTTTCTCCCTTATTAGGTAGGTTACGCGATAGCCGGAGCGTTTATATTCATCCATATCGAAGAAGGTAATACACCTCCCTATAACGTTACCATCGGATACAATATGAGCCGCTATAGAAATCGTACCGCAATTCATCTATGGAACTTAACCGTCACTATGAACATCTTCAACCAAACGAATTGGAAAGAAATCATCACCAAAGAGTTGGAGCTTTACCAGCGTAACGTCATCCTAGCCGTTAAGGAGAAAGGGTACGACGGAACAGATCATAGCACGAAGACGTGGAGTATATCAGTAGCATTCCTTTATTCGTTGACTGTTATAACTACTATTGGTAAGTTTTTACTTCCGTTTATTTTTACTTTAATACAAGGTAGCTTACTACAACCGTTTGATACATGTGACATTCAAAGTAAAGATATTATCGTGAGAATTGAACAGTGTGATAGCGATATGGGATACATTTCCCAAAAATATTTCCAATTTCATGTATGTACACTACCGCCCATATTAGTTCAGACACCCAATAAAATGTAGTAAAGTCTACTAAAAGATAATATAATTGGTTCTATATATAAATAGCACTTATATTAGGTCCCTTATGAAGTTTATTGTTAATTAATTGTACATGCAAAGTTCCAGGAAGATCGATTAAAAAATCATTAGAAACCTATTATATTTTATGACCCGATATAGTAATTTTCAGAATAAGTCTGATATATAGGATTATTTTCGGACAATATTGGAGGTAATAAATTTACAATACTCTTTAGAGTGGGAGCAGGTCGCCCTAAAATGTGTTAAGTATTGACAAAACCTTTAATTTCTAATAAAACCTGTTTGTGCGTGCGTTAGTGTTAAGAGCGTACCTTTTCCTGTGAACCTGATTAAAACTATTAAAATGCCGAAAGGAAGCCAACAAGTCTAGAAAAGCTCCCTGTAATTGCTATTTTTCATCAAGATGAAAATAATTTCCCAAAGAAATACATGTTAATAAATCAAATGGTAGTGATATCATTAGGAGACATCAGTAGACAGGTAGTTTAAGAGATCAGGCACGTTTAGGTGTTACGAGAATAACTCACGCCGACGATGAGCATCTAAAATCGTTGAGCAAGCGAAATAGGATACTGGCACTACCTCAGATTGCCGCCGAAATCAATCGCAACCGTGCAAGAAAAATTTCTGTTATTACAATGAGAAGGAGATTAAAAGCTGCAAATCTTCACTGCCGCATTCCAACAAAAAGACTTAATTCGACGGGGAAACAGGCAGAAGACGGCCATAGTGGATAGTAACACATAAAAACTAGACAGTGGATGATTTGAAAAGGGTGCTATGGATTGATGAATCAAAGTTTAACGTGTTCGGTCAATGAAAGCGCGTTTTTGTAAGGAGAGCGAAAGGCCAAAGAATGTTGCAAGATTGTGTAATGCTAACTGTCAAGCAAGGAAAAAGTACTGTGCTTGTTTGGAGTTGCTTTTCCTACGCCGGTACAGGAGACTTGAAGCGAATCGAAGGTATTTTGCGAAAATAGGGTTATTTAGAAATACTGCAAGAAAATATAATACTAACAAAGCAACGTCTAAGCGGCGAAAATTTTGTATTCATACAGGACAACGAGCCCAAATACACGGTAGTGATATGTAAATATTTCTTAAATGAATGATAAGATGATGGCACTTTACAAATAATGCCATGGCCGCCGCAAAGCCCCGATCTAAACCCCATCGTGCTGTTATGGGGTGAGTCTGACAGGAGGATCCGAAAAGAAAGCTCTACCTCCGTAGGCCACCTGTGGAAAATGTTCCAAGAGGAATGGACTAATATGCCAAATAGAGTCCTTGAAAAACTGGTGAAACCTGCTCTTCGCGCAAAAAGGAGTTTCTGTGATGAACGAAATGTTTGAAATTTTTGGTAAGAATTACTCTTTTTACTTTTATACTTTAATTTTAATCACTATTAATAAAATGCAATAAAAAAATATTTTCTCATTTTTATTTATTTATTCATGTGTCCGAACTAATATGGGCGGTAGTGCATACGGCAGATTATTTTCTGCGGTTTCATGGTTTGTATTTGGGTACCCCGTTTTAACGTGAATATCTGATTAGCGCATAGGAAATTAAATGTCACATTAAAACAGCCATTAATTGGTTTTGAAACGGAATCATATAGTGCAAATAACAAGAATCGCCAAAAAAATACTCCCGATAATACACTAGGGTGACAGAATAAAATAGACACCAGGTAAAGCGGTATAAATATGTAAACAGCTAAATTCTAAGAACGAATTAAGAACTTTCTCTTGTCATTAGGATAGGGGTAGATGTATCGGAAGGAATTCGTTATAGTTTAGTATCGTTACAACTATGCCTCGCTTACAAGGTTCGAGTGATATTAGCGACTTCACCCGGGGTCGCATCGTTGGCCAGAGTGAACGTGGCGCTTCGCAACGTGAAATAAGTAAATTTTTAAATATTCCCTTGTCCACAGTTAACCGTGTGATTACACAATTTAAACGCAAGGAAAAAACAACAGTGGAGCCGAGACCAGGTCGTGCCGGACCTTCTGAAAGAAGTAAAAGGGTGCATGTGCGCGAAGTGTTAAGAGAACCGCGAAAAAGTACAGCTGAGCTTGCGGCTACTTCACAGAAAAGCCAGCGCACCGTTCTGCGATACCTCCACAGTGTGGGGATGTATAAAAGGGTGGCAAAGAAAAAACCTCTCCTTACGGCGTTTCAAAAACGGCGCCGAATGGCTTGGGCAATCGAAATGCGAACGAAGCCCGAAGAATTTTGGCGGTCTGTCATTTTTTCAGACGAAAGCAGATACTGCCAATTCAGTGATAGTGGTCGTACGTGGATATGGAGACGTTCGTCACAGCAACTGGACTACAAATTTTTGCATCAGACGGTGAAATACGGCGGTGTGAACATCACGGTGAGGGGCGCGATATGGTATGGTGGAAGATCGCGGCAAAATATATCCAAATATTAACAGAAGGACTACTACCGATATTCGACAACCATTTTATCTAAAGAAGACGCCACTTTTATGGAGGATGGAGCACCCTGCCACAAAGCAAGAACAACAACCACATGGAAAGAGGAACAAGGGAATTCGGATTTTACCATGGCCAGGCCAATCACCAGACATGAATCCGATAGAGAATATTTGGCACATAATCCAGACAAATATGGCGAAACGACCCCGAAAACCCAGCAATAAGGAAGAACTCGTGGGAGCTGTTACAGAAGAGTGTTTAAATATTCCAGAAGACACCATTAATCATTTAATAGATTCTATGCCACGACGACTCGCAGCACTTCACGCAAGTAAAGGTGGATCGACAAAATATTAGTCTAATTTAAAAATTTTAAAATATTTTGTATATATAACGAGAATAGAATCTTTTTTTTAATTAGTAGGTGTCTATTTTATTCTGTCACCCTAGTGTATATAATGCAAATATGTAGACGTTTTAATAATGAACGCAAACAAAATGGAGCCAGTCATGCACAAATTATAGTTAGCGATTTGATTATTGCTTCCGCGCGACAATTATGGTCCAATACCGCAGTCGCTATTGAATTTTCAGCAAGAGAGGGGGGCAAAAAGTGCAACAAAGCCTGAAGGATAACTCATTTGTCGTTACAATTCGTCGCATTTCGTCCAGTTAATGGTTTATTGAAAACCAGATGCGATTGAATATGTTAATTCGACTGTTACCACTAATTATTTACTGTTAGGGAGACCATTTTGGATACATATATGTTCGGACCAACACAATACGTAGTGCAAAACTACGGCTATTGTAATAGCCATTCCGCGTAAACGTGAATAATATATTTTGATAAAAGCTCACTTGAATCGTGCTTTTAATAGATTTATGTAGGATTAATTGGAAAAATGGATGTGGTCTGTATGTGCCATAATCTCAGCTTTCTGATCTGTTTCAATTTACGCGCATTACCAATTAAATGATTTTAAAGTAACTTTCCGTTGGTTTTTAAATGATAATTTAATTTCCTTGGTATCACCAATGTTACCTTTTTAAATTAGTTTTTGAGGAAAAAGTTACGGTTTCGGTAGGATTTGAACTTATAGCTCCTGTTCGCTAGACTAGCGTGTATCCACTTACACCACGGAGACCGCATGGCCAAACCGCTATTTAAATCGCAATAAAATTAGTTTATTATATACAGGCTGACCATGAAATAAAATGAAAAAGGTATGAAAAACGTTAACGTCTAACTACTTAGACTTAAACCCGAAATATTTTGTGAAAATTTCATCGTAAACGCGAGAAAATAGCCTATACCTAGGTATATTCAAATGGAAGGAGCACCAATGGGGTCCCCGATATCACCCATCATACCAAATATCTTCATGGAAGATTTTGAAACCAGGGTCCTAGACACCGTCAAATGCAAACCCAAGCAATGGCTCAGGTATGTGGATGGTACTTTCATCATATGGACACACGACGAAGATAAGCTGCAGGATTTCCTCTCACACCTCAATAATATGCATCCAAAGATCAAGTTCACTATGGAGATTACGATTTCTAGACGTTCTAGTAAGCAAGAAACAGGATGGCACCCTAGGACATACAGTATACCGAAAGGCAACTCATACCAACCGCTATATGAATGCGCAATCACACCACCACCCCTCATAGTTACAAGGAGTGCCGAAAACCCTAGGGTCAAGATCTCAACGGTTACCTGACACGTTCGAACCGAGAGCAGCGAGATCAAAGATATACTATGAACCAACGGTTTCAAAATCAACACCATAAATAGAGCTAAAGATACCACTGGAAGCTCTTGTAGTATACGAGATACGCTGCAGGGGCTTCAACCTTTGTTCTATGGGCCAAATAAACAGGAAAATAAGTGTCGGAAGAGAAGAACACAAACTAGCGGTACGAGCAAGATAGACAACTTCAGCTTTAGTGCTACACGTACTGATGACTGGTCACAAAATCGAAAAAGACAATAAAGATAAGCACGAGGAAACATCTTCCGACAAGGATTATTCGTGTCAATCCTTGTTAGCTGCAATGATGTTTAAGGCTGATGTATTTCTTTTTTTGATCTCGTGTCGTACACGTGGAGCTCTTCGTTAAATTTTGATCTCTCCTTATTTGAGTGCCTATAACTACGTGCCTGAATAATGTATAAATATGCAAAAAGCAGAACGAATATGTACAAGAATATAGATTTACATGTATCGGTATATTTTTCACCAACAATTGACCTTAATACCATCTCTCGTATCATAACTGAAACTGAACTTCTCCACAATATATTGTTAGCAGAGTCGCTGTGGAGACATTTTCCCATAAGCATGGAGATATGCAATTCTTGGAAGCGATATTTGCCGTCAGCTTTTGACAATGGCTAGTCCGTGATAAGTCGTCCTGAACATGGGTTCCTAAGAACTTCACATTACGCTATTACCTCAACGAGTATCCGGATAATTATAAATTGCATCCATCTATATATCACTTTGTGGTATAAACTAATGAAAAAGCTTTTTCCTTGTTTAGAGCAGGTGTATTAGTTAGAAATTAGGTATGTTGCTAGATTTTATAGTTGGATGAAAACATTAAAATAAATGGAAAATTTAGGAAACATAAAAATTTCCCATAAATGAAGAAGAAGCAGGTTACATCATTATCTTTGATATAATTATTGGTATAAGAAATTACAGTTAATATATAGTCGATTCAATCCCACTAAAAAGCTTTAAAAAATTAATAAAGAAAATATGTTGGGTGTGTTCTTAATATGGTTTACATTATTTGGTCGTTTAAGGGAAAAGGGTGAATGATAATATTAGAAAAGTAAGTAATTTGGGCATATTGTGAGGAAATAGATGAAGAAGCATCGTTCAGAGTTATTAATTTGGCACCACAAAACAAGCAATTAGAGGTAGAAGATAACGAAGATGTATTGAATATATTTAAAGTAAGCTTCTACCTCGGTATATTCGTCAAAATCTCAAATAAAGAAGTACTTTTTCTATTTTATAACAAAAAAATTGTAATTATTGCTCGATTATTTCCAACACGAAATATAAGCATAAGGCACATATTTTCCTCTAGTAAATATCATAAAAATGTGTTTTGTTATTATTAAAGAAGGAGCTCTCAATTGTTTAAAACAAACGTGGTGAATTCCCAGCTGTAGACACAGAGTAACTAATAAGTCGACGTATTTCTTTATTATTTAATTTTGAAATATCTCAAGTTTTGCGTTATTTTAAGAGTTACAAGAGTTAAAGTGCGGAATAGTGTCAAGAGTTTAGTTTCTACTGAAGGGGTTCGCACTTTTAAAAACTCGAATATTGCAATATCTTGTAAAAGCTGCTTGGCATTTTATAATGATTATTTATTACTGTTTAGTGGCTTCTACGTGAGATCAAGTAACACATATTCAAAGCAATATGTCTATTTATGAGTCACCTCGTATATGTAATTCGTTACTTAGCGGGGTAACGGTGATTTGGATCCAAAACCATTGAAACTCACTTATGCCTGGTTTAAACAACTCGTCCCATCTTCCTCATGGAAAGTTGAAAGAAATTAAAATTCCTTTGGTTAATTTCATAGATAAAGGCTCAGTATATCTGCATACTTCGAGAATACCAACACAGTAGAATATTAAATTCTTTTATTGGACAGTACCCTGTGCTTAACATGGGTTAATTAAAGTTTTCGCTTTACTAAAAGGGTCTCACAGCGGAAATTTTATAAAGCACGGTTAAAGCATGCAGTTCACGTGCCATCGTCCGAAATTAAACGATTTCGATCGTTTGACTGTAGCCTTCATACTTGCCGTAGTGGAATGCTGTGCTTCATTCCATCCTCCCGAAACAGATCGTATTAGAAGCTAAAATTTCGCACTTTCGCACCGCTTGTGCACCGAGAATAAAAAGCTGGATGAAACAAAAAATAGCAAATACACAACGCATTCGCTATTTGGGTCGTGTATAACTAATGCACGACCGACATAGAATATCGATTAAAATTTTTGCTTCATTAATAGTGCAGGAAATGGTAAAATTAGAAAAATCGTTTAAAAGCAAAAAAATCAAATGCAATCGGCAGTAGCAGCTTTCTGATCTTGAAATTGATGCTACGCTGAAAACCAGGAAATCTCGTAGTTACGTCATAGTTGGTTATGATCTATGCAGCGTCTGAAACAAATTCAGGTACATCAACCATGTTTGCAATCAATTGTACGAAAACAGCAATTGTTAAATCTAGATAGCTTATTATTATTTTTAATATATTTTCTTGGTTGTATGACATTTTAATCAACGATGAATTAAGAAAACAAGTTATGGGTGATTGCAATCAATAGGATTGTAAATAGTGAGCTCTTCTATTGGCAATTCTTTCATAATAGTGTATCAATACATTCTGTTAAGGACTTAACATTGTTTTTTGTGTTTTGTAAGTTTTTTACTATTATGTATTTTATCTTCTTTGCATTATTATTTTCATTTAGAATATTATTTTATTTTCATTTTTATATTTATTTATTTTCATTCTTATATTTATTTATTTTGCTCTCTTATATCCAATTTTATTTTAATATGTATGTACATTACGCATTGCATATGTATGCAAGCCAGCCATTCGCATTACGCTAGCTAAAACTGCCTAATTAGAAATCATTCACTGCAACGTCGTCGGATATGTAGTGGGAGTTTTCTTGAAGTTTAAGGTACACAAGCATAGGCAGTCGTCTCCCGCGCGACGGTCGAGGTATTGGCAATCGTGTACTCTCGGTCACCTTTCGTACCTCGTCGTAACGTGTACAGTAACGTCGTCGTAAGATTATTAGAGATTTCTAAGATTTTCTAGTTTTGGCGGGAATCGTCGAGGACGTTGTCTATACATTTATTTCTGGCGGGAGTCATTTGGTAACGTCGTCGGACCACATGTATAGATTTTTTTAATAAGTATAAATTCTCGATTTTCTATCATCGTACGTCGAGGCTACTGTGTCCATTGTCGTCTATACATATTTTTAGTCTTCAGTTAAGTTTGTGTCGGAAATTATTTTGGTGAGATTGTCGGCGCGCATGTATAGACCTCCTCTATAAGTACGATCACTCCGCTTCTTGCTGACGGTCGTTGCGGCCGCAGCGCCCGTTGTCTTTTGTACGTTTGTTCGGTCCTTGTCGTATCGGGACTTAGAAATTTTTCATTTAGTTGCTCGTCGTAGCGGACGAGTGTCACGGACCAGTTTTCTTATGTAATGTCGGCATCATCGCTCCGTTTTACTTGTCGGTGCGCAGTTCGCACATTTGCTGGTTACTGGATTTTTCCCTTCTTTGGGGCGCAGTAGTATAGAGCTAAAGATTGCACATAGCGTAATATTTCAAACGAGAACGCCTGGGTAGCTGTGACATTACTTTTGTATTGAGATCGGCTATTATCGCTACTGTCGCCCTCGACCAGGCGTTCAAGCTCTAAGAGATAGGTGGGTTCCCCTATAAATGTGAATATAACAAACGTATTTGGTCAAGTACAAATACATGCCAATAATACAGGGCCAAGTCCCTTAGGCAAATTTAAAAACAAGGAAAGTATATTAGGCTCCCGGAAAGGGACATATAAATAAGCATAGCACCGAGGTGCGCTTATAAATTTAAGAAATAAATAGGTTGGCTCTCTATAAAAAGGTAGTGGTGCATGCAAACAGATAGAGGCATTAGTACATGCCTCTGACAAAGCTTCAGCGGAAGCATATAAGAGTTCAACCTTTTAAACAGAATTAAGACATAGCGTTGCAAACGTACATGCTGAGGCATTACTTTATGTTGCTACCAATGAAAATACATATACAAATGCTAATGTACATTACATGTATAAGAGAGCTCGAATAACTGCAATTATTGCAAATCTATATATCTTACGTACATCGTACATGTACATAGGCAAGAGTGGAAACCGTGTAACCATTTCATTTTTAAATATATTTTTTTGCGCATGCGCATTGAGTTTCACTGTACAACCTCTCCTTTAGTAAATAAGCGAACATACTCTACAAGTAAGTATTGGTCAAGTAATTTAGGAAATTACGAGCAGGCTACAGCGGCGTTGTTCTTCAAACCAGGAGAACGTAACACATTCGTACTTGCGGAAAGGAGTTGAATGGGCCAAACTAATTATTAAACGTTTTCTTAACACAAGTCTTTATCTCATAGGAAAAAACTTGTTTTTAAATCAAAATATTGAAAATATAAAAGTGTTTAGTCTAATGTGTGTTACCAATGATTTATTAAACGAAATATATCTTTATTTTATTTATATAGCAAATATATTTCTATACAATATGATATGCAAAACACGACATGAAATAAATTAAATTAAAATTTGTCAATATCGAAATAAATAATCATATCGGACAATTAGGAATGCATTTAATCTGTGTCTTCATTCTCGTCTTCTGTTCCACAACTAACCCTTCAGAACAAAGTCTTCTGTTTACTTCAGGTTCGCACCACTCTTTAATTATTTTGTCTGTATGGTTTATGCAATTTGGGTGCAGGTTTCATCTGGGTATACGATATCTCTTTCTAAAGGTGATGTCATTTATTGTATTTCCTTAGGAAGAAAAATTGTGATGCTGAGGAAATGCTAGTATGTAAGATATTTCTATGTTCTTCTGACTTCTTGTTGTTATATGTTTTTCTTTAAAAATATATTAAATTAAAATTGAAATTTAATTATGTCAGTGAAATTACTATCTATGGGCTAGCATTATATTCAAGAAAATCTGAAACGTGCTGTGCAGCAACGAGCTTAGCCGACATCTTAAAATCAGAATTCTGAAACGCTACGCGTTTCTATTGCTCTTATATGGTATGGAAGCATGGACAATTAAAACGAACAACATTGACCAATTGCAAGTTTTCGAGATGTGGTGCTATAGAAGAATCCTAACAATAGACTTAGTGAGCGGAACAACAAACGTGTTAAGGAGATTGGAGAAAGAGGAAGACATTATAAACACCATTAAAATCAGAAGTATTTTGACCACGTGTTACGGATGGAGAAATATATAATCAATAATACCTTTTTACACATTGGGTGTCAAATAAATTAAAAAGTTTGGTTCCTAGCATTTTACAAATTTTCGCCAGTCCCCTCTGTCCTTTGTAATTTTCTGAGCTGCATTATCATGGTGGCCATTTTTTGGGATTCCTCGACTACCTGCAGAAGGGAAGGACGATGATGGGGCAATACTACAGCAATTAATTGACCTGATTCGGTGCAGTATTGAAGGAGAAACGGCCTCGTTTGCAGTGAAAACAGTGCTTTTCCATCACGACAATGCACCGGTTCATTTATCGCGAATCGTCGTGTCCAAATTGAATGAGTTGCGCTACGAATTAGTCTCTCATCCTCCACATACACCGGACCTATACCCAGCGATTTTTACCTATTCTCAAACCTGAAAAAATCACTAGGAGGAAAAAGATTTGCTTCTAATGAGGAGGTCATCGCCGTTACAGATGGTTACTTTGCAGACCTCGAAACATCATACTTTTTCGACGGCTTGAAGAGACTGGACCACAGTTTGAAAAAGTGTATTGATCTTGCAGGATGAAACTACATCGAAAAATAAAAATAAAAAACCATATCAATACCGTGTTTTTCTTGTCGATTCCGGAAACATTTCCGGTCGCCCTCGTAGTGAAGTGAAACTGTTGCAACATCAAAAGTGAAAATTACCATGATGATAGCCAACCTTCTCAAAGGGGACGGCACATAAAGAAGATGTTATTCTTTTAAAACAGGCATTCAAATGTCCTAAATGTTTGGTACAAATTATATTTTTTGCTTTTGTTTTTGACATGTTTCATACTATTGATACAGTCAAACAAACGAGCGTTTATTTATTTTATCTATTTCTTCTATAACAGGCTGTGAATGGTATTAAATATTTAAGAGGAATTCAAAATAAAATCAATCGGTATAAATAGTAGTTGCAACTACTTTAATTAAAATTGAATTTTTCATTCTACGTGATATAGCATCTACTCCAATTTAAACGAAGACAAGCCTTTTAAAACGTGAAGTCGTAAAGTAATCCTATTAGCAACACAATTTAGTTCATAACCTTTTCGCGAATAAGCTCGTATTTAAATCCGTCGTCGTGAAGTACTTGCTAGACTATATCGCGGGGAAAATTTTCCGAGTCGCGCTTAAAAACCAGCTCTGTGCCCGGAAACTTTGCACTTTTCCAAAATTACACTTCGGAATTAGCCTCGCCTGGCGGTAATTATAAAATATTCAGAGTGGCATCGGTTAGAAGTCAAGAGCGCATCTCCTGCTACCCTCTAGAAGTTTAAAATCGCGAGCTAAAGTACCTTTAAGGTTGTAAATAAAAAATTAATTCGTTGACCAAGTGGGGAAAGGTAAAAAATTTATGAGAGGAATCTGGACTGAATAAATATTTGAATATAAATGGAATTGCAGAAGATATTCGTTGCTTACTTTATTTTGGCTAAAGAATACTTGGAAAATAATTCCTTAGTATCCTCTAGGTACATTTTATTTGTTCAGACAATTAGCATACTTCTTTTTTCTATTGTTCTATACATTCGTCCTTTCCAGGTATTTCGGGGTCTGCCTAGTCTGTTTTGGCTTCGAAAATCTTTGTTATTCGATCTTCTTCCATTCTGTGTATATGTCCGAGTCATTCCAGTCATCCCTTCCCTATGATTCTTTCTATTGGCTTGATATTGACTATTAGTTATTGTCGTGTTTCTGACTTTGTTCTTCCTCATCTACTATCAATATCATATCATCTGCAAACATTATTTCCTGCACGTTAATTACGTTCATTCTCCAGTTTCCTACCTTCATATTTTTCCTTTTTGTTTGGCTCTTTTAATAGCGTAATCTATTACTATAGAGAATAACAGTGGGGCTAATACGCATCCCTACAGATTGTTTTTAAACTTGCTAGTTGCCAGTTTGAAAACAACTTTCATCTCAGAATTGAGCAATTGGGATCCCTATGAACTGATCCAATGTTTTTTGATTTAATTAAACTCTTTAAAGACTTAAGAAGAGCTTTTGTGGTCAATATAGATCTTAAACTACTACTTACTTCAGAAGATAATAGTAAAAAGTATGTAAATAGTGTTTACAAGTGTTCCAAATTCAGATTTTAATAGATCTTGATGGATATAATAGTAATAACCCATGCCTTCGTACCCCGCAACAGGTTTTGTCAATTACAGGGAGCAGTAGCCGGGCATGAGTTACTACTACGTCTGTCCCTGTGGTGCGTCTTAAGATATACCTTCTCAGCATTCGCCATGGAATGAGAGATACCTCAGAAAACTGGGCCGTCAAAACCAGAATTCGGCGAAATCTCGTATGTAAGCGAAGGGCTTTCAAACGCAGTTCCGGACAACTACTGACTACATATCTTAAAAAGAGAATCGGTGTAGGAAAATCTAAGCCACTGTTGAAGAAATACGTGATTGATCGGCACAAGCGCTACATATTGACTGATGAGACAATATTTGTATAGAATAGAATAATTTAACAAACAAAATGAGTTTATACCCGATCGATTACAGAAGATTCTGAATTACAGAGTGAAAAAGAATCACCACCCAGCACCAGTCATGGTCTGGCGGGGTGTTTCTTACAATGGAATCATTGCTCGTGATTCCTGCGAGAAAGGCGTCAAAATCTCCGCTAAAGTTTACCCAGAATCTGTTCTGGAAGCTATTGTGAAGCCACTTAATCACATTCTTCCAAAACTGGCCATGGACTTTCAAACAAGATACTGCACCGATCCATAAGGCCAAAGCAACTGAAGCTTGAGTTTAGTAAAATTTACTAAATTTCATTACCACTGAAGATTGGCCGCCTGACAGTCTGGACCTAAACCACTAGAAGATATGGATCATAAGAACATTAGCATTAAGAAAGTAAAAGATAACCAAACATAAGTGCTGACTAATGCACTCAATACACGAGGTATGTGCTGCAGCTGATGCTTGGTTGAAGCATTTTATTGTTAAAAATATTTTGTAGTTTTCATTTTATAGCATAAAATCTGTGGAACAGCATTTATGACACTGCTAGGTGACTCGAGACCTCGAGACTAATAGTTACCAGTCCTAATAACCTAGAGCAAGTATGGGCAACCTTCGACAAGTTGCGGCCCAAGCTTTAGTCTGCAAATACGTTCGCGGGCTGCGTTTAAACCCCATATCACTGGATCTTCCTCATTTGGAGTGAGTATGAGTAAGTAGTGTAATATTTTTACAAGAGAAAAAAGAAAGAGACCAGGAAAGGGTGGGATCTCGACGTTTCGCCTCCGTAGTAGGAGGCTTCTTCAGGTGAATAGGGGAAACCAAAGTGGCACGGTAACTCGACGTGCAAACCACGCTAGAGGCCAGAATCAGAAGGTTCGTTTTTCTCTCGTAACCCTCCCCCCCACCTTTATCACTTTTTTTTAATCTCTTCGTCTTCTTCTTTTTCTTTTTCCTCTTACTCTTTTCTTTTTATATATATATCCCATCATGACACGGTCCAATTCCGAAAGTAGTTGGTTTATTACATATAGAAATTGTACCATATTTAAAGATTTTTTAGAACGCGTTATTCAGTGCATATAGGATGTTCCATTTCATTCTTATGCATTGATCTTTTTGTAGCGAAACGACAAACGTTTTAGGTAAAGATTGTTTGCCTTTTCATCCTGTTTATAGCTACGTGGAGTTTTGCAATATACGCACAATATTTCTAGATGGAGTACTACCACTTCTTCAGTTCTTGAGTTTGATGATGAAGTTTCTACGGTGACAACTTTATGCACACCAGAAGCAATTCTTGTTTTCATATTTGAAGATTTTCAGCTTATGAATTTCATCTCAAGTTTCCGATATCTTAGCACAGTACATTATTTAAACTAGTATTAGTTCAAAGTTAGGCAAATAAATTCATGTGATTAGGTATAATTATTCTATTTTCATAATTGTTCCAAATAATTGAAAGAATTCAACCACTGAACGTTCATTTAGAATTCATTAGACGATATTCTGACCGAGTCCTTCTTAATGACTGTAAAGATAAGCTCTTATTATGATATTCTCAATTCTAAATACAATAATTTTTCAATTTTATGATCACTTTTTTTGCTTAAACATTTAAACTGATTTGAATGAATTTGTAAAGTGGATTCTCTATATACAGAAATAAAACAAACTTAACTAGGACAGAATATATAAAATTAAACTAAAACGTATCGATTTGGGTTGCATGTAGCATGTAAAATTTTCTTCTACAAAAGTTTTGGCGCAATTTTCAAGAGCACAAGACCAATTGCGAATGTTGCAGAAGAAAGGATCAGCTCTTTCGAAATCATGATGGATAAGCTTCATGATAATGACACTTTACTACGCAGAATTTGTTTTACAGATGACGCAACATTTTATTTACGTGGTGAAGCCAATTCACAGCATTGCCAAAATTCGCACAAATACAATCCCACAAGGGGTCAGCAGCCACAAAAGTCAGTATTCTCTTGCAGGAGAAGGATACTTAGAATTGAATGATCACATGATTCTGCGGCCTCTTAGTGCCTTAAGTATTGATGGTGAGTTTTGGTATCAGTAACTCAGCCCCTGAGTGACAATATCTTGGTTTTAAAATTATTTAAGTAGTTTAATTTTCTATTCTGAAATAATCTCAATAGCTACTTAAAAATTCACCTGTTAAGCAAAAATAAGTTATTTAAAAGACAACGTACAGAGACTACATTTTTGGTAGGTATACTAAAGAATTGTTTATGCTTTAACAATTTTAAGACCTCATGTCTCATTTCAATAAAAAAACACATTACAGCAATAAACAAACCTACGGGAGAGTCTTGTGTGCTCTTGAAATGGTACGTTCCAAATAAATTTGTTAATTGTAAATAAGTTTGTGTGATAGAGTTTACTGGGATATCTCTGAATTAAGGGATCCTGCATTATAAGTCGTAAACTCGCAAAATAAGGACAGTCTATGCTAAATTAAACGATTCACCCTGTATATTCCTTATTTCCCTTTAATCATTACAAAATCTATCTACGCTGCGCTCATAATCAATGCATATACCATTCGCTAACAAACAAATATCCCGCAGACAGGAAGCAGCGACAATATTGTTTCAGTAGTGCGGGAAACAAAGGTTCTTTTCCCTTTACAGAAACTAGCTACCGTTGACAGAGACCGGTGTCGTTCATTTAGGATTCCGATCTCTCATGTTTGTTTAATTTTGGCCTTTTATCACCTCGCAAGCTGTCCGTTTCACACTAGAACACCTCGGTGTTCAGGTGTTTTGTTTGTCAGCTCGTTTATCCAGTGTTGAAAGGGCTAACGTTGCGGGAAATTAATTTATCTTCCCAAATAAATGACAGAAATCTCACGTGCCTTTGAAGTATTGTTTCGCTGAAGATTTTAAAAGAAATCTTGTATACGGAAATTAGAAATTTGGAAATTTTATTGTGGAAAGATTCAAAGTGTCATTCCCTAGCTTAAAATGATTTGTTTGATAAATGATGCCTGTGGAGCAAATTGATGTGTTTCTAAACCCTTAAGGGGTAATTACAAATTATTCACGCCATCACCTGCTAAGTTTAAAACATTTAAATAATCTGAAGTATTGATCGCTTCAAAGTTACTGAACCAAATTGCATTTGGGGAAAAACAACCGACTGAATGTTCCTTTAAAATCTAAGTAACGATTCTAATTTAGTCTTTTTTCCTTTATAAATGTCCACTAGCAAACTTCGCCCAGTACACGAAGATACAAAAGCATTTCCTTCGACCTCCGAATTGTCAGCGAAAGGCATTCAATTCATTTCGAATTCCACTTCCTCATGTTTGTTTAATTCCGGACCTTTTCCACATTTCGTCAGGGCAAGCTCTTTCCTCCCGGAGTGTGTTCCGTTTTTCACTTCGTTTGTTTCTGGTAACCATTTCCTTAGTCCAGACCGACCGGTCGTCCTCCGATTCACGCGCTAGGTGGCGCCACCACTCAAATTAATGAAACTTAATCCACGGCTATTTGCAATTATTATTGCAATTGTATTTCGTTGCTCGAACACTAGGTTCTCCGAAAAGTATTGGTTGAAGGCGACAAGTCAGACATAAATAAGCTTTAATCCAGCCTAATTAATGGACGCTTCGCCCCAGCGCATCATCACAGCGCTTTACCAAGTATTGGAGGAATTTTATGCGAAATGGAAATGTTTAGTATTAAAGAGGGGTGTGAAGGATGTGAAACTGTTATAATGATACAGAACCTATTTAAAAGGAATAGTTAAAGCTAGTACTGTCTTGGAAGAATAAAGCATTTAACAGTCTTTGCGGTATATTTCAATGACAAAATTATAATTTATGTAGAACGACACCCTAAGTAGTTAACATCGTGGTAATTTCTTTGACAACTAAAAGAAATTAGTTACATGATTCCTTAAAAAAAAAGCAAGTAGTGTTGTTGACCTACGAGGTAGGCGCCATAGATGCTCGGCCTAAGAGGCTTATACAGTAATGATAAAATTACAATTTCCTTGGAATTACCCAACGTAATTAAATTATTGAAAAAATATCAGTGTTGGAGGGACTCGAACCTAACATCTTTAGGTTTCCGGCGTACTGTACTAACCATTGGGTTTATCAAATTAATAATAGTGGTAGTTTCGATGGCTACTAAACTACACCCTCCAGTTTATTCGTATTTGAACAGTTTATACACTTTGGAAATTTAAGCAATATTTTATACACCGTATGAAAGTTCAAACTCAATCAGTTATATGTAAACAATAAGGAAACGTAACCAATAAATATTTATAAAATAAATACAAATTATCACACAAATCAAATCAAAAAATAAAACAGACACGCTGAAAAAGCTGGCTGCTCAGTTTTCCCCTTTCTTTTGTAACCCTCCGCGTTGTGTTATATTTACCTCTAAATTCAAACGCCGCGTTCCGCTAAAATACAAGCTGTTTGCTAAAATCAAATAAAGAAGGAAGATCTAATTTCGTAAAAGCCGAAGTAATGCAATCGAAGCGGGAGTTGTTTTACATGTTACGCCGCGAAAGATGTATAAATTCGAAAAGTTGAGTTATCAGTTACATACCGACGTCGTAATTGAACACCTGAATCATTTAGACATCGGAACGAATTCCGTACGGAAGGAATTCGCGCGAAAATTGTAAGGTTACGCCGGAAGTAAAATATTCAGACTGGCGGCAGCTATTTGCGAAAAAAAGTTCCAGCAACGGATGAGACGGAGAGATAACGATGAGAAAAGGAAGCTGATGGAAAATGGAAGTTTTTAGCTGAGAAGAAACGCGAGTATTTTAGAAAACGGATACGAGGGGAAAAGAGGTTGTTTATGGAAGTTTTACAGATGAAGGGAAAGGAAATCGTAGAAATGGCATTGGAAGTAATACGGCTTCGAAAGGATTGCTTTGATCAGCTTTAATGTATAATTGAAAGAAATTTCTGTTAGTTTCTCTTTTATTATGGTGGTTTGTGAAGAGTTAATTTTGTCATCTACCGCATCCTAATCTCCTAGAGTCTCTATCCCTCTTCCTTCTTTCCTTCTATTAGCAGGTTTCCATTTCCAAACCTTTTGTGGTAGTCTGCCCTGATCCATTCCCCTCATGTGGCCATACCACAACAGTTGTTTCCGTTCTATTTCATGTATCAATGATGTGTCAAACTGCATTATTTCTCTTATTCTTTCATGATTTAATAATGTCTTCTTACAGCAGCGTCTCCAGTATATCATTTCCATTGACATTATTTTGTTTTCCATCTTCAGCGCCCAGACTTTACTTCCATAGATAATACAGCTTTCGACAAAACAGTGGAACATCCGGGTTTTTGTTTTATTCGAAATGTTGTTATTTTTCACCACTGGGTGTAGTTGTCTAATTATAGTTTTTCCCTTTATTATTTTATTCTGTATGTCTATTTCATCTCTACCATCGGCAGTTAGGAGTGTCGCATACCGTATGACTGGTTGCGTGTTTTTGACTGTTTTTGTATCCAAAACTGCGGAAACAATTACCAGAATTCTTATTTTTTTTTATTAGTCGCTGCCACCGAGAAAGTTGTTCTTCATCGGTACCGAGCCATTTTTCGTTATTGTTTTGTTTTTTTTTTCTTTAAGAGTGTTTTCACCAAAATAGCGAAGAAAAGCCTCTGTACAAATTATAAATTTCGCAGGCCATTCAATGTCACCGTTACGTGAAATAATGCGTCTTCCAAACAATTGACGAACTGCTGCCATCGAATGTCGATCAGTATGTGACGTGGGTCTGGCCTGCTGAAACCACATGTTTTCCATGTTAAGATTAAGCTCGTACAGTCTCGGTGTAAAGAATGTTTGAAGCATTTCAACATATCGAGCGGATGCTACTGTCGCTGCACTATCATCCTCACGTGCAAAAAAATAAGGGCCGATAACACCATAACATGATATAGCACACCATGCTGTGACCTTGTCGCTATGTAGTGGTCGCTGGTGTAACTCACTAGGATTGTTCTGGGCCCAATAATGAAAATTCTGTTTGTTTACGAAACCGTTCAAGTGGAAATGGGCTTCGTCTGATATCCATATGTTACCAACGAAATTCGCGTCCTCGTTAATTTTAGCCAATATCTGCCCACTAAAGTCCATACGTGACGCTGGGTCTCGTTCATGTAATTGTTGCACAATCTGCAACTTATAGGGACGGAAATGTAATTCGTGCAGTATTCTTTGTAAGCTTCGTCACTTAATCCCTATCGTAGATGCATGTCGAACGGAGCAGCGAGGACTTCTCTCGATTGCAGTTCTAAGAGCCTCAATGTTCTCTGGGGTACGTACCGTTCGAATGCCACCTGGAGCTTTCGTTTTCAAGACAGATCCTATTTCTTCAAAATTACGCACCCACGTTGTAATCGCATGCGCAGATGGGACACGTCCATGACGTCCAAGCTGGTAATGCTGTCGAAATATTCTCTGCGCGGCAGTCGCACTATCACCATTTTTATAAAACGCTCTCACAGCTACTGCACGTTCCGCACCAGTCCAACGATCCATGATTACTAAATGGCAATTCGTTCACAACGATTGTGCAACGTTACGAACAACCGCCGGCTCTACAGTGCTGACAATTGTAACGTTCAAAATTTCCCGTTCCCCTGCGCCACCCTGTATATACCACAGTAAGGGCGTAAGATAGGTAGCATATACTCCGAACGAGTACAGTTTCTTAATTGTAATATAAACATCTTGTGAATCGGATAACCGAGCACAAGGGCTTAAGATGCAGTGCACCGATTTTTCGATGGGTCATACGTACATGCCATTCATAACACTTTCGTACCGCGGCTAGTGCTTGATGAAATTTTGTCCTACTTTCATTCCATGATATTTCTTTAGAATGAAAAAAAAACATTTTTGTAATTATTGCTACAGTTTGTTAAACATTACACGCTTTAAAATGTTATTATTTAAAAGAAAAACAATTATTATTGTAAAAGGTAATCATATAGATCGATTTATGTGAGAAAGCGTAAAAAGATATTTCTCTAAAAAATTAATACACAAATAACGAATATGTGGCGATAATTTTGTAAGGGAATTTTTGCACTTATCTTGTTGCTTGATCTGCATTTAATGTTATCGAGTTGATTTTGCCAGAAGTAACACCGTACTACAATACATATATTAGAAGAGGCGCAGAAGATGATTATAAATTGCTCGAAACATGGAGAGATGCTTTACCCTGGTGTAAGGAAGAAGTTTCGAACAATTGAAGATTTGACTTTGGGGAATGTGACCGATACCTTTGTATGCAATTTGTCATAGTTTGTGAATAATTTAAACGTTTGTATTATAATATTATTTGTTTTCACAACTTTTACATGTCAATCTGAATTATTACTTAATTCATCTCATGTTACATTATTGTATTTTGAATAAAATACATTTATGTAGCATGCCCGCTGCTCATTTACCTAAACAGTAGGGAAGGTAACTTCTGGATCAGTGGAGTTTGAAATAAAAAATAAACAAGCTTATTGTGCATAGGGATACTTGTTTCCTGATAAGAAATGTATTGTACAATTTCTACATTCAGAGGATTTCATTAGTTTCATTAAAAGTTTATGTTAAACGTGAACAGAGCAAAAAATGATTGGGTTTCCCAATTAATATTTAATTGTCATTTTTGTAAATATTTTATATATATACACTCTTGTACATACTACAAACATCTTAGTTTTACTGCAAAGTAGCCATTTAATTAAGAGTTAAAGGTAAATGGCAATCACGGGTAAAGTTTCATTGGAACTATAGTGAAAAGTAAGGGTTCGCTATGACAAATTGAATCTTATTCGAAACAAGTTGCTGTAAAAGTTACTGCTTTCATATGTTTCTTATTTGCAACAGTCTATAAAATATAATACACAGCAACAAAATTACTGAAACACCCAGAAAAGCGTCGTACGTAGATTCTGCGTAGGGAACTAAAATGCGGTGTTGCCATACATATTCAGTCTGTCTACATGCAAGCAAAGCTACAAATTGGTAAGAGTTATTCATGACATACGTCTTTCTTGCATAGTATAATACAGTAAAGGACATCGCCTTGACGTATGATCAATATTTGTATGTTTAGTGTGAGGGCATGTCGCTAGAATGGAGACGTAAGATGAGGTATTTGCTTATGTTTGACTTGATCAGCTGGTATGGTTCTCTGGTTTTCTTAACTCCTAGAAATTTATACGCATTTGTCGTTTTTATCACTTCATTTTCCACCACCAACTGTTTTCGTTGTGGATCGATTACCATGTACTCTATCTTATCTATATTGATCTCCAAACCCCATCTCGCGTATTTTTTCCTCAGTTTCCTCAACAGGTAATACACCTGATCGTCGGCGAACTCCAAACTATATGTTGGTCATCGAGGGTGGTGCATATTTCTGTCTCCAATCCCTCAGCACCGTCTTCACATATATTTTAAATAACGTTGGCGATATGCGGCATCTCTATCACAAGATTTTGGTTACTATAAATTCACTCTGCTTTTGCTATTTTTATATGCTTGTTTAATCAGGTTTACATAGTTTGTTTATTCTCCGTTGTATTTCGTTGCCTGCCATAATTGATTTATGGGAACACTGTCATAAGCCTATTTTAAGTTTATAAGTGTAAAATGTAGTTCACGTCCATGTGCTATACTTTTTCCAATTAGTTGTTTTAGACAGAAAATATTATCAATACAAGATTTTTCAGGTGTGAAACCGTTCTGTTCCTCTGAGTCTTTTACTTGTTCCTCTATTCTCAATTTTACTATTCGTCCATACAGTCCACACATAGTTTACTATTCGTCCATACAGTCCACACATAGATGATGTAACAGTAATTCCCCTAGAGTTTTTGCATTTCATTTTGCTGCCTTTCTTGGGTATAGAACTTACTTAATAAGTTCCATGGACATTTTCATTACCTTTATAACTTCTTTTACTATTACTTCTTTTACGACTTGGTTGGCCGGTTCACTTATGTAATCTACTTCCCTAAAATTATTTCTGTCCTCAATTAATAAAGATTCATAGTGTCTCTTCCAGCTATCTATTCCTGTTGGATTTATAGATTTCTCGTCCATTGTATTTTCCTTCAATGTGCTCAAGGTTTTCCATGCTTGCCTAGATTTTGGTCTTCCTATAAGTCTGTTCCTCTCATCACATTTCCTCTCCCAACGATTATTTATAACTTCCTCTTTTTCATTTTTTAATTCATAATTGTATCTCATATATATTTTTGTTCTCCGGATCTTGTGTTGTTAGCCACTTCGGATATGCCATTCTCCTTCCATTCACTAAAAACATTAGAATGTCATATCACCAAACATTATTTGGTCTCCCGATTTTCTGTCCTATTTGTCGCAACAGTTCGTTTGCAGTCTGGTGAATACACTTGATGAAATTATACTGTTTTGCGACTGTAGCATCTGTTAAATTTGTATTAGCCCTTTCATAAAAAAGTGTATCTAGACTGTATTATATTCGGGACATTCTCTTAATGAAAAGAAATATCAACGTACACAGTTTGTCGAAATACAGGAATATACATAATTTTCTCCGCAAAGATAAGTACCGCAATGAAGTCTAATAAACGTTAGGCAAACGCTTGAATTTATATGTTTTCATACGAGACAAGTTATATGACGTAATATGCCTCTGAAGTATTATTGTAACGCAAATCAGCGACGTGTGGGTAAAGATCCGTTGGACCGATACTATGTATGTTTTTCGCATGTTGCAGAGTAAAGTTTATTCACAGTATATTATGCATTTAGGGCACTTTTTAGAAAGCTAAATACCTTTACAGAAACCTTATAAGTATTTTTACATCTGTAAAGTAATAGCTGTTGTGTTGCAAATGCCCTTTATACAATAAATTTGCTTTAGTTCTCCACAGACGACATTTAAGTAAAACATAGCCAGTAAAATGTAGCTAAATAAATTAAGTAATTGTATTAGACATACATTTATAGTTATATGGACTGCTTTGATGCCAAAACTAATTGAATGTTTATTAGATTCAATTTATGTTCAAAGATATTCATTCGGCCAAATCTAATTGCAAGTGTGGAATATGTTACACTAAAATTTATTTCATTACGTCACTCTTGCAATTATGTGTAATTTACATATATTACATTCTGACGTTAAAATTATTTTAGGTCGCTATTTACGACATTTTAAAATTTCACTTTTATTGCTTTTGCAACGAGTTAACATGATTCTCATGCTTCATTCGAGTTTATCTGATTCGAATGAAAATTTAAATTGAAATCGTCTCTTTTATTGAAGATTGTTCACCAGTATTAGTGTTGTTTGAATTATATAAATTTTTGATTATATCTCGAACTGTTACTCACCTAACATTAATCCAAACTTTATTATATTAGATTTACAGTTAAAAAATTAACGCCATTGCTGCCCAAGATTACGGATCGCTACTTTCTGCTATTTATCGGTAATATAGCTAATTTACGTTTCTATTTCGCAAAAATGGATAAAATCGAATTTCGTGGAGTGATAAAACACCTATGGATGGCTAGGAAAACACCCAGGGAAATTTGAAACATTTTGCTAGAGGTTCATAGCGGATGTACTCTATTATTTTCGACCATTAGCTTCTGGGTGAGCGAGTTCAAACATGGCCGCACAAGCACAAGTGACGAACCACGCAGTGGATGCCCAAAAATCACTACCAACTATGAAATGGTCGATAAGGTTCTTGATGTCGTGTTAGCCGATCGCCGATTGAAACTGAATGAAGCTGAAAGAGATAGCAGAGACAACAGGCCAGTCAGAATAACGCGTTGGCCACATCCTACACGAAATTTTGGTTATGAAAAAGGCTTTCGTCGCGATGGGTATCGCGTTTGCTCACACCAGAGCAAAAATAAAGTTAGGTTACCGTTTCGAAGGAGTGTCTGGAGAGGATCCAATACAATCCAAAGGATTTATTCTTGCGTTTTGTAACAGTGGATGAGACTTGGATCCACTACTATATACCGGAGACCTAGCAACAGCCGAAGCAATGGACTTTTCCGGGCGAATCGACTCCGAAGAAAGCAAAAACCGTTCCATTGGCCGGAAAGGTTATGGTGACAATTTTTTGGGATTCCCAAGTTGTGATCCTCATCGACTATCTGCAGAAGAGAAGGGCAATCACGGAGCGATCCTACAGCGATTTATTGACCCGATTCGATGCAATATTGAAGGAGAAACGGCCTCGTGTGCAGCGGAAAAAAGTTCTTTTCCACCACTACAATGCACCGGCTCATTCATCTCGCATCGTCGTGTCCAAACTGAATAAAATGCGCTACGAATTTGTCCCTAATCCTCCATATTCATCTGACCTAGCCCCCAGCGACTTTTTCTTATTCCCAAACCCGAAAAAGTCACTGGGAGGAAAGAGATTTGCAGACCTTGAAACATCCTACTTCTCCAACGGCTTGAAGAGACTGCAGTACCGTTTGAAAAGTTGTATTGATCTTCGAGGAGACTGCATCGAAAAATAAATATAAAAAACCACGCCAATATCGCGTATTTTTTGTCGATTCCGGACACATTTTAGGTCGCCCTCGTATGCATTGGTTGTGGTCATAGACAACCCTTGCGAACACAGATGGCAAAAACAATGGAATTACGAAATATTGTATAGAGGCTTCAGAACGGTGGAAGTGTGTCCTGTTTCGTAGTAAATGTACCACAAACATTTAGTGTAAAACCCAGATGTTGTTAATTTTACCTTGAAATCATAAACATGTTTCCAATACTCGCTATACATTATCAATACTTTTTATGACAATATTCTACTGTTATCTCTAAATTCTAAGTTTTTAAGAACATTTATTTGTTGCTTCTGGATTAAAAATAACAGGAACCAGCAACATAAGCAATTTGATTTTCCCTTTTGTTTTGCGTCATCGACCCGAACAATACAAGCGCACAATGATGTAATTATTTAAAAATTGAATTGAATTCGTTTTTATAGGTTATGGTAATATAGTTCCAAAGAGTGACTGGGGTAAGATAACCACCATAATCTACGCCATCATCGGCATGCCTCTATTCCTACTGTACCTGTCCAACATCGGCGACATCATGGCCAGATCCTTCAAGTGGTTGTACGCCACTTGCTGTCTCTGCAAGGGTTGTCCAGGCGTGTCTCAGAGGAGAGAAGAGAGGAAACGAAGAAAACTCCAACAACTCCATATAGAAATGGAGGAATTCCCTAACAGTAGCGAGACAAGTGATGATAGTTGGCAGGTACGTTTGAAAAGGTTTTTGGTAGATTTTGGGGATTTATATTAACTAAATAGATCTGTTTTCTGATTCGTTTCGTTAATGATTTCGAAGAAGGTTGAGGGCAAAATGTATGGAAAATGAAATTTGATTAGATATTTTATGGGGAAGATAGTATGGATCTTCTAATTTAATGAATGCAAACGTATGCTGCTCTGTAAGTATGCTGCGGAATCTAAAATATCGCGAAATTTAAATCACGCGTGTGGATGGACATAGTTACTATCAAATGACATTGCGTGGAGTTGTGTATACTCTTTGTGAGTTAGTATGCCAAGCGATGTCAAGCGTAAACGTTTCTTATTGGTGAACTATTTTCCGTTGCTATGTCCGCGATTTGGCAATGGTCTATTTATTGGAATAGCGTATTTATATAGTGTTTGAGGACAATAGTTTCGGTCAAACACAAACTTACTAAAATGAGGGTATTTGGAAGTTGCATTATCGATCAGCCAAATTATATAACCAGGGTATGTAGGAACTTTTTATAAGAAAAGAAGAGTAGTAGCAGTGACCTAATTTCTTCAAAACGCTGATTTTTTTCCTATTGAGCTTTCGTCGGATGTGCTGACAAAAAAGCTAAAGAACAAGCGCTATAAAATGCTCAATAGGCTACCTACAAGAAGCATTAAGTTTATGCTAATTAAGTTGCAAGTCGAATAACATAGCAAATGTAGGAATTTTCGAAGTACCGTTTGTGTATGTTATTGTTTACATATACACTATGGGTTCGTAAATAATCCTTTATATAAAAGTCGTGTATAAATCATCTCTAAAATTTCTTTCCGTTTTGAAGCGTTGTTATGAGTTGATAATTTGCTGGATTTGATGAGAATAAAATTTCTTCTGAAAATAGTACGATTTGTAATCCCAAAGTCTTTTGGCACTTTGTTAACGCGAAACGTGATATTTCGAGAATACCTGGCTGTCTAATTTGTAATGGACTAGCTATTCAGAATCATGTAGACATTGTCGAAGCTTTCGATAGTCGCTTTCCAAATATAATTCAGTTTACTTCTGCTTTATCAATTGCACAAGGTAACTGAATGGAGGTTGAATGTAGATTCGTTACATCAATAGGCGTATACAATGGAATAATGGAACTCAAAATGAGTATGACTGCCGGACATGATGGACTGCCAAGCCTTCTAGTCCGTGACTGGTCACTCACTCTATGCGAGGTTATTGCTATTCTTTTCAATCTGGACATAAAAACTTCAAGGTTATCTAATTATTAGTAGATTGGTAGAGTAACAACCGTTTCCCACTCCACAATCAACTTGATGTCCCTAATTATAAACCAATAAACCTACTATTGGATTTCTCGAAAATCTTTGAACATCTTTTCCAAGAAAGAATGTTTAACAGAATTAAACTATATGTATCATGTCATCAGCACGGATTTTTACGGGGACTTAACAGTTACGAACCTTTTGGAGATCATACAGTTCACTAGTGAATCGCTTGATACACGAAAGCAAGTAAATGTTATACATATGGGTTTTTGACACAGTTGTTTATTGATTCAGAAACTATGTGCTATCGTATTTTCTAACAGTACAACGCAATTTATGAAGTCTTACCTCAGTAACAGATTCTGCTATCTTCATTACAATGGCTTTACATCAAACCTATTTGCGGTTACTACTGGAGTTGCACTAGGATCAATTTTGGGAGCTTTATTGTTTAATATTTACATAAATGTCCTTCTCTCACGTTTGAACTGTAATGTGTTGGCTTATGCAGATGACTTAAAGATTTTTCATACTTTTACTTCCGAATGGTATTTGTATCATGTTTGGGCACAATAGTTTGAGTCAAACACAAACTTACTAAAATGAGGGTATTTAGAAATTGCTTTATCGATCAGCCAAATTATATAACCAGCGTATGTAGGAACTTTTTGAAAGAGAAGGGAAGGAGTAGGTGAGGTAGTAGCAATGGCTTAGCCCCTTAAAAACGCTGACTTGCTTCTTATTTAGTTTTCGTCGGATGTGCTAACAGAAAAGCTAAAGACCAAGCGTCATAAAATGCTCAATAGCTTTAAGACTACCTACAAGAAGCATTAAGTTTATGCTAATTAAGTTGTAAGTCAAATAACATACCAAATGTAAGAATTTTAGAAGTACCGTTTGTATATGTTATTGTTTACATCTTCATCATGGGTTCGTAAATAAAACTTTATATAAAAGCCGTATATACATTATCTCTAAAATTTCTTTCCGCTTTGAAGCGTTGTCATGAGTTGCTAAAGAAGGAAAGTATACATACAGGCAAGTTCTTCCTAGCGAGCCATTCAAAGAAGCTCGAGCCTTAAATTAGAAGAATGAAGACAGAAAAACATTAATAAGCTTCTACAAATTGTATGTATGTTGAGTGCTTTTTTATATGGAAAATAAAAAATCAATTTGTCCTAGAGAAGTAGTTTCTCTTGATAAAATACGGGCATGTCCAAAGGAAATTCGAAAACGGTGATGGCAAGATGGATCTATTAAAACTGCGAGAGAATCTGAGGGATATACTGACAAAAGTGGTTTTATCGAAGGAGCCTTATTTTTGTTTCAAAATCCTAAACAATGAATTATCAATGCCAAATAAATAGCGGTGTATTTATAGATTCGCTAAAAATAAATACTCAACAAGTATTTCTAGAATCTGAAATCTTACAATAGTTGGGGGAAAACAATGTGAAATAATGGAAAGAAACATTGGCCACATGGCACGAAAAAGTATGGGACACAGCTGTTTCATACATTTTCGTTCCACATACTACTACATGTCATGTAGAAGATCTAATTAAAAAGTAATAAAAACGGGGGCCATGAATGGGGTTTCTAAATTTCACACTCGGCTTAAATACTTAAAAACAAATGGTCTCATAATAGTTTTAAGCAGTGTATATTCAAAATTAGGAATTATAATACCTTAATTCTGCTTGTTAGTTCTTTTAACAAAAGCTATTTATCCATCCTTTCCACCATATTGCTGCTATTGTATAATTACGCTTATTTTCCTTTTACATTCGGAGATATCATCTTACATATTTTGTATTTGCTTTTTAGTTCCTCCTGCATTGAACTTAGTACCCGTAACACATACTACCAGTCATATGCTTTATTCAAAAAAGGTAGAATGAATCCGAAAAAAAATTGAAGGAAATACGGAACATGTGGCTATTAAAAATACGCACTTCCATGGTAAACGTATAAATATTCAAGAGTTTTTCTCATTTTGTTTTGTGCGCGCCATCCGTCATGCGAGTGACAAGGTGCCGGACAACATCGGAAATACAACCATGCGTGGGACGTATTGCTCTCTCTGTTATGTATCATTTGTCGCCCCGTACGATGTTTCTCTGTCCTTCAGTGTACCTCTTTCCCTTAATAAATATTTACGGGGCGACTCCATTCATGCTCTTGCGTCACATGTTACCTCATTCTACCCGCGCGATGGAAGTTAAATTGTTAATCAACTGACGAACCATACAACTTCTCTGATTAGTTAATTTCGCTTCTATTTTGGTCTACTTATTATATTAATGAACAGAACTGTGTTGTATCAAAGGTCAAAGTTCAATACAATTATTGACGTATTTGTCTTTTATGTATTACTATACGTTTGAGTAGCATTAACGTCGAAATTTACCTCGCCAGGGAAGGCAGCCGCAACACAATGTTTTATAAATCAAGAGATAGATCCCATAGTTTCTTCTTTTTTAGTTTACTTAAATAAACTTTTTCTTGAAATTATCCTAAATCCGACGAATGATGAAGGAAATACTGTTTACGGAAAGAATTGGAAAGAAATGAATTTTTCGGAGTTAAAGAATTCCTTTGAAGTTTTGGTACTGATGGGTGTATACAAATTCCACAACGGGGATGTTAGTCAACTTTGTAGCAAACATAATGGAAGGAAAATGTTTAGCGTGATAACCAGCCGAAACAAATATCAAGACATACTTCGTAAACTAAAGTTTGACAACGCACGAATAAGAGATTGTTTTCAGTTATAGAATAATTATTTTCAAAATATTTATATACCAAATTGGTGTATGACGGTTGGTAAAAAATTCGTATCCTTCAGAAGAAGATACCCTTTTAAATAATACATTCGATCAAAGCCTGGAAGGTATAGACTCAAGTTTTGGGCTATTTCTGATAGTGCAACAAGGTATGTATCGAAACTTGGAACTTATGCTGAAAAGCAAGAAGAAAGGTAAAGGGTTTAGTTAAAAAAAAATTGAAACTTCTGGAAGGAATTACTACTTACTTCCTACAAGCAACGAAAGTATATACTATCAAAAAATATAACAATAGTTGGTACGATTCGAAAAAATAAGCCTAAATTAATTTCCTTCACAGAGTCTAAAAATCGTGACGGATACTCCACAAGATTCGGTTTTATGGACGACAAAACGATTACCTTTTATTGCCTAAGGAAACATTATAGTGACTCACATATTGAAAATTCTTCATAAAATCATTCATAAAAGAATTTATAATAAACTAGAGGAAGACATAAGTGCCTCACAACTAGGATGTAACACATGGGCTGAAAAGTCGCGGGCCTAACACATAGATGACGCTAGTTTTATTGCAGGCATCCTTCTCTCAGTTAGTACTAACCTTCAGAAAACAGCTGTTAAAATTTCGTGATATTCTATTCATTAGTTTGTGAGTTATTGTGCTAAGAGTCACGCTACTTTTGTTATTTTCAAAGCAATGGATCAAAAACAATTTCGTGTTTTAATTTTACACTGCTTCTTGATGGGAAAAAAATACCGTTCAAGCGAAGCAATGGCTTGAAAAATGTTATGGGGACTCCGCTCCATCAGAAACAACAATAACACGTTGGCTTGCTGACTTCAAACGTGGTCGTAGAGAAACCGATGATGCAGAACGCAGTGGACGTCCAAATGAGGCGGTAACACCTGAAAACATCAAAAAAATCCACAAAATCGTTTTGAATGATCGAAAAGTGAAGTTGCGTGAGTTAGCTGACTTCGTAAAGATATCAAAAGAACGTATTGGCTTTATATTGCATGAGCATTTGACTATGAGAAAGCTCTGTTCAAAGTGGGTGCCGCGTTTGCTCACTGTTGACCAAAAACAAGAACGTGTTGATGATTCTGAGCAGTGTTTGGCCATGTTTAAACGTAACAAACCGGAATTTTTGCGTCGATATGTGACAATAGATGAAACATGGATCCATTACTTCACTCCGGAATCAAAAGGATCATCATCTGAGTGGACAGCAACTGGTGAACCTCGTCCAAAGCGCCCGAAAGCACAACAATCGGCTGGAAAAGTTATGGCCTCGGTATTTTGGGATGTGCGTGGTGTAATATTCATCGACTATCTTGAGAAAGGAAATACCATCAACAGTGAATATTATATAGCGTTATTGGAGCGTTTGAAGGCTGAAATTGCAAAGAAACGGCCGCATATGGCAAAGAAAAAAATGTTGTTTCATAAAGACAACGCACCGTGTCACAAGTCAATCGAAACAATGGCAAAACTACATGAATGAACCTCGAATTGCTCCCACATCCACCGTATTCGCCAGATTTGGCTCCCAGCGACTACTGGCTGTTCGCAGACCTCAAAAAAATGCTCGCCGGTAAGAAATTTCGCACGAATGAAGAGGTTATCGCTGAAACTGAGGCCTATTTTGAGGCAAAAGATAAATCGTTCTACAAAAGTGATATTGCAATGTTAGAGCGGCGCTGGAATGATTGCGTTGCTCTTGATGGAGATTACGTTGATGAATAAAGCTAATTTTGAACCAAGAAAACCGTGTTTTCTTTGTTAGGCCTGGCACTTTTCAGCCCATGTTTTATAAAGGGATTAGGCACAAGAGAAACACCGTTTGGTATGAATGTGTCTAAGATGGTGATCAATATCTTTCTGTATGCTTTACAGACTTTGAAACAGCTTTCGATAATGTCCGACATGGAAGTTTCAAAAGTAAAACATGTTGACAATAGGGATACTAATATAATAACCAATTTATAGTGGAATCAAACAGCAAAAATTAAGGTTAAAAACGAATTAATTGAAGAATTTAAGACTGGCCGACGTATTCTTTCTCCTCTTTTGTTTAATACGTATAGTGAGGCAATATGCAAAAAGGTTTTAGTGGAACAAAGTGCCGGAATTACAATTAACGGCGAGGTTATTAATAACGTACGATATGTTGATGACACTAGTCTAATAGCGGACAGTGAAAGTGAGTTCCAGAATTTGCTGGAAAGTAGTAATTATGGTTTGAAATTAAATCTTATTAAGACAAAAAAAATGGCAATGACAAAAAGGAAGTATCTGTTTGCTAACGTAACAATCTCCAATACACGGATTGGAAGAGTTACATCATACAACTATCCGGAAACATGGATCACAGCAACAAATAACCAAAGTAGTGAGATCAGGGGGAGAAAAAAAGTAGCACGACAAGCGCTTATAAAAGTGAAAGGATTTGTTTGATGTCTGGATATTATCTCAAATCTTAGAATGCGTATGTTATAGTATCTTGAGAGATTTCCTGGATGGGTAATCTAAGGGAGCGGTATGGATGTATTTTGGGGAAGTTGTTTTAAGCTGCGGTTAACAAGGTAAAAATTGCAATGATGATTTACAACATCCCGTACGAGACAGTACTGGAAAAAGAAGAAGATGGAAACGTCACTTAGTACTTTGTACAATGAGAAAATGGTTGATGACGATCAAAAAAGAAAGAAACCCGAGACTACAATATAACCCGTGCCAACGATCTCAGCAAAGACGTCAGAGACTAGGGGGAAATACCTTCCCTGAAACCATCACAGCTACTGCAGTTTATTAAAACTCTTGGATTGGATAAGGAGCTACAAGTGCGGGTAAAGCCTAGCAGCTTACAGCTCATATAAGGGGGCATAATAGATCAATCAGTCGCAGTGCAACATCACCTTCAATAAATCTAATCTACAACTATAACGAAAGCAAGTGTGGATAAAGTGGACAAAATATGATTATATACTGTTAAAAGGATAACATAAAGATGGCCTTTTCTGGTTTTTTTTTTACAACATACTATATATTAGCACTATGAATGCATATACAAATATAATCTGAGCAAAGTCGATGGTTATAATAGGCATGTGCGTCTCCCGTTATTCTTTCTCGCTGCATTATTCTCTCTTCAATAGTGGGGGGACTGCACATACCTCCTCGTCGTTGATTTTGCGCAGATTATATCTGTATGTATATATGTATATATTTATCATGAAAGTTGTTTAAACCTACTATGTGTATTGCAATAAAAAATAAAAGGAACTTAATCTCCTTAGGAAACGAATTAGTTATTACAGTTTATTCTAAATATCTTTTCTAATCTTAAGTGTAATAAATGTAAAATAAAATAAAGTTCAATCTATTCTTATTTTTAAATGGTCACGCGATTTCAGTGTAAACACATGAAGAAGGTCTGTAGGTTCAATAAACCCACGTGGTAATTAGCGATGTGCCAATTTTCTGATAGACTGAGGGCTCAAAATTCCAAAAATATATAATTTACATATCCTATCCTTTTCTGTAAGAACTCAATCACATTTTCTTTCCCAATAAATTTTACGTATTACACATACAAGCACGTAAATAATTGTACTGAACTCTGACCTTTGTAATAATACAGCATAGTCATTAATATAACTAGACCAAAATAGACGCCAAATTAGTAAGCCAGAGAATTGTACGGTTCGTTTCGACACTTGATTAACGAATTAGCTACCATTGCGCACACAAAATGAGATAGAGTGTGACGCAAAATCTTGAATAAAACCATGACGTTAATATGTGTTAAGAGAAAGAGGTACTCTGGAAGAGAGAGAAGCACTGTACGGTGGACGAATTGTGCATAACAGAGGGAGGAATATGTTTCACGCATAATTGTGTTTCCAATGCTGTCCGGCATCTTGTTATCGATATGATGGACGGTGCTCAGAGAAAACAAAAAAAATTCCCGGAAAAATGTTTGCGTATTTACACATTTGCCATGTTTGGAGGTTCTCAATACCTATACATTCCCATACTTCTTTTATATTTTCAAATTTTCCCTGTTATTTTTGTCGATATTTTCGGACAAAGCATGAAATTGGTGATGTGTATTACAGGTAATGAGGTGTGTATAAGGAAAGAACGGTTTCACTAATGATAAAAAAAATAAGTAAGAACCTGGTGCGGAAAATTGATGAAAAAGTTATAAAATACAGACGTTGTACGGTTATCTAATAAGTTTTCTCAAGTTTCAAGAATCATTCTCTATGAAATTACAACAGAACACTTACAGTATCGGAAGATGTGCTTATACTGGGTTTCAAAAATGCAGATTGAGTTACAAAATGCTGTGTAAGTTACACAAAGCTAAAACATTAAGTCTCCTAACTCTTTCGGGAGCTACTGCGTGAAAGAGGATACATTTTAAGCCAACATGTCATTGATAACGAAACCTAGGTTGCTCAAGTTACATTTAAATTAAAACAACAGCCAATGAAACAGGGAGAGTCAACACCACCCAAACAGTTTCATTCCGAAAAGTCATGTGTACTTTGTTTCGGGATAGGCAGGGTATTTTGCTTGTAAATTTTTGCCTGTAGGTAACACAGGCAATGCTGACATATATTGGAGTGTCGTCAATAAATTGCATTGCACAATACAAAACAAAAGACGTAGCATGCACAGTACAAAAAAGAATTTTCGTATAACGCTTGGTGATTACCGTGTATTCTTCTACTTAGATAAACACCTTGCAATTTAACGCTACAACGATGACAATTAGATAAAAAGAGACGTGCTGGAGTAGTTAGTAAGTTAGGTGGCGAATTTCTATGAGAATGGAATTCAAAAGCTTTAAGTGCGCGTTAAGTGCCTTAATATAGATGGAAATTATGTTGAAAACCAGATTAAAATTCAAGCTTTTAAGTAAAAGGAAAGGCGTTGAAAAAGCGTTATTGTTTTTTTGTGTATAAAAACGGTACGCATTTTACAAAGATACAAAAAACGCCCTCGTATTCGAAATTTACAATTCTAAATATGGAATACCATAAGCTGTGTTAAGTATCAACTCTACTAATTATGAGCAACATTTTCATGATCAGCCACATTCACATCTTGGAACATACACCACCGCCAATAACAGAATGGACCCTCTAAATTTTAACAAAATACTGTAAAAAGAATTTTAGAAAAAATTCTAACACTTAGAAATTTGACTATCTTATAAAGCTAATGTTAGCGGAGATAAGCCGTAGAAACACCTGTGTATTATATTTTACAGAACTAGGACACTTGATGAAGATGGAAAAATCATGAAATTTTCAACAGATTAAAAATGTTATAGAATAATATTACTACGTACTGTTATTGTTTAGCCGTCAAAGTAATAAGATCCATTATAAATGCCTTACGTAATAGAGTACGTCGAAAACATGTGGCAATAAATTAGAGCTAATCCCTTTGTGTCCGATATAGTTCCACTACATGCAGCGGTTCTCAGTCAAATAATACCTTTGGGGGTGCATTTCGCACACACCCCAATTGCATTACGTTTTGAAGCTTTTGAAATGTAAAGGGGATTATATTTCAAACTTTGAAACATTCAGTTGACAGTTATAAATATAAATTACAGCACTATACCATTCGAAAACGATCTAGAATATACCATGTGCGTTTTCTGTCGGATAAATATATCTAGGTGTCTCTTATAAGGATAGATTAATTTCTCATAAAGTATTTGGACGTTGCCTGGAAATTCTACGTTACATAAAAGAAAGAAACTTTAATTTATTAATAATTGAAGTACGTTAATTATGAAACGGCTTCAGCTTCAATATATGTACTTTCTATTTTAAACAATTTAATAACCCATACTTCTTTGCAAGGTCATATATACCCACAAATTCTGTAACTTTTGCATTGTATATATGTTGATCATTTTGTCAGTAACGAACTATGAGAGAAAACTTTGTTAGTACACTTATCTAGAAGACAATTATTAACAATTTGGACTAAATATAATAAACATTGGTAACAATATATAATCCTCTACATTTTTTTCTGAAAATGATATTCACCACAGAGCCTATAGAAACAATGTTCGTTTATTTTCCAGTGATGTAATATTTGCGCAGTTAAACTAGAGTTAGCGAATGTATAGAAGAATTTGTCTTAATCTGACGAAATCTGAAGTTTTCCTTAATAAGCTACAATACCTTTTTAATACGCAAGCAATTTTCACATCATTTAGTTGTTTAGTTTGAAAAGAGGAAATGAGAATAGAAAGTTAAGCTAAATTAAAGTAAACAAGGAGAACAAGGGAAGACTGGATTGGGCTCACAGGCAAGGATTAATTAAATTATAGATTAAAATTGCAAAACGTGTTTACTTTAATTTAACCTAATATTGAATTCCCATTTTACCTTTTCTAAACTTGCGGTAACTTTATTCGAATTAACTTAGTGTGCTGGTCTCGTTTAGATTTCAAGTCACCTTTTTATTCATGAAAATTGTTGAAAATTGCTGCCTAACGTTAGAACCGTCCAGAGAACTTAGAAAGAGGCATTAAAGGTACTATTAAGAACTGCCTCAATTTAAACTTAAAGTATTAAATTCAAATTCCGCTATCTCAAAAGTATATTGTCTATCCAAAATTTACAAACTAGGTAATTCCATGAAACCAATGGTTTCTGGCGTTGATTCTCCAAAATATGTACAAAGACAGTGTGCAAATGGCTACTTAATGAATACAAGAATTTGCACTGCAAAACAGAGAATGTGCAGAAAATTTCTTAGAATATGTAAATAACGCTAATAATATTGAGCTAACAGTAGGGGAAGTTCTAGTATTGTTCAACATTTCGTCACTCTTATCGAGCGTATCAATCCTAGAAATTATGGAGTAAGTATTTGGTTAAGGAAACGCTGTAAATACAGCTTTCTCATGGTATTAGTGAAATCAATTCACGAGAAAGACATGTGTGCCTTCCCGCCGTCATCAGCGTGGTTTGGAGCAGTTTTATGCTAACACATGTTCGTTGCTTCTATCACCATACCTAACTCTACGATACAAGTGAATATTCCTGACGCTAACTAGTGCCAAAAGAAAAAAAACCTTAGTCCGTAAAGTCAGACACAGCGAAAAGAAGCGGGTGCAGTTTCCCACCCTTCTCTCGTGCAATTCGTAGATCGCTCTCCCGAGAGGGCGCAACACAAGGGCGGTGCGGGAGGAACCGCACACGTGAATGATCTCTGAAGGCTTACCATGACGTATTTAACACATCTAAATGAATACCCAGAAAATAAAACCAATATAAGAAAACGCTGTAAATACAGCTTTATCTTGGTGTTATTTTCTAGGCATTCTTTTAGATGTGTTTTAACTATTTGGTTGATTTCTTAAAACTGAACAGCTGAGTGCTCTAAAGATCGTAGAATATAAAAGATTAACAAAATTCTGCATGTTCAGCTAGTTTCAATTCGACGGAAAATGAACAGATGGGATGCAAATATTTCTCTAGAATTTCGCTGAGGTACGTGGATGATATTTTCTCTGTATTTGATACTAATAGAGGGAAGATCTATGATTTCCTACCGGAATTCAAGATCCATAACCGGTTTCCTTTTCTAGATACCTTAGTTATACGCAACAATAACAAGCTAGAAGAAGAAATCAATTCTAATAGATTTATTACTATCAATTCGCTAGTTAATAGATTCATTAGATTTCCGTTAAGATCAGATACGAAAAAGTTGACTCCTGATCTAGAAAATGCTACAGACCATTTAAAGTGTAGCTGTTAGAGCATACATAATTGGTTTTATTATAGAGATATCAATCGAATACGTTTGTAAATATATCAATGTGGCGTCTACTTAGGCGACTGCCAAGATTGGTTAAAACCCAAATGCAATCAGCGCAATGAAAATTAAAATATTAAATTGCTACGACTCAACCACACTAAAACGGTAGGCGAAAAACATGGATGTCGGATGAAATTCTATAAATGGTGGAGGAACGAAGACTTGCGAATGATACAGCTAAATATTTGGAGATTCATAGGCAAATACAAAGACCAAGGTAGTTAAAGAGAAGCAGATGCAGGAATTACCTTATTTAAACTCAGAACGATGTGTACATCGACAGACAATCAAGGAAATGTGATCATAGACAAATAAGGCAAAATATAAATATGCAACACCTACATACATGGCTGAGTTATTCCAAGACGCTAGACCACAATGGCTATGGGGAACCGATTAATCATAGCCCGATTTTGCCGATATTTTCATTTCATAGTTTTAGCAGATCTTTTATAACGTATATATCCCTCTCTGTAGATCATTGTGTCCTGGTCAAAACATATTCCTTTAGGACATTTCTTTTTCTATTCCTTTATAATAGCATCAATATAACACATGGGCTGAGAAGTCCCGGGCCTAACACATAGATGACGCTAGTTTTATTGCAGTCACCTTTCTCTTAGTTAGTACTAACCTTCAAAAAACAGCTGTTAAAATTTCATGATATTCTATTCATTAGTTTGCGAGTTATTGTGCTAAGAGTCACGCTACTTTTGTTATTTTCAAAACAATGAATCAAAAACAATTTCGTGTTTTAATTTTACACTGCTTCTTGATGGGAAAAAATACCGTTCAAGCGAAGCAATGACTTGAAAAGTGTTATGGGGACTCAGCTCCATCAGAAACAACAATAAAACGTAGGTTTGCTGACTTCAAACGTGGTCGTAGAGACATCGATGATGCAGAACGCAGTGGACGTCCAAATGAGGCGGTTACACCAGAAAACATCAAAAAAATCCACAAAATCGTTTTGAATGATCGAAAAGTGAGGTTGCATGAGTTAGCTGACATCGTAAAGATATCAAAAGAACGTATTGGCTTTATATTGCATGAGCATTTGACTATGAGAAAGCTCTGTTGAAAGTGGGTGCCGCGTTTGCTCACTGTTGACCAAAAACAAGAACATGTTGATGATTCTGAGCAGTGTTTGGCCATGTTTAAACGTAACAAACCGGAATTCTTGCGTCGATATGTGACAATGGATGAAACATGGATCCATCACTTCACTCCGGAATCAAAACGATCGTCATCTAGGGGGCAGCAACTGGTGAACCTCGTCCAAAGCGCCCGAAAGCACAACAATCGGCTGGAGAGGTTATGGCCTTGGTATTTTGGGATGTGCGTGGTGTAATATTCATCGACTATCTTGAGAAAGGAAATACCATCAACAGTGAATATTATATAGCGTTATTGGAGCGTTTGAAGGCCGAAACTGCAAAGAAACGACCGCATATGGCAAAGAAAAAATTTTGTTTCATCAAGACAACGCACCGTGTCACAAGTCAATCAAAACAATGGCAAAACTATATGAATTGAACTTCGAATTGCTTCCACATCCACCGTATTCGCCAGATTTGGCTCCCAACGACTACTGGCTGTTCGCAGACCTCAAAAAAATGCTCGCCGGTAAGAAATTTCGCGCGAATGAAGAGGTTAACTGAGGCCTATTTTGAGGCAAAAGATAAATCGTTCTATAAAAGTGGCATTGAAATGTTAGAGCGGCGCTGGAATGATTGCGTTGCTCTTGATGGAGAATACATTGACGAATAAAGCTAATTTCGAACCGAAAAAATCATGTTTTCTTTGTTAGGCCTGGAACTTTTCAGTCCATGTGTTATATGTTAAATAATGCTGGCGATACACAGCAGCCATGCCTAACTCCTTCGTTTGTTTTTTCCTAGTTAATCTTTCACCTGTACCTAATATAATTCTAGTGTCAGTGTATAAACCCTGTATAGATATTATTAAATGGTGTGGGTATGCCTGTTCTTTCATAATATCCCATAATTTATACAGGGTTTATAGCCTTCTCGAAGTCTATAAACCCCATGGATGTTTCTCTGTTGTGTTCCCTGTGCTTTTCTCTAATTTGTTGTAGAGAAAATATTCAATTTGTGGTTGATCCGCGCTTTCTAAAGCCCATTTGTTCCTCTTCGATTAGTTCTTCTGCTTCAAAAGTTTTTTATGTGTATAATATATTGAAAGCCTAAGAACATGCAATTTGGTTGTATGAATGCAGTAAATGCAATAAAATTCTTCAAGAATATGAGACAAACAAGTACTTATTGTATTTGCATGATTAAAACTGTAACTAGAGTGGGAAAACGGGACTGTTTATAAACAGCAAGAGAATAAGTAAGAGTATCGGATTACACCACCAACCAAACACAGGTGGGGAAAGGACAACCGAGTAAACGCGACAAAGCAGGATGGTGGAGAAAGGGAAACGTATTGACACGTACGACAAGATAATACCGATGACAAATTTGTGCCTTTTAAAACCGTATAAATTCCCGATAAATTTAATAATTCGGCGAATAGGTTTCGCGAAATCGGCTATTCCCTTTCTTCTCTTCTTCCGCGGCGTTCTCTCTTCCAATAAACGTTTTATTAAATCGCGCACTCGAACGAGAATGACGTGACGATCGCGACGTGATTTATAGTCGATAGGACCTCTCGTCGTGTCGGAATAGCTTCAGGCGGCGATGTACAATCGGAAAAATTAGTCCAATTCCGACAGATTAATTCAAATTTACACGCTACGGATTGAATTCTCAGATATCGAGAAGGGTATTGAACGGAGACAGGAAAACGGATCCAAGCTAACGTTCGTAGCATCTTATTCAACTCCTTTTTCATCCGATTAAATTAGCAAAACAAAATGATCGACAACTTTGTATCCGTATAGCATATTTGTAAGTTTTAAATTAGAATCTTCAAAGTTGCAGACTTATGTATATTATTTCCAACTCCTGCTTGATAATGTTAATGGTTTCAGATTCTTTCATGGTTTAATAGTCAAAGGATAGAGTTTTGTAAATTAATGACCACTATGATTAATAATAACAATGCATTTGTAAGAAACATCTGTTTGGTGATTAATGTATTTTGTGTTTGCATGGATTTCTAAATCACATAACTGAGCAGATATTGAACTAATAACGAAAGCTCTCAACTGTATGTGACACACCCAATATATTGAAAAAAATTGTATATGGGCAGGCATCTTGGGGGACCAAGTAATTGCTCTATTGTTTTTCAATGAAAATCTAAATGGAGAAATATATTTGATTATATTGGAACGTGTTATTAATCCGCTAATTACTGACGTTCTCCAAAATGAGTTCATTTTCGAGATAGAGGGGGAAATACCCTGCTTGATGAGGATGGATTACATTTTCAGAAAGATATTCTTCCTCGCTATGTTCTTCCAGTACAGCAATGCTTAGACAATCTATTTGCAAGTAAATAGACAGGACGAAGAGGATCTACAGAATGGCTGGCCAGATTAGGTGATTTCACGCATCTAGACCTTTTTTATGGGGTTATTTAAAGTCTGCTGTATTTATCCCTCAACCTCAAAATTTAGAATAACATCGTCAAAGAACTACTGCAACCGGTCGTGGAATTCAATGAAATGTTTTCGAAAATGTACATACGTTGCAGTTTTAAACAACGGCTGCATCACTGAGATGAATGCATAGGTTTCCACAACCAGAGTTAATAGTAAACAAACGAACTGTTTCTGGAATTGGATAGTGTCATGATACGGTGTAAGAGAAGATCGAATTAAAGTAGTAGGACAAACAAAGAAATAAACATGAAAGAAATAGTGAAAGGTGAAAAAAGAAACAGGTGAAAAACAGTAAGAGAAGGGGGGCAGAGAAAACAAAAAAAGAAAACAAAAGAAAGAAAAAGAAAACAAGGAAAATAAAGAAAAAAACACTTCTCTTTTTTCTTCTCTTTCTATTTTTCACCTTTCCCTTTTTAATTTGTATTACTTTGTTTTCCCTCTTACCTTTATTTCATTTATTATCTCTTATACTTCATCTAGATACGATTGAATTCCAACATATTGATCATCAAATTTACCCTCTAGCAAACCATGAAATTATTTCTTCAAAATATCTTGTTGGTAGTGAGTAGTGAATTGAGTGATAAACATAGTGACAAAGAAAATACATTTGTCATATGTGCTGTATTAGTTTATTAACACAAAAATGTTTGCAGTAAGTCATAAAGTTCGAATCATACTTCACAAATGGTGTAAAATTAGAGTCGTGCTCTTTGCAACCATGTATAGACGAATTTCGGATAGAATTTCCAAGTTTTCCAGTAACATATGACGGTTTGCGGCAAGTTATTCAAGAATAAGTGACAATATTTTATGAAGCAGGGTATGTGTCCCGAAAACCAGGTATAATAGACCATCAAAACGGACAGCTGAAAATACAGCAGATGTTGAGGAGCGAATAACTCAATCACCTAAGGAATCTATTCACAAGCTTTCACAACAAATGCATTTTTCAAATGGGACATGCGAGGAAATCTTTAAAAGACGTCTACAAAAATTTCCATAGAAGTTTTATTGCGTGCAGGATCTATTACTCATTGATCACGAAACCCGGCTTAATTATTGTCAATAGTTTTTAGGTATGTTGGATAATTATGATGTTCTTGACAAATTCTTTTTCTAGGATGAAGCATGGTGTCACTTATCAGGATATGTAAATAAACAATGCGCATCTGGTCTAGTGAAAATCCACATGAAATTCTTGCGATTTTTTGCATTCTCGAAAAATAGGGGTTTGGCTTACTGTTTCTTTCAGACGAATTATTGGCTCAATGTTCGTTAATATCATAAATGCGCAACGATATCGTAACAATTTTTAAATCAATTACACAACGGCGGACTCCGAGGTGGATATTTCCAGCAAGATAATGCAATACCCTATACGACAAGCGAAACGATGGAATTATTGCATGAATTCTTTTGATAATCGGATGGTAGACTTTCGACTGCGATCTCCAGATTTGACAATTAAGGATTTTTCCTCTATTCACACCTAAAAAATAGAATATTTGCAAATCGTCCTCATACAACTGACGAAATTACACCATATAATTTAAGGAATGCCTTCAATAACATGGAACGAATAGTGGCGTTATGTATAGAAAATGAAGGAGCTCACTCCATTTTTTATTATTACTAAACTTTTTATTTTTCCAACTGAAACACGTTTGTGTATAACTTGTCTATTTGAGTCGATCAATTTAAAAAAACTGTATGTCAAAGTGTACTGGTTCAATGATCATTAAAATGAGGTATTACGCGATACACCTTTGCATTTAAGATTTTTACGAGTGTAACCCCCGGGAGTATGGGGTTAAAGTGGGTAAGTCAATTTTTCAAGTTGACTGCTTTGGTAATGCTTCTTATGTGTTTCAAGAAATTTTTCATTATTTTCCAGAAATTTAGGGTCGAAAGTTTGCGAATAGACGCCTTGTATATTACATACATATTTATTAAGAAAGTTGGTAAGAGAATGGAAACCGGACATATACTGGCTGGGGGCCACTCACAAGATGTCATGTTATATTATTAAACGGTAACTTTCGTGCTGGTATGCGATATAAAAGTATTGTTACGTTTTAGATAATTCATATGCTCTATTATATGTACATTACCGTCCATATTAGTTCGGACACCCAGTAAAATGAAATGTTGTAAGCTCTACTAAAGGATAATATAATTGGTGTTATACGTAAATAACATTTGTATTATGAAGCTTATTGTTCATTAATTGTACATGTATGACTCAATGTAGTAATTTTCAGAATAATCCTCATCGCCACAAAGAGGTTTATTGTTGGGACAATATTAGGGTAATAAATTTACAGTACAGGAATAGACTAATATGTCAAATGGGGCCATTGAAAAACTAGTGGAGCGGATGTCTCGTCTTTTGAAAGCTGTCCTTTGCGCCAAAGGGAGTTTCTTTGACGAACAGAGTCTTTAAGTTTTTGTTTATTTTTCGTTAGAATTACTTTTTTACCTTTATACTTTAATTTTAATTGTTATTAATAAAGTGCAATAGAAATTTTAAGTGTTGTAAAAATGAGTTTGAATATTTTCTGTTTTTTTTTTAAATTTATTTGCGTATCCGAACTAATATGGACGGTAGTGTACATACATTTAAAAATTCCACATTGGAATACGTTTTAACGTTTTACAATAGTAGGGAATTACTAAAAGAATTCATCTTCTCAATTTAAACTTATTTTAAACTTCTGAGTGTCCTGCTCGTTAAATATGTATACTAAAGCAACACAACATGGTACCACCTCATAAAGTTTAATAAACAGTGCCGTCGTATCTTGAGTTTCTATTTTGATCACTCGACAACGAAGCAAAACTATTTCATCACTTTACGTATGAAGGACCATGTACATTTTCAATTTTCACAGCATCGAATGGACTATTTGTCACAATAGAGCGTCGACTATACTCGACCTTACTCAGAATAACACCGAGGCTGCTTCTGTTTTCACAATCACCTACCAAACCCTTCTAATATTCAATAAAAAGGCTGTCAGTTAACACAGCGTTGCTCGTGCTCGTAATAAATCTTCCGCCGCGAACAGAATTGTTTATACAGCGAGAGCACGTTTAGAAGAGAGAGAAAGAAAATCTGCTGGACAATGGTTATGGTCGCAAAACTTGGTTGACCAGTAAAAAATCTGACGTTTGCGGTTAGTGAATGCGCGTAGGTGCAGAGCGTTTCTATATGCATACGCCACAAAACCGCGGTGTTGCACTGTCTCCTGCTTAACGTTTATACCGTAAAATAATATAATAAAGCTACTGGTAGCGATGTAATGTGGTCGTCGCTAAAATCGGACGCGAACGTGATCTTGGTGGTTCGCAAACCCAGTTAGATTTATAGTTTCAAGTCGTTCTTCCGTTGTTTTTAGAGTTAATATGACAATGATAGATTTTGCGGTACTATTAAGCTGTTCTAGCGCGTAGTTTTATTTCAAGATTCGTACAGTGGAAGTGAATTCGCCACTGAATTATTAATGTTTATAGAAATTTCACCAGCACCTCCACCATTTTTATAACTTCAGGAAGCTATATATTTTAGATGCCAGATTACAACTTTTTATATATTGTTGCATGAGAATTATCATATTAATACTAAGCACCTGCTTAAAAGATACAATTTATAAATGTACGGCCGCATCAATCGTCTAAATAGGCCTCTTGAAGACACTTACTGTGGCACGATGAATCTAGAAATATGTGTGATGTATTGCGTGTATATATACGCCACCTATAAAGTATAAAATGCATATCTTCCAAAACAACATTATCAGCTGGATTTGTTGTGTTAAACATTGTAAAGATATTTGTCCGAGTGCGACCGCAGTATAACAGAAATGGCGACTTGTAGTTAATTCTGGAAATAAGAAATTTACACTTATTTAGGAGCCAGAGACAATCAATCCTGTTATCTACCAAACAAAATTGCTACGAGGGCTGTTTCTTTTCAACCTCCTGTAGCTCATAAAACAAGACAAGTGTGAATAAGAAAATGAATTTATTACCAAAACTAATGTAGAAGTATGGTTACTTTTCTCCATAATCACCGTGAAGATTGACGTATTTGTCATGTCTGTGGGCGAGTTTTCCAACTCCCTCTGCATAGAATGTTGCCGCCAGTGAGTTGAGATGGTCAGATGGACAGCTGATCTTGAAACTTCATGAATTTCCACACCCAACTTACTGATGGTAAATTGGTAAACCTCCGTTTTTCTCGAACTATTCTGTTAACTCGTTAAACAATGGGGTTGAAAAAAATAGTCCTCGGAAGTTCATAGCCTCTGTTTAAGATCTTTCCGATAGTTTATATATAGAGTTTATGTATGTTTTATAAGTAGGGAGCCAGACCAAATAATGAAGATAGAGTCTATATATATTGTGAAAGTCCCTGTAATTACGATAAATAACTCCATGTATTTTATAGCATCGCAATACTAACTGAGTTATGTGATCAGTAAAGGTCAAAATGGTATGAGAAATCATCCTCAAGTCCTTCACTGAATTTGATTTCTGTAATGGTCTTCCTTCAGCGTTATAATAATAGTAATTGCTTGTTGCCGCTTAGTAAATATCATAGTAGTGTGTCTAGAAATATATTAACTCTATACCAACTAGAAACACAATCAATACCTCTCTGAAGTAATGCTCACAGTCAGCAGTGAAAACAATGCTTAAAAATGATTTAATATCACCAGAGTACATTAGCATTTCACATTTAACAGCACTATCAATATCGTTAGAGGTCCGAGATTAGACCCTTGAGGTATACCGAATGTATACGCAATGTGCTTGGATAACACGTAGTTGTGAGCGCAATAGTCTTCAAAATCCGCACGAGTTCAGTTTTTGTGGAAGAATGTAATGGTCCATCTGATTGCAAGTCAAAGTAAACGTGTCAACTTAGGTTCTATTATCGATATCAAGCAGTGGATGCATTATGGAAATATTAAAGAGGAACTATTACATAACTTTATTGTTTACAATGATGATCAACCATCAATTGGTCATGATCAATGTAATAAATGCTCTAAAAACCGTCATAAAATACGTAGAGCAGTATGAACCTACGGGGATTGACATAATGATGCTGCAAATATAATGGGACTTGGTAGCAAAGGAACAGTAATGATCAGAAAAGTAGACTAGGATGACTATATTTTTTAAGTCATCAAAGGACTGTATTTTTTACTGTGTGGTATATTGTTTCTGTTAAATTTCGTAAGATTGTATGTTTAGTTGTTTACTTTATAAAATTATAACATAATTCGGCGTTTAATAGGCATTTTCGTAATTCCTTCCTATTATCCTACATTTTCGCTGGCCTGACATTCTACTGACTTCAGATATACCAAACTCTACTGTTAGTAGGTAATATTATAGACTTGGGAACACTTTAATATTGCCTACATTGTTATTGTTCGAAGCTTACCAAAAGTGGTGTATATATCGGATGTTAAAACAAAAGACATCGTTTCCATCTTTTTAGAACTTGGGAGCTTATGTGTGGTAACATTAAAAGATCTTTTACCGGTCCTAAATGAAGACGGCATTTTTTTACAAAATGTTTTAGATCTTTTACTAGTACGTCAAATCCCGCGTTTCCATTGGTAAATAATTATTTTAGGTTAGCTAACTGGTTTAGAACATTAATTGCATTCAATTTTCCCTTATTTCATCCCTTTTATGCGATTTCATCCTATGCTTTTACCTGAATTTTGGTTAATCAAATGTATCCGGAATAATAAATAAAAATAAATATTTATCATTTACACTTTTGTATGCGTTTAAACCAATTTTCATAGTACTTTTTCCATTCCGACTGAGATATCTCCAAAACATGCATTTTCAATGAATCAACCGCTTCCTCTGGCGTAAAAAATCGTTGACTAGGTAGTTTATTCTTTAGGGGGGGAAATAGAAAGAAATCAAACCAGAGCTCTATGGGGGATCCATCAATTCGATGTTTGGACCGGTTAAATATTGAATTGTTTAGGTCGATGTGTGAGAACTCGTATTTTAATGAATGATACCACGTCGCTGCTTATTTATTCTTATTTCTTCAGATTTCTGGCAAATAAATGGTTGTATACCATGCAGAATTGACTTCTACAATTCTCTAGTGGCACTGTAGCCACATGCCCGTTTATCCCAAAAGAAAAAAAAACAGGTGACCATTTGCTTCAATGTGTTTATGGGGGAACAAACTTTTTTGGGTTTTGCTCACCTTGGAAGACCTATACAGTCGATTGCCGTTCATTTTCGGGCTCATATGCATAGATCCAAGATCCGTCACCTGTGTAAATGTTATACGCACCACCATTGTATTTTTTGAGCAGTTCTTTGCCCAATCGACACGAGCCTTTTTCTGAGCGATGGCCCGATTATGCGGAATCCAACATGCACAATTTTTTTCACGACTATGTGTTATAATACGTCTAAAATCTTGTGCATGCTAATGCCCTGGGATGCCTTAATCTCATGCTACGTCACACAACGATCTTGCTTCATCACTTCGCGCAGAGTATCGATGTTTTCGGGCACAACAATCGATCTTGGACGACCTTCGTTAAATTCGTCTCTGAATCAACAATAGCCACGATTAAATTCACTAAACCAGTGATATACAGTGGTTTTAGATGGTGTTTCATCGCCAAAAGCTGAAGTAGTTGATCGATGCACTGTTGTTGCGATAATCCATGTCAGAAGTCGTAGTAAATCATTGCACGAAAATTCTCACTCTTAATTCTTCTTCTTGACAGAGATGAAATTTTCGCAATTTTAATAAGCATATGCCAGAACGCTCTGAGTACGTATACACCCAAATAATGTCAAACTTTACGATGTATATACCAGATGGCGCCTAGCAATACCATTGTTGCTAATTCCTAAATACTTAAATCGCAACCCTCGTATTGTTTCTGTTAAGTTACGTAGGATTTTATGTTTAGTGATAATAGACTTTCTCTTAATTCCTTCCTATTATCCCAAATTTTCGCTTATCTGATATTCTGCTGGCTTGTTTAAGTCGGATAAATCTGACTCTATTGTTAAGTATGTAATACTGTATATTTGGGCACACCTTAATATAGCTTAATTTTTATTGTATCAAGCTTATCAACTGTGGTGTAGATAACGAATGATAAAACAAAAGACATCGTTTTTATCTTCTTAAAACTTGGGAATTTACGTGTGGTAACATTAAAAGATCTTTTACCGCTCCTATATGGAGGCTCTACTTTTCTTGCAAAATTAAGAACATTGTTGTAGACCTTTTGCTAGTATCTTAAATCCCACGTTCCCATCGGTAAATAATTATTTTAGATTAGCTAACTGGTTTGGAACATTATTGATTATATTTTCCCTTATTTCATCTTTTTTACGCAATTTCACTCCCCCTTTTCTATGAATTTTTGTTAATCAAATTTCGATTAGTTGACATTCATTAATATCGAGAAAATCTTTTTTGAGGGTAAATTTAGATTATTTTAAATATTTCCATTAGAAAACAAATTTGCACAATTACAACTTGGATTATTTTCGTTAATACATCAATCAAATATATAATCAAATAAAACAAAATGACTACGAAGAAGCAGAAAAGAAAGAAATACAAACTGACATCCACGTACAAGTAATATACCAGTCACACTCACCGATATAATAACATCATCTTATCATTTGTCCGGTTTTTTGCCGTATATATATATGTATGTGTACGTGTGTTCTGTTCGCAGAGAAATGGCCGAGGTGACAGTAGTCTGGACGGCTATAATCCCGAAGATGAAGAAGACTACGTCGCAGCCGGAAGTCTAACTACGTCGGCGATGAGCGACGAATCTTTCGACACCCAAACTGTCACCGTGCCGGTGTCCATCTGTCTCGCCATTATGGTCGGGTAGGTTTCGTTTGTTTCTCAAGCTATGACCCCAACTGCTAGACCACGATAAATGATTGATCTATTTGTTTTACGCCAGACATCGCGTCTGAATCATCGGACAAAGAACACAAATAAGAGGGAACGAATCGAAAACGCGAAAAGAATGGGAAAAAGGGAGAATGTAAAATAACAATGTCAAGAAGCGGTTTTTATTAATGGATTCAGGAAAGAAATGGTACCTATGCAGGACATTTCTTTCGTTTCATTAGTGGTCTGGTCACTAAATGACACTAACAGATATCGGAATGAGCGCAAAATTTAAAAATTAATGTGTTAACATCAATCTGAAAAGACTTTTTACATTGCATTTCGTGCACTTAAAATGTAGACATGCTATGAGAATTTGTGCAAGACCAATTTTCATTCGACTGGTTTAACAAATATTATTTTAGCTATTACCTATTGGCTCATATGTAGAGGCGTTTCGAAGTTTACATCAATCTGCTTTCGCGGAAAGTGCATATAAAAGATGTGGCAATTGAATTCCCAGAATGGCTGCGTGTATCAAAGTGAACTGAATTTTCGTGATTCAAGATTTTTAAACTAATACACGCATAAATTTCAGTAAGGTTTGCCTGCCACGCACAGTGAAAAGACATGGTGTTTTACCAGGCAAAAACTGCTTTTCTGAAAGTAGTTATTTTTCCTCAATATTTGTTGTTTCAGCTAGTTTTTTCGAAAATGTTTAAAATAGAACAGTAAGTTGTTAGTTCTTGTTATGAAAATTTAAATTCAGATTTACTCCTCTGTACTAACACTGCCTCCATTTGGGTTAAATTTCGATTCGTATCATTGTGTATCTAATGGACAATGCTCCTTCAAGACGCGCTTTTCGTACGTGACACATTACATATGTTTATTGGAACAATAAATGTTACCTCTCCTTGTTACTCCTATTCTCTTTAAGAATCTCATTTCCACGGCTGTGACTTTGCTTTTGATTCTATTCATCGTTGTCCATGAGCCGCTGCCATATGTTAATGTTGGTCTGACCACTCTTTTATACATTTCTGTCTTTATTTGGTTTGGTATTTCTTCTTTATCTAAAAATGTATTTCTTAATGTATTACATATTTTTGCGGATTTCCCTATTCTCTCATTTATTTCTTCCTCTATTCTGCCGTTGACTTCAATAAGCAATTGCATCTTTGTTCCAAGATTGTTCCTTCGATTCTGATGTTTTGTTTTTCTTCTACCACTTTTATCATTGTGTTTATCTTTTTTAATTCTTCTTGGTATAGCTTCATGTTTTGCTGAAATGTCTTTTCTGAATCTGCTATCAATACTATATCATCCGCAAATATTACCTTAAAAACAATTGAAATAGTGTTAGAAAACATTATTTTGTTCCACTGTGTAAAGCATGAAAGCAAATAATTGTATTCTACTCTCAGTCAATCGATTTAAATTTGAAAGCTCGCTCCCTATTTCTAGACTTTACAAAGAGTACAGAATAAAACAAAAAGAACTTATTACCAATAAAAAACGAATTAACAAGTAATCATTATTATTTTCTTTAGGTATATATTCTCAGGTGCCTGGTTATTCTCTCATTATGAAGATTGGAATCTCTTAGACGCCAGCTACTTCTGCTTCATATCCTTAAGCACCATAGGGTTTGGAGACATCGTTCCTGGCGATAAGATATATTCTTCAGCGGAGGGGTTCGACGTTGAGGTCAGCTTCGTCCTCTGCTCCATGTACCTGATGTTAGGCATGGCCTTGATTGCCATGTGTTTCAATTTAATGCAAGTAAGTTTTTTCCCAAGAAAATTTCCAATTTCTCGGAATAAAAATTTTCGTTGAATTTCGCAGGAAGAAGTAATTCATAAGTTTAGGACTGCTGTAGCTACGATAAAATATTGTATGCGCTGCGGAAGATGATCATTTCTACTTGAAGTCCTTGAAACAGTTACAGCAATACATTCGTACATAGCCTACTACAATCGGAACGCGTTTACAGTCGAAATGGAAGAACGCCTCCATATTTTGAGGTTAGTTCGCTTTTATCTTCCACAATTATTTCGCCTTGCCGCATTAGTAGAAATTTGCATAGCTTTCGCGAGTTGTAAAAGGATCCTTGCGCCATCAACTAAAACGAATCTCTGGCAATTTTTCGCTTGATGTGTATCTCACTAAAGAGGCGCTGTTTCACTTTACCGTTTCACGGAGTGTTTTACGATAATTACAACTAAAATGCACTCCCTCTCATTACGAAAATAGCGCCACCACGCTAGAGCTACAATGTGTAAGCGTATCGCGTGCAATATTTACTTTTAATTTGGCAGGGAAGCTTCCTTACGCTAGGACTTATTATTTTGCATATGCAACGTGGAATATTTTCATTAAATTAAATGTTGTTATTTTAGTGGCGGTAAGGATACAAATGGAACTCGTAAAAGCTAGCTTGTCGGTACGGCATATGATATTAATATTTCTTTTGTTTCTTTTTGCAGACTATTCTACAGTTTTAACGGGAATTTTTTGAGATTTTTTTACGGTTTTTAAATAAAAAAATATATACATTGCCAGTATTACAGTGTTTCATTAATACCCCACATATTAATTTTAAGCAAAAGGAACATAAGTTTCCTTGAGTCCTTTCAATAAGGCTTTCTAAGACTTTCGAAACTTGTCTTGAGCATAAACAAGTTGACAACTTTAAAAAATGCGCTAGAACTTCAACGTAAAACGAGATATTTCTTTAACAGATAAAATATGCACTATACTCCATTCAGATTAAGAATGTTGCGTTAGAATAGATAGGGCTTGGTCAATCGGCGAGGCATATTCACACAGGAGATGCAATTTCTTCATATAAAATTTCTGTAAGTTGTCAAATTTATTTATTGCTTTGGTGTCGTTGTTTCCTGTAGTTTTTTATTGTATTTCTTATCTTTTACCTCGTCATTTAATAATTCAAGGTATCAAATAATCAATTATACAAATAAAATAATTTTTACTGCACTATTACGAGAGTACAGCTTCGGTTCGGTATGGCTGAGGAAGTGGTAGTATATCCAGTTACAGGACCATCGGAAAATCCCCAAGGGGTGTATATTAGTAGTACGCAGAGGCTAATGGCGTACAATTTATGTCTGCAACTGAAGCAGGAGAATTTCAAGTTAGCGTCTGTTAAGTTGACTGCAAAGCAACTTGGGTTAAGTGAAGCAATAATGTGCCAGATTGTCAAAGAAATTAATATACAACAGAAATTCTCAGCCCGCCCCATAAGAAACTGCCTTCGTGAAAGAATACACGATCACTTAGACGAAGCTCAAAAATCTATGATTAGGAGATATATTCATTCATTCTTTTTAAGAAATGAATTGCCTGCATGTACAAAATTATTAAACGTATAGTCCGTTCGCACCGTTGAAATTTAGTATGGCTCTTATGGGAAATGTGAAGACGCTTGCTCATTTGTGTATTCCCGGAATGTTTCAAACTTTACAGTTGGCTATATGCTGAAGTGACAAATGGAACATAACCAATATTTTTCATATATCTTTATTACAGTATTGTGTTGCATGATAGCATTTAATATAAATATTACATGTTATTTCTGAACTTTCCAAATTATACGAAAGGGTTGACTATAAAATTAGTAACTGGATTTATTTATTGAAAATAGTGCTGCAATTATATAAATAGTGCTCTTCTATATACATTAACAAACATTGGGAATATTAGACATAAAGCTATTGCTAATAAAGTAAATCATAAAGTTTTTCGAGTTAAAGCAGAAGAGATACCAATAAGTAAAACTTAAATTTTGTTAAAATTTATTTGTTGGCCGTAATAAAATGTTAATAATTCTATATTAAGAAAGATCACAATTATTGCAGACAAAGCAGATTTAATAGAGATATTGAGATTATTAAATAGATTGTTGCTCGTTGTTATTAAAATCAGATAACTCGGAACTGAATCCAAATGTAGAGCTAGGGTCTCCATTCAAACGAATAATAAATTGTTCGATATCGTCCTCAATTTCATCTACTCTCCATATTTCATCTTCCAAAAATAGTATTTTTAGTAGCAATCATCAAAAACAGTTATAGCAAATACCTTTCTTCACATGAGCAATGTAATTTTTCCAATTCCCTCTGGAAACGTGTTCATATGATTGATCAATTAGAGGTATAACATCCCCCGCCTTAAATGATGTGCTATTCATGCGAAGATACAGCTCCACCTGCGTCCAAACTTTTTGAATAGAATTTAATACACAATGACATAGTGGTGATCGTAATATTCTACGGACAAATCTTGCCGCAACCTCTTTAAGTCTATACTTATCGTAATTGGACTTTACTTATGATAAAACATGAAGTACATACTACTCTCTTTAATAATCCTTCTACAGGAACATGTTTCCTTTCCAATCCTTTATCTACTTTCATGTTGGTATCCTCTCAATCTCTCGGCTGTGATATTATCGATTACAATTACAGAGTTTAGTTTTTTTAAAATACAAAAACCGATACCTAGCAATAGCTTATAAACAGTCATTCTTTTAAAGTTTGGAATACCGTTATCCATATTAACGGATATCAGTATACGGTTAAGCTTTGGGGGAATATTACAACGTATAAGTGTTTGACCTTGAATATCATATACTAGTGAGCGAGTATTCTTTTGGTAACCTTCATTCATTGGTTTCTTCTTTGGTGGGGATTTCAGTGCTCCTTGTTGCGTGCGAAATGAATATACAATTCTGTCACTGCAATCCAAAGCTTTGCTCGTTTCTTTGGCAGTAGCAGATACATTCACCATCTTCTTAAAATAGCAAAACGCATTCAAATTATTTGATTTTCTTTCCTACGATACACTTCGCCTTGACGCCTCTTCTTCACCGTAAGATCCATATTCTAACACACATATATATATTTTTCTTCTATCAATCTATTACCTTCTAGTTGAAAACGCTGATAACTAATTTACTCTCAAACGAACAGATGCACGCATTGCAAAAATAAGTTTCAAACAAGGCACACAAAACACACAAATCACGGGCGAAACTTCACTAGTACAAAATCAGGCAACTTTAACCAGGTTCAAAAGAGATGCCCAGCTATCAATAAGCAAAATGATTTTCCATTAAATCAGTATTCATCCATCAATAAATTAGTGAGAATAGTAGCCTACATACATTGTTTCAAGACCAACTGTCTTCTGTTCAAAGCTAATCGTCAACACGATTCACACACAATAGAACTAAATAATCCTATGATGACGATAATCAAATTGTTACAAGGTGAACGTTCCAAAAACGAAATAATAAAGAGTAAAGTTCCAGTACTATGGCCGATGATAATATCAATTGGCATTTTATCCTCCCCCCCCCCTCCCAGCGTTCCACAAAATGGAGTATTGTGGGAGACTGCAGGTAAAACTACAAAATACCACCTCAAGCGTATACTCTCTAATATACCTCTTAGATATGAAGAATTTCATACCGTTATTGTTCAAATTGAATCTACTAAAATCAAGGCCATTGACCCCCTTATTTTCTGATCCAAATGACACCGAAGTCCTAACCCCAGCCCACTTTTGATCGAACACTAATTTAACACTACTCCTGATCCCGATTTTCCAAGTATTCCTGACAATAGACTGTCGTTACCAGCTTCTACAAAGGCTAACCCAACATTTTTGGAAAAAAATGGTGACGAGAGTACATGTGATGGAATACAGCAACGCGTCAAATGGAGACAGACAACTGCATCACAGTGAAGTGCGTGGTTTAGTGACAGTAAACGTCCAGCAGCTAAGGTGTGCGTGGTGCCACTAGAAGATGTCTAAAAGGGACACTTATGTATAAAAAACATTACCTGTTATAACTTTATATGTATTGAAACAATAATGTTTCAAGGCGGGTGGCATGTTGAGTTTCACTGTTTTTAAATCTACGGAATACACGTGCGCCCTCATACTGTATACTGTCCCTAACGGGCAGTAGTCGCAGAATAGCCGTACTGAACGTACACAGTCAATCGCTAAATCAATCGCATCAGCATCGTTGATTAAAATGTTATATAACCAATAAAATGTATTAAAGATCATAACCTCAAAATTTGACAATTGTTATTTTCGTACAATTCATTGCAAACATGGTTGGTGTAGCTGAATTTGTTTCAAACGCTGCATACGTCATAACCAACTATGACATAACAACAAACATTCACGGTTTTCAGTGTATATAACATGTCAGACTTTTACAACCTAGGCGTATATACTAACTTAGAAAAAAAGCTATATAGAATATTAGATTTATGGAAGAAGTTGCATATATCCCGCTCCACAAATAGTTGGTTTTCGTTTTTAGTGACTGCTTATATTAATTCAAATTTCTCGGATGTCATCTTCCCCGCCATATATCTCGAAACGTCCCCTCATAATATATTACGTTGAATCAGCGTGGTATTGTGTATTCATACTTTACAAAGCGTATCATCTCCGTAGCGAAAACAAACGCGAAATAAATCAGAATATTTACCATACATCCTTAATGAATTCAAATGTGAGTCGTCCCCGTTTCCTGGTTGCAAAATTCCCATCGTTTAAGGCGACCCTCGTCGCGTCTTTTCCTTCTACTTCGCCGGCGAGTTTCCTTGCGAGACGTTCGCGTCCTTGCGTTGTCAAAATTAATTCTCGAAATTATTTGAACAGCGTCGACGTTGCGTAGCTGTCGTGTTCGTTTCGCCGAGATTGTGCGGTTCTGGTTCATAATATCGCCGTTTAGCGAGGCCGAGGGAAAACTACGTCGCCCATACTTCATTCGCTTAAATCTAAATAACGTTCCACGGGGGGTGGTGGGAATGACGAAAAGATACAGTTTTCATTATGCACCCAGGGAAGCTAATGTTGTTGCCACGACATCTTACCTAATGTACTACCTAAGATATTCGCTTTGGCCTAATCGTTTTCATTACCTTGGTTACCTGTTTGTTTTACTTACGACTGGATAAAACGAAGTATGGGGTATCAAAAACTAAGAATTGGTAGGTGCGGCGGTCTGTTCACAAGGTGTATGCATAAGTGTTTTCCGGTTTAAGTAAGAGATGGCGCCAGCGAAAAGTACGCATAGTATTATGTACTTTTCCGCTAAAAACTGGCGTTCAGTGGTCATGTCGAGTTTTGTGCTATTAGAAACATATGGTGAATATGCTCCATCGATTAGAACATGTGACACATGATTTCGACAATTTAAAAGTGACTATTTCAATGTGAAAGCCAATAAGCGCTTTGGTAGACTACAAACATGCGAAGACGAGCAATTGCAGGAGTTATTGAATGATGATCCAGCTCAAACTCAGTGGCACTTAGCAGAAGCATTACATGTGTCACAAGAAGCAATACGTATGTCGTTGAAATAAATCTAATATTTTATAGGCGTCAGCATATACTCCAGAGGTATGAAGCTTGAATGTTAAACTCGAGTCAAATGGTAGTCCCAGATCTCGAAATTTGACCTTACGACTTAAGACATTACCATCCACATAAAACGAGGAAGCGCAAGATGAGTGGGTATAAGTAATTACAGAACATTTCCCAATGTTGAGTTTTTGTTTAAACTGCTTACACCATCCTGCCAAAACATCAAAATTCCGCTGAAGGTTATGGGAGTTACTAATGCTAGAGATTTCCCTATATAATGACTATATACTAATAATTCACGAATTGTAAAAGTTTGATTGCTTACAATATGAACTGTGAGTGAGACTATGTGGAATCATCAAAATAAGAGAAAACATGTAAGCTTGAAGCTTGCCATTTAAAAAGCAATGTAATTAAAATCGCCTTTGAATCATTTTGTTCAACTGTTGAGTAACTGTAAAACATAGAATAAAATGCAAGTAACCTCATAATCATACCTCATTCCATGTTTATAATTTCACACATATCACATAACTTGAGAATTTTGCTTGGAACTACTTGTTTAAGATCAGAACAGAAGTTAACGTCCCGATTTCTCCTAATGTTTCTTTTATATACAAGAAGGAAAACGTTACTTGGAAGCACTACTTCTAAGCTATGCTTTAATTCCCCTTTCCTACGTTATACATCCGATATATATCTACACAGAACGCAGGTGACAACTTCCTGAGTAAACATGCCCTAGCTCTCCGCCAGCCTGTAGAAAGTTAGAATAACACAATGACTTCTTTGCATTAATCTTTGCCAACTTGCCACGCGAACCAGGGGATTTTATAATAATTCTAGCTCGGCGTAGCTTTGTGATATCACCGCAGAATAGAGGGATAACTGATGATCCAGCTGCTGCAGATGCCTTACAGCTAATGCGAAAGAGCGATATATACTAAGGCTACTTCAAAGTATGTAGATAGAACGGAGCGTTCATACATACGTAGATGAGCTCCTCGTCCTTAGTGAATGTAGTTTGTAGGAAGTATCATCTAGTTATATACGGAGAGAATTTCTCTATAAATAAATTTGAGTTTTAAGCTTAAGCATCCGTTTATGAGATTAAAAAGATTGAACACACTACAAAATTGAATAGGTCGGATATGTGTACGGAAGTGGGTCGAATTTCTGTTACAAATTCTTATCGCATGGTGATGTACAAATGCACGATTTCAAGGTGAAGTGCTCATATGGTAATTGAGAAGATGGATTTTAATTCTTTAAGGTTACATTCCATACATGATTAGCTTTTGTACATTACTTTTCGTTGGTTTAAAAGGAAAACTTCTAGTACTAGTCTTGTTTGGCATTGTTAAAGTATGTCGTATGGCTTACTTCCATTACAATTAAATCTTATGCTATTTTCGTTAAGCATATAACTCTCATAGCTCTCATTTCAGTAAATCTTATTAGAGTAACTGTGAATATTTGATTCGCCAGGATACACGTATTTAGACACAATTCAAAATAATTAACGGTTATTCCAGATAATTAATCCATATTATAAAATAATATTATCAATTATAACGAATACAATACCAGGTATATGCATCACTTTTTTCCAGCTTAAGTAAAAGATGGCGCCAGCGAAAAGTACGCAGCATTAATTTGACACATACTTCATATTTTTTATCTCTCATCTAAACTACAAACACACACCAATAGGTTTGCGCCTGAAAAAGAACATTTGCGGCACGCATTACTCCTCTTACTTATTCAAAAGAAAACGACTGTTAGAGGTCATCGTTTTCTGGAAGAAACATATGGTGAACATGCTCCATCGATTAGAACATACGACACATAGCTCCGACAACTTAAAAGTGGCGACTTCAATGTGAAAGACTGTGAGCGCTTTCGCAGATTACAGAAATGCGAAGACCAGCAATTGCAGGAGTTATTGGATGGTGACCCAACTCAAATTCAACGGCAATTAGCAGAATCATTACATGTGTCAAGCAGACCTTTACGACCAATGCGGAAGATCAAAAAACTCGGTAAATGAGGTGCAACGAAAGGAAATCATTTTTGTATCGAATTGTGACAGGTGACGAAAAATGGATTTATTTTGAAAACCCGAAGCGGGAAAGATCGTAGTTTTCACCTGGCGAAGCCGGTCCTTCAATACCAAGGGCAAATAGTTTCGACAAGAAGACCATGCTCTCTGTCTAGTGGGACTAGAGCGGTATTGTGTATTATGAACTATTGAGGTCTAGCGAGATGACTTTATTTATATGTTAAGTGTGTACAGCATTCCACAAAGTATTGTAGAAAATGGAGAATTTCCATTTTTGGGGGAAATATGTTCCGTAATGATAATTGCTAACAAGAGGTCAATTACAGTATAAAAGAAAATGTGCAATAAAATTCTAATGTCGGAAATCTGTTAAGAAATCTATCGTCACTCGTCGAACATAACAAAGACCCCCGTGGATTCGCAACAATCGTATCAATCTAATCCTTGAGATACTTGATAATCGTGGTCAAGGTGATGTATTATATACAGACTTTTCGTGCGCATTCGATACGATCGACCATGGAATTTTGTTCAATAAGCTCGATTGTTTTGGATTTACTTCTGTGTTTCTTTAGATTTTGAGTTCCTATTTATCGCAGCTTATTAACTACGTATGTCTATCGGTCGCAAGAATTTGTGTCGGCCTCTAGTGTGCCGCAAGGTTCCAACTTAGGACCACTATTGTTTTTATTATTTATTAATGCTCTGTTGGTTAACCTTTCCAGCCCGGCGTTGGCTTATACTGATGACGTTAAGATCTATTCAGCTATCTCCAACCAAGAAAAGGTTGCACTCCCTCAGAAAAATGTTGAGTTCATAACTGTCTGGTGTACAACCAGTATATTCAAACTTAATGTCAATATATCGATCTATACAATTAAATGGGAGATTGTACCTACGGTTGAATCATTTAAAGAACTTGGAAGTATTGTTGGTAGCCGTTTAAGCTTTGTTCAGCATATTGAAGAGCTTTCCTTAACTTGTCCTAAAAGGTTTGGGTTCGTGGTGCAAAGCACTCCTCAATTTAGTGACATAAATATGTTAAAGTCCTTCTATTTTGCGTTTGTACTGAGTTGTCTGGAATACACTTATATTATTTGGTCACCTTATTATACCTGGCAAAAGCTTACATTGGAACGAGTTCAACGTCTTTTCCTTAAATATCTTTCGTATAAACTTGATGGTCAATACCCTCCTAGAGGAACTGATTTCCATTCGTTGCTGGAGCGTCACTGCATGCGTTCCCTTAAAGAACGCAGAGAAACTTATTGCTCTCAATTTGTCTGGAAATTTATAAATGCATGTTCTAAGTTTGCAGTACCTATTCCGAAAACTAATATTTTGCATAATGCCCCCATATATAATATCTGTAACTTAGCAAATAAATATTTGCTATAATTTGTAAGGGCTTTATTCATAGTAACTTTTTACGCTAGTTATTAGGTCTTTAGCTTCCGAGTTTTCTTTTCACAATGTATGTATGGCTTTGTATTATTTTTTTTGTCCTGTAATTGGTGTTCTGTTGCACAATAAATTCTATTATTATTATTAATCCGGCATTCATACATATACTAACCATATGCGTATGAATCCCCACTTAGGATATGCCCAACCACTTTTGAAATATATCATCGCTACAAAATTATAATACAAATTGCATTATTTGAGATGCAGTAAACGCAGAAGTGAAGTCGATAGCCTGACACAAGACCTCATCAGGATAAATGCACAGCTTTCATTGACTGTAAATGTCTTAATAGCATAGGAAAAACCAGATATTAATTCAAATTGTACAGATATATGTGTAGTATTCAGATTACGTTTTAGTTCAGTTCCTTTGGGTGGATATTTCTTTTATTCCGATGGCCTACGTTTTGTATGTCTTTACTTTAGTCAGTTACCCGATTGGTTTCTGGTTTGAAGATTGTTACGTTTGCCATGCTGTCAATTCTAGCGGCTAGGATTAGTAAATGGCTAATGATGAAACAATACAGTAAGTAATAATAATAATCATCTCTTCCAAGAGCTTCCACCAATTACGGGGAACATCGGCCTGCTCAGATTTATTATTACGCATTCGTTTCTGATACGTCTTAAGATATTCATTCCCAGCATTCGTCATTGGGCGAGGAAAACCACAGAAAATCTCAACCCTGAGAAACAACATCCCTGGCGTTCGAACGCGCGACCCTAACGTTGAGAGGCAAACGCATAAAGTGTTTAGTTACTACAAGTTACTACATCAAGAAGGCTTAAAAAGATCATGCTTTCACTTTTTCAGTCTCTTTGACAATTAACGCCGATGTTTTGCTAAACATGTCCATCATCAATTAGAAAAAAACAGTGATTTAAGCAAATATCTTAAGTAGCTAGTTACTAAATCAAATTAAAAATATTCAAAAATAATATTTTCTTCTAGGTGAGTATTTTCCAAAGTAAATTTTTATAATAACGTTTACAAGAAAAGTAACTAATTCAATTCAATTATAATAATATACCGAATTGCGTCTCCTTATTTATACTTTAATTAAAGCCATTTTTTAAGTTAATAAACTTAATTTAAAACGGGATATAACACCAGCGCCTCCACCAAAAATCGAACTCTCTAACAGCTCTTACAAAAAATAAGCCCCGATATTATTCACACTGAAACCTAACCTGTAATCATATAAAAAATCAAACCAAAACAAAAACGCTAATCGTGAAACATATCTCAGCAAACGAATAGAATTTTGAATAAATTCATTACGATTAGGTACTTTTTCGAGATGATAGCCGTAGAATTGACACAGATCGCCTTCTTTCTCCACAGTTTATGTTACACGGCGCATGTGTTAAGTTCCTGTCAGTTCTATACTTCCAGTTTTCGCTGTGCAAAGCTCCAAAATCTAGTAGTCCGCGATCAGGCGCCCCGTACTTAACGTCTATGACACGGGTATCGGTCGCGTTTATTACAGTCCTGACTAAAACTTTCTCTCAATACCGCATTTAGAGAACCCAGTACAAAATCGCTTGCGTTAAATGGACTGAACTTTTAGAAAAAGTAATTTTCGAGCAGTTAAACATAAGTTGAGTGCTGTGTGTTATTTTTTTTTTTTTGAAGGTAGAAATGCAAAAGGGGTGAGGTTTATTTACGAGAAAAAATAACTGAAGTACTAAAACTACAAATTTCGAACAGGATGTGTTGGTGTTGGTGATTCGGATAAGTTCGGGAAGTTCTTTGGGTGAGAATAGTTGCATTTCAAAAGGTAGGATATTATTTCTACTTCTTTCGAAAAACTTCATATATTTACAATAAACCTATCGAGAGTTGAATAAGGAAGAGAATAATTTTACTTATCTTTCCTTCTATAGAAGGCAATAAAAGAGACATGAGACAAGTTATCATGATAAGGATTTTACAGTTTTATTCCATCATAAAACTTGAACTTCAGAGGATAGAAGTGAACATAAAAAAGGGGTTGTAAAGCTTTATCTGCGGGCGTAAAGATCGGGTCTACATGAAAGATATCAAAACAAAAGTTATATTAATGTAACGGTTAAAATTTATTGCCAATATCTTTGAAGCAATTTCTTTTCTTTTTTATTATTTTACGTACAAGCGATAAAATTAAAATTCCACAAAACCATTCTCTTCTAACCTATTTTTCTATATTTAGACGTTATTTTTTACTTATCCTTCCATGATAAATGCTACTATCTCGGTTAGGAACTTTGCCAAAAGGACAAGCGGTCAGATATAGGAGAGAGTCAAGCGAAATTGAAGTCTGCAGCGCTGATTGTTGTGTTCGTTGTTATATTCGTAGACAAAATAAACAAGACCTAGTGATCCCATTAATTTATAAAGCACCAATTTTAATAATAAGATCCCCTTCAGAAATAAGGATGAAATTAAGATAATTCGGAATTCGCAATTCAAAGGTAATAAACCCTCTCATCTAAAATCCACAAAAGTTCTTAAAGGAGAAACTCTTAAAACAAAATGCTTCGATACATATAAAACGAAGCACTAAAACCCTTTTAGAGCACTTTTATGTGTAGTACTGGTGCACTTAATTACTATTACAATATAAAATAGATTCAGAACGTTATAGCCAACACCAAAAGATGGAGAAGTTGTTTATCTAGTGTATTTTGTATTTTCAGAACACTGCAAGAAATGGATGTTAGAAAGATATTTTAAAATTTGTTGCCGTAAATTCCAATATAGATGATAATTTTACTATCTATTCATTTTTCACAGGTCAAATCGTTGTGGATTTTCCTAGAATTTATTCATAGGAAAGTTCGCCGGTTATTCATCAAATACATTGAGCGACAAATAAGAGAGTACCCTCCAATTTAAAAGCAAGAAGCTATCTAGGTGAAAAACTTTACTTACAAAGGGTTTCTTAATTGGTTTATGGAAATCGATCCTTTTTATTCATAGAACAAAATTAGAATGTCAATGATGTAATGGTGGGAGTGTTATTAATCCTTCAGTACTAACAATAACATTTAGGAACTTTGTCAGAAAGGATATATATTTTTTTATTCTACGTCCTTTGTACCTTGCCGTGTAGGATTACCATTCTCTTATTTTTGTTTTCCGCAGCTTCTTGTTCTGAACCAGTTGTTTGCCTTCATTTCATCCCATACTTCGTTTTTCTAATGTTCTATACATATGTCCTTTCCATGTGTTTCGGCGTCTACCTATTCTGTTTTTGCTCTCTGCTTTGGCTTCAATCATCCTCTTTGTTAGTCGATCGTCTTCCATTTTGTGTATATTACCAAGCCATGCCACTTGTCTCTCCTCTATGATTATTTCTATTGGCTTGACGTTTAGACTGTTAGTGATTGTCGTGTTTCTAATGTTGTCTCTCCTTGTTACTCTTGCCATTCTTCTTAGGAATTTCATTTCCATAGCCGTAACTTTGCTTTTCATTTTATTCGTGGTTGTCCATGACTCGCTGCCATATGTTAGTGTTGGTCTGAACCCCCCCTCTTTAATACTCCTCTGTCTTTATTTCTTTTGGTGTTTCTTTTTTATCTAAGAATATATTATATATTTTTGTAGATTTCTCTATTCTCTCTTTTATTTCTTTCTCTATTCTCCCGTTGTCTTCAATGATAGATCCTAGGTAATTGTAACTTTTTCCAAGGCTGTTCCTTCGATATTGATGTTATGTTTTTTTTCTTCTGCCGCTATTATCATTGCGCTTGTTTTCGTTGTGTTTATCTTCTTGTTTATCTTTGTTAGTTCTTCTTGGTATATCTTCAAGTTTGGCTGCAATGTTTTTCTGTCACTGCTATCAATACCATACCATCATTCCTGTACGTGGATTGTATTCATATTTTCATAGTTTTTCTTTTTTGTTTGGCTTTTGTTAATAGCATCATATATTAATATAGAGAATAACAATGGCTTTAATAGACCTCCCTCTTTTAATGCAATTTGTGATTCGAATTCAGCTGATTCTGCGTTGGAAGTTCTGACTTTATTCCTATTGTTTTTATACGATACTTTAATCATCTATATCATTCCTCTCTCTAGCTCTCTCCTTTCCAGGCTCTGCCATAATCTTCTCTTCTTACCCTATCAGAAGCTTTTTTAAGATATGTAAAGCATATATGTATTTCCTTTCTTTCTCCTAATTGTCTGATTACATATATTAAGTCCTTGGTGCTTCTTTATTTTCTGAATCCATGTTGAGTACCTTCTAATGTTGTTACCAGTTTCTCTCGGAGTCTTTTTTCTAGTACTCTTGTCAATACTTATCCTGGAATGCTAGTTAAGGTTCAGAAGCTTTGAAATTTTAAGCAAACTTAACAATCAATATAAGTAGCTTTGTCGTTTGCTTGAATCAATTCATAATACGACCCCAAATAAACAGACTTTGGTAACTGTTGCTATGAAAACATGTTTGCTCAACGTTATTTAGTTTTATAAAGCTTATTTTCAGCTTGAGTCTAATAAATATAAAACTTTTAATGAGATAGATAAGGGATAAGCAACTCAGTAGATAGATTCATCTAATCCAATTCTGTTTTGCTAATTTGCGCTTTGTCTAGGTAATACAGATATCCACCGATATTACACAATTTATATTAATCATCTTTCGAAATGGACATATTATGTTGATCAGTTGTGTCATTAAATTGACGATATTGTAGTATTAATGTGCTACATGACATAATTTTTCTTTTCTGTTGGAATCAAAATGTGTATAAGGTAGTTCTTTGGTATAATTATTTACACGCTACGTCAAAAAAATAACGGGCCTTTTTAATTTGCAGAAAGTTGCTTACGATATCCATTGATGCAATATATAATCTGAAAGCTGTATATTCTCTTTACAAAATGAGATAGCGACCATAAAAATCGATCAAGTGATAGTCAAGTTACAGTGCTTAAACGCACAGTACTTTATCGGTTCGTCACAACGGCTCGTGATGCAACAACGAGCTAATATTAAATTTTGTTTCAAGCTCGGTAAAAGTTTTACAAAAATAATTGAATTAATGAAAAAAAATATGGCGATGTGTGTTCAATTGGTATAAGCGATTTCAGGATGGTTGTGATGTTTTGGAAGATGACCCAAGGCCAGGCCGTCCAAGAAACAGAAAACGCAATGTGAATGGCATGTGAATTCGACTGTGAGATGGATAGCGAAGGAATTAAATACGACCAAAAAACTGATTCACGGAATTTTGACGAAAGATTTGAACAAAGTGAAAGTCTGCTCGATTTGTTCCTGATGCCTTAACTGAAAACCAAAAAATTGCTCGCTTTGAATATTGCAAGGATCTTATGAAAACAGCTAGACGAAATCGCACATTTCTAGAATCGTTTGTAACTGGTGATGAGACTTGGTATTTCAAGTACGATCCTCAAATTCAAAGTGCTACGTGGAAGATCCCAGGCTCTCCAAAATCAGCAAAATTGCGTTTCCAGAAGTCATAAAAGAAAACAATGTTGATTTGGAAATTCATTCCACAGGATCGAAAGGTCACTGGTAATGTGGGAGTTATAGAGCATTTATGGAATAGAATCGATCGAATGAGACCCAATATTGAGCGCCGAGAAATGGGTTTTTGTTGCACGATAGTGCACCACCACACATGACTGTCGCTGTTCGCGAATTTTCGGCGAAGAAATGAATATGTGTTACAACACCGCATTTGCCACACTTATTATTATTTCCTCTTCCCGAAATTGAAACTACCTATAAAAGGAACATTTTGCGACAGTGTTGGACAAGTTTAAGAAGCCGTCACAAAGATCTCTGAGGCGCTTCCATGAAATAAACGCAGATAAACTGTTTAAATGTTCCTCCATGTAATGAAGTATAAATGCATTATAACGCGTAATAGGATGTACTATGTGTGCATATACAACAGGGAAACAAACGCAGATTGGTTCACCGAACTCAATTTTGGTATCAGTCGGTACCCTACACATTAACATCAAATTAAAAAATGACAAGGGCTTACTAAAACACATTTTCCCCTATATTATTTGTACTGCAAAATTGTTGCCATTAGGGATTTGGGAACAAACCATTCTCCATTCTTTGAAATTCCAAATTTAAATTATTATTACCCAAACGTAAAAGAACATGGGAAGCTTTACATTAATTCAGCAGCACAGAACAGCAACTACAAATGTTGGAACTTCCATAGTATAATCCAGGCGACAAATCGTCTGCCTACATTTCCTTTTCGCAGCGACCAACAACCAAAAATCGAGAATTTCTGTGCAGCAGTCGCCAAGCGGGCACAGCTGTCATATTATAAATTAATGTGCATTAAATAGCGCCCCGCCGTGGCGCGAAAGCTGCAGAGAACGTCAGCGTTCAGGCGACAAACACTGGAGGATCCACATATATTCGAAGTTTGCATAAATTAATGCCTTGACGTAAATATGCGGCACACACACACACGCATAATTCTGGTCGCAAACTATGTATACTGGGTCGGACTGTATTAGGTCCTGATGAAAGGCGAGATTTATGGAATAATTTTGCATAATTGTGGCAGAGGATGCAGTTCGGAGCGCAATAATATTTTGCGGTCGCGTATGTTGCGGGTTCGGATGGTTAAAAAATAGAAAAAAAATCTTTGACATTGATTTATTAATTACAAAAAAGATAATGTCGTTTTGAGTGGGATATGGGTGTTTGATAATAATAATAATCGTTTATTTTCAACAGGAAATATACATACATAAGAGCATATTAGTAGAAATAAACTAGATATTGTCGCATATCTAAATGTTGCAATTCCTCAAGTATACGTCTCACACGTTCTATTGTGTCATCCAAATCCGTGGCGTCGCCGGAATGGACAGACGAACCGTTGTGGGGGGGAGAAGACAATGAAGATAGAAGTCTTTTGAGTGTGTGGGGTAGTTAGATGGTTAGCAAGTAAGGCGTTAGTTTATAAGAAAGTAAGATGATGCTGTAAAATACGTAATGCAAACCCGAACAAGTTTTACCATTCATTAAAATAGCCCCTTGATCCCGAGCTACGTCACAAGTGGGAGTGTCGCATATTTAGGTATTTTGCAAATTTAGATGTTGCAATTCCTGAAGTACAGCGTGTCATATGTTCTGCTGTATCACCCAAATCCTTGTCGCTGCGGGAATGGACAGGGGAACCGTTGAAAGAAGGGGAGACAATGAAGTTACAAGTCTTTTGAGTGTACGGGGTACTTAGATAGTTAGCAAGTAAGGCATTGGATTATGAGAAAGTAAAATGTAGCTAACAAGTTTTTTCTTTCATTAAAATAGCTCCATAATCCCCAGTTACGTCGCAATATAATCCTAAAAGTGCTACATGATAAACAGAAGGGAACCTATTGACAATAAACCAAAGAATGTGTAACGGGTAAAAAGTAAAACAAGCAGAATTAAAGCAAAGGTATCGGCATTTTTGGAACACATCAGGGAAATGAGTGACCTCATTTAAACGTTTGTCTTGCTAAGGTTGCAATAAAAAGTGGAAGATCATCTGGTGTTCACTCTAGGTACTAGAAAATTACACTTTTATAGTATGTAGCTATCGACAATCAATTGGATTATGTAACCGAGAAAACAAGAACTTAAGGAGAGACAATTCTCCTCACGTAAAGTGCTGTGAAATTAAATTTGTTCAACAGAGCGTCGTAGTCGATATTTCTGTCGGGATAAGATCCCACAAATGAGAAAAATAAAAATTTCAGAAACCTGCTTTGGACAGACTCTACAGAATTCGCATGAGTTAGATAAGGGGAAAACCAGATTAAAACACCGTATTTCGGTTTGGAATGTTACGATACTCATTCTTTTATTTGGTCTGTCTACACTTCTTCTTCCACTTATTTTAGTTTTCTCTTATTCTCTCATTTATGACGAAGATGTTTAGTTCTGTTCTTATATCTACACTACTTATTCTATCAATCAGATCTTGTGCAACCCCGCACTCTTCTTAAAAATTACACCTCTTGTGTCTGTATTCTCCTTTCTTCCTTTTTCGTTGTTCTCCATGTTTCACTACCGCATAAGAGGGTTGGCATTGCTAAATTTTATGTTCTAATACAGTATCTTTTATAACCATTTTTGTCCTAATTGGAAATTTGCTCAGGAAAGCCATGATTTTCGTTTTATTTGCCGATATTTTCGTTTCAGTTTTGGCAGATTTTTCGTAATGTGTACGAGTATATCCCATTCTGTAGTTCAACCTCTGATTCTCTTAGGAGTAATAAGTCATCAGCATATAATATAGAATTTAGGGTGGTGTTCTATTCTATTTTTTAAAGCATTCCTTTTTCCATTCCCTTATAATAGCATCGATATTTATGTTAAATAATGTTGCCAACACACAGCAGCATGTCTGTGTAAGAGGTGAGCAAACGCCTGTTAAGCAAACTTAAAATTTATTATTTATTAAATTTTAAGCGCTGGAAGGTGTAAGAGCTGCTAAAATTTTGTGCCGACTAACTGCACAGTTCGCTGAAAAAACGCTTCTAAGGACTCAACTTTACGTCTGGCACAAAAAATTTTCCGATGACGAAGAGTCAGTGGAAAACGGTTTCAAGGGTGTTTTGGGATTTTAGAGGCATACTGCTCATTAGCTTTCTCCACGAACGGCGTACACTTAATGCTGTGTACTAGTGCCAAATGTCTGATGAAGTGAAACTGGGGGTCCATTCTCGAATCCGTCGAACGAATGGTCGTAGTGCGATCCGTTCGTATGGTCTGTATTGCATAGCGTAACAAATCCGTATTCTTGAAATATCACATCGAGCGTTGGATGCGAACCCTTCAACAGGTAGAATAGGCGGTATTCGTTAGATGTGGACCATACTTTGACTATCACTATTCTACTTATCGAAAGGTGCTAACCAATCAGAATGCTCTATTTTAAAACGAAAATGTTCTCACCGAAACAAATATCCGAATAACTATCGCAGTAGAAAAAATGCAACATCTTTGAATCAAAATGCCGAAGTCATCTAGAAAATACTTTTTTGAGAAGACATTTATATTAAGGAATATTAGGATTAAACTTTTGAATATAATGTTACATATTAACGGGGAAATAAAATCTATTGGATAGTAATGTCTTTTTCTTCCACACATAGTCATATGTTAAATTATTATTACTTTAAATAGTAAATCTTATTAAAATTCGCCAAAAACCGGTAGCATTTTTTTATGTAATCGACATATATAACACATGCGCTGAAAAGTCCTGCGCCTAACACATAGATGACGCTAGTTTTATTGCAGTCACCTTTCTCTCAGTTAGTACTAACCTTCAAAAGACAGCTGTTAAAATTTCATGATATTCTATTCATTAGTTTGTGAGTTATTGTGCTAAGAGTCACGCTACTTTTGTTATTTTCAAAACAATGGATCAAAAACAATTTCGTGTTTTAATTTTACACTGTTTCTTGATGGGAAAAAAATACCGTTCAAGCGTAGCAATGGCTTGAAAAGTGTTATGGGGACTCCGCTCCATCAGAAACAACAATAAAACGTTGGTTTGCTGACTTCAAACGTGGTCGTAGAGACACCGATGACGCAGAACGCAGTGGACGTCCAAATGAGGCGGTAACACCAGAAAACATAAAAAAATCCACAAAATCGCTTTGAATGATCGAAAAGTGAAGTTGCGTGAGTTAGCTGACATTGTAAAGATATCGGAAGAACGTATTGGCGTTATGTTGCATGAGCATTTGACTATGAGAAAGCTCTGTTCAAAGTGGGTGCCGCGTTTGCTCACTGTTCACCAAAAACAAGAACGTGTTGATGATTCTGAGCAGTGTTTGGCCATGTTTAAACGTAACAAACCGGAATTTTTGCGTCGATATGTGACAATGGATGAAACATGGATCCATCACTTCACTCCGGAATCAAAACGATCGTCATCTGAGTGGACAGCAACTGGTGAACCTCGTCCAAAGCGCCCGAAAGCACAACAATCGGCTGGAAAGGTTATGGCCTCGGTATTTTGGGATGTGTGTGGTGTAATATTCGTCGATTATCTTGAGAAAGGAAATACCATCAACAGTGAATATTATATAGCGTTATTGGAGCGTTTGAAGGCCGAAATTGCAAAGAAACGACCGCATATGGCAAAGAAAAAAAAATTTGTTTCATCAAGACAACACACCGTGTCACAAGTCAATCAACACAATGGCAAAACTACATGAATTGAACTTCGAATTGCTCCCACATCCACCGTATTCGCCGGATTTGGCTCCTAGCGACAACTGGCTGTTCGCAGACCTGAAAAAAATGCTCGCCGGTAAGAAATTTTGCACGAATGAAGAGGTTATCGCTGAAACTGGGGCCTATTTTGAGGTAAAAGATAAATCGTTCTACAAAAGAGGTATTGAAATGTTAGAGCGGCGCTGGAATGATTGTGTTGCTCTTGGTGGAGATTACGTTGATGAATAAAGCTAATTTTGAATCAAAAAAACCATGTTTTCTTTGTTAGGCCCGGGACTTTTCAGCCCATGTGTTATGTTACCAAATTTTCGGCTATTCAACATATGTAGGTAAATGTAGGTAGGTGTGATAATAGTACCTAAATAACACACCTTTTTTGTCATGCAATAGTGGAGATCATACCTGTCGAGTTTGAAGGTTGCTATTGAATTAAGACAATACAATTTTTCTTGCAAATAATATATGTATATCGCACTCATTGCTGGTTAACATTGATCGAAGGTCAGGAATCAATTCAATGATGTCACAACAGTTTATTTCAATAAAAAATACTGTCTAAGGCTCACTAATTACACAAATTCAACGATAATCACTTTCTTATAAATAAAGATATAATGATTATCCATTTTACGGAAATTAATAATGAACATCTGTATAGCTACAAGTATTCTGGATCACACATCCTCGAAATTCCCTAGATTGTTTTATGCTACTGAAAATGTCTCCGTACTACCATGAGATACTCTTGCATGATACAAAAGTTCACCTTCTACTATTTCTTGCACTTCATTTGCTAATACATTTACAATGCGATGGAAATTAGTTATTATAAAACCTTCTTTTTAATACACTACCTAAATAACTTAGATATTATTCAACAAAATCTAACCCTTTTAGAAACTTATAAAAGATCATATGATTTGACGTATCGCTTGTGGTAAGGTATGCGATGTAATCGTGCGACCGCCCATCGCATATGCGACTTCTGAGAGAAACAACCGCCAGACTATCACATCGAAGTTTCGAACGATCTCGAGAATAGACACCCTGGCCTATTAACGAAAAAGGCGCCACATGCCTATCCGAAGTGTTATTCTGCTCCATGACAATCCTTGGCCACATATAGCTACATTCGCCCAAAATAGGTTGGAAAAAAATCATTGGGAAACATACATCCGCGCTACAGTCGCGATCTCTCACTGTGTGACTACCACTCGAAGAACTCGGGGGTCACCACTTTGATGACGACGTAGGTGTGGAAATGTTCGTGCGCTATTAGTTACTGACGTTACCACATTCATTCTTTGATGACGGAATTAAAAAACTTACGGTGGTAAAAATGTATGAATAAAAGAGGTGATTATTATTGTCTTAGAACTAAAGCCCGGTTCGTATTTGATTAGCCCTCGTAATAAGGAAAATGATGAATACGACTACTTAAGCATCCTCACTAGCAGATACCATTAAGAACAAAATGTTTTCCGATCAATTTACTAATAATTTCAACAGCTCCACGTTCAACTAAACTTTAGTTCCGTTTATATTTCGAATAAGAGACCGAACATTCCGAAAGGATTCCAGTCTATCTGCCGTAATAGAAAACACAATTCCTCAATCATGTCGCCCAAATGCCGAAACGTCATTAAAATCGTCCACGAGAAGCCCCTCACTATTCCTTCTCTTCAATTTCCTGCTATTCAACGGATCGAGGCTCGTGAATATCATGGCACTGTTGGGGTACGGACAGAAATAGCGGGACAAGGGTTAAGTGCATTCGAAGGGTGGCCGGGGCGTCGTCCTCTTGCGTAACAAATGATTTCCATCCATACCCTTCCTCCCATCCTTGACGTTCCAGTTCCCTTCTCGCTCCCCGTTAGACGCTACCGGTGTGGAGCGATGCAAAACGGAAAAGACAGATAATAAATTTCCATCTCGACGTAAGGCAATAATAGTACGTGGGACGGGTGGGCGTTATGGAAAACAAACCGAATAGCTGCGAGGGTGTGAGTGAATCAACATTACGGGCGGCTCAAAACAGTCATAGTTAATTGGAGGTCGCTCGATTGGAACGAACGACATAAGAGCGGGGAATTGAAGAGTTCCGTGGAAATTTTACGTTGTCTACAGGAACGAAAACTAATTTCTAGCTTTCGCTTTGAATTACCAGGCCAGCGGCGCAGATGTCACCTTCTTTATATGTCTCTTCGTGCGATAATAGTTCCATATTCTTCTCCCAGATAGCGTTGAATGGTACATTCCTCTATTAGGGAATGTGTCACTGTAACGTACTTCAAAGTAATTGAATTAAAAATAACATGCGCATCAAAAAGGTTAAGTAACACATTATTTTGACGTAGTTCATCAACCCGACGTTGTTAAATGCGTAATAAATGGCAGCAATTTCTGGAAAAGAACATGCAGAGGTATCTTCTTAGATCTTTCAAACGTATTTGGCCGTCTAGGCCATTCAGGTCAACTAACGAAACTGTCGGCCTCTTAAAGTTATACCTAACAGATCGGTTGCAATGTTCATTGAGTTCATTGAGTGAAGGTGGTTAAAATTAGAGAGAGGAATACCACAGAAGTCCATTCCATTTGTTTTATATACAAATGACTTATTAAATGTAACGCAACACAGTATCAATCTCAAACTTTCACGGCCGTTTGTCGAATTTCACCGTGTCACTAGTTTTTCTTTTTCTGGATAGCTTTGAAACTGCGAACCGCACTTGTTCGCGAAACGTCAGAGACAAACGGCAGAACCCGACAGCCGTTGCAACTATGACCAATACGTTTGCAGATGATACCAAGATAGTCGTAACAAAAAGCACAAACATCGAGGGAGAGGGTGTTAATGTATTATAGTCAACAAAAGAATGGTTTAGTGCGAATTAACTCAAATTAAACCTACGGAAACAAACACAATGAAATTCGGTGTGAATCTGAAACTGAAAAAGTAACATTAAAATACGAGAGTGTATAAGTCACATCTGCACCACGTGTAAAGTTTTTAGTGACAAAATTTACAACACACAAAACTGGAAAGAACATATCAATGTCATTGCCAATAAGATTTCCGGAATAGTATACGAGGTAGGTGCTATAAATTCTCGGCCTGTTATAGAAAAAGGAAACTTGGAACGATATAGGAAATTTCATTTTTCAATGTAATCTCCCCTAACTTCTATAGATTTATTACAACAATGAATTGATAATTCGATACTCTATCCTTAAAACGACGTCCCCTAAGGTTTTTCTTAAAATTAGAAAACAAACAAAAATCAAAAAGGACTATACGGTGGATGTTCGAATTCGTAAAAGCCACATTCGCGGATGGCAGCTTGTGAAACGGCGGCATGGACGGGAGCATTGTCGTGCAATAATCGCACACCTTTTGTCAATTTTCTACGACGCTTTATACGAATACTGTCCCTTAATTTATGCAATAAATGCGCATAATATGTGCCGCTCAATTAGCAAAATGCCCTCACAAACCGAGAATATTATAGCCATCACCTTTCTCGTTGATTGGACTACTTTCGCCTTTCTGGGAGGAGGTTTATCAGGTCGCTGCCATTCCATGAAGTCCCTTTTCGATAGAGGGTCGTAAAACAGAACCATCGTTTCATCCTCTGTTACAATGGATGTCAAAATCGGTTTTGGATAGTTTCCACACATGTTTAAAAACAACCGCAGAAAGCAGAATGAAATCGTGACGCCCATCTTGCACCAATTTTATTCACACCGAAATGGTCATGCAGAATTCGGTGCATACTTGTTCCGGATATGTTTGTTATCACTGCTTCACTTTGAAACGGCGATCTTCTAGTACAAAATCTTCAATTATCGTTATCATTTCAATTGGTCGACCCAATCGTTTAACACCTTCCAGTGATTCTTCCCCCAAACGGAAACATTTTGCTCACTTTTTGACAGTGGAATAAGAAGGAAATGAATCACTGTAAATCGTCCAAACGTTGTTTTATGTTATTAGGCGTATGCCCTTGTTTACGAGACATTTTCATGGGCTAGTCACGTTGGTCGGCTACCTACTAAAAATTACTACTCTTCGAACCGTCATATTTATACCGCAGACCTCGTGTATATGTATGAATGTCGTTATGGGGTTTGAACACGCTTGAACGTATCTAAGCCTATCAGGCCGAGAATTTATGCCTCGCACTTCTAGTTTTGTAACTATTGCTGTGATATCATCTCCCGATGCCTGGAACTCTTATTTACCACAACAGTTAGGGTTGCAAACTAAATAAGGAAGATCACATTGAGAATACGATGTAACCTCAAAAACAATACAAAGTAACTTCATTCAGAACACAACATAATTTCAACATTCAGGTGTATTAAACCTCAAATAGGCCATGCAATTATAAATACATTTCCTGAATGTTTTAAAGTGTTTCATTTCTTTGGTCGATGCTATATCTCGAGAGTTGCTGCTCATTTTTCTTTCTCTCCATGAATTTAAGGATAAACGAGATGAAAATAATATAAGCCTAAAATTTCCAATCAGGCGCTCATTAGCGGCTTTTCTGGTATGCCACGGAATTTACATATGACAAGAGCGACATACTAACGCTGACGTTTACAGGGCCTCTAGTCTACAGCCTCAATTTCACCGGGGAATAAAACACAACCGCATACAAAGCAACACGCTACAACAATAAAGCATTGACCCGTTGCGCACATTTTGTTGACGAGCTTCAGCGAATTGAATGGTTCCCGGAGAATTTATTATTTTTTCCACCGCTTTTTTCTCGCATCTTTTATTTCTGGGATCTCGCCTCACCCGGCTAGTCCGCCCGTAATGAATAGGTATGCCGAAACAAATAATTTAAAGATGATATCAGTTTTGGACTACACCGCGCTTACGCTGATATAATAGGGTAATTATTAATATTAATCACAGGCAGCAGCTATGAAGGAGTGAAGGGAAGCGGGGATACTGAAGGGAAGAGAGGGTGGAGGGGTTAAAAGTGGATGAGGTGGGTAGATAAATTGAATTTTAATTGGTTTTTTCCAATTTTTAATAAGCGCTTTGTTCGGCGCATTTTTTTTCGCTTTCGCTCTTCCTGTTGGCAGTCTCGCAGTTTCCCCCTGAAAAAACCATTATTTTCAATTTTCTGTCGCATAATGTGTATGTCGTCCGGATTAAATGGTAGGCATTTTTCAAATAAATGGCCGAGGATACATAATTACTATTGCTCGAGTTTTTTGGGCTTTTCGGTTGGAAGGAATACGGGAAACATGCAGTTTTTTGCTAATGCTAACGTAATATTTTATACGTGCTTTATATCAGCAAAAAACGCTTGAATAACCATTTACACGGGAACGCTATAATATCGACCAAAACAATTAGCATAAAGTGCTTATACTCCATTCACGTTAAGAATGCAGAGTTAGAATGGATAGGCTTGCCACTGGCTAGCTGGCGAGACATGTTCATGCAGAAGAAACGGATGCAATTCCTTCACATGAAATTTCTGTCAGTTGTCAAATTACTTATCATTTTTGTTGTCGTTGTTTCCTGCAGTTTTTCATTGTATTTTTTATCTTTATAAACAAGTTGTGACAAAAATAGTGTTAGACACGTGTAACACCTGAAACTTCGGCAAACTGTGTCAAACACATTACTGAAGAGGAGAATAAAATGCATCAACTTAATAACATAGTTGAAGAATTTATTATTACAACAGTTGTAGATTTTGCCTAAGAAAAGGGCTAACAAATTAATTAAATGTGCATAACAGAATACTCTGGTTGCTCATATTTTCATGCATAGTACTCTCGTTTTCTTTTCTTTTTCCTATATTTTGGTATGAACTTACACCGAATCATGCTTTGTTATTTTAAAGTTCGTCATATGGCATTCATATTCTCTTCGATTAGCCCCAAATGCAATCTCATATATTTTCTAACATAACACAATAGGCTTCAACTATGTTGGTAAATGAAACACCTCCGGTTGTTATGTTATATTGTCATTGATGTAACTTTTACTTTATTATTGCGGTATTACTTTATCAGGTCATATAACCATAATGTACTGTACATAAAATACGAGAAACTCTATATTATAAGACTTCGATGACCAAACTCTCGATCGTTTGAATTTTCGTTTGCTCACGGTGGGTACCTACATAACTGACCGAGTAATACAGAAGGATTGGAATGGGCTTGTCCTTGCAATACCTATCTCGGTACGCAGAAACATGGTTAACAGGATTGTTACTGGTGATAACTCTTGGGCGCAACACTACCAACCCGAATAAAAGCGTGCTTCAATGCAATGGAAACATCCTTCTTCATCGTCAACAAAGAAATCCAAAGTTGTGCCCGCAGATGGTATGGTTATGCTTACCATGTTCTGGAATTCTTAAGGCGTATTCCTAGCCCATTTCCAGAATAGAAATGAGAACGTGACTGCTGAAACATACTGTAGAGTTTCGTTGTTGCTGCGGGATACAATTTGACGAAAACGTCCAGACCTACCGACGAAAGGAATATTGCTGCATTACGACAATGCCAGGCTGCATTCGCCCTACTTGATCCAGGCGAGAATTACAGAATTAGGGTGGGAACGTCATAAATAAAGAACTTACAGCCTCGACCTAGCTCTAGGCGACTATCATCTGTTTGACACACTCAAAAAGCACCTTGGCGACTATCAACAAGAGGTACACGTGGTTCAGACGGCAACCACTTTCATGCAGTAGACGTTGGGGCTTTGATAAGACGATATATTGTAAGTGTATTAATGTAGATGAAGACTTTTGCATTCATTCGTAGGGCATAGTAACTGATGCAATTTTACTAATTAATGATGGTTTTTCTTAATAGAAGACATATGTGTGCAATGTATAGATAGGTTTAGTGTAGGTAGCATAAGATATGACTTACTCTTACCATGTTAAAGATTAACAACTCGGATTAATTTCTTTTCCAAATTGATATGATCAGCTGTAGCATAAGAGGGTAACGCTTAAATTTTAACACCCTGTATATGCAATATTCATGTGTCCTGAAAAAGCTTTCGATAAGGAACAACGTTTGCATTTAAATTTTTGTTTTTCGTACAAGATTTAAATCAAGAAAACTGAATATCTGTGAGATTTCGAAGGGGTGTTTCATCCCCTCAGAGTGAATTTCAGCACAAACAAACAAAAAATCTTCAAATCTCCTTCTGCTTATATACTTAGCAGGTTTCATTAAGATCGGGAACCTTTCCTGGTAAGACAGCTATTTTAATTTAATTAGATAAACAAGTGCAGTTCAGTAAAGACCGTATATGCGTAGTTGTTGTTTCAATCATATTGGCGTTTGTTTGTTGTTCTGTTATTATATATTACTTAGAAGCTAAGTAAGACAGGGCTTATAATGCCTGATGAAGCCATCTAATTTCCTTGCAATTCCCAACATTAAATTTTTGCCGAAAAAATGTCGATACTCCGTAGAATTTGACAATGTAATAAAAAAAAAGAACCGAGTACATTGGTTTGAAGATTTATTAGAACTTCTAGATGTTATTCAACTATATACATACATACATACCGTGTTCTTTACAATCTTTCAATTCTTTGCATAGACCAGACAATCTACAAACATGTTGCCGTTATAATATTATCCCATTATTACGCTATCGATATATTGTGACACAACTCTCTAAATGTCGTAGCAATAAAGAGAATTGAAAATATACGAGCTTCCAGCAAATACGTGTCACGCCCCATTAATACGAAATTTATTTGATCCACTTATTCTTCGTCTTACGGGTTTTTTTCCATTCAAATATACATTACATTATATTGCTGCTATATTATTTACAACCGGTACCTTTGAGAAATTCTTTTAAAATTGATAGGTCTTCAACTTTTATTAAATACACGACAATTTTCCTCTCATCTTCCCCCCAATACGCTAAGCGTATATTCGTCGACGTCCTTGTCGAAAATTTATATTAAATTCGCGAAAATTCCGCGTTAACCATTTTTCATCTGAAATTGACAAGTTTGGCGAGTTCGGTGGCAAACGATGGACGCGTACTAACGTCGATTGATAACCGAAAAAGGGGAAGCGGAACATGAACGGTGAAAACCAATACGTGCAACGTAAAACATGAAGGTAGTGATGGCGGGTGTTGATGAAATGTGAAATGCATGGAAAAAAGTGAAACATGCAGGATAGTGTTACGTCTTTTGTTTTGTGGGATTTTTTCCTAAAAGATGAATTATTTACGACTTGCTCAGAGGTCGTAGTAGTAAATTTAAATGAGAAACAAAATAATTGTAAGAGATTTTGAATGGTTTTTACTTCTTCCGCTTAACCACCGCTTAAATTTACTTTATACTTTTACTAATCAGATATGAGGGTAATACTTTTGTATATTGACACATGACTAAGAAACGATAGACAAATCCCATTACGCCTTAATAACGTAAAGAAGCTAAATCAATTAACGCATTAAATCAATATGTAAAAGTTAAAAGACACCCCTCGTATAATGTTCGTTGTAATTCGGCTTTAAGTCACTTAACCTACGGAAAATATTTAAGTCTCGCACAATAATTCAATACTTCCGCGAAAACTGCAGCTAGTGGCTATATCTTGATTTGCTGTTACCGCTAAGTTGAACACAAGAGCCTGAACAAAAAAAGAAACTTGAATGCGACAAGGCGGGCAGAGTTAACGCAAAAAGATATACGCAGATCCTAAAACTTTTGCGCAATAGGGACTAAAATGCTAGAACTAAAGGAAATTCAAATGCTATTGGGCATCAAACAATCAAACTCTTCAAAAAAAAAATAAAACAAAGACAACAAATCTTTGCAATTTTGATAAATGAGCACGAAGAAGTTTTGAATAATCTACGAGGGTTGCTAATTATGTATCCGTAATTGGCGACAATGGTGTTGCTAGGAACCATCTGACATGTATATCGTAAAGTTTGACATTATTTGACTGTATACGTACTCAATGTTTTGTCATACGGATGCTATTTGTGTTTTTTAATGATTTGAAATTTAGAGCCCCTGTATATCACTGGTTTAATGACTTTAATCATCTACGTTGTTTATTCAGGGACAAATTCAAAGAAGGACACAAAATTCTTTATTGTGCCAGAAAACATCGGTGTTGTGCGCAGTGATAAAGCAAGATCGCCATGTGACACACCGTGAGATTGAAGAATCCATAGGCATTAGTATGACACGCATACACAACTTTGCACGTTCATTTAGCCGTGAAAGAATTAGATTCCGCATAATTAATAATAAAAAAGTATAATCGTGATACGTCAAAAGCAGTATAACATGTACACACGTGATGAATCTTGGATCTATGCGTATAAGAACAATCGACTGTAAGATGAGCCAAATCCAATAAAAGTTGTTCGCGCCAGAAGCACCTCAAAGCAAATGGTTGCCTACTTTTTTGGGATAAACGGGTATGTGGCTATAGTGCTACTACAGAATTGTCGAATGATCAATTCTGAATCGTACACAAGCATTTGTTTACCAGAAGTCTCTGAAGAAATAAGGAAAAACAACCAGCGACGTGGTATCATTTCAACAATTCAATACTACGTGGTCAAAACATCGAATGATGGCTCCTCCGCTATACAGTTCTGATTTGATTTCTTTTTATTTTCGTCTGTAAAGAATGTACTACGTGGTCAACGATATTTGACTCTAGAAGAAGCCGTTGATGCGTTGAAAATGGATGGTATGAAGATACATCAATCGAAATGGAAATAGTACTATGAAAATCGGTGTAAAATATTTATCTTTATTTATTATTCCAGATATAGAATAGCAACCTTTGCACCTTTTACTGATGAAGCTACATTTACCGTAAATAGTGGGGTTAACACTTTAAACTTTCAGTTTTCATACTACATTTATCCATTGAAAAATATTCCATTTCCTTTCGACTGTTCCATATGGATTAGCCTCATACAAATTTTCATGCTCAAAACCTGACTTAAACGCAGTATCTTCAAGAAGTTTAGAGTGAAAGTACAAATCCATCTTTCATTGTCGGACACTTGGGTCTGTAACAAGACCACCTTATTCCATCAATTGAGATGCTGAATGTCAATGAACCTTGGTATCAAATGGATAAGGCTCCGCCACATTTTACCAAAACCATAAAGAAATATTTTAAAACAACATGTTTCAAAAATGCTGCACTGGCACGTTTGGCCCCGTACTATGGCCCCTACGATTGGCCAATTTGCCTTCAAACGAATACTTTCTTTGGGCTTACCTGAAAAGTAAAGTTTATCCCTGGATGGTCTGAAAGATGGTATATGTATAAGTGATGAAATAAACCTGTGAAATTGGACTTCACCTCTGTTATGTTGTTTTGACTTTTAATCGAATAAAATAATTTCGTCATTGAATGCTAAAGAATAGTGTACTTTCTTTATTAGAGACAACCAAATTCTTCAGAGCCATGCTTTGCTCTGCGTTGCCAACACAAATACTAATTTCGTACCAGGTTGTATTATATTTGTGTAACAGACTTTATTGGTTCCAAAAATTATACTAAACTTCTTTCAATTAAAAGTGATGGATTGAAAGAAATTACATTTCCTTTCGATTATTCCATATGGATCAGTCCCATACAAATATTTGTGCGCAAAATCTTGCCTAAATTCAGTGCCTCCAAGATGGTTAGATTGGAATTACAAGCGATAGACTTATTAGAATATCTTTTTTGGTCGGATATCTTACTACAACAAAATTTCTGGAACTGTCACGACACTACCTTATTCCATCAATTGACGAACCTTGGTATCAAATGTATGAGCCTCCGTTACATTCTACTAATGCCATCGAAGATTGTTTGGATAACGTATTTCAAAAATGCTGTATTGGCATGTTTGCCCCGTACCATTGTCTCTAAGATTGGCCGATTTGCCTTTAAACGAATACTTTCTTCGGATTTACTTAAACAGTAAAGCTTATCCATGGACGATCCGAATGGTTGAATATGTACTGCATTCGATGAAATAAACTCAGAGCTTATTAAGAATAGTCTGCGTTGCTTTCAAGAAAGCCTTACTTATTACCTTGAAAGGAAGAGACTTTGGAAACTTGCTGCAGAACAGGACTTCACCTTAGTTACGTTGTTTGCTTTTTAATCGTTGGAATGAAGTAATTTCTTCATTTAAGGCTAAAAATTGTGTACTTTATTAGAAGCATAACTAAATTCTTCATAATTCTGCCTTGCTCTCTGTTGCCAATACAAATTCTATTTTCGTATCAGGTTGTACTATACTTGTGTAATAAAAAGTTTCGTATGTACTACAAAGTTTAATTAATCTCTGCAAAAAAGTTTTACTAGATCGCTTTTAAGTAGAAGTGGTAGATTTTATTTCCATTTAAATAAACATCTTATGAACGTAATACCACTAACAATCATATCAACTTTATTTAAAAAATAAGGAATTGTAGGTATTGGTTGCCTACTATGTTGCTATTAAATTGAAAATTTTCTTTATAAAGGTACACATAAGAAAATGCGGGTGTAATAAAAGAAGATACATGTCTTTACATCTAGACAGCCTTTTTACATGCAAACATGACGATCCCAAACTCTTAATTAAACGTAGAATGTTAAAGCAAATTATATAAATCCGACATGAGAAGGTGGTTTCGCCAAGAATCCCATAACCCATACGCATACATGCTCGGCATAGCATTCGTGTGGGTGACATGCCTTTCGCCAACGCGCTATATTGCAATTCCCGTAAGCCAGAGTAAAGTGGAACTTTATATGTCCGACATACTTGAGCAATACGGAACTAATTTAGTTACGTATCATAGCTTTCCCACAGCATTATATACTGTTCAGTACGTCTTTAAATGAGCGTTAGAAGCCTGGCGACTGCGATTAAAGCAGAACTTATGCGTTCATGAACCGGTTCAGCTGGAAAATTATTGCCGGATGAACGCAGAACCTTTATTAAGTGTAAAATTTAGCGCTGAAACGTTCTGATAACTGAAATTTGTGATTCTTTCTTTTACATATATTAGTAATTAATAATGAACTACGCTTCCTTTTATATTTTTCAAATAGACGACTATAATGAAATCAAGATAAGATACAGGCTGATCCATTTACCTCGAACCACGTGAACTAGTTTTATGAAAAGCTTTAACACAAGCAGTGGCTCATGCAGCGATAACATTGTTGTAATTCGGGGTAACCTTTTTAAATGGATCATGATATTTTTCTCAATATATTCTCAAAAATTTGAAGCAGAAAATGGGTGTCTCAATGTCCTTTTCAATCTGTTTTGTTCACTGCACGAATACAATCGTTGAATAGGGAGTGGGGGTAAGCCAATCGTTAACCCTGTGCTTTGGAATTTAGTTGCTATGGAGCGTGTTATGGGAGCGGAGCTTGTGTGCGTGAGTTTTACAAAAACTTCTAAGATAAGGCATATTTTTACCACAATGGCAGTATATACAGGCAGAAGTGCTGTTATTGGAGTTCAACAAATCCAAATCAGAAGCTTGAGAGGCCACTTCACTCGCCAAAGGTTACTGTTTAGGCGCAAGAAATTATCGGCCTCTACTGTTTTGACGATGACAGTGATTGTACAGTAACCGCAAATCCCGAGTGATATGTGGAGATGCTTTGCAAGATTTCAAACGGTTTTACACTTGGTTCCGACAAGTCGGAGTGATATCTCACACGTCTAACGATCCTTGCCAGTTGTTTGTGAAAATTTCCTTAGAATATTGATATCTAGATGCGGTAACATGAACTGGCTGAGACATAGCCTCTACTTAACACCAATGGGTTTTTTTATGGGGGTACCTTAAATGAAAAGTATACAGTAACACTTCTCATTCTGTGAATGATTTAAAAGAGAATATTCAAAGAGAAATGGCCTCACGTTTAAAAGAGGTGACAGCGAAGTAATGGAACGCATTTGGAAGACATAATTTTCAAGAAATAAATTCCCAAGTAAATAAACATTTATTGATAGAACCTAGTCATTATTGCACTATATTCCTTTTTTATCTTGAAAAGGACTTTCGGGACACCCTGTATTAGTTTTGCTATGGTCTACTACGAATGCGCTGCTAGAAACTCTTTTAAATAATGGCCAAATTGGATTTATAGAAAACTGGTGTCTTACTCAAATATAATAAAGATTTGCGGCGTTAAGTGTTGGAAATATTGGCCATGAATGTCAATACACTTCGAAATTATTCTAATAAAGGAATGATGGGTTTCCAGACATACTCATCTCCATTCAAAATAGCCTTAATGACGAAGGGTCCGACTATTTTGGTATCAAGAATTCCATACCATACGTTGATATTCCATAAACGTTGCCTCTCTTCCTGGAGTAAGAATTTTGGATTTTCCTGCTGAAAATTCTATACTGTAAGTAATAAGGGTGAATTGGTCGGATAACACGTTATGAAAAAACTTTTATTTCAAATTTTGCACGATGTTCAAATCAGTTCCTTGGAAGTCTTATACAGTGAGTGACAAAGAAAACCGACCAGCTCGAAATATTTCTTTCAAGATTCTCCCAGTTATATATATATATATATATATATTATCTATAAAGCTCCCTGCTGCTGCGGCATGAAACTCGTCCGCATCGGCGGACAAATTAATGCAAGGAAATGTCTAAGTTTCCTCGTAGTCAAAGACAGAACGTGCGTACAAACGACAACGGACGCTGGAGCCTCGGTGACCGTTAACTGGAAGCCAAGAGTTACTTGTATAGGAGCTCCGACAAGGTTATAAAAAAACTGTCCCTAAAATCCCGACAATCGAAAGTGACAGTCAACTGGCAGCTGACAGATCGTGCTTGTGAAGACAGTGGCTATATGAGATCCGACGAGGTTACAAAAACTCATACTTGTAAAAACGTAATACGTAATATATATATAGATAAAATAAAATCATATATATTGTGTAGAAAAGAGAAAACATGAATGGTAACATATATAGCAGTTCTTAGTTGATGCTAGAACTTTTGTATCTTAGAATCCAATCCTATAATTCGGGTCCGAGTGAATATGTTCGGCAATACCCGATTTGTCTATTTGTTTCAATGGCACATTTCTCTCGTGTTTCTTCCTTCTGGTGTTGATCGAACGGCCTGTTGTGCCGATGTATACTTTGCCGCATGAGCACGGTGTGCTGTACACCCCTGGTGATGACAAGGGCTCTCTTTTTTAAAAAGCAAATAACCCAAACGACAACTTAATTATAATCCATCGTCAAAAATACCACGTCAAGGGTTAGATTGTGAATAGAAGTTCACATTTACCGGTAGGATTTGAACCTATAGCTCTTGTTCACTAGACTGATGTGATCCCGTGGTCTAGTGGTAAAACGTTCCGCCAGAATGCAAGAGGGCCGTGATTCAAATCCTACCGAGACCGACATTCTTTCGGAAAATTGAATATATATAAAACCGGAGGCACTGCAGATGAAATTCATAACTTTCCTAAACGATACACTTGCACTAAAATGTACCAATTTGTGTGGTGCAGAGTGTACCTCTTTTCGTGCATGATTCATAACGGGCATAAATTATTGAGGTGCTAAAACGGAAGAAAAACAGAGGAACTCTTTAACGCCATTTCGCAAAGGGTTTCCCTTAAATCATCGGATCAGTCAGCGTATTATCCGTCGCAATAAAAATTTGTCTTCTCTAATTACCATACGACGCGGCGCCCTAATGCCATCGATTTTCCGGCAAAATACCATCCGCCCTGCGAAAAATTCGTCCGGCCGTACCGGTTCAATTCTCGCTTTATTGAAAAGCGCGTGCGTCCCTCCGAAAAAGCGGTAATTAATTCTATCTCGTCGCCGTACGTTTCCTCTACGTTGTAGGCTTTTCGGCTATTCAAAAGTCCGAGAAATTACCTCTAAATATTCTGATTAAACGGCCGCTTCGATCCTCCGTGCTATGTGGCGTAATGAGCACTCGAAGCGGAGACCCGCCTTGTAGTTGACGAGGGTCGATGGTGAAATTTATTATCCGCTTCGTTCCATTCAAAGTGCGGTATTTGAATTTCCACCTTCGATATTTCCGTTCGTGCAATAGTTCCTTCCAAAACCGATTTGGATGGAGGTTAACGGTGAAGCGGAAAAAATGCAAAATACCTTAATACTTTTGAGAAAAGTAGAGGTGAAAGTTTTCTGGAAATATTATTATTATTAATACTACATTCCCCAGCAACTTTCATCAAATACAAAGAGCATCGGCTGGACATGGGTTATAACGAAATATTTCTTTAGTTTGTTCCAGTATATATTTTATTTTGTGGTTATTAGGTGGTTAATTCAATTCAAAACAACACCAATTATACCTTTAACTTGCAAAATTATCATCCCAGCAATAACTTGTTCTCGTATACCAGACACTAAGACGATATGACCGCAAATATATTGCACAGAAATTGCAATTCAAATTTGAGTTGCCATGGAAGTGCAATCGACATCAAATTTATTTTAAACCAACATTAGTGTGTTATCTTTCAGATTATCACATTGTCGGTGTACGAGATACAACAATCGAAGAAAATGTTTTCATATGTGAAGCACATAATCGTTTATTCGATTTGGCAGAAATAATACACCCAGAATTAAAAAAAAATGTTCGCGCTCAATTCGAGCAGGGTGGATCATTAAACAATGTTATTTTGTACGTCGTTAGAAGCTTTTTAAGAGAACTGATAATGTTGGCATACAGTAAATGAAAATCTTTAGTCTCGGCAAAGAGGGACAAGTTTCAGTGCCATGCGGAGAACAACGTGGAGGGGTGAAGCGCGCGGCACGGAGAATCGAGTACCCGTATCAAAGGTTGGTCGTTGTGAGTGCTTGTCAGTATACATATATTTAGAAAATGTCGCATTTAGGTACGTTTCGGAAACGGCGTATTTCGAATAAACTGAATAACGTAATATTCAACTTGGCAGTCAACAGCATTATCCAAGTTGGCACTGGAATATGTGGAATTTATAAAACAGTAATATAACCAACAATCTTGTACGCGACAGAGGAAAATCTGAGAATACAAGAACGAAGAATACTAAGAACAGTACTAGGCCCGATAAAAACTGACAACAACGAATACAGGCGTAGAACAAATTGTCAGGTAGCATATGAGTCGGGAGGTATGGATGTGGTCAGAAGAATAAAGCAACAGAGAGCAAGATGATTGGGGCATGTGAGGAGAGCTGGGAGGAAAACTACAAACTACAATATCGTGTTGTGGAAACCGGGGAATCGACTTCGCTGCAGAAGGTGAAGGCGGACCTTGGTAGAGCTGGCGTCTACAGATGGCGGGAGAAGACCAAAGACAGAAATAAATGAGGAGACATATGCTAGGAAGCTTTAGCTAATTCGACGACTTGTACACAAACAAATATGCAAATGTTAATAAGACATCAGATTCAAGACAATATAACATACCTGGTAATAACAACAAAAGACCACAATATCATCAACATTTTCAGAAACCAACATTTCATAGTAATCATGCTCATATTAATAGACCATCACGTCCATTTAGGCCTAATAAAAAGTACAACAATAAAGATAGGCAAACCAACAACAATTATACTACTAGCAAAACCAGTAATATCCCTTTACACGTTTCAAAACCAACGCATATAAAAGAGAATGATGTCATCAGGAAGAAAACTGCTTACTTTGCAGATTTTAACGCTATACATGTGATTAAAGCGGACGTACACTGCGAGCCATCGACAAATGAACATTTTTTAAAGTAAATTCTCAAAATTCTAGTTATTTTCATATATATATATATATATATACAAACTACCTACAAGACATCGTTTTATCGTACCTTCTATATTTATATGTAAAGCATGGGAGTACCTCGCTAGAATGGAGACGTAAGGTGACGCAGCAAACGTTGGTTGAGTTGATCAGCTGATTCTGCAACCTTAAGCGCGATAACTTCCGCTCATTTCGTTTCTGCATTCGAACAAGAAATGTAAAAGAAAAACTTAAGGGTTTGCTATAAGGTGCGCAACAAGTTCTAGCGGTCTGTCAATAGACTGTGCCAGCAATAAGTGTTCATCGATTTCGACATATACAAAACGTAATGAACCAAGCTTAGATGATTGGTAAACAAATCTTTTTGACACCGTAGTGATTTTGTTTTGGCATCATACACTTTTGGTTGTGTGAAAATGTCTGATTTTGTGCTAAATAATCGTCATATGCAGGAACTGTTGATTTTCATCCTTCATTCGAAGAAAATGGCGGCTCAAGCGCATCGAGACCTCCATAAAGTTTACGGAGATGCTGCTCTAAGTAAAACAACGTGCCGTGATTGGTTCCATCGCTTCAAAGGCCGTAATTTCGATGTTGAAGGCCGGCCGCGTGCACAAAGACCCAAAACCTTCGAAGACGTTGAACTGGAGGGATTGCTCGATGAGAATCCATGCCAAATGTAACAAGAGCTTTCATCAGCACTAGGAGTTACCCGCCAAGCCATTCCCAAGCAATTGCATGCGTTGGGAATGATTCAAAAGCAAGGAACTTGGGTTCCTTATGATTTGAAACCAAGGAACGTTGAGCGTGGTTTTTTCGCCTGTGAACAACTGCTCCAGCGGTAAAAAAAGATGGGTTTCCTTCATCGCATCCTGGCGGGTGATAAAAAATGGGTTCATTACAGCAACCCAAAGAAAAGAAAGTTATGGGGACTGCCTGGTCATGCTTCTACCTCGTCGGCTCGGCGGAATATTCACGCTGCGAAGATTATGCTATGTATTTAGAGGCATCAGGTCGGTCTTGTTTATCATGTGCTGTGAAACCGAAGGAAACCATCACTGGGGAAGGGTGTCAACTTCAGTTGATGCAATTGAGCCAACCACTGCGCGAAAAACGGCCTTAATACGAGCAGAGGCTCCTAGAAATTATTCAACAGCATGAAAACGCTTGCCAAACCCGTTAAAATTTACCTGGAAATGCTGAAATGGGAAGTTCTACCCCATCCGCCATATTCCCCAGGTACAGCGTCGTCCAATCAGCAATTTCGCTCATATGAAAACCTCGAAAAACGGCTTGATTCACGGATAGCCTCAAAAGATGAACACTTTTACCGTAACGGTATTCGACCTCTGCCTGAAAGACGGGAAAAAGTAGTAGCTAGCGATGGCCAATACTTTGATTGATTCATTTGTAACCATATTTCACAATAAAGTTGCATTTTCACGAAAGAAAACCAGCGAAAACTTAGTTGCGCACCCTTTATTTTTGCAAACTCTTGAGTTTGTTGACTGAAAGATTTTTCAGTATTTTATAGGAATGAACAACACAAAGGAATCCTGCAACGAAATGTTTAACCTCGCAAAATAAACGCGATCCTAATACCCACTGCATTTATTAGGAGCTATCGATTTAACAAGCGCCTCTCCATATCGGCACAATGCAATTACAATTTGTGATAACTGAACAGCATGACGAGGAGCCAGTTAGGGCATTCCAACATTCTACAACAGCATGCATTACTGAATTATCGAAATCGCTCTCTCGCTGAGAGAACCGGAAGCGTTCCACGGACGGGGATTCCTCAACTGCATTACCATTTCCGACCACCAACTCGTGCAAATTTATAAAGCGCATCTATAGATCGATCGTTTAATAACTTGGCTTCGCTTGTTCAGCGAACCGTTGGTTGAAAACCAATAAGTATTGTCCGGAATAGGAATGAGACGTAGCGCGACTATAAAAGTGCCACCTGAGCTTGTACGCAATTATCCAGCTGCAAACAGCCGCGAAGCCACCGATTTTGCGGTCGGTTGAACAAAGGAAGGGACCGGAACACAGAACGATATTGGGTTAATTCGCTGATAGACAGGCCGACAGATAGACAGCAGGCAAAAATGGGGTTAGGTTGCTATTCATACGCGATGATCGAAAAACTGTTATTCGTTTATTGCGGACTGTTCTCTTATTATGTTGGGATTTTTCGAGCGTACGTACGTACGTACGCTGTTTTGCAGTATTGTCCTAAAGCGAGTGGACGGATGAGTGGCCGCATTGTAAATTAGAACTGTGGAAAAAATAATGGTAGGCTGCGAATGCCGCAGGATGAACGTTGGCGGAAAAAAGGTGAGTCGTCAATTTTCGAAATCGCCGAATACCAGTTTGATAAATCGCCGACATGTTGATAGTTTGTTGATGAAATACTGTACCGCATCCCACTCATATGCTTTAGTAGGCGGATGCTGTGCTATACAGGACATCTTCTGCAGGGTCGATATATTTTAAGCGAAAGATTGTGCTGTTGTAATGAAGGGTGCATTTTAAGAGAGATGGAAACCAACTTCTCTTACCTTTAGGGCCGGTTTATTCAGATTCTGATGAAGTTGCAAGTAGCGCAATCTAACGGATAAACAGAAACATGTGTTTATTCATCTTCTAACAGATAAGAAGCAGTTGCTAAATTGTTTATCAGAGGCACAAAATTTACCTGTTAAATCCTCCCGATAATTGTATATCTATCGGATATTACAACCTCAATCTATTTCGTGAGTTTGTTTTCATATAGAAATATTCTGAATGAATATGGAACTTGTTGAAGATTCTGGAGATGTTTTTATCGCAGAGGAAGTTCAAGCATTTGAAAACATCGATAATCGCTCTTAATATAGTTTTGTTCTTGGCTTACTGTTAATAATTTTGTTGGTTTTATCATAAATTTACTAGATTTTATTTTATTAATTAATATTTAATTAATTATTTTATCAAACAATCGTCAAGTACATTGATGAAGGAAATTGGCTTCAAATGAAAAGAAGACAACAGACTAGCATTAATTGAGAAATATGATATCGCATTATTGCGATGTATTTTTCTGAAAAAGTATATGGCTAAGCTCAGGTCGAGTTCTGCGAAACTAGTGGTATTCTTGAATGAGACGTGGATTTATTCCAAGGGTAATAAAATTAGGTCTTGGGAAGATGATACCTTTAAATGTGTTCGTAAACCCGAGGGTTATGATGGCAAACGTCTCCTGATTGTTCATGCTGGAAGCATACAAGGTTTTATTAATGGAGCAAGTCTAATATTTGCATCAAATTCTAAAGCTGCAGATTATCATTCTGCAATGGATAGCAGAAAATTTGAAGAATGGGTAACAAAACAACTAACCCCAAATTTACCACCGAATTCTCTTGTGATGGGTAATGCCCCTTACCATAATGTTGTGACTAATAAAATCCCAAATACTTTGACAAGAAAACAAGGTATTGCAGATTGGGTAACAAACCATATTAGATATAGTTAAACGGAGCAATCCTGAAAAAGAAGTATATTATTGATGGAATAATAAAACCGCATGATCATGAAGTATTGATAGTTTCTCCATATCATTGCGATTTTAATGCAATCGAATTGATCTGGGCCTCGGCAAAAGGATACTATAATAAAAATACACTAGGGTGACAGAATAAAATAGACACCTACGAATTAAAAAAAAGATTCTATTCTCGTTATATATACAAAACATTTTAAGGTTTTTAAATTTGACTAATATTTTGTCGATCCACCTTTACTTGCGTGAAGTGCTGCGAGTCGTCGTGGCATAGAATCTATTAAATGATTAATTGTGTCTTCTGGAATACTTAACCACTCTTCTGTAACAGCTGCCACGAGTTCTTCCTTATTGCTGGGTTTTCGGGGTCGTATCGCCATATTCGTCTGGATTATGCGCCAAACATTCTCCATCGGATTCATGCCTGGTGATTGGCCTGGCCATGGTAAAACCTGAATCCCCTGTTCCTCTTTCCATGTGGTTGTAGGGTGCTTCATCCTCCATAAAAGTGGCGTCTTCTTTAGATAAAATGGCGTTGTCGAATATATGGATATATTTTGCCGCATTTATATTTCCGTCGCAGATTACTAATTGCGATCTTCCACCATACCATTCGCGCCCTACACCATGATGTTCACACCGCCGTATTTCACCATCTGATGGAAAAATTTGTCGTCCAGTTGCTGTGACGAACGTCTCCATACCCACGTACGACCACTATCACTGAATTGGCAATATCTGCTTTCGTCTGAAAAAATGACAGACCGCCAAAACTCTTCGGGCTTTGTTCGCATTTCGATTGCTCAAGCTATTCGGCGCGATTTTTGAAACGCCGTAAGGAGAGTTTTTTTTTGCCACCCTTTTATACATCCCCACATTGTGGAGGTATCGCAAACGGTGCGCTGACTTTTCTGTCAAGTTGCCGCAAGCTCAGCTGTACTTTTTCGCGGTTCTCTTAATACTTCGCGCACAAGCACCCCTTTACTTCTTTCAGAAGGTCCGGCACGACCTGGTCTCGGCTCCACTGTTGTTTTTTCCTTGTGTTTAAATTCTGTAATCACACGGTTAACTGCGGACAACGGAATATTTAAAAATTTACTTATTTCACGTTACGAAGCGCCACGTTCGCTCTGGCCAACGATGCGACCCTGGCTGAAGTCGCTAATATCACTCGAACCTTGTAAGCGAGGCATAGTTGTAACGATACTAAACTATGACGAATTCCTTCCGATACATCTACCCCTACCCTAATGACAAGAGAAAGTTCTTAATTCGTTCTTAGAATTTAGCTGTTTACGCTTTACCTGGTGTCTATTTTATTCTCTCACCCTAGTGTATTGGTAGGAATGGTTATCGTAATGAGAATGTACTGAATATATGGAGCGAAGGATTGGAATATTGCACACCTGGCAGAACATTTTAGTAAGAAATTAGTATGAACGAGAAAGAAATATAGTGGAGATGGACATCGAGCCCATAGTAATTGCCAATCCCAACGAATCTTCAAGTTCTGCACAAGAAATAGAAGATTGAAGTCTTCGATGACATCCTTTGTATTATAAATTCATAAATGAGTCTTAATTTAATGTTTACTTGTTTATTATGAATCGTATTTCATACTTTGGTTGTTTGTTATGCAGAACGTGGAGACAGGGGTTAGATAACTTAATTGGAATATATACACATTAAGTGTCATAATATTAAACATAGAAATTCGAGCCAAATCTATTTTAATCTTTCACATATTGGTCCATATTTGTTATTTAAAATTACATTAAATTTATTTTTAAATTAACAGTTTAAACGGTATTTAATATGAAACAGAAGTATCGACTTGTTTCATACAGACAAAAATCAATGACGTAGGTGAAAACCCAAAATAGAGGAAGTGTATAAAGCATTATTTACGAACGCAAAGCATGGACGAAAACGAAAATGTACCCAAACAATTGTCTACTTTCCGAATCAACGCATTTTCTTCCCTTTTCTCTAGACACTATGGCAACAATAAGCAACAGCGACGATACGATGAGATTATGTTACATCATAGGTGCTTGTCCAATTCGTTTGCTAATTGACACCTGTTTCTACTTAATTTACACTTTATTATTTCTATTCCATTTAAACTGAGTAGAGATGAAGGGCTTGTAAACATCATATCTAAGTTACAACACAGCCATTAATTTTTCAATAAATCACGAGAACGGCGTACAATCTTGAACAGTGCACGTGATTCGATTATATTATCATGTATGCGCAATCTAAATGTATATTTGATGTGTACTGTTGTTCTACATATTTTTAACAGAAGCACGTTTCGAGTCAACTTCGTCAAAATGTAAATTTTCCTCCGTCCGCCTGACTAAATATTTACGCAAGACCGGGGAAAGTAAGAAGAACGCGTTTTCTTGGTCGGAGCCCCAACCTGCGCAAAATTGCGTATTTTAAAAGTGAAAGCACCGAGAACAAAGTTTGTAAAAGTTTCCCGGTTTCTCTCTGCGCTCTCTTACGTTCTTCGGTACGTTACATATCCATATTTTTCATTTGGTCGATTTGCGAGATTTGCAGATGGTGGGAAACTTTTCGCGTCCGCTTAAATTGCTCATTGCCCCTTTCTTTCCTTAAAGGAGAACTTTAAGAAAATGGGTAAGTATGCAAATTTTTCGGTACAAGGTGTTTCATAATTTCCGTCAAAGCTTTAAGTAGCTGTGTTGTCCTATAATTTCTAAGTAAACAATTTAAGAGCGATATTTGTGTCTGAGGGTAAGTTGCCTCACGCGGATGTCTTAAATGTACTACCTCCAAATCGTAATTGAGAGCTATAATAAGTTCTGTAAGGGACTACAGGACACAAGATACCGGCGAAAAACTAAATCTGATAACTATGTACGTTTTAAATTTAATATAACCGACAGTTAAGTGTTTCCATATTTTTCAGTATTAACTTTTCCAGCACACTAAAGCTGCCTTGTTGCTGAATGTGTAGAATACAGTCCCTGTCCATTTTATTATGGCCACCTTGCAAATTTAAGCTTTTGTACGTTTCCAACGTGACAACTTACAAATACAAGTATATGAATAGGGTTTTCAATACCTATCTAAATAAGTGTCTTTCTAATAAAATGAGAAAGTGCCACTTAATAACCTTCTGCCTATCTTTATCCTCCTCATGAATCGTTCTGTACTGTATAGAAGATAGGTAGAAATAAGATTGAAATTCGTAGATTATTTTTATTTTTATTATTATATTTATATAGCAACGTTTTTTCCATGTTTAGGTGTTAGTGTTGCACTTGTATGCGTTTTATATTTTTTCGTTACGGGTAAAAAAAGGACATACCAAATGAGTTGGGACACAAAGTTGTATTCTCAACGCACAATTGCAAAGCAAGATGCAGTATTCTGTGAAACAGAGCAGCGAATCGCCCTTCTGATGAAAGAAAAGGATCACTACTAATCGATATCGACGTATCCTGCAACTAGCAACTGAAAACCGGGATTTAACCGCCAAAGAAATAATAAATATAACGTCTCAACAAGGAGTGCAGATATCCACGCGTACAGTACGTAGACGATTGTACGAAGACAACATTAACGCAGATGATGAAGCAAGCACGTTATGAATGGGCAAAACGTAATCAACATTACACAATTGAAGATTGGTGAAGGGTAAGACAAAATAACTTAAATGAACATGTAAATCAAGCAAATTTGTTTTGCTTGAGCACTGTCTTTTCGTTAAAGATCTTATTCAGCGATGAATCAAAACTAGAAGCCATGACCGAAAGGGCTGAAGTTGTTACACGACGTCCAATTGAAATGTTTGGTGAAGCTAGTGTACTAAAAACGGTGAAACACTCTCTGTCAGTTACAGTATGGTCCTGTATATCGGTCGAAGATCCCGGACTACTGTATTTTGACAACACACCATGAGTCAACACTAATATAAGCGTGTACCGAAGGATGCCTTGGTGCCATATATCGCTATACGCTTGACGGAAAAGATATGTTTATCACGTGACACAGTGGTTTGGTATAACATTTCAAAACATAAGGTGACAAGTCTCTCTTATCAGGGGTTCGCGAACAGTTAAGAGATTTGGCTAAACTCTTCAGTGAAGTTATGTTTATCCACAACATGAGATCTTATTATCAAAATCATATAAACAAAAATTATTATTTTGGAATATAGAATACCTTGGTCAACCAGCCTTGTTTAGTTTTGAATTTACTATGCAGAACACTAAAGATTGTTTAAATATTAAGAAACTAGCGTAAATGAATTCTATTAATCCCCTTTCTTTTCATAAACTGCCTTGAATGATTGTAAAAAACCTCTTAAATTGAGTATTTATAACGTAATATTGTAGAGTGATAAATGATCTCACAAATCACTAGACATTTACCTCCATTTCATTTCATTTCCCCTCCGTCTTCTCCCAAAGCGAATTCATCTTTTTTCGTTTCCCGCACAAAAAACCCTTTTAATACCATTCAGTGCGCTCCTAACAAAGATATCCGAACATAATAACCAAAATTTTAAAGTCATAATAACAATCCATTATAAAAAAGGGCTTTTGATCGCAACGATTCCTTAATGACCTATACCCTTCCCCCCCTTACATAAAGTCGTTGTTTCTTTCCCCCTCTCCCTACCCCATTTTTTTCGCAAGATAGTACTTTTTCTTTCTTCAGAATACCCCTCTATTTTAACGCCTATTGAAAAAGTTCTCCTCATTGAAATTATTGAACACCTCGGAGTACGAAGCAAGACACTTTTTCAACTGAATCTTTCAGCATTTTATTACGTCGTCGCAGATCGCAGAGGGTCGTATGAAATTAATTGATTCGCCCCTCCTTTCCGCCGCTCAATGTTCCCTTCTTCTTTTCCGCAATCGCACGCTGCTATCTCTCCACCTCATTCTCTTTTATTTTTTATGCCTTTTTCTCCATCGCGTGGCCTTTTTCAAAATCGACACGTTCGGTTAGTGCCCTCGAGACAACGTGACAGATTTAACAATGAAGAAAGGGCGCTGGATGTAGATGGTAGCGTCATATTGTGAAGTAATGGTCTAACTTAAAAAACGAACATACAATGGGAATGGTTCCGAGAGATTACCGTTTTTTTTTCTTTTGAATAAGAAATTGCTAGGTCGTCTCCATCTATTTTGAATCAGCTTATTGCGCTTTTGTGTTGCTTTTGCTTCTACAATTTTATTCCTTTTTGAAGAATTGAAAGATAGATGTTTAAATACCGCTGTGTATATTTGAAATGTATTTACATTAGGAAAAAGCGAAATTAAAAATATGAAGCAATCTTTAAATAATCTTTGGCGAAATCGACACTGCCCAACTGTAACCTAAAAGCCGTTGATACAAATACTGAAGATGTTATGACATATTGGTTCAAACATTGAAACTGGAAGCGTGAAACTTTTGGCAATAGAGGTGGCTTGATTCACAATCAGTCAAGGATGATGGATATTTCAACCAAAAAGACGAGTAAAAAATAGAATATTAAGGAAGGAATATTAAGGGAACAATAGTTCATTTAATCGAAGAAGGAATCTTGGAATAGCTTTACACATGGTAAAAATGCTAGATAATAGTAGGCTTCATAAACATATTTGATTCCCTAAACTTATAAAGGGGGGTAAAACAAGAGCAATCTAGAAAGTTACACAAGAAAGTAAGATAGAGAAAGTAAAGTGGAAGTCTTGTATATAAATTCAGTCTCTGTCTACTTTATATTAGAGCCACCTTATAAATTTAAGCTCTTGTGTGTTTCCAACGCAATAATTTACAAATACAAGTATAAAATTCATGAGTACGGTTTACAATAACTATGTAAATACGTTCTTCCCTAAATATGTTTCCAAGCAATTGAGACAGTGCCACTCAATGATCTCTTGCCTATTGTTATCCCCCTCATGAATCATTCCGTACTGTATAGAAGATAGATAGAAGCAAGATTGAAAGACACAGTAATTCGAAGAATGCTATTTGGATCGGTTACTATTGCAGGGAGAGTATTTATCTGTATATGTAACAACGCTTTCTCCGTGTTTACGTGTTAGTATTGCAGTTTAAGTTACTGCTCGTATGCGCTTTATATTATTGGGTACAGGAGTGTATTCTCAACGCAAACTTGCAAAGAATGAAGAAGTATCCCAACAAACAGTGCAGCGAATCGTCGTTTTAATTAAAGAAAAGATACCCACTGCAAGTACCGGAAGAGCGTTTTGCGACAAGGAAAGGATCACTACTAATAAAGATGATCGACGTAACATGCCAAGGCGTGGATATTAGCACCCAACAAGAAGTGCAAATATCTGCACTTTATTTTTATCTAACGAAACTGTATCATAAACCAACAGCATGGGGAAGATAACACAATTCATATTTGTGATAAAAAATTAAGGAAAGTGGCATCATTTCTTTAGCAATAAAATTAATAGTCGCTCAACTCTAACCGCAAATTATTAATTAATTAATTAATCAAGCATGTTTCGGATGAAAACTGTTATCCCAAAGCAATAGAAAATTCCGTTATTAAAAATAAATTAAAAACATTTCATAAGAGTAACAAACATAACTGAAATACTCGACAAAAATAATAAATTGCGTTCTATTACCACACCTAAATGATTTATCGGAAAAAATTAACAAAATTCTTCTGCCTTACAACTTGAAATTAGCATACACAAATCATGATAATTTAGAGTTCTTATTATAGAATTCTCTGTAACAATTGCCATGATGTTTATACAGGATACACAATGCAGCATCATTTCGATCGAAGAAAACGCCACAAATGTTCAAATAGCTTCAGAATTTTTAAAGAAAAATGTTTAGATTTTAACGCAATTAAAATTTTTCCAAATGAAAAAATGTGTACGGTTAAAAATAACCTTAAGCTTTCACGGCTGGAGTCTGAGTTTGTATTGACAGTACATGAGCTTGTAGGCCGTGGTCTTAAGTAGGTGCATGTTGACAATTCGCTAAACACTGCGGTTGGCACAAAGTTGTCGATTCATTGATCATCCGAGTAACGGTCCTTTACTCAGACAAACTGTATATAGTTAGAAATGTCCAACATTTATTTATCCGTTATCTTTAAACATCAATATATATTAGATGTCCCAAAAATCCCTTTCAAAATAAGAATATATATATATATATATATATATATATATATATATATATATATATATATACAAAAATAATGGATATGTTTAATGAGTAAATGTTTATTTCTTTATTAAAATACAGGTTTTGGAAATTTATTTCTTAAAAATTATGTCTTCTAAATATGTTCCGTTATTTTGCTGAACTCTTCTGAATGTGAAGCGAAATTTTTGAAAATTGTTCGGTATATAGTCTCCGTGATAGCCGCCAATTCTATCGAAGGGTGAGGAGTATTGCTATACCTTTGATGTTAATTTAAGTGTTATATAAACTACCTTCTAAAACTTTAATAAAATTCCATGATTGAATGATTTATTAAAAATTATTGTCAGAACAACACAAGAGTAATTTTATATTGTTTAATAGACAATTCAGCACTATGTGCTGTTATCAGCCATGAACTAGTGAGAGGCAGAAAAGACGGCTAAGAAAAAATGGCGGCAGAAGAAGAACTAATTAGGTGCAGAAATTAAGTATACCAAGAGACTGATTCTCCAGTTCCAGGTCAATTGCTGATATATGTTTAGCTAAAAAAGTTCGTCTTGTTAGTCTTCGAAACGTTTATCGTCGAATCAGGAAGATCAGGGTTGCAATCTTATCGATCACGTCTTATGTTATCAATTATGGCCCAACGTCGACATCAACCTTTGGAGTGGTGTAGGTTGTGAATACAGGGGTAGGGTAAGGTTGTATTCAGTGAGGAATTTCGTTTTTGTGTAGGAATGCATACAGGCCGCATGTGAGTCAAACGAAGTCACGGGAAATGTCTTCATATTTAATTTTCTGTTCAAAAGTATGTGTACTGAGCTATATGAGATATGGTATAGGGTGCTGTAACATATGAAAGTAAGTCTCTCTTGGTGTTCAACCAAGATACCGTGAACGCCCAGCGTTACATTGGTGATGTGGCGGAAATCCATAAAACTTGTCCATATCATCAACTGAAAGACCTATTTTTCCAATAGAACAATACTCGCCCCATGTAACGAGAACCTCTTTAAACAGGTTCGAAGAGACCTATGACAATATCTTGAGATGGCCATTCAGATCTCCCCACCTCCTACTAATTCAACACCCATGACATATCATAAGAAGAAAACTGAAGAACTTAGCAAAGCCTCCACGAATACTGGAAGCTTTCCGGTGCTGCAGATTACTTGGGACAGCATACTTCAAGAAGACATAAACCATCTACTGAAATCAATGCCAGGGAAAATGAGGAAATGTGAATCTAATAAGGGTGACTCAACACTTAATTAAGGAAAATACTAAAATATCTCAATCTTTTGTTCATTCTTCTTGAAATTATATTCAATCACTACCTTTGAATAGCTGCATAAATTACAAATTAATCGATCGCAACTAGCAATCACATTTGTCACAAGAAAGTCCAGAAACGAGTCTGGACGAATTTCAGATGTCATTAGTTTTATAAATAGAAGAGATTCGAGTTAAAAGAAAAAATCTAATAAACATTAAAATTATCCCTCTAAAAAATAAGTTCGCATATACGTAAGTATATTTTTAACTTTCTGCAACATAAAGTCGATAAGCAGAGGCACTATGGTCAGATAAAATGGTGAAGCTTGGCGCCATGCCAGAGTTGAAGTCTCCAACTAAACCAAGCGAAATATTACGGTGATGGTGGCATAGATAAATTAGATAAGCAACGTGTTTACTATCGATTACCTATTTGCATTCATGTAACTCGTTTGTTTACCGCGTTTTATTGTGATAGATTGCTCAGTAAGATTGATTCGATATCCGAACATTAGTCAAAGGAAACAATTTTCATTTACGAACGGCTCACTACGAGAAGTATTAATTATACATAGAAATACACAGGTGTTGCGTTTCAATTCACACATTGCTTTGGCGTTGGAAGATTGGAAATGATAAATGGAACCGTCAAAAGATATAATTACATACGTATTGAAATAAGAATTTCTATTGAATTGCAGCATATACACTAGCGGTCTTAAGTTTAGAACCACATTGAGAAATTTGCATTATGATTTAATTAAAAAGAAAATAACGGTTAGCTTAAGTCCACTCAGAGTGAGTCCACTCTCTAAGCACACGGTTTAGACTTTGCTGACCTACTTTTCTGGTTAGTTTGTCGTATAATTTCAGATAAGCCTCATTCAGTCGATGGAGTATATTACGAGTTTCTATGCGTTGTTTGCAGTAAAGCAAGGATCTTAACAAAACGGTAACGTTATTGAGTTAAAAGTTTCTTTCTTGCATACTAAGAAATTGTAATGAAATAAAATTTCCCAAACTAAAATTAATGCCGACTTCGAAAGGATCTGCGACTTTTTGAGACAATTCCAGCTTAAGGTTAATGCCAGTGTTGGATATTACTGCGTTATTACAAGAAACGGGCTACCCCAACGCGTTTTGATTATATTGATACACCAGAAGTATTACTATGCGTATTTATTAATAAAACTTTCCAGAATAAGAAGGTACAAAACTATAGCGTTGCCGTGTAGATTCTTAATTTGAATCCATTGTAACATATATACACCGTGCGTTCTGTAATGGAAGTATGAAGAGAAAAGCTGTTCCAATCTGTTGCTAAAGCCAAACTTAACTAATTTTGTTTTTAGTACAGTATGGTTGACAAGAACGGATGCTTTCGAAAAGTTAGTACACACAGTATCTATTTGACTATGTGTATTCAGAATATTTGATGGTATGATTTTTAACAATGAATCCATGCTGATGTGATAAAATGTAGCTCTTAACGGCAGGATATACAGCTGTGGCCGTATGTATTCGCCACTCTCGTTTTGAACATGTTAGACGAATATTATTGTATTTCTAAGAAGCAGGGTCGATGACGGACTTAACTAGGTACCTGGTAATGAGGGTTTAATGGTTTATTGTAGGCCATTCTGAGTAAATTTGAAAATAGACGTAAAATTGTAATTTCTGAATATTTCTTCAGTCTTTCTTAAAAGTTGTAAGAGTAAGGTTGAGCTAGTTAGAGTGCAGATATTGTGTCTGTGTAATACGATAGTATACAGTAAAAAGTAATGCCGAAAACACGCGAATTGACGGAGGTAGAGCGAGGACAAATTGTGGTGTTAGAAAAGCAAGGGTTGTCGGTGTCTGTTATTGCCCAACAAGTGAAATGTGCGCGATCGACAGTTAGAATGACGATAAACCGATACAAAGAGAGTGGATCTTTGACAAACAAACCGAAAACTGGTCGATAAAGGAAGACAACTAGCAGAGATGAGCGAGTCTTAGAGCGGATGTCTTTGCGAGACCGGAAAAAAGGGTTTAAACAGCTTTACAGTGAGCTTTTCCTGCTACATAATGTTGCTATTTCTCCTCGCACGGTTAGAAGAAGCCTTTGTGAATTAAATTTAGGTGGATACAAAGCGCGACATAAACCGCGGTTGTCTCCGCAACAAAAGAAAAAGAGACTGCTGTGGGCTAAAAGTCACCGCGACTGGACCATTGACAATTGGGCCAATGTTATGTGGACGGATTAGTCAAATATTGAGGTAAGTAATACATAATTATTGTATTTGCGGTATTCTGTATTCAATTCCTTGTATCTACAGTGTTTTTATTCTTTTTAATGGGTTCCAAAATGTAACAGTATTCATGTTCTTGTTGGTAGCTTTGTGGTAAACCTGGGCCTCAATACGTGCGATGCAGGCGAGGAGAGGCCTTCCATCCAGACTGTATCATCCCGAGTGTCAAGTTTGGGGGTGGTAGCATAATGGTTTGGGGTTCCATGAGTGCAACAGGCGTCGGAGAACTGTTCGTCTGCGAGGGCCGAATAAACAGTCGGACGTACATCGACGTGTTGGAAGAAGTTCTGGAACCGTGTGCGTTAAAATTATTCGATAATGAATGGGTCCTGGAATGGCCGGCACTATCCCCGGACTTATCGCCAATTGAGCATTTATGGTACATTTTAAAGCGAAATGTAGCTAAATACTCATCTACCATAAAGCAATACTTAAAAACAAAAACATTCGAAGAGTGGAATAAAATCACCCCCGAACAGTGCTACAACTTAGTGAGCAGTATGCCCCGACGAATTCGTGCGGTGATAAAAGCCCAGGGAGGAGCTACCAAATATTAAGCAATATCTGTATACACTCACAATGAAACATTCTCATCGATCAATTTTCTTTTATTTCTTATATATTCGTCGGAATAAAAAACAAAAAAGGGTGGCGAATACATATGGCCACAGATGTATATCTACGTGACTATATCACTATCTCAATTAGGCGTTAATCTGTAATATCCGCTGACGAACCGGATTTAAATACAGGACATGCTTTTAACATCTTCCATAAGCTGAAAAATACGCTTATGCTTAATATCAAATCACAGAGACACAATCTTGAGCTAGGAAACTAGAAATTCCATAACTTCCAGATGTCATTCTATTCTTCAACTTTTTGATAGCATTGTGAACTTCTGCTTCCGTTATACAGGGGATGTCTACCAACGAAATGTTTTCCACGCAGCCTCTAAGAACATTAGTGTCGCCAGAGACAAACACGCTGCTGAAATATTACATCAACACAGGAATGCGTGCTGATCCTCGCTTGTTTCCAATAAAGGACCAAAATTTCCGAGGATTACGTTTTTACTTAAGCTCTTAGGTTTCTGAACTCATTAAATGAGTGTATGCTACTAGTTTTCTTGCGGCGATTGTAATAATTCCTTTTCAGTTTAATATTGTCAATTATTTCCTTGTCAATCCATCATAGATATCTGTTTGTATAATTCTTTTGTAGAGGAACATATAGATGAAACAAAGAATAAAACCTGTTGTAGAAGTGTTCACAAACTGTATTTGAATTCCTCCATATTATTCAAGAAAGATCGGTCGAGTTCAGGGAACGTACTATACAAGTTTACAAAATTAGCTTTTTTTAAATTATATACTTTTGAATTGGATCTGAATCAAAATCATGTAAATGATGAGGATATTGCAGGTTAATTATAAGGGCGAGATGGGATCCTCACGTAATAATGGGAGCTCATCTTTAGCCACCTGTAATCTTTAGTTGCTTAAAACTAAATCTAACAATCGGTTGTTGGTATTCAACACGTCATTGAAGTGTGAGAGATTATTAAACTTATTTATCAGATTACTACGGACGTCCTGCTCATTGCCACTAGTAAAGTTTGTGATTAAAATCGCCACCAATAAGAGTGTTGAAATTATTAAAGTTTAGTTGTTCAAATGTATCAAGAAAATTTTCAAGAGTTTCCATTGACGATATTAGGTGCTATGTAAACACTATATACATATATGGACAACAAAAGAGCTACTAAAGACACATTTACAGCCTACAATGTCAAAACATCCATTAACCACCAACAACATCTCTCCTCCCGCTTGACGTGACGTTTCCTTAAATTTTCTGTCGCTTCTGCACACTACATAGAAATCAAGGAAGCAGCACTTAATAGCTTTCAACCTATTGGACACAATCAATTCGAGGAGTTGTTCGAGATGTTCCTGTAGCAACAGTCCTGTAGTGTTCCATCTGCCGAGAAAATTTTGTGCGTGAAAAGGAAGATTTGCGGCATGCATTACTTTTCTTTCTTAATCAAAGAAAACGGCTGTTGAAAGTCATCGATTAGAACGTGTGGGACATGGTTTCAACAATTTAATGATGTGATGATTTGAATGTGAAAGACAGTAAGCGCCTTGGTAGACCACAAAAAGGGGAAGGCGCGCAATTGCAGGAGTTATTGGATGATGACCTAACTCAAACCCAACAGCAACTAGCAGAAGCGTTACATGTGTCACAAGAAACAATCGGCAGACGTGTACAAGCAATAGGGAAGGTCAATAAACTCGGTAAAGGGGTTCCACACGATTCGAATGAACGTCAAACAGAAAATAGCAGTCGCCTGTGAAATGCTGCTTTAACGCCACGAAAGGAAATCATTTTTGTATCGAATTGTAACGGGTGACGAAAAATTGATTCATTTTGAAAACACGAAGCGGAAAAAATCGTTACTTTCGTCCTTCAACACCAAAGCCAAATCGCTTCGGCAAAGGTACCATACTCTGTGTCTGGTGGGACCAGATAGGTGTTCTGTATTATGAACTCTTGGAACCCGGCGTAACCATTAGTACACAACGTTATCGCCAATCAATGATTAGTTTAAACCATGCATTAATCGAAAGACGATCCGAATGGGCCAGAAGACATGGCAACGTGATTTTGTTACACGACAATGCGCCGTCTCACACAAATAAACCAGGTAAATATACCTTGAAATCGCTTGGATGGGACATTCCTTTGCACCCGCCGTACTCTCCAGACCTGGCGCCATCTGACCATCACCACACTTCGAGAATTGGAAGTTGAAAAATGGCTCGACGAATGGTTTGCCGCAAAAGGCATGATATCCATAAATAGCCTGAAAGATCGGTAAAATGTGTAGAAGCCGATAGCCAATATTTTGAATAATAAAAAAAATAATTGCCTTTGAAAATTACGTGTTTCTTTTGAACAAAGGACCGGAAAAAACTTATGCATGCACCTGGTATAGTGAGGATGAGTAGATAGAATTACAAGAAAAATAATGGAGACAGAATACCTAAAAAGAAATGGAACAAACTTAGAAAAAATGAAAGCAATGGCAAGAAATACAAGAGAGTGGAAAGAATGGGTATAAAAAGAACCAGAATCCTCATCCGACACCTAAACAGGTATAAAGATATGACAAGAAAGTTTCTTTTCCATTTTTGATTAATTTTATAACTAAATTTTCATCGTTTAGAATAACAAGCTAAAAGCTATCTCCTATTTTATTCCACTCTATATGCAAAACCTAAAAGACAACCCTCGTATAGCTGATATATCCCAGAATGAAAATCCTATAGTAATAATTTAAGCCCGTTCGATTTACTCTCATCGCTTATCATAAATATATTTAAATGTCACCAATACACGATAAATATCAAAAATCCATACATTATTTATATCAAAAACTTTTAGATTATTTATAAAATTCAAATCATTTTCATAAACTACACCATACGCATATTGAATTTTCAAGCTCTATGGTTTAACATCTCCCGCACACCGGAAGCCATTGCGGCATCCGTATTTATAGTTTTAATCATCCGGTTTGAATAGCGTAGTAAATTATAATAATAAATAATTCTAGTCCTCACTAACAAGTAGCCCGCTGCGTAGTGGTAGATGTGGGATGCAATTTGTGCATATTTCACCGGAAGGCTTTAATTAATAAAAACAATACAACATATTACTGAGAGCGCATTTTAATAATTGTTCTATTGAATTCGAAATCATCCGGTATTTGTTGCGAAAATAAATTACAATTTGCGAAGCGATGTAAATTTTAACGATTGTGCGGTATTATGCACCATAAACATGTAGTGCAAATACACTGACATATAAATATAGGGGACTTTTTCTATTAGTATCATCGATGTTATTTGAGGTTATTTCGAGTGAACATGCTGAACAAGCGACTATACGCGATGTTTTAGAGAGTGTAAACATCACTGGAGCTAATAACATTTATATATCTGATTACCACCAACAATTATGTGATTTAAAATACTTTATTTTCTTAACATGTTACATAAATGTCAAGTCATGACTTGGAAGTGGTGGAAATCGTAACGAACAGCCAAGACGCTCTTAGGGCGCTTCAAGCTGTCAGGTTTGACTCCGAAGTGGTGTTGGGATTCCATAGCATGCTACAATTGGCGATGGATGCCAAGCCACTCGGGGATCAAAGGGAACGAAGCAGCTGTCTTCCTAGCAAGAGATGCCAGTGGACGACCATTCTCAGGTATTGAACCAACGTGTGGGAACACCTATAACAGTATTAAAACCTATGTTAAGTCCGAGCTGTAAAATAGACGGTTCGAAATACTGCAAATCTCTCGGGATTTATGCAGGCGAGGAAAGTACGCACCCTTTCCTCGCCTCGACAGTACTTATGAACAGGACCAAACTGAGAGCACTCACATCGATCTTAGCTGGATACTGCGCACTGAACAAATACATGCATCTCATATGTCTAGTAGACTCTCCTTCATGTAGAAAGTGTAGGAGAGCAGGGGAAACTCCTGTGCACCTTCTTGCTGACTGCCCGGCAGCCTGCAGGGAAAGACAGGTTTACCTTGGGGATGATCAGCTTGACGAACCCAAGTTAGGAAAATTACCGCTCGAGCAGATTATGGATTCTGTTACTCAGGTACAACCCGGTCGAATAAACTAAAGTCACATGGATGCACAATAGGTGAGGTACTGGCCGAGTTACTCTTCTGGGTTAAAAGCCCCGACCATGGTTATACAAGAAACAGTGTCAAATCATTTGCTTATTTTATTTTCCTCCTGAACCAATCCCTTTTTTAATTTAATGTGAGGGTAGTAACATACTTTGAGTCAAATTCTGCTATTTTGTTAAATATTTAAAGTTGCTCTGTATAATATATACTATGGTCCAATGGGAAGAAATTGACTTATTAATAGAGCTGCCATGTTGATCAGCGTATCACATCCTTCCGCATGGCACAGTGGGGCAGGTAGTTATTTCTAGGAATTGTGAAAGCTTGTCTAATTAACTTATTGATAGATAATTAGTGTAACCTGTACTGGTTTCCGTAATCCCGTAAATGTATACCAGGAATGTTACACTACTGATTTTAATCAGTGTTCTATTGTACCGCCTAGAGTTAGCTTCGAATAGTGTTTCTATTGTGATTTAAACGGTCAAGTACGTAGTTTTTTTTTAATGTATGCAATAGCTCAATAAACTTCAAGCATGTACTTTTAGGTAACTATTTTCCGTTGTATACTACCAATATATTCCTATAAGTAATAAAGCTTATGTAGGATATACCATTTTTCTTGAATTTTGAACTTTGAGAAGATTTTTATAGATTTTAATAAATATATCTTGGAAATTTTTTGAAGACACATTCATACCTTCTAGTGTAACAGGGATTACTTACACAAATATGCCTATTTTTATAAAATAAATTTTTTAGTTAACGAATAAGCTAAGGGAAAACATCTAATATTTACATTTTATCCTTTCTCTGTTTTCACTTATTAAATGATGGATGCTACCCTTGAAAATGGCGAGAAGAATGTCTCGTTGGTTATAAGGTAGTTAACTGATTACACAAATTCAAAAGCTCAGTTGAAAAATCGTAGTGAGGAACAAGAAGATTTGAAACAGAAGTTAATCCTATTTTACCCCAATTTCAAGTTAAAATGGCAAAAGCGTAATAGAGATGTGATAATTTTTCTCAAAAAATATGGAGGACGGCTAAATCAAGATTTTGATTGAGATTTAATTTCGTTAATGAACAAATAGCTGGATTTGATATTTCAGTTCGCACGAAAGAGAGAAGAACAAAATCATTGCGTAAAAACTTCTCAACTGCAGAATTACCTTTTGCTGCTATTAGTTCTGTAGGGGACACTGGGGAAATAATACCAGCAAGAGTAATTAAAGACGCAAAACCAGAGGAAAGAAAATTCGGACGAAATACTGCAGTCCTTTTGAGAATATTTCCAAATTCAGTGGAATAACCTTAGACAAAGCTTCATTGTCTTTAATTGTGAAAGCTAAATATAAAAAATTTCAATATAGTCTATTACGGAGAACGATGTTGCAAAAAATATGGATGTCTTTCCGTCATATCATCATTTAAGAAACGCTGAAAGAAGACGTTGTTATTCCAAACATTGCGGACAAATATGAAAACGACTTAGCTCTATCTAAGCTCTTCTAAGTGGGGATGTGACGATAGCTCTGCCCAGAATCTATTTAAAAAGGTAGACAGCAACACTCGATACCCTCTGAAAGAATTAGAAGAAGATATTCGAAGAGAAATGGCGGCTGTCATGGAGAATATGTACCAAGCACTTCTCGAAAATTTGGTCTCACCTTTCGATGAATGACAGCAAAATAACGGAACACATTTAGAATTTTTACGAAACAATTTCCCAAAGAATGCAATCTAATAAAAAAAATAAACGTTTATTCATTTTATTTTGGAAAGGACTTTTAAAAGACCTTCTATAAAAGTAGGGATAGCGTTAGAAGAATAGCAGATGTATTTCAAATTACATATCTACACCGCTCAAAGCCTAATTCAGCTATAAAAAGTAGGTGTAAATATAGATCAAGGTATGTCATTACTGACGTCAAACAATCGATAATTTTAAGAAGCCGTCTGTAAAAGCTTTGGCATATACCGTAAATGTAACTAAATCTATCGTTTATAAGCTATTGAAACGTCATAATTTTCGGCACCAACGAACTAACTGCGAATGATGCAGAAAGAAGAAACAACATTTGTAAAATCGGCGTAGATAGATAAGCTTAACAATGTCACTTTCCTGCACAAAATTTCAATTCTTTACAGATGAAGCAAAAATCTTATTAACACAGCAAAGTTAATCTACAAAACTACCGTTGTTGGAGTAGACAAAGTTTGTAGACACTCTTCCATAAGGACTCAGAGGTCACAAAAAGTTTGAGTTGAGTTGATTGGTGATATATCGTAAGAGTGCCTTTTATTAAGGGAGGTCTTACAGGCCTTAAATATTGATGTTGAGGTTTCGTGCTAACATGATTTAAAGCCGACGCATAATTTTCAGTCCGATATTTTCTAAACCAAAACCGCTGGATGAGAAGTAGTCTAAGTCCGCAAGATCATGTCACCTGCCTCCAAATGATTTACTTTCTTTGGGCATGTACCGATAACTAAACTTTTAAGTGACCTCTAAACAATATTGGCCATTTCTAGAATACGAGTGGCTGCAGAAACAATCAGCCCTGAGGATATATAAAATATGAAAACAATCGCCTAGGTTCCTGTTTAACCGTTAATGGCAACCTTTTCGAAAATTTGTTAAATTAGTTTTCAGTTTATTTGGAACTTACTCATTCTTCAAGTTTTGTTCCATTACTTTACTAAATTTCAAAATGAAATGCACGCTTTAATGTCGTCACTTAATTACTAAGCTACTCAGCAAAAAACATGCGTATATATGTTATATGTTTCAGAAGAAGATACATTCGCAGTGTATTAATGAAATTCATTAAAATTCCTTAAAATACTGTCCCTTTGTTGTCCAAAAATATCACAATAGTTACTCTTCCAGTTAGTGAGTTCCGTTATACCACATAAATTAACTTTCCATTGAATATACATGCAGCGTCACAACCTGCATACTAATAGCCAATTAGCCGTCCTAAACTAATAATGAATGTCGGATCAAAAATGAAATCCATACTCTCGAATATTGGATCTGCGAACTTTGAATTTCGAAAGCACTATCCTCAATATGTGTGTGTACGTCTGCCGTTCCTGTATCCCCGAATGTACGCTGCAGCTCTCTCCACAATGGCAGCGTCAGAACTCTCAATGCAATTTGGTCACCAGACAGCCTCATCTAATTAAGCGCCGTTTTCGGGAAGGCCCCGAACGATCGTAACGCGCGCATTTCGGAAGTTGAAAGTCACCGTTGCGCCATCTATCGAGGGTATATGTAACTACATTACACGAAATATAAATTGGGTTTAACTTGCACGTGTAACACCACATTAGCGCAATTGCTTTGTACCCATATTAGTTCGTTATGTGGTGTTAGGCAGTCATTGACTAACTAATTTGTTTCGAAGATAGTGATCTAAAAATTTGATAATGCATCTGGGTTAATGAGCGATTGGTTAATCTCCCAATGTTCAAGATTAGGCTAACTTTAACCCATAAGCTATATTTCTGGCCATTAATGTAAGTGTTTATAATTAGAGGTGGATAATTTTCCTATAGTGGTGCGATCGCTACACGTTCGTGCTGCTATATTATATATTCAAATGGAGGCAGGGATGTTCCTCGCCGGTGAAAAGCCGGCGTTATGGTCCTTGTTTTCAAGTGTAGGAATAGAAAGGATATAGAGAACAATCAAACTATTAATTTACTTTACGATTTTGGCAAGACATTTAAACCACTGAATCATTTCAGTCATATTAAACTATTATTATAAACACACAACATGGTTTCTACAATGGTTTTCTGAATGAAATTTAGCGCGTTATTCCGAATATTTGCTGGATTATTTAGATTGGCAACAGCAAGTTGATATTCTCTATATCGATTTCAAAATCGATTCCATTTTGCTGATAAATTAGGCAATATTGGAGTTGGTGGGTGTCTTTATTTACTGGGTATCTTCGTATCTAACGGGCAGTACTCGATACGTTTCAATGTGTGGCTTTTTATACGACTATTTTTCAACAGGTTTCGGTGTACCACAGGGTTCCCATCTTGCTCGACTGTTATTTAATTACAAAAGATAATGCGTTTCTATCTTTTACTTTTGAAATTTTTCTTCTTCTTCACTGCAGATTTTAGGAACTTTTTCTATTACGATACCTATCTTTTATTTGGTCTGCCTTCACTTTTTCTTCGTAGACATCTGTGAAATCTCACCCTGACTGGTAACCTCGTTACTAGCATCCGTTCTACGTGTTGCTTCCACTTAGCCTTGTTTCCTTTTATTCCCTTATTTATGTGGAAGATGTTTAGTCCTGTTCCTATATCTCCATTACTTATTCTATCAGATCTTGTGCAACGTTTCAATCCTCTTAAAAATGTCATCTCTTGTATCTGTATCCTGTTTTCTTGTTTTTTTGTTGTAGTACGTGTTTCACTACCGTATAAGAGGGTTGGCACTGCTATCATTTTATAAAATTTTATTTGTGTCTCGTTGTTTTTTAACGTTCTGCTGATTGTTCCACAGATATGTGTGAATTTATTCAGCTTTTCTTCTATGTCTTCGTTTCAATCATAAGATACATCGCAGCCTAAATGGTTAAGGTGTCTTATCTGTTCCAGAACAGTGTCGTTGATGACTATTTTTGTCCTAATTGGATATTTACCCAAGAAATCCGTAGTTTTGGTTTTATTAATATTCTGGCGTAAATTTTATAAGCGATGTCCAATAAGCTGATACATCGGTAATTTTGAAGAATATTCGAGACTACTTTCCCATATTTTCCGTATATATAATGCTATGGCCTTGCTAGCTCTTTATTGTCTCCGTACTTCACTATAAATCATCATATAGCCATCTACATATTTTGATCTTTTTGTCTTTTCTTTATTTCTTGTATGGCTGCAAAGTAAATCTTCATGTATTTTAGTTGTTTATCCAATTCAATTTCTTTCAGTGCCATTCCCCTTCCATTTCAGGTTGCAAATTTTACTGCCTTGTCAATCCATCTCTTGTCCTTTTTCTTCGCGTTTGACGACGCCTGTATATCCCACCTGTTTCCGAGGCTAATTTGGGTACTGTGGGTATTTTAAAACCTTTACGAGAGCTGGTTACTGGCGGTCTGTTCAATCTTTCAACTGTGGGGATCAGGGGAGGAACGCTTTCTGACTTCCGTAGTTGCTGTAGCGTTGAATCGTAGAACCACAAATTTTGCTCGATGGAAGTTACCCCAATAATAGAAACCCCCTTTTAAACATGTTCCCGAATGTGTTAGAATTGACTCTGCTGGGATACCAGGGCACCGTTTTTGGAATTCTTGAATTCCTTTGGGAGATTTCAAAAACTTTTTTTTTGGTATTTGAAATTAAATACACCTCTCCATAGCGTTGTCCGGTAGTTTGTGCTACAAGATCTAAAGCTTGAGCTTTATATATCACATATAGAAGTCCCTTAGTCTTTATTAAAAGAACGACCTACATTATACAGTTGGTAAGTTGAAAGTTGATATTTTTTAGCGTATCTAGCACTACCTTCATAATTGCTTCGCCAGTGCACTTTTATTACAAGATTAACATTAGCGCGAAACGTAAGAATTCCCCATCTTGCACATGCTATTGGATGTATTGGATGGTTGTCGTTAAAAGATCTCGTTAAGAAATCCTCTTTCACTTCATTTTTCTTTTATTTTCCGTAGTTGTAATAATATCTTCATGTCGATAAATGTGCATTCTAAATGAATCAGAATTTAGTGAAAACAATTGCTTAAAAGATTTACTAAAATGAAAGGAACCTAAAAATGTCAAAGGTGATAAAAGCTAATAGTTTTGTGAATCAAAAGGAAGCTTATAATGGAACCTTTCACCGGATATACTCTTATGGGGAAGATTTTGTGAATACCTAAAATATAGGCAGCTTTCCCTAAAGCTTTTCATCATTTCGTTCTATCCGCTATAGTCTAGCGTTACAAAAAAAGAAACCCTCGGGCGAATTCTCCTAGCGTCCTTTTAGAATAGATCTTGAATTTCCGTCCTCCTTTTTTCCAATTTGCCTATAGAATTTATTCACGAATAACGATGGAAATGAAAATAAAACCGTCGAGAAACCAATCAATAAATAATATATATTCCGGGCTCCTTTCTTTTCTTTCGGGATTTCGGTACTTTCGAACCTCCGCGGACGATAAATATCGTTCTATATAATCCTTTTTCCTTTATCGGATGTCACGTGCAGCGCCATCTATAATTCACGTTGATTAGCCGCGGCACTGCGTTTTCCCGCTATACGTCTCATTGCAAAAACCCATTTAAATCGCATAAAAAGAAATTTATCTATCCTTTTAAAATGCTGTATCGAATTTCCGCAACGTCGGCGTATATATTCCGGCGGGCCTCTAATATATATTTCGAAGGGAAATGAAAGGAAGAGGAGTAGGCGACGGACAAAGCCCGGAGCGAAAAAAAAGTTTTAACAGTTATTCGGCCGTCGGAAGAACGCATTAAAACTTAAAATAAGACGATACATAAAACGTTGTTGGAAAAGGAGGAGGTGGAGGAAAAGGAAAGGCCGCGGTTTATCTCGGATTCGAATTGCTTAGAGTTATTCTTTGGGTCCGCAATATAAGCAGCGCTTTTTTTTCGGAAATAAACGAACGAATTTGAAAAAGAAAAATTACGTCTATTACTTGGTGGTTATTTTATAAAGAGGGGGATGGTAAATGGCGGTCTGGAGCTGGATGGTAAATAAAACAGGCTATTTATTTTGTCGAACATTATTTAGAAGTGCCCCAGGTTGGCAACAATAAAGTGGCTATTCCGGTTCATATTTACTTTCAGATGTCTTTCTTAGTTGTCCTTAAAGTGGTTGTCAAAAGTAATAAATAATGACTAACACAGGAATATCAAATTTAATTTGACTTTAAGTGCTAATATTTGAACATACCACAACCCTGAAGAAAACAATTATGACAGCTTTATCAAGAGCAATCTTCCCGTAAACGAAATAGGACACGGGCAGAACAATAACCATCAACAGGTCATAATAAAGGCCTCAATCATCGCTTGTACAATTAGAAAAAAACAAAGACATGAATAGCGATACTTATGATAAGAACATCTCGAAACAAGTAAGAGAAACACCGTACTTCAATTCTACTGATTGACAAGAAGCCCAAAATCACTGTAAATCAAAATGACTATGGATCATCTTCTTGTTACAATTTACATATAATAAACGAACTACTTCCGGAATTGGATCGTGTTATGATGATATATATATATATGAAAAAGAAAGAGACCAAAAGAGAAAGGTGGGATCTCGACGCTTCGCCTACGTCGTAGGAGGCTTCTTCAGGAGAATAGGTGAAACCAAAGTGGCACGGTAACTCAACGTGTAAACCACGCTAGAGGCAAAACCATTTTGGCAGAAGGTTACGGTGACTCGGCGTGTTGACCGCGCTAGAGAAACAGAACGGAAGCCGACAACAGTGAGTCACACATATCACTCGTCAAGAATTATTGATGCTTGGTAGGGAAGTAGTGTGACATCCGTCGTATAGCCCTAACTTAGCACCATCGGATAAATATTTGTTCACAATCTTACAGCATTCCTTGAATGGTAGAACCTTCAATAATGATAATGCTGTGAAAGTGCATCTACTTCAGTCTCTTTGCTAATAAAGACCAGAAGTTTTATGAGCGTGAGGATAATAAAGTTAACGGAAAGAGGCAAAAGGTTAATGATCAAAACGGTAAATGTATTATTGAACAAGGTTTAAGAATTATACAAAAAGAAATCATGTTTCACTTGCTGCAACCGTCGTTGTGGTAGAGAAGCAAAAGATGTTTGGAAAAATTGGAGACTATAACGAATTTAAGCACTAATTTCCAGAAACTGAGTATAAGAAATCAAAGTTAATCCTCAGCGGTGGTAAGAAAATGAACAGTTTGACAATTAATAACACGGTCCCAAAAAATAAATTTTTTGTCGTGGTGCCTATAAAATACGAACTGATTTAGGACATTTTTAATGTGCTGGTTCCAAAAATAACTGGCATTCTTTCCTAGCAGTTCTAGTATCTGAGACGGTGAAATTTATACGTACGAGTTATAAATTTCATCGTTACATAATTAGTAGAACAGATGCTTTCTAACTTTCATACGCTCGGATGTAGCATGAGCATCAAGATTCCTTACCTTCACAGGCTCTTAAATCGTTTTTCCAGAAAACTTAGGTGATTCTAGTGAGGAGCAGGGAAAAAAATACTTAAAAAGTCTAATTTTGGCGAATTCTTCCTAAATAGGGCAGAAAGTAAATTTCGAAAACTAGATCTGATAGAACAAATCTGACGGCATTTTGGATTAGGCACCCAAAAATTGCTTTACACTTAAAAATTCCGAGGCACCAAAATGTGTGTTGCCAAATGTAATTGAAACGTAGTCATTACACACAAATACTTGAGCTTCTCTTAATATTACTAGCACCAGTTCCATTACAGATTTGTTTCAGTGACAAAGCAATATTTAGAATCCTTGAAGATCGAATACAATTTATACAAAAAAGCTTGACAAAAGCTTTTTTATAATATAAAACTTTGGTCAGGAAACTCCTTCGACATCACTCGACAAGCTTTGGAAGAAAAAAGGCACAACCAGCACTCAGTTGATAGAAAGCATTCGCCTATTATTCAAATCGCTGTAGCAAATTGTCCTAAGAAGCTCTGAAGAATTGAAGTTAAGTATAATATTTGTGTAATAAAGTCCATTTCCCAACATTGTTTTATTGCCATTTCCGTTCTTATCATAATAATTGGGAATATTGGAATTTGTTAGCGAATCTGATAAATTGAAGAAGCACTACGCATATGTATAAATGCCCAGAAATGTTTGACTAATTTCGTAAAATGCGAAGAATTATTGCCAGATCCACTGAATTATTGATAACAGTCATTTTTTTACCATTTTCAAACCACAGTGAGAACATTAGAATTTGGCTTAGAGTATCAACACCCTACAAAACATTGTTTCCCAAGAAAATTTTTACGTGACATTCTTATGTAAACTGAAAATGATTTAAAAAGAAAAATTAAAATTGTTTTCAAGCCACCCTAAATAAATTTTCCTAAAAATTATCCTAGAAATTAGAATTAGAACCTTTTGCACGTTTTAATATTTTAATGATACACCTTCCTTTAGAAGGTCACTAGAAATTACTCTAATATATACCGAAATCAAGACCGATAACTAGAGACCGGATTATATGCAAAGTGCAAAAATTTAATTTAATTTATTTTCCGTTCTCTAATGATAACATTGTGTTAGTACCTATAATTTAAGTTCATTACAATATATGAATTTTACAAAAAATATGAGTTCTTATTTTTAGCATCTTCTACATCTAAAATTAAAATTTGATGTGTAAGGAGCAAATAATTTTCGCAATACAACAATTCATTTTTACCATTTGCATATCGAACACTTTTTAGAAGCTGGATTACAAAGAGAGAAACTTAAAAATTAATAGCAACTGTACCTTCCAAGGTCAATATATCAAAACTAAACCCTCAAACTTATCTCCAAGTTTATTACCAACGTAAGTATAATAATATCTAGGAACAAGATTTCGAAAACATGCAAATTGCAATAATATTTCGCAAAGTACGCATATAAATGCAAATTCACGTATAATTGGTAAACAGTACCTTACCTAGACCGTACTAGTTGTCAGACGAAGATAGCTAAATAGGAGGTGTATGTGACTTTCCCACTTTGGAGTAGTTGTTTTGTAGTGTGTACAAGGGAGTTGAACTTGTAATTAAGTATGAGTAAGCGTCGTGTTGTACATATCACAAACAACTGTCTGATAAATAATTCGAGGAATATGTTAAATTCAACAGTAGAAGAAATTTCTTGCATGGTGCAGCTCGGCATACATTAGTTATAACACTAAAGTTCAATTTGTTAATGTTTACCGGTATGTGCTAGATTCTCGACTGAATTAACAAGAAAGCACGTTTTGTAAATGCACGCGCATAAGAGAGACAGAGATATACATAGCACTGTGTTAGTCTGTTGTCACGGTTACGCAAGACATTGAAAATTATGTGCACATCTTTGCGACATACAGCTAATAATATGTGTGTCTTAGTTTTTTTACGCTGGTTACAACTATGACAGTTGAATCCAAGGGTAAAACTTCAATGTATTTGACACTTATCCACAAGTTTAACAATTCGAATCACATTTCATATTTATTCATATAAATTTTAAAATATCTACTAAAGATCACCAAACATTTATTTTTCAAACAACAATTTTAGGAATGGGCAAAAGCAACAGGTCCCTATTCTAATTTGAATTTCGTCTTAAATTCCCACATTTCACAGTATCATACCTTGATCTATAAATTGTTGACCGTGTTGATAAATTTCGTGAAACTGGTGCAGTATGTCGCAAACTCATTGTGGTAGACTCTACAAATGAACTGCTGAAATATTTCGGACATGAGGAGGTGTTTATATTATTCACCGAAAAAGTCAATTCGAAAGCTTTAATGATAAATTAGAATTTCCCTGCAATTACAAACATTCTCCTCGTATAAATTCAAAACTATAATCTAGATTTGGATGAAGAAGTTGAGATGGAAGTGTGAAATATCATTGAAGTTATTGAAACGATAATATTTTTCTAAATTACTGGTTATCCCAAAAGTCTTTTGATTTTGTTTTGATCATTGTAAGAACACAATCCTTGAGTAGGGAATGGGGGCTGGGGATATCCCAATTACTAGCCCCTTCCTTAGAACTTAGCCGCTATGAATAGTTTTACAGGAGCGTACACGTCCTGTGTGCACCAGTCTTACAAAAATTTCTCAGATGAGGCAGATTTTCACCTTAATGGCCATGTATGTAAATAGGCAACACTGCCGTTGCTGGAGTTCAATAAAACCAAAAGAGAAGCATGAGAGGTCCCCTCTCTCTCCAAAAGTTACTGCTTGGGTTGCAATATCGGTGCGAGGAATTGTCAGTTCGTACATTTTTGGAGATGACAATTTTTTTACGCTAGCCTTGCCAGATTTTAATGGTTTTAATTTAAATATCTTTTCCAAAAAATTGACATCTTCTCCGTGAAATTTCTATTGAAAATTATCCGGACGCGGTGACATAAACTAGCCGCTACATAGCCCCAGCTGACACCAATGGATCTTTCCTATGGAGCTGTCTTATATCATGACTATACAGCAACATTTCTCACTCTGTGAGTAAATTAAACGAAAATATTCGATAAGAAATGGCGGCTATCACGGAGAACGTGTAGGCAGTAGTTCTCGAAAATGTTGCCCAACGTTTGGAAGAGTGCCTGCAAAAACAGAACACATTTAAAATATATTATTATTAAGAAATAAATTCAAAAAGTCTGTATTTTAAGATTTAATAAAAAATAATTATTTATTTATTAAATCTGGCCATTGTTTATTATATTGTTTTACCATTACTTTGAAGACCCTAAAAAGGAATTTATAAGAGGATTTACTAAGCAATGTGTGTTTCCTTTGAATTGGTTGTTAACACCTTGAGATCTGAAGAGACCCAATCAAAAAGAAAACAATGTTGCATCATCAAGATGTTATCTTTTAAAAAACCGCGGATGATAAATATCGATAAATTTTTCTTTTATCGGATGTTACATGCAGCGCCATCTATAATTCAGATTGATTAGCCGCGGTGCCGCGCTACATATGATTAAGTCCGTAGAGAATTAAGAATGGCAATTGACATAGCTAGACCATTCCCTGTCACTAAACGTAACAACAAATACATTTTGATTATTGCCGATTACTTCACAAAGTGGCTAGAAGTTTTTACAATTCCGAACCAAGAAACTTCTACTGTTGTTCTCATCGATAACGCAGTCTGTCGATGCGGAGTACCTCTGAAGTTGCTTTCCGAGCAAGGAAAAAACTTTGAATCAACTCTATTCCAGGAAATGTTTAAGGTGTCGGGCATCCGAAAGACGAGAACAACTCCTTTTTATCCGCAGTCGCATGGAATGGTGGAACGATTTATCCGAACCTATTAATAATATTTGGCCAAGGTAGTCTCTTCCAATAAGGGGGATTAGAATCTGCATATTACAACGTTTCTACTTGCATCTGGAGCAGCTTTGCACGAGAGTACCGGACATTCGCCTCATGAAGTCCACTTCGGAAGGAAATGCGATTATTTCATTACCTGCAGGACAAGAATCATATGGGAATTAAGTCAAAGAACTGCAGAAGCAGTTAGATAAGACGAACATGCTAGTCAGTGAACAAATTGGTCTTACAAACGATCACATGAAGACACAATGTGACAAGAAAGCAAATTCATCAGGATTCGAAATCGGTGACAAGGTTTGGTTCTATCAACCACCCCGAAAAAAGGGAAGATCCCTGAAACTTGAGCGGAGCTACACTGGACCGTACACTGTTATCAACAGAATTAACGATTTAGTTTATCGGATACAACTGAGCCCAAGAAGTAAAGAGGATTCTGCTAGGGACGACCAGAACTGCTGAAGTGAGCCAGTGTGACGGCACGGAAATCCTGTAGGTCAATATAGACAACTGCAGGCATTTTCCCGTCTTCTAGTGACGTTGTCATTGGAGTGACTTTTGCAAAATAAATAAATAGTCAATACTGTATTTTTTTTAAAAAGAAGTAAGTTGATGTTCAAGTTTTTGTTGTATAATAAAAAAATAATTAGCCATGAAATACTAAGACATCCACCATACTACTGTGACTCCAACAGTATCGACTTAATGTAAATGCATGTAAAAAGTAATTGCAACAAACACATAAGACGAAGTGGATATGGTGATGATTCAGGACATTAGGAAGAATTGTGCGAAGCATACGGATATCGTATTCTTAAGCTGTAGTTCGAAAAACGAGGGCAGTGAGTAAATGATTTCAATATTGCGATATTTTTTCCACTGTAATCATTTACATTATATTATAGCACATTGTGTTTTTGATCATTGCATTCGTTTTACTTATTTAGTTACTGTGACTAACAAGTCTTTGCTACGGTGCTTTGTTGCTTTCTTTATAGTTCGTGTAATACTGTAATCAGTAACAATATCATAAAATATATTTAGTGCTGAGAATTATCTACTTTTGGTTTTTTTTTATTTTGGAATCCTGAAAGACCTTTATATTTACAAATAAGAGGCGCAATATTCAATCAATGATGAGCAGTTTCCTTTTTCTAATTCGAAAATAGCTGGCGTAAATATGCATATACATGCAAAAATCTGTTAAACAGTTTGCATTTATAATTATAACAAAAACAACAAAATTATTGCTATAAATAAGTATAAATACTAACTTGCTTAAATATTATTTATTCAGTTATACAATTATGAAGTTATAAGATCTAAAAGCCATTTCGATATTTCTATTTAAGTCAGGGTGCGGTTCACTTCTTCGAAATTGAGAACATATTGTGCAATGCAAATATAACTAGGTACTACCCAAGTGATTTATACAGAAGCAAGATAGCGGACCGGTGAATATATTAAAGTACATCTTTTATACAATTCAAATGTTAACATCAAAGCAAAAGCATTACTTTTCGACTTTAAATATTCCCAGGAAACATCTGACAAATTTCACGGAATAAATTTACCCACATATTTCTCTTTGAGTATTGTAATTTTAATCAGAAAAGGTATTTGCTGCTATTCCCTTTCCTTCATGTCTTTGATAATTTATTTGCGTTAACCATATGTGCGTTAGTAGCAGTAATCCCGTTTCGCTTTTTGCTGTATTACACTGACGTAGATCCTAGGGTTTTTGTTTGGAGAGATTTAACGAGGATTTCAGAAATGTCCGGATAAAGACACAAAGAGCAACCGATTACTAGAACAGACACGGGCGAGACACATAAGGGTTGTTTTAGCTTTAATGTTTAGTCAGGTAATAATTAAAGTACTTGAAAGTATTTCATGACAAATACAGCAAAATTTTTACCTTGAAAGAGTTGTTATTAGTAAAGATTCGGCATTCGGGAGTACTTTCTAGGACCGGATTTAGATGAAATTGTACGTAGGAATACAATAATACGCAATAAGCTGAGCATTGCGTGCGTAAGGTACATATTGTACGAATTCGACAAATTCCGGTACATCAACCCTACACAGCTGACGTCCACGTCCTCAGTTTCAATCACAATGTTTACAAATATGTATAAAAGTAGTTGCATCTGTCGCGGCGAATGCGGATGACGTTCAGGAGCGGGCTTTTGCGCCGGTAGTCTTTTAGTTGAATCGTACGCGCTGTGTGCAGTGGGTCGATTCATTGTTTACTTTTGTTAGTTACTTGTGCCCTATTACATAAATATACCAGTAACAGGTTGATAAGAGATATGATTACACTAGAATTCGACGTTATTCAATTCAAATCCAAAATTTGCAAGGTGATACTGTTGTGGTACATTTTATTTGGATCTATTTATAATAGTAGTACCGTGTAATATTCCATAGAATACGGTGAATCATCCTGAATTTACTTAGCTTTTACAAAATTGCCTTAACAGGATATATGGTGACGAACAACTACCAGCAAAAGCCACCTTGAGAAAGAAATATTTACCCCAGATGTAGGATAACATTAAGACTTCAATTGTCGATGACATAAACGATAGACATATCTGGATCACGGTGGATTGAATTACTGATGTTAGAAGAAGCAGGATTGTACATTTTTGCTTGTGGTGATGCATAGCTATAAGGTAATATCTGCATATCTACTTGCATCTAAGAGAGTCGAAATAAGTAATAAAGAATCTATATCACACTATGAAACTTCGTGTTTGAAATCGCAATAACATGAAAAGCACGATAAAACAGATATAGCTGCCTATACCAAGGCGGCTGGTCGGTTCTTACAACAACTACACGCACATTACATGTTTAGTACATGCTCTTGGTCGAGTATTAGAGGAAGTCCGGGGATACTACCTTAATACAGATAAATTGATATCCTCTGTTAAGGAAGCTTTTGTGAAGCATATGCGCCATTATCTGGCTGACATGAATAGAAGCAGCATCCTATTATTACATTCACTTTGACGACATTAAAGCTATAACATAGCTATTAAATATAAAGGATTCTGTTTTTATTTTTGAAACTTAACAAGCATTTATGGACTCTACTATCCAGGTAGATTTAGCCAATGGTTGTGGACATTATTCCGGAATACCTTTACCCATTCGGGATCGACTTTTAGTTACTCTAACCAACATAAAAAATATAACTAACACCATGAATGTTGTATATGATCTCCGTCGATTCCTTTCTCAGTTATCTGTAGATGTTGCTCATGTGAAACAAAAGTTTGAAGCAGTTCTAAATAACCACGGATTTCGTGCTATGTGCGGCAACGAAATACAGTTTTCCGAACCGGGAATAAATGTGTCATCACTAAAATCCTTTATGTACTTTAAATATGCCCTTATTACATTGGTAAATGTTGAACGGTAGTTTTAGTTGTACAAGGTGTCTAAAAATGGTATTGGCAGTTACATATTAGCGGGTAGATATATGTATATATTAATTGGCTGAGAGACCAAAAGGTAACACTATTGGAGACTTGGGTGTCATTCTCGACTCGAAACTCTCCCTTACAGAGCATGTATTTAGTATTTGTGCATCGGTGATGAGTATGTTGGGTTTCGTCATGCGTGTGACACGATATTTTTCTCCTATTACAGCCATTCTTCGTCTTCATTTTGCTTTTGTTAGATCTAGACTGAAGTATGCGTCCTCGGTTTGGTCAAATATATACATCTATCAGATACATTTTTTGGGACAGATTCAAAGAAGGTGTACAAATATGTAATCACAATACTCCACTGGAGATGTTAATGATTTCTTAGAACTTCGTAGAAAACAAGCTGAGTGCAAATTCTTATTTAATTTTCTTAACAATGGCCTTACTGTCTCTGAATTGTTCAACCAAATTAATTTTATTGTTCTACGTCTAGAATCCAGGCAAACAAATGTATTTTATTGTCAGACATCTAGAACAAACCTTGCCATCAGGTCCCCAATATATAGAATATGTAATGGCTTCAACTCTATGGACACTATGGAGCTAGATATACAGCTGCTAGCAAATGTTATAGGCACCCTAATCAAACATGTGTTCGCGCAGCAGGTAGCGCTTCTTTAGAACCAGGGTACTGCGAACCTATACGTGGTCGTTATCTAAAGTAGAAATTCCTAGAAAATATAAATTCCGAAGCTATATAAGACAGATATTAAAATTTTTAGGTTGAGTAATATATTGTGCGTAGAGAAAGAAACGTCGTTCGTCGGTTTCAAAAGTTCATTTAGTGTGCGGACCTTCTTTTGTAAGTTTGTGTATACACAATATGCCAAAAAAGCCCGAAATACCTGAGGCTTTACGAGACCAGATAATTTTATTGCACAAACAAGGATTGTCACAAATAAAAATTGCTAAGACAATAAAATGTTCGCTTGGTGCAGTGCAAAACACAATTAGCCACTACCAAAGGACTGGAGAGTATCATAATCTACCCAAGAGCGGTAGAAAACGTGTAGCGACTGTGCGAGAAGAACGATTGATAGAGCGTATCGCGCTCCGGGATAGGCACAAATCCGCGATAGCCATTTCTGCAGAACTCCGCACTCAACGAGACGCACCAATCTCCGTGCATACGGTAAGAAGGTTAACTGCGGCGAATTTACATGCCCGGAAACCGCGACACAAGCCTTTGCTGACCGAGCTACACCGCAAGCAACGCCTTACGTGGGCAAAGAAGTACCGACATTGGACTGTAGATGACTGGGCCGAAGTATTTTGGTCCGATGAATCTAATATAGACGGAAGTGCTTAAAAATATTTGATAATCTTTGCAATATACATAATTGAACTCAGCGCCCCGACTCTTCTCACCAAAATAGAAATATTCAAAAAGTGTAGGTGCACAGCGTTTCCGGAGCCAGTTATGTTCGGAGGAGGTCCGGCGAAGCATTTTCCCCAGAGTATATTTTGCCTATTGTTAAACAAGGCGGTGGAGGCATTATGATTTGGGGGTGTATGTCTGCACAGGGTGTAGGGGAAGTTCATGTGTGCGAGGGCCGCATGAATGAGACACGCTACATCGGGATGTTGGAAGAGGTTCTCGAACCATCAATTGTCAGATTTTATGATATGGATTCAGAGGAGTATTACTTTCAGCAAGACAATGCCCCTTGCCACAAGGCTCGACCTGTAATGAAATGGTTTACTGATAACCAAGTGAAGATTTTGGACTGGCCCCCACAATCGCCTGACCTCTCGCCTATTGAAAATCTATGGCATATATTGGGACAGGGTTCGTAAATACAACCATGCCTCTAAAGAAGCCCTAAATCAAACAGTGTTTATGAAATGGGCGTCTATTTCCCCAGAAACCTGTTACAAACTGGTAGCTACTATGCCTGAGGAGGCAGAATTAAATACTGATTTATTTAATAAAAGAACCTTGTAAACTGAATTATATGTTTTTTTTTAGTTTTGAGATTCTCGTCTTATCGTAACGCTAAAAAAGTTACCCTGCCTATAACATTTGCTCGCAGCTGTATATACCTGCTGCTTGCCATCTCTTTTGACATTGTGTAAACCGCACATACATTATACTTAGCGGAAATTCTTTTTTCATTGTTCTTACCTCATGTATTTCTTACCAAGTAGTGACGTTTTTTCAGTCACATTAAAGCACTTTGTGTCTGGGTGTGGATTTAATTGAGTATATTATAATTTGATCAGTTTCTTTTTTTATTGGCTAGTTTTGTGTTTATTCTTAGGTAACTACTTTCACATGTGTACATTTATTTTATTATATTTGCCTTGTAATTGGATATTTATTTTATCTGTTAGGAAATAAAGTATTATTAATATTAAAATATCGAATAAAGTTGTACTTGTATTTTATTAATGCCTTCGAAACGAAATAAAAAGTGGAGGATATTTTATTAGTCCCTTTAAAACAAGTAAAACGTATACCAACCAACAGCTAAAGAAGCAATTTACTTGAATGAGGGAATGTTTCAAAGTATAATACTTCCAACAACTATATTACATTAATCCTATAAGCTCCAAATTCCATAGTACGCGCAAAAATGATACTTATTTCAATATTCCGCGTACCGGAGATATAAAATCGAACTTAAATGCTCATCCTTATGAATATTACCGCTTTCCATATAACACAGAACGTAAGTCGACAGTAAACATGGGCGAATTTGAAGAGGGCGCAGTTGAACGTAAGGAAACGTTATAAAAACGACGGATTTATTTATGGGGTAGTTAAAATTTTAATTTGAAAAGATTGCGTGTTGGTATCGGAACGAGGTCGAGCAGGAGAAATGCATTTTGATGGATACACCGTCTTTTATTCGTGGGTCGTAAGATGGTATAGTCATTATAACTTTTTACAACCTCGTAACGCTGAGCAATAGTGCTTTGACGAGATTAACGTCTGCCGTATCGAATTAAAACTTTGCCAAGCGCAAGACATAGTAGATGGCATAATTTGTATGTGATACTCTATGAAGAATTCATTAGCATCTAAGAAATAAGCTTCGTTGTGCTGGGAGCTTCAGTTTTTAAATCATTTAAAATATCAATGTTTTTCTGGTTAGTGTATGGTTCACGCCCTTATTTTGTTGTTGGAGGCAAAGTACCGTTAGGACTTCCTCTTCTTTAATTTACTTATAATATTTATTCCATTTAGTTCTCTTTCTGTGTATTAAATTTTACAGATATCTATTTTAGTTCTTCATTATTGACGTATAATTTAAAATTTTTAAAGTTAAAAAAAGAGTTCTTTAAACAACATCTGCAGTGGAGACGTAAACTCCACTATCGTTACAATTTCTTCCAAATTTATTTCTAACAGACGTATAATGCACTGTTCCCACACATTTTTATCATATTATTAAGATAATAGATGGGCTGAAAAGTCCCGGGCCTAACACATAGATGACGCTAGTTTTATTGCAGTCACCTTTCTCTCAGTTAGTACTAACCTTCAAAAGACAGCTGTTAAAATTTCATGATATTCTATTCATTAGTTTGTGAGTTATTGTGCTAAGAGTAACGCCACTTTTGTTATTTTTAAAACAATGGATCAAAAACAATTTCGTGTTTTAATTTTACACTGCTTCTTGATGGGAAGAAATACCGTTCAAGCGAAGCAATGGCTTGAAAAGTGTTATGGGGACTCCGCTCCATCAGAAACAACAATAAAACGTTGGTTTGCTGACTTCAAACGTGGTCGTAGAGACACCGATGATGCAGAACGCAGTGGACGTCCAAATGAGGCGGTAACATCAGAAAACATCAAAAAAATCCACAAAATCGTTTTGAATGATCGAAAAGTGAAGTTGCGTGAGTTAGCTGACGTCGTAAAGATATCAAAAGAACGTATTGGCTTTATATTGCATGAGCATTTGACTATGAGAAAGCTCTGTTCAAAGTGGGTGCCGCGTTTGCTCACTGTTGACCAAAAACAAGAACGTGTTGATGATTCTGAGCAGTGTTTGGCCATGTTTAAACGTAACAAATCGGAATTTTTGCATCGATATATGACAATGGATGAAACATGGATCCATCACTTCACCCCGGAATCAAAACGATCGTCATCTGAGTGGACAACAACTGGTGAACCTCGTCCAAAGCGCCCGAAAGCACAACAATCGGCTGGAAAGGTTATGGCCTCGGTATTTTGGGATGTGCGTGGTGTAATATTCATCGACTATCTTGAGAAAGGAAATACCATCAACAATGAATATTATATAGCGTTATTGGAGCGTTTGAAGGCCGAAATTGCAAAGAAACGACCGCATATGGCAAAGAAAAAATGTTGTTTCATCAAGACAACGCACCGTGTCACAAGTCAATCAAAACAATGGCAAAACTACATGAATTGAACTTCGAATTGTTCCCACATCCACCGTATTCGCCAGATTTGATTCGCGACCACTGGCTGTTCGCAGACCTCAAAAAAATGCTCGCCGGTAAGAAATTTCGCACGAATGAAGAGGTTATCGCTGAAACTGAGGCCTATTTTGAGGCAAAAGATAAATCGTTCTACAAAAGTGGTATTGAAATGTTAGAGCGGCGCTGGAATGATTGTGTTGTTCTTGATGGAGATTACGTTGATGAATAAAGCTAATTTTGAACCAAAAAAACCGTGTTTTCTTTCTTAGGCCCGGGACTTCAGTGTTATGTATCTTCAAGATTTTTCTTACGGCGGATGGATTGCACGGCTGGCAGCTTTATCTGTAAATAATTTTATTCCATATAATCTCCAGAGAAAAATTCGAATTAATTATGGTTCTTGAAATTCTTCAAAGTTATTTGAAGTTAAAAGTGTACCAGATGAAATTTTCACAACAATTTGGAGTTCCGGATACATTGGTGGAAGCCGAAATATTAAATTATCGAAATTTGCTGTTCGTTTGCTTTCATTTTGTATATCGTTTATAATTTACAAATTTAGCCTGAGAGGGGTAGATATTTGTTAAAAAGAAATTTTATTAAAAAGCGATATATATATACATTTTGGTTTGTCGATACATATTTATGTATATATTTAGAATCTTACATTTGGCTATCTCAATTATTTAATATTATTTATTTTTGAATTTAAAGCAAACAAAAAAATTAAATAAAAGAACCCATTTGGCAAATTAAGAGTCTGAGATTTTCCACCGCAGTACGTTAATTACGTCTGAAGATCTAACTAAAAATGGACAACGGTGTTTAGCATAAAATAGTTGATCGGATTCTTAAAACAAAATAGAGCAATTTTACAAATATTGCAGTAAAAACTTCGCACCATACAAATTAATTACATATTTGGAATGGAGAATTTCAAAAGCACGTGAAATTGTAAATATACATCGGTATGCATTATTTCACATAGTTCTACAAGTTCTTAAATTATCTACTTTTTACAACTTATTGGGTAGCCCCTCATATATTGTACTTTTTCGAAAAGGAGAAAACTAGGAGAATCCCCATCTTTTAGCATAGCATGTGTATTATAGTAATAACTCTATAAAAATCGAGTGAGTACTTCTCTGTTGGGCAAGTGTTTGTTGTTTTTCAGGGATATTCTTTCGTACGAGTCTAATTCTCTCAAAGAATTTAGATCTTTAAGTAGCTTAAAGTTTCTCTAATTCAATATTATACTCGGATTCTACCATATGCTCTGCTACACTAGATAATTCTATTTTATTGAAACGATAATGTCTGATATGAATACGCAGGCTTCCACAGCTAGAGTAAGTAATAAACAAACTACTTCCGGAATTGGACCGTGTCATGATGAGATAATGTAGAAATTAAATAAGAGTAAGAGGAAAAAGAAATAAAAAGAAAAGGAGATAAAAAGAAGAAGTATGAAAAAAGGGGGGCGTGAAAAGAAAGAAGGAAAGGTGAAACCACATAAAACTTCCAATTTCATGAGATTAACCAATCACAAAACTCATATTTAAAAACCTTATTAAGAGAATAATTATATCCGAAAAGAATTCAAAGCTTTGCGGAATATTAAAGGAACTTACCTTCTTTCCTTTCGAAATTGAATAAGAAACGCGCATATACTTCTTTAATCTATCGCGACGTTGACGTGCGCCCACAACCGGGAAAGAAAGGCGTTTTGGTTAGAGAGGAAATTTTATTTTAAATAGGTTTTCGTGAATCCCGTCGCAAGGGGTTCCCCGTAATGGGAACGATGACGTCATCGTCGTTATACTCGCTGAAATGGAAAAAGGAAAATCCGGCGAGAGGCTGGGGGAAGGTAGAATGAAATGATTGCCTTATTATGATGGCGAGGAGGGTAGTTGAAACGAGGCCGTGAATAATAATCGTAAACTGATTTCGTTCGAGATGAGATCTCTTCTTTTCGACTTTAGTAAATTGATGCATTTCCTTAGGATAGTTTGTAGCGTAAACATGTAATTTCATTCGCTCGTCACCGAGGTACTCAACATTCATCAATTTCAATCTTCCGCAACCAAAGGAGAAGATCGAAGGTAATACTATCGACGGTGGATTTGAAATGTATATATGAAATAACATTCCCGGATTTCTGGTCGTTTATGTTGTTGGTCCCGGAAAGGATCGCTTCGACTAGGCTGTCGTTTTGATGAGATCTAGCTGAAGGAGACTGTCTAGAAGATGAGTGAGATCTTCGATCAAAACATAGACAAATGCGTCTCACAACACGGACCGTCTATTGGGAGGAGATTCATCAAAAGCATTTGAAGAACTACGAAGGAAAAGACCGAAACCCATCTACGATCTTGCATTTCTACTTTACTATTGAGAACAACTGGTACCAACTTGTTGCAGACTATCGCATCACGTCAAAACAGCCAGAACCTCGCGACGCTACGCACCAACTAAATGCTACTATGAGAATCAATTCAATGCGAGAGGAGAAAATTGTGATAGCTAGACACCTGAGCGAACCACACCATCATCAGAAGGCACTAATTCATCTACGCGTGTGAGATGACCTTATCTCGCAGACTAGCCGCCTTCAGGGTCGGGAAGGATACTATCCTCACTTCGTCCCCGATTGCTAGTCTAACCAGTGTTCAGAATAAGATGAGGGAGATCTCATCGAAACGGTCCCATTCGCGACCAACAGTATACGCGATCACAATCCAATCATTAAAAATGTTAACTTTAGTAATTATAAGAAGAAGTATAATTATCATAACACTCTCGAACTTTTCTATTACAGTCCAACAACACGTTTACTTTGTCAATTATTTGTACTGGCTCCACAAATTCCAGCCCAGTATCTTACAATTTTTCTACTGCATCAAATAATCCTTTATAATTGTTGCGAATGGTTCTTAAACCTGTTTCAACGTAAGTATCTTGGAATCTTGTTTGGCTTTCCATGACAGTTGAAGTTTCGTCAGAAATTTTCTGGAAATACTCAGAATAACGAAAAGCCATTTTGAAACATCTTCCCCATCGTGCAAGAATTAGCCTTGGTGCTTTAGGGATACCGGGACACCGTTTGCGAAATTCTCGAGTTCGTTTGGGAGACACCTTTTTGGTATTTGATATTAATGCATTCACCACTGGATAACATTATCGAACAGTTTGTGCTACATGGCGTAAAGCATGTACTTTACAGGTCACGAGGAACAGTCTTCTTTGAGGAAGCGACCTATATATCTTATTGTCGAGGCACCATCACTCACAAATATCAGCAATTGTAGTTTTCTAAGCACACCCACTGTAATTACTTCGCCAATACACTTTTCTAATATTTTGTTAAATAATAAGGTCTGGACTGGAAAGTGAAAGACAATTTGAACTTGTTGAACGTGACCCATTTAAAAAGCTAACAAGATATGAATATTTTTTGTTCCTGTTTTTTTTTTTTTGTTTTGGATTAAGGATATTTGTAGAGTATATGTTTATATAAAGCTAATAAATTTCCTTCAGCTGTGAATTAACCAATGAATTTGCATATTCGTCTGGCAGGGCCCTAATTTTATGTATTTAGGCAATTGCTTTGGTTATAAATAACTGAGAAGCTTTCTATTGAAAAAAATCCAAACAATGTCTGATTGATAGAAAATATTAAACAGTTAGAAATAATAAATGCTAACGTTTACCATCAAAAACATATTGAGGACGTGAAATGAGCATAAAAAAATACTACCACAAATTATGGAAAGCATGTGATAGAAGAACTTCGCAGATAAATTTCTTCTTCTAATAGTTATATGCTATGAATCAGGTAGTGAGATTTTTCAATCAAGAAATTCGTTTTCTATCAATACCCCTCTTTCCCATTATTTTCCCTGTAGAATATTTTGCAATAGGTGAAATCTATTCTCATTTCTCAGTATATGTCCTAAGTATTGTTGTTTCCGCATTTTCACATTAACCACTTTCTTTTCTTTTCCGATCCCTCTAATAACTTCGATGTTTGTTATGTGTTCCGTCCGCGGTATTTTCAGTATCCTATGATATAACATCTCAAATGCTTCCAATTTCCTTGTTGTAGTTTCAATAAACGGAGAACACATAACAGCGCAGGAGTGTCATCTTGGTGTTTAATGTTATGCCTTAGCTTATGAATAGTTTTAATTTTATTATAAGTGGACCTAGCCTTTTCGATTCTGCAATGTATTTCTCGTTATTATTTTCATCGAAGTTTTTGATTTGGGAAGAGAATTAAAAAAATACTGAAGAAACTCGGTATCAGACCTACGCTTTTACGACAAGCATTCAAATCGTAACATTTCTGGTTCACCAATTCGCTTTGTCTATTGGAAAATGTCAATAAGACTAAGCCAGTGAATGATAAACAACTTATATTTAAGCGCGAAGATTGGCAAGAAAAGACTTATTCAGCAGCACCAACATGTGTACCAACACGTCATACATCTTAATCATCACATTAAAATTAATACGTGATTTTAGTGAAGCAAACCCACGCGATTCTGTTTTCTTTTAAAGCGTTCCCCTTCCATCTTGTATTCAACCCATTATCAACAGACAGGCCATAATTTATTTATGGCTTTTTACCCTCCTTATAGCGGAATCCATCATCCTCCCTTAATATTTTCGCGGGTTGCGTCGCATTATCTTCCTTTCTTCCACATATGCTTTCCTCCAGGATATCCTATCTCATGTAACTTGGTATAATATATTCTAGGTGAGCTGAATTTTGGATATATTAAAAAAGTGACGCGAAAGTGTAAGAAGTTTGTAGGGAAGGATAGGATGTTCCTTTATGCAAATATCACTTGCACGAGTGACAGTACTATAAGGCTACAATAACTTTCTTAAAAGATTTGAATTGGTCAGAGTAATGCCGAAATTGAATCTACTGATATGAGACTAAACTCATAACGGTGCTAATGCTTCGGAGTATATCTCTTTAAAACAAACAGATAAATATTTTGGACCGAAATAATAAACTCCAAGAGAAAATTAAAATGTGATTATGAATATTTCATATCTATTATTCACTAGAGAAATACAAAATCCTCAAAACTATCTCATAAACTAGAAGAGAAAGAAAACAATAAATTAGACATTTTAAATATAAAAATATATTTGTACTGTACTCAATTGGAACTTTATTTGAATGGTGCACATCAAAAACTTCTATGATTGGATGAATCGCAAAAGCCTAGCAGCTATTGTTACATACCGTGGACTATTTGCCTATAGTAGGCTTCTATTTGGAATAAATTCAGCACCTTCGCAGTTTCAACGTATTATAGAGCAATCCTTGCTAAAGGCTAATGGACTTGGTGCATTTTTAGATTGCATACTAGTTACCATTTAACTAACCTTGAAAATGTTTTAGGCTGTTTACAATACTGTGGGTTTACAATTAAGAAGGAAAAGTGTAAATTTGGCCAAAAGTAGATGACATTTGGGGTTTGTATACACTCCGCCAAAAAAGTATCGCAAAGACTACGACAAAGCGTTTATAGACTGAGATGTTTTTTATACGTCCACAATATGTATGCCATATGTGTGCCGACTATATGCATACAAAGAAAATTATACAACCATCTTTCGAATAAGTTCTTCTTTATTACAAAAACATTTTAGAAAAGTGCATATGCTCATTTCCTGAAAGTATGCTTACACGAATAACTTTTAAAATGTGCTACTAAAGTGCTTTACTAACACGGCTGACAATGGGAGTCCACGTGCTCTCGAAACGCTGCGTTCCGAATAATGATTTAATTTGTGTGGAGTGAAGTTTACTGCTATACCTGTGAATTATACAACATCACAGTCCTTGTAATCGTTATTTACTTTACTAATCTTATTACAAGAAAGATAAGTAATTTAAATCCAGAAAAAGTGGGTGGAATAGTTGCTTTAAGCGAAGATAGGCGATCTCAAAGGCACGTGGCTAATTTGATGAATATTACTCAGTGGAGTGTTTACAGGGTATTAGCCAAATATGGAGAAACAGGAGGTTACATACGAAGACCGATGCCAGGTCGTCCAAGCCCTACTACTCCCGCGTTGCCGTGGCCGGTTTATAAAATTACAAGCATCACGTCGGAGGCATGTAATTGCAAGGCAATTACAGATCGACTTGGCTAGAGTCAGAAATATTCGTATAAATACCCAAACCGTTCGTAATAGGTTGAGTCATAGTGGAATAAGAGGCAGAGTAGCAGTTGTAGGTCCCCTTCTTACTAGAAATCACCAAGTGGCCCCCTTAAGTTTCTCTAGTGAACATGTCAATTGGGAAATGAATGACTGGGCCAACGTACTCTTCACAGATGAGTTAAGAGTTCGTCTTTACACCTCAAATAGACGTACACCAGTGCGCAGACAAGACGGTGAACGCTATTCTTAGTGCAACATCAAATCTATATGTAATTTTGGTGGTGCCTCTATCATGATTTGGGGAAGAATCTCTTCAACAGACACTACAGAGTTAGTATCAGTAAATAGACGTACAATGTCTACCCATAGGCAACGGGCAAAGAATTCTTGGCAATGCACAATAATGGACGAATCCATGTAGCGATAATCGTCTGGAAATACGTTGATAGGGTTGGGATCCCAGTTTCCGAAAGACAACGCATAACTTTTCTAGCGTGCACTAATGCTAGTGGTACACACGAAGTAAGGCCACTAGGAAATGCAAAAAATCCACGTTTATTTAGAAATTCTAAGAGTCTCGTTGATCATAACTGTTCAAAATCTGCTTGAATGACCAAAGGCCTATTACTGGAATGGTTCCAGAAGCACTTTGTCCCTCAGGTATGACAATAAAACTGTAATAATAAGTAATGTAATTTAATGATACATTTTGAATTTGTAAGTGAAAGATAGCTTAAGAAAGCAAAATCTTCTAATAAAGGCGGTGTTAATCTTGGATAACGCACCAAGTCATCCTCCAGAGGAAGAATTAAGAAGCAACGCTGGCACAATTTTTGTTATGTTCATGCCGCCCAACGTAACTCCACATATCCAACTGATGGCTCAAAATGTAATAAAAATTACTAAATTGCATCATCGGAAATTTCTACTTTCATCTGCATTATCAAAAAATCCTAAAAACGTTTCTCAATCCTTAAAGCAAGTAACTTTACGTGAAGCAATTTTAAATTTAGATATTGCGTGGAATGCCTTTAACCAGCAGACACAAGTATTGGAAAAATTTGCTTTACTCCAGTGATGATTATGACGATGAAGATAATGTACCGCTAACCATCATCAGAAAACAGTTACTATCTGAAGTTATTGACAGTGTTTCATCGGACGTTCTCAATTATTAAAAGTAATAAATCCCGATATTGTTTGCACAATTACCGATGTTAGTTTATGGAATGACGATAAAGAAATGGATGATGCACATGAAGACGAAGATCGGGTAAGTGAAGATGACGACCCTCCACATACATACATACATATTTTCTCTTATGCAATTTCTTTATAAATAAAATAAGGCTCGCTAACGTAAACTTTCAGAAATGTGAACAGTGCTCGGCTATTATCGTTCATATAATCGAGCGTCTACTGTATTTAAAAGTTCCTTTAGTCATAAAATCATTTCTGTGCTGCAATATGCAATACTTTTTTGCGGAGTGTAAAATTGGCGAATTATTAAAAGTAATTTTATAACATAACGATCAACACTTTCAGATATTGAAGCGTTAACATTAATGAACTTCTGCGTTAATTTTGCTAACATAAATAGAATCCCTCTGTGTATTTTATCCATAATTTAAGGAATTACTTACATAAATTTTCACTGCGTTCTTCTTTTTTTGCTTAATACTTTCAGTATACTTTACTTCCACAGTTTCCTAACCAATAAGAAAAGCAAGCAAGCAGAAACTCTAAGCCCTATACCACTACGTCCGCAGTGCCTTTCCGCAAATATTTGAGGAAGAAGCGTCCATTCAAGCGTAAGATTTTTTTAATTACAAGAAACTTTTATGATCCGCAAAGTTTAAACGGAGTAGAACTTCATAATATGCAGGATATTCTTTACATAAGGATAAATGGACTTCTCTTGGAGCGGTATTCGTGGTTTTGCTTCACTTTTTTCACCATCCTGTTTCTGCTTGATTTCCTACGATAGTTTGGAATTGATTTTGTTCGCGTTTCTATAATGGAAAGTCTAACGGATATAATTAAAAGGGTTTTAATTAAACTGTACTTCAACAGCAGCTGTATTGGTTTCAGAATGAATAGCAAGCTTAGTATTTTGACGCCAGGAATTGAGCGAATTCTTTTTTATTGACAAAAATTCTTAATATTCTTTCGCATACCGGATGTATTTGATTTAATATGCAAATTTTGAGGCAGTATAAAGAATGCGAGTGTACGTAATACGAGAACGGAAACAAAAACAAAAATATTGCATCAAATATTCCTCGACGGGGCAGAATTCTCAATTCTCGGTATTGCACTAATCACATTTTTAACATGAAGGCTGGTAAGGCATTACGTTTTTAATTAAATGTTTAATAACATGGTGGCTTTGTGATCCTTACATTTTCCAGACCGTTACATAGAAGCTTAGAAATGGTCTTTCTTATAAAGGGAATATTAAAAACTTTTTCAGTAAGACCTCACATATTCTTTGCTTGCAAAAATTAATTAATTTATTAATTTGTTTTCTTAGTGCTTACAATACAGAGTGAATTTAAAAGACTGACGATAGATTGAATTTCTTGCCGCGGACTGTGTGCATTTTACGTATTGCGAGTAGCCATGAGAATACGAAAATAGGCTTAAAAATTGCGGTAACTAACTATGAGATGGCGCTGTGTGAAAGCAATCTTTGACGCTATTGTATAGCTTGACGTCTGAATGATATACGTGTTAAATTCATGTCGATCTATCAAGTAGTTTGTTGTGTAAACTCGTTCAAAGTAGAGCATTTTTGACGTCTTTTAAAAATGGACGATATTGAAATTTGCGCAGTAATTAAGTACCAGTGGAAAGAATATTCTCCGCCCAAAGAAACTCATCCTGATATGGTAAATGTGTTAGGCGACGATGCTCCTTCTTTTAAGACTGTTTACAAATGGATGAATGAATCCGCGACTATACACCGGAAAGTAAACAGCAACCAAAACAGTGGACTAAACGTGGTGAACCGACTCCAAAGAAGACCGAAATCATTCTATAGGCAGGAAATGTGGTGGCTTCTGTTTTCTGGGATGCGAAGAGAATCTTGTTTATTGATTACCTTCCAAAGGGACAAACGATTACAGGACAATACTATTCTAAACTTTTGGATCGATCGATGGCAGCTATCGCTGATTAAAAAACCCGGAAGAAAGTAAAAAGAAAGTCGTTTTCCATCAAGACAATTCACCAGTTCACAAGAGCGGAATTGTCGAAGCAAAATTGGCCAAATTAAAGTTCGAAGCACTTGAGCATCCTCCTTATTCACCGGATTTAGCGTCCTCGGACCATCATCTCTTCCCAAAGCTTAAGGAATACCTCGGCGGTATGAGATTTGCTTCGAATGAGGAGCTAAGATCTGCCGTGAATCATGATTTTAAGGAGCTCGAGGAAAATGAGTACTGTGAGTATTCATCTTGAGGAAGACTATGTCGAAAAATAAATCACATTTCATTGAAATATTGTTTTTTACTAAGCTTTGGTTACCGAATTTTTCAGCTTACCCTCGTATATAACAGATATGAATCTATCATTAGTTCAAAACAATTCGGATTTCGGGACGGGTTGCTTGCAAGAGAAGCCTGACGAAGCCAACGGAGAGATCTCCATATTTGTTTTGTTAATTTTGAAAGAGCGTTTGATCGGGTAAATCATAATAAACTTTTTGTGTTCTTGGAGGCTATATAGCGCATGGGCTGAAAAGTCCCGGGCCTAACACGTAGATGACGCTAGTTTTATTGCAGTCACCTTTCTCTCAGTTAATGCTAACCTTCAAAAGCTGTTAAAATTTCATGATATTCTATTCATTAGTTTGTGAGTTATTGTGCTAAGAGTCACACTATTTTTGTTATTTTCAAAACAATGGATCAAAAACAATTTCGTGTTTTAATTTTACACTGCTTCTTGATGGGAAAAAAATACCGTTCAAGCGAAGCAATGGCTTGAAAAGTGTTATGGGGACTCCGCTCCATCAGAAACAACAATAAAACGTGGGTTTGCTGACTTCAAACGTGGTCGTAGAGACACCGATGATGCAGAACGCAGTGGACGTCCAAATGAGGCGGTAACACCAGAAAACATCAAAAAAATCCACAAAATCGTTTTGAATGATCGAAATGTGAAGTTGCGTGAGTTAGCTGACGTCGTAAAGATATCAAAAGAACGTATTGGCTTTATATTGCATGAGCATTTGACTACGAGAAAGCTGTTCAAAGTGGGTGCCGCGTTTGCTCACTGTTGACCAAAAACAAGAACGTGTTGATGATTCTGAGCAGTGTTTGACCATGTTTAAACGTAACAAATAGGAATTTTTGCGTCGATATGTGACAATGGATGAAACATGGATCCATCGCTTCACTCCGGAATCAAAACGATCGTCATCTGAGTGGACAGCAACTGGTGAATCTCGTCCAAAGCGCCCGAAAGCACAACAATCGGCTGGAAAGGTTATGGCCTCGGTATTTTGGGATATGCGTGGTGTAATATTCATCGACTACTTTTTTCAATATCAACTTCGAATACTTATTGTGGAGGTACTTAAAGATAAAAACACTGACTGGATAAAGATAAACGGAGTTAACAGATCAAGTAGTCGTTATGCAGAGGATACTGTATTAGTTGCCGATAATGATATAGGATTATAAAATATGCAACTCTTAAATATAACATGCAAAAAATTTAATTTGGCCGTAAACAACAGCAAAACAAAAGTGATATTGTTACCCCGCAGTTTAAAAGTCCCGGTGTCCATGCGAGTTGATGGGACAACACTGAGCAAGATTAATTGTTTCAAATATCTGGGCTAAGATGTTAAAATAATATCTAGGATTGAGCAGGTAAAGCAAAATTTCTTTAATCTCAAGAATATACATATTGACTAACCAATAACTAAACGTCAATCTACGTTTAACATTTGCAAAATGTTACGTCTAGTCAACACTACTGTAAGGGGTGGAAACGTGAACTCTAAAAACTGTTAGTATGTGTGTAAAATGTGGATATACAGAAGTATTTTGAAAAGTTCCTGGACAACGCACACTACGAATGAAGAAATCTTAAGGAGAATGTATTAGGTTGGAGAGCTCCTTCGCACAATTAAAATAAAAAAGACCGCTTACATCGGACACGTTTTGAGAAACAGGTAACATCACTTATCTCAGCTTATAATCCAAGAGAAAATAGAGGGTAGATTTAGGAGCGGCAGAAGGAAGTTGTTGCAGAATATTCGGTTCCACTTGCCAGGCCAAAAGTACAGGATATGGGCTACAAAAAATCCACATGCTTTTGTTGAAACTCCTTTACATCCACAACAAAGTTGAAGTAGCAATGTCTGGGGGCCGCATAATTGGACCAATGTTTTCCATGAAAATATCAATGCGGAAAAATATCGCACTGAAACTTTGGCGTTTATAAACCAGTTATATTATGATGATTTGAAAAGGAGTTATTCTCAACAAGATGGGACACTACCTTACGTAGCTCACGATATATTACGATATCTAAAAGAATATTTTGGTAACAAACATATTAGTGGAGATCGTCGTCCATTTGGGAATTTAAAAAAATAAAATTCTTGAAAATCAACTAGACCAGTTGGAAGAACTGCAAGCAGCCCTAGAGAAAGAAACTCAGAATATCAATCAAAATCACAGCGACTATTTAACGATGTTAATAGACGAGCTAGTCGATTGCGATAAGAAAATGACTTTTTTTGTAATTTGTTTACTGCATCCAGTGTATTTGTAAATAGCTTGCAAATCTGTTTGCAGTTGCTGCTTTTTTCAAATTGTAGAAAATAACAAAATGCAGGCTGTAACGGTATACAGTGAAATTCCCTTTCGCGGACACCCCTCTTACGCGGACAGCTCCCTTAAACGGACAGTTTCTCATGGTCCCGACCGGCTGTCATATAATTTCCATTGTGTTAACTCTTTCTTGGACGGACATTCTCTTGTACGGACGCGGACATGAGAAAATGTTCTCTTAACCCGACAAAAAATAAAATAAAAAGAAACACCTTCTCTTATTTTTATATCGAGAGTATTGCTATTGCATTTCTCAATCGCGCCGAGCGCCAATTTCGCTGAGACTTCCCCGAGTAAACCGGAGATTTACCGGCTTTAATCTCTCGGTACAAACGCAGCCTATGTCGTGCTCCAAATAGAAAAATTCTCACGCTTAAACGAAAAATTGAGATTGTTGAACTTTACGATAAAGAGAAATTAAGTGTAAGGAACTTATCCAAGCGTTTTTATATTGGAAAAACACAAGCTGCAGATATAAATAAACAATAAGTAAATCATTTTAAGCAAATGGATGTCGAATAGCAATTTGTTTGAAAAAAGAAGCTTTTTGACGGGTGATGGTACTAAAATTGACAAATTGTGTTATGGCTGGTTTACAGCAGCTCGGCATAAAGGCATAAGGTTTTGTTGTATTAATGCGTTGATTTTCTTTTCATATTAAATTCTAAAATAGATAAAAAAAGTGAGATTACCAATAGGTTTGTCGTCACAAAAACGCAAAAAACTTATTTTTTTTTTAGGTCTGCTAATACGATGTAAAGCAAAAGAAATAGTCGCTTCTAACATTGAAACTGCTGGTACAGCTTTTGAGTTAATAAACAAAATTACACCACTGGATGCAGTTTATTTGGCAAAACCACTTGGGACCAAGTAACCAAAGAGACAGTTCAAAATTGCTTCCGCTAAGCAGCATTTAACCATGTAAATATGCAAACTGAAGGCCAGTTAACTTAGGCTGATCTGACCTAGAAGATGATTTGCCTCTTAGTGTACCTTCAGATATGCTCAAAAATAAGAATTTATTGAAATTGACGGATAATGGAAACCTTAACAATTTTTTGAACGTAGATGAAGATTTGTATGTTGAAGATCCAGATTCAGAACAAGAAATGGCAAATCCAGTTGAAATACAAGAATTTTCGGAAGATTCTGATGTCGATGAGGTTCCAGTGCCAACAGAAGCTATCCCAAATTATGGTAAAGCTATTACCCTGACCAAGCAGCTCAAAGGTTTTGTCGAAAGTCACGGTGATACAGAGTCTTTGGAGCTTTTTTCTAAATCAGAAATACGAGTACAAGACGCGATTTTAAAGAAAAGGAGAAGACAAACAACAATATATGAATTTTTGCGTCCTTAAAGTTATTCCTATTCATTTCATTGTTTCGTATTTCACACTACATCTATGCATCTATGTACATATATTATAGTTTGTATGTATATATCTAAAGGAAGTAAACTTTTTTCTTAAGTTTAAAGTTTCTTATTTATTTTAAAAACATTTATATATATAAAGTCTCTTCAATATATTCATTTTTCACTAAAACACGATTTTTATTGTATCTACTACAGATTTCTTTTATATGGACACCCTTCCTGAACGGAAATCTTCAGTTGGTCCCGTTGGTGTCCGTTCAAGGGAGATTTCACTGTACCTACTTTTGACATTTTCATTCATTGGCTCCGAGTTACGCGTCCATGTAATAATAAATCAATAAACAATAACGCGCAATAGTAACTTTTCATTCACTAGATGCAGCGGATCGAGAAGTATGCAGGCATCGCTCTTTGAACCACACCATTGAACGTTAGTGTTAAGCAAACAAGAATGGGTAACTCGACTTGTAAGTAAACTAATATTCATCAAACACGTTCATACAAACTATATACTACAACATATGATTTTTGTCATTTCTTTCCTTCTCCCAATAATAGTCATTAACTTTAATCTGCTTGAATTAAGCAACTAATTAGTAGCCGAAGCCACCCAATATTCGTTACTGTCAGTACACCGAATAACGACATTATTACTGCTCTGAAACTAAAGGCTGTTACAAATTTGGAATTACGCCTCCGTATCGTGTACTCCATTTACGTATTAACATGCAACCGACACGGTGGACGGTTTATTCTCCATAACGCTAGGCAGACAAGGGCGTACGCGCGTTAATTTTGAACACTATTATTATTATACATATTACCATCGTAATGCTAATGCAATTTTGACATGAAACGTGTTTCGTTCGCATCTGATATACAAAATGGGAAGCGCGAAAAGCTCGATCCCAATTAAATTCATGCTTTGATAAACTAGAACGCGCTGTTACCGCTGCCTGCCTGGCTGACTGTCACTTCGTCTGCCAGCAGAGCGAGCCGGCCAACCGGCTTCCGTACAAATGGATATTTATTTAGATGCATTTGCACTCGGCGCTATTGCATTTCATACTTCTGCTGGTTGGGCTGAATTTAATAGCCGGAAATGGATAATGCACATTATTAACTGGTACTACCATTCACGTTTAATCATGCGCAACAAAGTGCTTCTTCCAATAAATTCTGCGTAAAAACGAAGCGTTATACAGCAGAGCAATAAACAAGAACTGGATGATAGAAGCGCTAGTATATGAGATTATGTATATTAATTGATATCGAAGAAGCAGAAGATTATTTACCAGGAATGTGCACATTACGATCGGTAAGTTGCAAAACTAGATGCGTATGAAGTTAACACATGGGCTGAAAAGTCCCTGGTCTAACACATAGATGACGCTAGTTTTATTGCATTCACCTTTCTCTCAGTTAGTACTAACCTTCAAAAGACAGCTGTTAAAATTTCATGATATTCTATTCATTAGTTTGTGAGTTATTGTGCTAAGAGTCACGCTACTTTTGTTATTTTCAAAACAATGCATCAAAAACAATTTCGTGTTTTAATTTTACACTGCTTCTTGATGGGAAAAAAATACCGTTCAAGCGAAGCAATGGCTTGAAAAGTGTTATGGGGACTCCGCTCCATCAGAATACAATAAAACGTTGGTTTGCTGACTTCAAACGTGGTCGTAGAGACACCGATGATGCAGAACGCAGTGAACGTCTAAATGAGGCGGTAACACCAGAAAACATAAAAAAAATCCACAAAATCGTTTTGAATGATCGAAAAGTGAAGTTGCGCGAGTTAGCTGACATCGTAAAGATATCAAAAGAACGTATTGGATTTATATTGCATGAGCATTTAACTATGAGAAAGCTCTGTTCAAAGTGGGTGCCGCGTTTGCTCACTGTTGACCAAAAACAAGAACGTATTGATGATTATGAGCAGTGTTTAGCAATGTTTAAACGTAACAAACCGGAATTTTTGCATCGATATGCGACAATGGATGAAACATGGATCCATCACTTCACTCCGGAATCAAAACGATCGTCATCTGAGTGGACACCAACTGGTGAACCTCGTCCAAAGCGCCCGAAAGCACAACAATCCGCTGGAAAGGTTATGGCCTCGATATTTTTGGATGTGCGTGGTGTAATATTCATCGACTATCTTGAGAAAGGAAATACCATCAACAGTGAATATTATATAGCGTTATTGGGGCGTTTGAATGCCGAAATTGCAAAGAAATGACCGCATATGGCAAAGAAAAAAATGTTGCTTCATCAAGACAACGCACCGTGTCACAACTCAATCAAAACAATGGCAAAACTACATGAATTGAACTTCGAATTGCTCCCACATCCACCGTATTCGCCAGATTTGGCTCCCAGCGACTACTGGCTGTTCGCAGATCTCAAAGAAATTTCGCACGAATGAAGAGGTTATCGCTGAAACTGAGGCCTATTTTGAGGCAAAAGATAAATCGTTCTACAAAAGTGGTATTGAAATGTTAGAGCGGCGCTGGAATGATTGCGTTGCTCTTGATGGAGATTACGTTGATGAATAAAGCTAATTTTGAACCAAAAAACCCGTGTTTTCTTTGTTAGGCCCGGGACTTTTCAGCCCATGTGTTAGTAAAGAACGAATAACAAAATTTATTTATATATTTATATTGAACATATTTTCTTCTATTTGTTAACAACAAGCTAAATAAACACTTCTCAATAATCTTATGCAAGAGTTATACTTGTTTTTAATGAAACTCAAATTTTATGCTCCTTTATAAGAAGGAATTATTTTTAGGTGATTAATAAAGTTGGCAGAAATGTTGTTCCGTAGCTCAAAATGGATAAGACTGTCAAGTTTTCACTTTTGTCTAGGAGGACGACACACCGCATTGTGGGGGAAGTGGGGAAATAATTTATTACTACGTATTATATAATATACAGGGTGTGCAGTGGTATTAGAATTTCTAGAACTTCTTGTGGAAACTTGATTTTGAAACTTGCTGTGTCATAGTCAACTATAATCCACTTGCAAAAAAAAAATAGTTTCAGCTTAACAGTATTACGGCGCACACATTGGTGTTGACATTAGGGTTGACTATATCTAACTTAGTTTTTGGAAATATCTTTTTATTTAAGTAAGCAAAATCCGTTTTTCTCATACAAAACACTGAGTGTATGATTTTTTAACTTATTACAGTGGCTTACCATCACAGGTCCGATATTGACGTATAAACCAATTAACGGAGGAAGCGCAAGAAGCCTGCAACAAAAACTTAGAATATCGAAAGCATTACTCGAAGGAATGTAATTGTGGAAACACCAATGAATACATCTTTGCATTTTTACTTAGTTCCGAGCCTGCAATCAATCAATAAACAAGCGAAAGTTACATGAGAAGAAGCTGCTACACGCTTCTAGCAGAAGTAGTAGATTTATTAAAGTCTAAAAATTTGTTCAACAGCTTTCTACTATTTTTTTTAAATAAATTAACCCTTAAGAAGCCATCTATCTTTTTTTCTTTTAAACTGCTAACATCGTTATAATGCAATATTTAACTTAAGCATCAATTTATAGTCTGTGATTTACTGCCAACTTTGAGAGCTTAATGCTCCAATTTATATCCTCCTGAATAAAAGTTCTTATATTTAGATAAATGTTTCGGAATGTTCTCTATACTAATACTTATAATCTGTCGCTTACTGATTATTTATCGCGATGCGGACGGCTATGGTACACTCAACAACTTGGTAGCCCCACATACTACAGTTGCTATTTATGTATCCGGAATTGGCAACAGTGGCGCTTCTAAACGCCATGTGACATATGTATATGTACATCGCAAATTTGACATTATTTAACTGCATACGTACTCAGAACGTTTTCTCATATGGATGCCATTTGTGTTGTTTATTGACTTGAACACTTCATCTCAATCGAAAAATGGAATCAACTCGTGGGAATTTTGTGCCATGATTTACTATGACTTTCATGGATCATCTCGACAACAGGGCATCGATCAACTCACTTCAGTTTTTAGCACCATCTAAAACCACTGTACACGACTGGTTTAGGGAATTCAATCGTGGCCGTTGTTCACTCAGGGACGAATTTAAAGCAGGTCGTCCAAAATCGATTATTATGCCAGAAAACATCGCTGCTGTGCGCGAACTGATAAAGCAAGATCGTCATGTGATGTACCGTGATATTGAGGCAGCCCTGGGCATTAGCATGACAAGCACACACAAGATTTTGCACGAACATTTAGCAGTGAAAAAAATTTGTACGCGTTGGATTCCGCATAATTTGACAGTCGCACAAAAAAAGGCTCGTGTAAATTGGCGCAAAGAAATGCTCAAAAAATACAATGGCATTACGTCAAAAGCATTGTCTAACATTTACATACGTAACGAATCTTGGATATAGGAGTATGAGCCCGAAAGAAAACAGCAATGGACTGTATGGATCTTCAAAGATAACCCAAACCCAACAAAAATAATTCGAGCCCGAAGCACCTCGAAGCAGATGGTTGCGTGGTTCTTGGGGGTAAATGGGCATGCGGCTATAGTGACACTAGAGAATCGTAGAACGGTCAATTTTGAATGGTATGCAACCATTTGTTTACCGGAAGTCTTGGAATAAACTCCCACCATGACAACGCGCGCTCTGACGCAAACAGCTTGATATTTAACCGGTCAAAAGATCAAATTGATGGTTCATCCGCCATATAGGCCTGATTTGGCACCCAACGATTTCTTTTTATTTCCGTCCATGAAGGATAAACTACGTGATCGAAAATTTTCAACGCCAGAAGAAACGATTGATGTGTTCGAAATGGATGTTTCGGAGATACTTCAATTGGAATGGAAAAGTGCCATGAAAATTGATTCAAACGCATACAAAAGTGCGATCGTCGCAGAGAATATTGTGAGAAATAATAAAATATTTATTTTTGTGTATTATTCGGGAGCAACCCTCGTATAACAGCGTCATAAGATTAATGTTGATGATTTTAATCAGAATTTACATGAATATTTTACAATGGACCCAACCAGTAACGAAGAGGATACCCCAGACGAATCAGCAACCAAAGTTAGAAAAGGAAATATAAAATACATATTCATTTCACGTTAAATATACACTACCGCTCAAAAGTGTTTAGGCACCCCTGTTTTCATGGATTATTCATATAGTATTATGTTTACCAAAAAAACATTATAATAAAATGAAATACGTATTTAAAATGTAGTTCAGTAAGATAAACACCCATTATATCGCATAAGGTTTACTATCATTTACCTGTACTTGGTCGGATTACCATAAACAGATTATAGCGGTGCAATTACAATAACAATCCCTCTGAATTTACTGGGTAAATTTAGTCATCTGTTAGATTGTAGGTAATAATATTTAAATTACCTTCCAGAAGATTATAGTGAAATCTGTAACCTATGGTCAGTTGCGGTGTGGTACTGTTTACTCTATTCACGTCGTGAGCGAAATATCGTGTGACAATTTTTTAAAATGCCTCCGCGAAGAGAAATTAGTACGGAAACACGTGCGTTTATAATAGCTTACCATAAAAGTGGCATAAGTAATCGACAAATTGCCAAAAAAATGAAAATACACCACGCTACGGTTGACTAAAACGTAAAAAAATATCGGGAAATGGCAGTTTTCTTAATAAAAGACGAAGTGGAAGGCCAAAAGCGACAACATCTACAGATGATCGCAGAGTAGTGGTTACCAGCACGTTAAATAGACGCAAAACAGCCGCGGAAATTACCGCAGAATTAAATGTTGGTCGCCAAAAGCTAGTCAGTGTTACTACAGTTAAACGTCGCCTACAGAAAACCCGGCTCCATGGACGTATTGCTATGAAAAAGCTATTACTACGCAAACAAAACAAGCAAAAGCGACTTAAATGGGCTCGTGAACACCAACATTGGACCATAGAAGAGTGGAACAACGTCCTATGGACGGATGAGTCCAAATTTGAGCTGTTCGGAACCCGAAGACGCATATTCGTACGCAGATCTGTGGGTGAACGTGCCAGAGAAGAGTGTATTGCTGCTACCGTGAAGGATGGTGGAGGTTCTATCATCATTTGGGGCTGTTTTCTGGCACTAGTGTAGGGGACATTGTGAAAATTGACGGTATATTAAAAAGAAGGCTACCGCGAAATTTTGGAGTACCACTCAATACCTTTCGGAATTCGACTTTTGGGTCAAAATTTTATCTTCCGGCAAGATAATGACCCAAAACATTCCTCTAAATTATGTAAAGACTATTTACGCCATTTAGAAGAGGAAGGAACTCTCAAAATTATGGAATGGCCTCCCCAGAGCCTCGACTTGAATCCAATCGAGTTACTATGGGAAGAACTAGATCGGGAAGTACGGATATCGGCTCCGACATCAGCTACTGACTGTGTGGAACAAATTGCAATCGAGTTGGACCTCAATAACACAAGAAACTCTGGCAAAACTTATTGCGAGAATGCCTCGATTGTGTGCTGCAATTATTAAATCAAGAGAAGGTCACATAGATGAAAACGAAATTTAAATTAAACGTTTTAATTTTCACATTTATTTAATATATTTTTATTCATGTACGTGTATCTGTACATAAAAAATAAATATTAACATTTTTGCTGAGTTTCTATCCATTCTTGCTGTCAGTGAGAGTGCCTAAACACTTTTGAGCGGTAGTGTACATCGTCAAACCATTATATCAATTCAATCCAGACGTTGCAAGAGTAATAAAACTAAATGTAAATGTGAAAAAGAGAGAGAACGAATGTGCTTGCATGATCAACAAATGAAAAAGATGAATTGAACTTTCGCAGAGTCTTCGTCAATCATTTAATAAATACAAATATGTCATAGTACGTCTCCAGACGAACTAGAAGAATTCAATTTCACGACGTATTGAATATGCTCGACAAGATCAACTGAAAAATGCTATTCACTATATATAGGGGGAAGGTTATTGCTTGTTCGAGAACGAAATCGCGAATATATTCAATATTTGAAGTGACTTCGATAAATTTAATAAAATCTATTGCCTTACGAATACAAATGTCTTCTTCGTTGACTTACGACGCTGCGATTTATTAAAGAGTTGTAGATATTTTAAAATGTAACGTTTTTCCATATCGTAGCATCTACCTGCAAAAAAGTCGTGAATTTAAGGTTAAATGCGAGAACACAGACTGAATCCAATTGTATTATAGTCTACAGTTTAATAACCTTATTCAGATATTTTAGTTCACTACTGTACGTTTTTTATATTTTTCCTTGTTTCGACTTTCATAATGGTAAAAAGGCGTTTCTGGACTGAGATATTTTGCATACGTCTACAATATGTTGCGCCATGTTGTGTGCCATATGTGCGTCGACTGCAAGTATATATACACTGGAAATCAGACAACTAGGTTTTGAATAAGTTCTTTTTTGTTATTACCAAAACATTTTAGAAAAGTGCATGTAAACATGGCTTGCTTAGTTGAAGTGTTCCTATACGAACAAATTTTGAAGTGCGCTGCTAGAATACAAACAACGTTACTAATGTTACTAGAAAGCAAAATGAGCAATTTAACTCCAAGACAAGTGCCTGGAATAGTGGCTTTAATCGAAGATGGACGATCTCAAACATGCGTAGCTAATGTGATGCATATTAACCAGTCAAGTGTTTCTAGGACAGTTGCCAGATATAGAGAATCAGGAGGTTTCATACGAAGACCGGAGTTCGGTCATCTAAGCTGCACAACACCTCAAGATGACCAGTTCTTAAGTCAGAAATACTCGAATAAGTACCTAAACTGTTCGTAATAGGTTGTCAAAGTGAAATAAGAGCTAGAGTAGTCGTTAGAGCTCCTAGTGTTACTAGGAATCACCGAGTGGCCCGCTTAAGTTCTGCTACGGAACATATACTCTTCACAGACGAATCAAGATTTGTGTGCTTCACCAGTGTACAGACGAGACAATGAACACTATTCCCAATGTAACATCAGACCTATACCTAATTTTAATGGTAGCTCCATCATGGTTTATGGGGCATCTCTTTAGCAAATTATACTGAATTAGTATCAGTAAACAGAGGTATAATAACTGCCTATAAGATCACGTAGTACCAAACGGACAAGTAATAGGCAATGAATTCTTGTTAATGGACGACCCCACGTACCAATACCGTCTGGAAATACCTTAATGAGGTTGGTATTCCAGTTCTAGATTGGCCTGCGATGAGTCTAGACATGAATCCTATCGAGGATATATGGGAGTATTTTCATAGAATGGTACAGACCCAATATGTTGCCCCAGCGGAATTATAGGGATTAAAAGATGCCCTTCCTGAGGAGTGGGAGAATTTAGATCAAGTTTATATACAGAGGTTAATTGAATCCATGCCAAATCAAATCCGGATATAAGAAGCAGGGCTGGCAATATCCAGTATTAAGATATCTTGTAATTTTTTTCCTAAAATACAATTTCTTTTACCATCTGCTTAATAAAAATTTCAAATATGGGTTTCTGTTTTCATTTGATCCCTATATTACTTGAATAACCATAATATTAGTTTCGTGGAGTATATTAGGGTATATTTAAAAGTTTCTTTAGTCATAGAATCATTCGTGGTCTATAAAAATGAATTATGCGATACTTTTTTTTAGCAGAGTGTAAATATTGCATTTTTAATTTTATGGCAATTATCTATATTCGTTATGAATTATGGTACATTATGTTAAACATATATTTCATTCAATTTCTTTGGTAAAAAAAAACGAAATGAAGTAGTGGATGTCAACTAGAGTTGGCACTGCAAATGTTCGGTTAGTAGCATGTGCATCGAAAGAGTGGAACCGGTTTAGTAGATAAAAGAATGGAAAAAATAGCAATTTTAACAAACCCACTTTTAATGGTTGTTTAATGACTGATGGTGCAGCAAGCTTACTTTCCCTAGACTGATCCCTAAACAACATTGCAGTAGTTTGTTATATGTTACGTGCAAAATCCATGCATTAGACCTTGTAATAAAAATTCTTCGAAGGTATTCACCAAAGGTAAATAGTTTAATACCTCATAAAAAGGCACAATGTCCCGACATCCTCGAACCTCAATTGCCAATTCTTACACACTGGAGAGAATTGCTCCAGGTAGCATTTTACTATATCCAGCACTTCCTAAGAATTAAGGCTCTAATTTCACAATTTGGTTCTAACGAAGCAACTGCCACCAGCGAAAGTCAAAAGATATTGCAAGGTGCTCAAGTCGAAGCAGATTTACAAATTATTTACAATAATTACAATGGATTCAATGAAGTACGCAAAAAATTACAAAATTCTTCCTTATCATTAGTGGAGTCAATGCAAATAGTGGGCACTGCTACAAGCACAGTTACATGCATTCAACAACGCAAGAAGTATTAGTGTTATTCTCGACGTAGTATTGTTGACGATAGGTTCTCATAATAACCCGCTATTACCTTAGTGATAAGTCAAGTGGAATATGAAAATCGAGGAAAAATAAATCGAGTTCGATCCCCATTTATGACAAGTGTCATTAATAAAAAATAGGGAAGACAAATACGTTAGACAAAAAAATCGTCGAAAGCATAATTAATCTGATAAGCAACAACTCCTCTCAGGGATACCCTGAGGACGACAGTAGACGAACTGCCGAAACGTCGGACTACATAAGTCCAACAAACGATGGGGATAGCCCAAACAACAACTCTAGTTATTAGAGTTATTGCTAAAGTAGAGTGTGTTGACAAACGATGCAGATTTTACCAGATTAAAACAAAATTTTTGCCGGTAATGGGTCTACAGATTCGTTAAATATTTACAGAAAATATTCTAATTATGCAAGTAATATATATAGGAGCATTTATTCCTCATAGAGAACACGGTTACAAGAGGTTACATTCCTAATGAAGCAAATATTTTACCAATCTTATCCAATTTGTGCATTTGTATACCGAAAATGTTGCTAACACGAGTAAGTGTTCATTTACATTTATCAACTGCCAAAGCCCTGTGCGCTACTGACCGAACACTCAGATTGCCAACTCTAATAACAACTTCAATAAACCTCCACATTATATTGATTACCTGGATCAAACTATAGGTAGTTGCCAAAGCATGTTCTTGAAATTGCATAGTTGAGATGATAATTTATTTGTGAAGATATAACTTAAATCGTTAAACTGATATTTTTATATTTTAACCATGTAGATCTTAATGTGAATATTTTTAATTCCAGATCGTTACAAGTTATTTCGACTACAGGTGAAACAACATCAAAAAAGTAATGGTAAGTTTTGCCACTTCAGTAAAATATCGAAACGTAACTATGCAAAATAGAAATAATAATGAAAAACCAATGTGTTTCCACTTCAAAAAAAGACTAATAAAATAATTTTGGCATAATTCAAAGAAGTAGAGAAGAACTGAAAATTGAAATCGGGAAGTTACACATTAGAATTAAATAGAGTAAGAACTATTGGAAGCTATCTAAATTAAAAGGTATACCTTATGTAATTAGTATTGAAAACCGCATCAATACTTTGGTGAACAAGTGGATGTTCAATAGGCCAAACGATCACCCCCATCAGCTCCGCAAAATTTTGGGGAGGACATCGTAATAAGTAGTTGCGAAAACTGAAAGGAAAAAAAATGTAATTATTTCTAAAAACGGGCTACTAGTTATTAAAAAAAAACATTACCATCAATAAGCTAGTAAGTCCGGCACTGATAACAAAATAAAACTGGAGAACCTAAACCGCAACGGTCCTTGATCGTGTCCTAACACAAAATGTCTTCTATTCTAAAACGGAAACAAAAATCTACAGCCGTCATCATTTCATAACCAATCAAAAGTACGGGAAATAGATCACGTCACCAATAGCCAATTAGAAATCCGTTTTATAAAAAATAAATTGAGGTAATTAGGCGGTAAATTCAATTTATCTAAATATTTACGACTTTTAGTCATTGGAACGATTTGAGTAATATATTAATTATATAGTAGTGAATAACTGAAAATATACCAACCCCTGTTAGAAATATATTTAAATTAGGATCAATGAGGTAAAAATATCCGAAACAATTAAAAATATATGCCTCAATAACTACAAATTTGAATAAATTAATCAAAAATACACCTTAGCGGTGGTAAAAAAGAATAGAATCGATATCTTAGCAAATCAAGTTGTTCCCTACATACATCAAAACTGCAAGATTTTTGTCGAGTATAATGTAGTAGAAACAATAATTGAAATAACTGTAATCAACAGAAAAATGAGAGAAAAATGTGAGAATAAACACTTAAAAAAGGAGTGAAGGTTAACTAAAATTAGCTATACACTTTCTATATTTTCTTAGTCACTTTGTATTTGATTTACGTAAACCTTACTTACTCAGAATAAGCGATTAGTGGCTGAATGATGTTCTCGGATTCCACCGAAGATCCACTAATACTCAGATCTCACTCTAGAGAAATCACTTCTTAAATATTTAGTTTCGTGTTCTTAACCTCAATTATACTATCAATATCTTGTAGTAGTTGTAATTACGAATTTAACCGTAGTATTAAAGTGGTACAGTTTTCATAGTTCGTCTATTTTCTAAGAAATAAGTTACAAAAATGTCTATACACGTGGATATTTAATATAATGCCATGGAAAACTAACCGTTATACTTCAGTTTAGAACAAAACTAAAACCGACAACGTTAAAAATAAATAGCCAATTAGAAACAAAGCAAGTGGATGGTAAATAGCCAATTAGAAACAAAGCAAGTGGATGGTCAATAGCCAATTAGAAACAAAGCAAGTGGATGGTCAATAGCCAATAAGAATTTAGAAAATGCGGGAAACAAATTAATTCAAATAAGAGGTAAATTCAATTTATCCAAATATATATATATATAATGACTTCTGGTTAGGTGATTGGAAGAATTTGATTAATATATCAATTTCTATCATCTTCTGAGACTGATTTAATCGATTAACATTAACGAAACATATGTCATATACACAGATAGGAAAAAACTACTGGAAATAATAATAAGCCAACCCTTGTTAAAAACATATTGAAATTAGCGTCAATGATGTACAGATATCCGAGATAATAAAAGATATACGCCTCAGTAATTATAAAATTGTGTAAATGAAGCTAAAGATGAAACTTGGTGTAGTATGTATAGGTAAAGGGCGCTGCCTAACGAAAGACACTCTATGTTACCGACAGTGCAAGGTTAGAGAAAGTACGTTGTAGAGCACGGCACCAAGTAAACGATTATATTAAATTAAATAATATTTGTATCTGTATTGTTATTATTACAAATAAAGCATGTTACGCTTGGTAATGGTAAAAAAGAGTGGAATCGATCGCTTAACGATGAGATTTATGCGCAACAAACCAATTTGTCGCCTACATATATTAAGATTTTTGTACAGTATATTACAGTAGACAATAATTGAAATAGCTATAATTAACACAAAAACAGAATTATGAGAATAAGCTTAAAAATGGAGTAAAGATTAACTAAAATTACTTACATATTTTCTATATTGGCTAAGTCACTTTGTATTTGGATTGTATTAACCTTACTAACTCAGAAAATGTGATTAGTGACTGAATAGTAGAATCGGCATATATTTTCGGATTCCGCTGAAATTTCACTAACACTCACATATCACTCTCGATAAGCTAGATATGATAAAATACTGCTCAGCAAATCACTTCTTTCTAATAAAATATGCATTAGTTTAGTATCTTTAACCTCAATTATACTATCAATATCCTATAGTAGCTGTAATTTTGAATCTAACCGTAGTATTAAAGTAGCGTGGATCTCCTACTTCGTCTACTTTCTAAGAAATAAGTTACAAAAACGACCACATTATCGAAAACAAAAAAATAGCCAATTAGAAACAAGCAAGTGGATCACATGATCAGCAGCCAATAGGAATTTAAGAAATGCCGAAAACTAAATGATTCAATTAAGAGCTACGTTCAATTTAAAAGTTAATTCCAATTATTTAATTAAATAATTCCTCATTGGAAAATCTTACAGCGATAAACATTTAAACAGACTTTTACTGAAATAGTTCTACTCTAAGTGCAAACAAACTCTTGTTAGAAGAAAAATGGAGAGGTTAAACTGAAATACAGTTAGTTCAATGAGGGTCATATTCGCTAATTGTTCAAGTTAGTACATGGAAATATGACCTTTATTGCCAGAATTGCTAACCTAGACCGTTTGCGAAATTTAAAAATGTTTGCTTCGGACTAATAGTAAAATCAAAAATCTATAGCTATGAAAGGTAAGTAAACAGTTTATGTTAGGTTAGCTCTATTAGTTTTGTCCACAGTCATGATGGTTTTAGGTTAGGTTGTATTTCTTTTTATTTTATACTTGTTTTGGAACGTTACAAGTACAATACAAAAACAATTATATGCAGCATATTTATATGTGCAGTTTTCAGTCTACTTCTGTACATTAGTGAGCACAAGTTTCTCGATAATCTTTCAGTATCATATGTTTAATTTATCAGTGTCATTTTATGTATTTTTAATTCTCTATTTTTAGACTATTCGTACTTGTATATTTACCACACATTAAACTCAGGTACATTTTACACATGTTAAGGACACGACTTCACTTGTTGTTATTGTCGGAGTTGTATTTACTTTATGCCATCATAAGTTTGCTGTTTATGTGGTTTATGTGCCACCTGATATTTCGCTTCTCGATTTTGAGAATTTTCCGAGTAGTTAGACACTATAAATATAAGTTACACAAAAACTATCATTCTCGGCGACTTTAACATTCCCCACTACAACAGACGTGACATAAATGGTGGTAAAAGTAGAATAATGAATGAATTCTTACATTTTATTGATTTGTCACAATTTAATTCAGTAACAAATGCTAGGGGTAAAATATTAGATTTACTTGTTACCAATGTTTACACTGTTGCTATTGATAGAGAGGTTTCCCCTGGTGGCCGAGGACAACGATCATCCTGCTCTAGCGCTGTGCCTATTAATTTGTGGTAATAAAGACAAAAGAGTGTATAATTTTAAGCGAGCAGACTTTATTAATTTGTATGATTCTTTATTAACTACAGATTGGAATTTTATTTACAATTATACTAGTATAGATGACGCTTGTTCTACATTTTATGCTGAAATCTATAAAAACTTAGATATATTTGTCCCTGTAAAAACCAGTGCGCATACTAATTATCCACTGTGGTTTACGCGTGATCACGTGAATAACATCAAACTCAAAAATCATTATCGATTGATGTATAAAAGAACAGGATCCTTAAGTGATTTAAATGCTAACTTCATTGTACCACGTTCAGGATCTAGGCAAACAAATACATTTTACTGTTTCGCACGTAGAACAAACATCGCCATCAGGTCCCCAATACATAGATTGTGTAGCAACTTCAACTCTGTAGAGTTTGTGGAGTTGGATATACATACCTGTAGTTTACCGTCCCTTTTGACGGTATGTAGACCGCGGGTGCGTTACACTTAGTTGAATACTATTTTCCGTTCTCCCTTTTTTCCTAACCACTGGTAGACTAGTTTTTTTTTCTTTTTTTTTTAATAAAAGCAACTAGTAACTAAGTTTTGTAGTTTGATATACTTTAATTTTATGTTACTTATAATATATGCATGTGTACATTTATTATTTAAGTTTGCCTTGTAATTGGATATTTGTATCTGTTGGGCATTAAATATTATTATTATTAAACGTAGTTTTAAGGTTATGCTTACATGCCTGTTTTATTGTGGTTACATATTAGAATAAATATATATCTATTTAGTATAGTCTCATTTTCTTTTTATTTTCATTATGCTGTATATATATTTTTTTACGTTATTGTAAAATCTCAGCGTCAATTATATTACCTCCACCCCTAATGCTCATTTGCACGCGTTCTTATGTGTGTATTCTTCTTATTGTATGCCCATTTTCGTTTTATAGAACATTATGCTTGACGTGATGCGGATTGGTTTCTCGAAACTTTAGGTGCTGTAAGCGATGATCAAGGCGAGAGATTTCATTAAGATTTAAAAAGTATGGAAACTCGTTGCCAAGAGGGGATCTTCGTATGATGGCCGACTACCGTTGGAGTGTTCAAAGGAACTGCCAAACCAAAATGCACAACAGAAAGTGCAACAAACGAAAATTTATTCGCTGATTGTTGCTGGTATTTTTACAGGTACTCTTGTCAACCTTTAATGATTATTAGAATAAATACTTATACTATACTCGCGACTAATATTGTATAAGTAAATGAATTATTAAAATTTTATACTTTGTTTATATCTCATCACTTCTTAAGTAACAACTTAGCAGCATTAGTGATTCTTCAAAGAGCATAGCGTTAAATTTTGAAGTGATACGTAAAAACTAATATGATTTTCGGATTCAGCCCACTAAAATTAGTGAAACATGTCTGATACAGAAGCCAACAGAAATTGTGTTGGGCAGTTATTTAGGTAAAACGAACCTAAACATTTAGCCAAGAATTTTGAACTGCAAATATCTGCTTTTTAATATTCGCTAAAAAGTTGCACTCGATCACTTTCCCTTTCCAGAACAACCTTGCATAATTTATACCCACTTATTTGAAATAAGCAATTTCTGAAAGGTGCACTTCAAATTTTCTGTTAAAAAAGCACGTGATTTATGATTAAATTCTGTTCGACGACACGTAGTACCGCATAAAGAATTAAATAAAAGATTACAGCTTTATCGACACTGAGGAAGCGAATATTTAAGCGGGGTCTCCGAAGGAACACATTATAGACATGAAACTGGGCGTACGTCGTACTTATCAGGCGCTAATATTCGACGTAGTAGCTTGACAGGGCATTTAAATATATAACATCGGGAGAAAAGTGCCAGTTTCAATAAAGTTGAGGTTCGCTGCTGGAAGGGCATTATTCTAAGTTATGCCGTGCTTAACTTGTAGAACGGCCGGCGAGAACGTAAAAAAGCCTTACAAAAAGAGCCAGAATTTAAGGCGGCACTGGAGGACGTAGGAGCTTTCAATGTGTTCTTCGGAAATTAAAGCGACAAAAAATTATATACGTAGAGAGCTTTTTTGTTGGCAGATACTTGGTTGCGTTCTATTTGTATTTTTATGGACAATGAATGTGATATTCTTTATTCTACAATGCTTCTATAGTGACGTTCGTTGAAATTAAACACTTTTTTTCCATGAAGCAGTTTTGAGAAGATATATTATTAGCATAGTTGGCTAACTGCAAAAATGGTTTTTGTGCCTATAGTTAGAGTTTTGATAAAATCATATTAAAAATATAATCCACGTGTCAGTGCAGAGAACGGAATTATTTATTAACACATTCCATTATTTGTTTACCATTTTCTTATTAATCCCGCATCTATTTCTTCCATAAATGCCTATCTTTGTGAAGACACATTGTCGTGTTAATAAATAATCAGGTAAAATTTTAAAGAAATCTGTATAAATATAAATAATAGGTTAGGATCAAAGTAATTGCCGATTTTAAATGTAGATGGCAGTATCTTTCGAATGACTTCTGTCAATGTTGCAACAGTAGAACCCGGTTATAACGACAGTCACTGGACTGCGAATTTTTTGACGCTATAACAAGGTGACGCTATAGGCGGAGTTTTTACATACAAGCATTGGTGGGAAACAATATTACGGGTGGTAAATAGATACATATGTGAATTTAATTAATTTAATGTACTTAACCGTAGAACCTTACACATGTAGGTATATACTAACTTGTTTGTCTAATGAAAGAAATCTGTAATTTTCCGTTGCACAGTTTTCGCACGCCAAAACTGTTTTTCTATATCCATTTCTAATTCTCTCACTTTATTAATAATTTGAGGTGACGTTTCTCGATGTCTATAATAAGTTTTTAAAAGTGTTACGGCACTTAGGGTTTTTTAATTTGTCGGTACGTGTTCTGCTTCGTCGCATGAATCTTCTTCCTCTTCGATTTTATTATCGTTTTCGTTATCCCGCTGTTTTATGTCCTCCGCGATATCAGAATCTGAACGCATTCCCGACGTAATAAGGCAACTGTCGACGGATGCAAAGTCGTCGAAACAAAACTGGTTTTCGTCACTCTGATTTTGCTGCCGCTTTTTAATAAGTTCACATAACGGAACGTCATCTTCATTCAAGTTGTCACAAACTGGATTATTCCTTAATCTTGAATAACTAAAGCAGTTTGCTATAGGCTCAGAGGTTATACTATGCCAAGCCTTCTCTAAAAAGTCCAACGCGTCGAGAAGTGAAACTGCACATGGTGCGTTCTTGTCCATACCCGTAATAATTTTCTGCAGAAGAAATTTTCTGTAAAAACATTTTAAGTGGGCTAATGATGGATGTGCTGGGCAGTTATCGAGTAAAAGCAACATTTTTTTTACCTTTAACCGCAAGTTCTTTATCTCATTTTCTAATTTCATTTTCAAAGATTTCTGAAGTCATCCATGTTTTTTTGTTTGCGCAGTAATTTGTTGGGAGTGTTTTTATGTCTTTGAAGCAGCGTGGCTTTTTGACTTTTCTATGATAAAGAACTTTGCGTTTCTCCGTATCGGTCATATTAGCACACACAAATGCAGTTAACCGTTCTTTGGCTAGTTTACCGCCTACACACTTTTCGCCTTTAAACCTCAGTGTCTGGAAGAAGTTTATAAAAAATTCCCGTTTCGTCGCCATTGTAAATTTCATTGTCTTCATAATCTTTTCTTAATTTAGCCCACACTTCATTTAGCCACGTCTCTGCTTCTGTCATATTAACACCTTTCGCTTCACCGCTCACTTTTCCGAACGATTTTGAATGTCTCCGTTTGAAACGCTCCAGCCACCCATTGCAGCACTTAAAATTTGTGTCTCCAAATAAACTTCCAAATTCTTCGGCCTTTTGCATAAGCAGTGGTCTATTAACCGGTAAATTTGCACTTCTACATTGCTTAAACCACGTAATAAGCGCTTGGTCGATTTCAACCTTCTCGCAGGGTCGAATTTTTTCTGACTTTTCTTTCCCTTTCAGAAAGGTATTCATGATTTTATTCTTATTTTTCACAATTGTACAAATCGTAGAATTAACTAACCCAAATTCGCGACACACGTCCGCTTTCTTCCTTCCACTTTCGACTGCTTTGATTATCGCGATTTTGTCGTTCAAGCTTAAACTTTTTCGCTTTAAACCTGACATTTTCGATAAAGACATCTCGATGTTTCACACACACGATTTAAATGCCGACTGAGGAAATTTTATACGAACTTTGCCTGGCGCATTGCAAGAAACGGTAATATTCTTGGAATCCCCGAAAGATCGAAAGTTGCAGGCTAGGCAAATTGCAAGAAATCTTAATTCAACGAACGTTAATATTGTTTGAATCCCCGAAGGGTCGGTTGCAGGCTAGGCAAATACCGGGAATTGAGCCATAAATGATAATATAAATACATACCTCAAGTAGTAAATATTTGTCGTTATATCAGGGGTTATTGACACTAAAACAGGGTTTTTCCCTGTACGTTTGAATAGAAAAGTACGGGACCGCTTAAAATTTGAGGCTAAAAAAGGAGTGTCGTTACAGGCGAAGTTGTTATAACCGGGTTCTACTGTATATATGTAGTTTTGGCATTTGTCAGCTGTGACCTTTAACTTTCTTAAAAATCAAATTAAGTTTATTGATTGTGAGATTTGTTTGTGTGGATTCAGTTTTAACATGGTGAAAACGTTCATTTCCGTAATATTTTGCTAAAAAGTTAAGCGATTAGTTTGATACATTTCGTTTTGATGATTCTTCACTCAAAGATGAGCCACAATCTTGCAGGCCAAATGAAATTAATAATGATCAAATTAAAACCATCACTGAATCGAATCGTCATATTCCTAACCGAGAAATTGCACAAGGTTAAATATCGAACACAACAATTGAAAATCACTTAAACCATATGGAATTGAAAAAGCTAAATATTTGGGTTTCTTATGAGTTAAAGAAAATTCACTTAACCCAATGCAGTAAAATCTGCGATTTACTTTTCAAACGAAATGAAATCGAACCTTTTTCAAAACGGATAATCACTGGGTGATGAGAAATGGATACTTTATCATAACATCAAACGAAAGTGATCATGGTCTAAAGAAAATAAACAAGCGCAAGCAACATTGAAAGTTGAAATGCTTCCTTACAATCAAAGGATTAATTCAAATGTGTATTCTCGGCAAGAAAAACGGCCAAAGTTGATGAATCGTAAAGGCATTGTATTGCACCATGGCAATGCTAGGCCACACACATCATTGGTCACTTACCAAAAATTATTGACGCTTGGTTGACCGATGTCACATCTGCTATATAGCCCTGACTTTGCGTAATCGGATTACCGTTTGTGCAGAGCCTTACAACCTTCCTTGAATGGTAAGATTTTCAACGATGATAATGCTGTGAAATCTAGTCCAGTTCTTTACTGATGAAGATCAGAAGTTCTATGAGGGTGAGGATAATGAAGTTGACGGAAGGATGGCAAAACGTAATTGACCAAAATGGAAAATATGCTATTTAATAAAGCTTACTAATGAAATAACGAAAAATTATGTTTCATTTGTTTAAAAAGAATCTACATTTACTTTGTCGCCAACCCAATATTTTATATACTTTAGCACAAAATATTTTCTGATTTTTTATATATGTCCCGACATATTTTTACTGTCTCGGTACACAGACCACCCTTTAAGTTTTTATGAAATGTAATAAAGAAATAATATTTATTTGAACAAACTGTTTTATTGAACAATGGTAACAAGTAAAACCCAAATATTTTACAAACAGTAGAAAATATTTTTCTCCCACCATTGTTCAATATGGATTTCCAACAAGTATCGGCCGACTCAATCGATAAACTGTCTAATTGCTTTGTGAAATATTGGCCTTTAGAGATTTACATACCTTTCTCCACTCTGAAGTTGGTATCTAAGACACATGGTTTTTGAAAGCTTTAGCAACTTCTTCAGATGAAGAGGATCGCTGTCCAAGCACTTTTTGTTTGACAATCAGGACCAGAAAGAAGTCATTAGGTAATACATTAAGTGGGTATAGGTAATAACACATTAAATCGATATTTTTCTCATTGGGTGCAGCAAAAGATGTATTCCTTTCGAAAAGAAAAAGACAAACAGAATCATCCACCTACAACTGTAGAGAAAAGGGAAAAGTATTGTCAGTAGAAACTTAAATAATAAAAGGATACTGTTTGCTATTCCATTTGATACATTGCAACCCCTACAACTCTGGTGAATTAAATTGCCTACTTATTTCCAATGTCACTACCCCTTCTAAAAAGCTACGCTCCCATCGAACGATAATGTTTACCGAAAACGTAGCTGAAACTCATTAACTTAACGTTATCGTTATACGAAGGGAATATCGTAAAGACGGCAATGGCAAGAGCATTAGCAACAACTGCGTAACATTAACGATTCGTCTATCCGTTCGAGTTAATTAACGGGATCGGAATTAGAGATTTCGATAATACTTTAAGTAATCACAGTCAGGTGAGAGGATTTGGTAAACTCGATTAGTTTAAATATTGTCTTAGATAGTTTAGTTTGATGTTAAAGTTGCCCTTCCACCTGCGGTGAAATATTTATTCGAGTTACTAAGATAAAAGGTGTTTTTGGATTAATGAAGATGTGGGTACCATTTATTGTAAGATTTACATTTAATAACAACAATATATCTTTATTGACTAACAGACGAATCTAATTACAGGATAATTAAGGCAATTAGCTATCAGATATAAATACATAATAATATAAAAAGAAATATATGTGAACGCTGTAATGAACTGAAACCAATATGGGATAACCCATACCCGAAACGACCAGGCGACTATAACATCTTAGAGGAATGGAGGAAAATCTGGAGATCATAACGTCGTATTTGATCCCACAAACCTCCTTAACAGCTCCAACCTGCCTACAAAAAAATGATCGAAGTTAAACCGCATTCGTACAGGACACACCAAGTACAAACATACGCGTGTCCTGTGTGCGTGTTTCTTTGTTACGTTCTCGGTATTCCTCCGTTATCTGCTTAATTATGAATGTATTGTTAATGCATGATCTTGATCTTCTGAAACCTGTTTATTCCTCCAGGAGTATATTCTCCACTATTTTATTTAGCCTGGTGATCACTATATTTTGTATGTGGTGTTCAGCGAGGATATACCTCTGTCGTTTTCGCAGTAGGATTGGCCTCCCTTTTTTAGGTATTGCCGTTACTTCTGTGATCTTCTAACTGTCAGATATTTTTTCCGTTCTCCAGCATTTTTTTAGTAATTGTAGTAACAGATAGTAACTATTGGCGGAACGTGGGTTCCTTATTTCAATCCAGAAACCAAAGTCAAGCTAAAGAATGGCGTAAACCCGAAGAAGGGCCTCTATTTAAGGCGCATTCAGTTCCGTTTGTTGGAAAGGTAATGATTACTGTATTCTAAGATGCGAATAGCACCACAATTAACGCAAAATATTATTTGGATTTACTATTTGCACCACTGCGACAGGAACTTGTTAGAAAACGGATAATGCAAAATCACAAACAAGAATAACGAAGGATGTTTTGAACGATTAATGATAGGAATTCCTTTGATATTAATGCGAAAGCAATTCCCATCACCTTACTCACCAGGTCTTGCATCTAGTGATTATCATCTGTTCCCAGATTTTGAAAAGAAAACCTTTACGGAATTTTCGATTTGAGAGTTTAACTAACGTATAATAAATGAATGTGTCATAAATAGGTGGATCGAGAAGACACCGAAAAAGTTATTCGAGGACGGTTTAAAAAATTAGTTTGTCGCTGCGATAAATCTTCAATGAAATGTTAATGAAAATTGACAAAACAAAAAAATATAGCTAAGTTCCCAAAACTTTTGAAACAACTCTCGTATATAAGCGTATAGCTCATTCATATCATGGCTTAAGCAGAAAGTAGCTACTCACCCAGGCAGTGCCCGAATAGGTTTTGCACCCCTGAAACTTTGCCACAGAATGAGCAATATTTTTCAAGATGAGTGTCCATTTAACGATTACGCTTTTCACTCAAATTCAAAATCAACGATATGAAGCTATGAAACCATTATTGATAACCAGTGCGTGGGGTTGGTCACGTTTTATACTACAGTTAGTTGTACTTCAAAATAATTGCATATCATCAAATTCTTCTACATTACTCGTTTCACCTTAATTAATAGTGATTGGTGTGTGTTCTAAATTCAACGCAAATAAAGAAACAGAACTCTTAGGTTTTCTATTTTTTGTAATGCTTCCTCCAGCTCTCTTAATTCTATCTCCTCCTCTCTTTTTTTTTCCTAACCACCCCTGTTTTCCAGTCTTTCTTCTCTTCCTTTGTCTAAAGTTTTATATAGTACTCTAGCCATTCAACTCTATTTATAATGTTAATTTTCGCCTCAACTTTATCATTTTCCTTCTCCTGACTCCTGTATATATCGTTTTCTATATTCGAAATAAGTCGGTCTCAGCTATCTATGTTTTCTGCATAGCCTTTTCACTTCAGCTGCTATATTCTTATATGCTGTTTTGTTTACCTCTGTTTTACCTTGTATCCATAATAAAATATATGTGAAGACGGTACTGAGGGATTGCTGAAAGAAATGTACGCTGATGGGAGTGCTTTTCGATGACCGGCATATGTATACATAGCTTGGAGTTCGCTGACGATCAGGTTATATTAGTTGAGGACAGGGATGACATCGATTACAAGTTCAGCAAATTGAGGGAAGAATTTGCGAGGAGTTTGGAGACAGAGTACATGGTAATCGGTTCACAAGAAAAACAGTTAGTGGCGGAAAATGAAGAGATAATACCCGGATGTACAACTCTTTTGTTGAAAGCAGTGTTACTTGTGGAAATGAAGTGTGGGCGTTGAATAGAAAGATGGAAAAGAAAATAATGTCAACGGAGATGATGTATTAGAAACGCTGCTGTAAGAAGGCTGTATTAGATGATGAAAGAAATGAAAGAGTAATATAAATAATACAAGATGACGCATCATTAACATGAAACCACATGAAATAGAACGAAAGTAACTGTTGTGGTATGGCCACATGAAGAGAATGGACCAGGATAGACTTCCACAAAAGGTTTGATTTGCAAAAGAGAAGCTTGCTAATAGAAGGAAAAAAGAAAGACCAAGAAAGAGTTGGGAAAAGGCAACTAAAGAAGGTATGCAAAAGAGAAGTCTGAGGGAAGATGGTTTTAGGAATAGACCCATTAGGAGATTGGGATGCGGTAAATGGTAAAATTAGCTGTTTACAAACCACCTTAATAAAAATATCCATATTAGATGTGCTTGTTTCTCTTTGATGATCCTTTCTCTGATTTAAGAAAATATATACTTTAATTTTTTATCTTCGGTGGCGGCCCCCATTATTGTATCTTTTATGTTTTTCCATTCGTCATTAATACGCACACTCGATGTTATTTCCTTATTGTATTTTTGTGATCTTTGTTGGTACAGTGCTTTTATTGAATCTTTTTTCCAGAAGCTAGATCTTCGGCATCTGTCAAATATTCTACAATTTCTATACTTTAATTTCCAACGACTGCCTATTAGTGTCAATTAAAAATATTGTAAACAAGACGAGCAAAATATAAACTAAACTACATAAAAATTTCTAAAACAAGCCCGTCAATCTCCAAGAAACCATCACCCTTTAACCTCGAGGCGACGAACAGTAAAAAAAAAAACGAACTCCCTAGCAGTAAAAGTGGTCCGGAATAAGGGTGACGATTTAAAACTGACTCGTCGAAGGTCGTCAAAAATTCTCTTCGGCTTAGTTTTATTTAATTTCGAAGGTAAAGAACGACGTAGCGAAACGTCTCCAGGGTTTCGACGGTAGGCGGACAATAAAAAGCGACACTAATCCAACTTTACGGAGGACTACTGTACAGCGTTACCGCCAGCTAGCGGGCGAATTTTATTACCATACGCTAGTTCGAGCGCTTATACTTTATAATCAGGTTGCGGCCGGGTCTCTTAAACTAGCGCGAAATGTGGCGAATGGAGGCGCTGTTGTGCTCGGCATTCTCTCGAAAATTGAAATTTAGTTCGTGGCAACTGCGAATAGATTTACTTTGCACTTTTATATCGTCACGGTAATTTCGAACGCGTGTTATTCTGTTATTGTGTCAAAGTTAGGTGAAACTTATGTTTCAGAAACTTTTTTGCTATATAAGTAATTTTACGTTCAGGTTTGCTCTCTTTGCGTTGAGATTTTGTTTCCTTCTCATATTTAACACAAGATCTTTGAGGAGTCTGTAATCATTGCAATCTAAAAGATCTATTGCAACAATGCCCTTAATAACGTTTGATTAGTTCCGACGCTTTAATATACGTTAGTATTAGTCTAGAATCTTTGTAGTCCCCTTTTTCTAAAACTTGGACTTGTTTCTTCTATTTATCTTAATGTTGTTCAGCTTCTTGGGAAGCAGATGTCCCGCTGTCGCACCATATCCTTGGAGTTCGGCCCAAACGTCTCCTAGAATTTAATTTTTTATCCTTTGCCCACTCCATCCACCGACTATCTGCTATTCTGCCGACATAGTTCCTCTAAAATCGTCGTCTCACCCTTGTAAAGCGTAGTTTGTCTTGAATTTCGAGATCCTCTCTTATCACTTTGCTTCATATTTAGGCCCTGAAACTCACTCCCTTAATAGCCCTGAATGCCTTCATCTTCGCTGCTCTCATCATGTTTTTCACTTTTGTTGTATCTGCTCGAGTTTCCGTTACATATGATAGTTCAGGTCTTACGACTGTTTTATATATGTGAACCTTACTTTCAGCGGATAAATATTTATTCCTCCATATGAGGTCCCTCAGATAGCCAGAAATTCTTGAGGCTTTATTAATTTGGGCTCTAACTTCCTGCTGTGGCTTCTTGGAGCTTGTTATCTCAACCCCTAAGTACGTGCATTGCATGTAGTCACGATTGGATTCATCGTTTACAAATAATATATATCTAATGGGCTCTTTTGCTATGACCATTGATTCTGCCTTTCCCATTTTAAGGCTTCCTGTCTTTCTTTGGAACCGGTATAACAGCCGTTGTAGGTCGTCCTTGTTAACTACCATCAAGATTGGATCGTCAGCATAGCATAATAGCTTCATCGATTCTTGCTCTATCCTGTACCCTCCAGCAATTTCTTTCACACTATTAATTGTTTTTTCTATAATGAGGTTGAGCAAAACTGGGCTCACACCATGGCCTTGACGAATTCCTGTTGGTACTGCTACTTGTTCGGTTAATTCCTGTGGTGGATTGGTCTTTGTTTTGTTATTTGTATTGAGTTCTTTTATTACGTTAGCGTAAGGTTTAGATATCACGTGTTCCCGGAGTATTTCTAAGAAATCGGCTGTATGCACTCTTTCAAACGTTCTTCTATTAGACAAACAAACAGAATTTTATTATGTACGTGCTCTTGAAGCACTACGTGTATGCATATTAATAGCAACGCATTTCCGGATAATTCGTTTAGGGTTTCCATCCAACCGAAAACTAATTCCATCATAAAAAGCGCACTCAAAATATTAATCAGCACCCCGTGTTACCGAACATTTTTCAACCTTTGGTATTAACTACCGGGAAAAAAATACGCAAAATCGTATGCTCGCGTCCCTACGCGAAACCCTAAATAATTGATTTCATTTTCCGAAAGATCCGAAACGTTTCTAGCCGTACCTCGCATCTCCCTAATTTTCCGGGCACCCGCTGATTTCATCCAACCGCGTCGAACATTTTGTACACCTTTTAACGGTGCAGGAAAGCAAATAAGCGAAGGTAGGAAAATCGCGAGAAAGTGCTCTGTCTGTTTTATTAATCAGGAGAGCTGTGCGTGAAATTTCAGCGCGAAATGGAAAAGATGTGGAAGGGAAAAGGACTTTGAAAGGGATTGATTGTTTAAGAATAGGTATAGGGCATGGTATGCGAAAATTCCAATCAGAATGGTGTTCTGTAATGATGTCGAGGAACAAGAAAATTTAAAATTCAATAATAACGTAAGTTAATGCAGGAGGAGTGGGGAAGGGATAAAGGTTCAGATATTGTTTTGCTCGATGAAGAGTGGGGGATTAGCCGAACAATTACAAAGGATAGAAACTGTCGACAAAAGATTTTATTAAACATTTCACAAATATCCGAGAAAGTAAGAGTTCTTTCCGAAAGTGCCTCACGTGTTAATACGTTTAAAATTCTAATTTATCTTAGTAACTTAAATGTAAAATAATGTGAGAAATGTTTACTACTTACTCCGTATCCTCTTTGCTCTGCTTCTGTTTGCTCTATAACTAATTAAATTACCTCTACGTGTCTATAAGAATTTACCTCATGGGTGACTCAAATCAAATTAAATTAATTTGTGAGGTAATCGAACGTCTATCCAACTTCGTAACAGCAATGGGTATAACTAACGATATTCTAAAATTGTAACATTTCCATGTATAGATATTGGATGCATCTTTGAAACACTTATTTTAGGAAAATAGAATTCGAGTTCTTGCCGTTCATAATTGACAGCTAATTTGTTTAAAAATTAAATTAAAACTAGAATGCATTTAGGATCGATCTAATCAATCTTTAAATTGAAAAAAGTGCCTACCCGAGTTGGTTTCTATTTGCGGAAATGAAGCAACACATCAACAAGTTCGTTGGTATGCAGAATTCAAACGTGGACGGATTACTCTTGACAACGATCCAACAGCGGAAAACAACGATGATGTGCGCAAGATCATCTACGAAGGTCAATATGTGACATATCGCGAGGTTGAGGAATCATTGGGGATTTCAAAGATCTTAATTCAAAAAACTCTGGTTGATGGATTGTGTGTAAAAACATCCTATTGGATACCGCAGCTATTGACCAAAGAACAGAAGGCAACTGGGCCGAATTAGTGTCAAATAATACCAGAATTATTCAACGGCGGAAAATAAAGTCGTCCTTTTTATACATCGGTATTGTGATGCTGTTTCTCCAATCAGTGGGTAGTTTTTGGGTCGACATAATTCTTTGAAACAATAATGTAGCAGTAAACTTCACTCACACAAATTTATGCATATGGTAAAATCCGGACATAAGATTGATTTAAAAAATCTTACACTACTTAAAAACGTAAACTCGTATAGAGAATTAGACGCGTACGAAACTATATGTATGAAAAAGAACGGAAACTTATTGAACAGAGAACCACCCCCAATTGCACACTCGAGTCTGATTGATTTATTACCATAGGACCTGTTAAAGATACGGTTCGCTTTCGATCCATCCTTCCCCGAAAATAGACATTAGACCACCGAGTAGATTGTAAATAGTCATATATTTTAGAAACTTTGGAGCCTGCGTAGAAAATAATTTGCATGTGTGATACAGTTTTTACATTCAGTCGGTAAGACGGTTGACAATGAGAGTCCACGTGCTCTCGAAACGCTGCGTTCCGCATAATTCGTAAATTTGTGTGAGTTGAGTTTACTGCTATACCTGTGAATAATGTGATTAGTGTTTCCAATTCAGATCCCCCGTACTTAAGCATTTCGTTAATAGTTTGATCCGGATCCGGACCTTTCTGTTTCTTAGTTTTGTTAGTGATTCATGATCTTCCTCCAGTGTTACGTTATCCTCTTCCAGGACTTGCTCTTTGTGGATATTGTCTTCGTACTTGTGCTTTTTTATATTTGTCGTTTCTTCTTTTTCTGATTTTACTTGATTTTATACACTTTTGTCAATTCTTCGGTTTATTATACGAATGCCAGTCTTTACTCGGTTGCAGCATAGTATTAAAGCCATTTTTTTCTGATTGATCGTTTCTCAGTTTCATTTTCCATGGCGGTAGTTTCTCTTTTTTTAGTCAATGAATTTACTTTCGGCGGAGGGGCGCCGATGAATTTTTTGTTGACAGCAGCGTTGTTAGGGTTCGCGGGGCACTTTATATAGGTAGTCAGATGTTCACCATTACAGTTAGCACACTTTGGCGGAGTAGCCTTTGGTTTAGTGCACAAATGAGTGGAATGACCTTCACCGCACTTTTTGCACTTAATTAAAGTTGCAATTGCTTTGTGTCTGATCAATCATTTGACATTTGTGACAGTGCACTATTTCACTGTACGTACGTAGCGGTTCCACTTTTATCGCGAGTCAGTTCGCGATATTATGTATAGATTTATATTCGCGGCTCACTTCAATTAACACTAACAGTGTCGGTTAGACGTTTCTACCCTTTAACTGTGACATTCTTTCAACCAGATAGTCCTGTTGCTAGAGATCGTCTTTTATTTCATCATCACCGATCCTGGGTTATATTCCGGACGATCACCTTCAATTCCTTTTCGCCTTTCAACTGAAATGTATAAAATTGGACGCCTTCTTCCATCAGCATCTTGCTCAATTTCCTGTAATCGTCTTCGGTTGCTGGTTCAACTTGTATACCAGTTTGAATTAATTTACACTTTGTGGCGGTTATATTCTTACGTTTCATCATGTTGGGGGTCTTCGTCCATTTCGCTGTTTCCTTAATCATTATCCGTGCGATCTTATGTTTGAACTCTTCTTGTTTCTGCGGTGTGGCGGTTTTTTTCTTTCCCCCGTTTTTCTTTGACAGATCCTTTTTAATATTTTTTCGGTATTTTGTCGTCCGTTCCTTCTTGCATGTCCTCTACTCTGGCCGTCCGTTACCAATGCTTCATAGTTATTGCGGATTGCGATTCTTTCGATTTAGCGCCTACTCACCTCTTCTTATGTCTTTTTGTCTGTTCCACGTATTCGTCAGTTTTCGTTTCACTCAGTTCGCTTTTTTCTACGAATTTCGTTGATATATATTCATGATCTTGTGGATGAGTTTCCGTAAGGATGGTTCATCTACATTGTCGGTGAATATCGCTTCCCCATCAGTATGGGAATTCCCTGCTGTGGTTAAATTGTGGTTCATTTTCTTTATGATATAAAATCAGAACAAAAGTCTTAAAAAAGACTGTTTATTACCTATACAAATCTTTTCAGACTGCAAAGGTATTGGTATCGATGTTGTGATGCTTACACTTCGACCGCTCGATCGACTGTGTCTTTCTTAAAGGCATCCATAAACACCTCGATAATATTAATAGAGAGGACGGATATCATCTATACGCGAAACGGAAACCGCTCGTCTCTACTTAACCAACCATTCAGGCATAACGCTCCCTCCTATATAAACCCGGTACTCAGCGATACACGTCAGAAGATTTTCGTCTCTAGCGTGGTTAACACATCGAGTTACCATGACCCACCTCCAAAGTGGTTTCGCCTGTAGCGTAGTTTACATGTGCCACTTTGGTTACCCTATTTTCTCTCCTGAAGAAGCCTCCTACGACGTAGGTGAAATTTTGAGATCCCGTTTTTTGCTTTTTTTCTGATCCCTTTCTCTCTTTTCTTTTCTTACACCTTTTTTCCTTTTTCTCTTTTTTTTCCACCTTTCACTTTTCTTCTCACTTTTTATTTTTTTTGTTTCTTCCACTTACTTTTATTTCATTTTTTTCTTATACCTTACCACGGCACGGTCCAATTCCGGAAACAGTTCGTTTATTAATTTGTAAATGGTCACGGGATGCGTTTGGTTATCCCTTCAGACAAAACCTACGTCACCAACTAACATTTTGCGCATTCACAAACTGATTAATAAAAAAGCACATTCATTACGCATTTCCACTTCCGGCGTTGGCTACGGCAAAACTTCCTTTTGGGTATTTCCATTGTTCTAACGTCGCGAGCGCCGCATTGTGCGGGACTTTTCAATTGCGCACATTGTATCTTAAAACAAGAAGGACGCGTTTCCTTCCAACACTAAAAACTCACTTCGTAGGCGTAGCAGTTTTGCGACGGTAGGTTATTTGAATTGCGATCCACTCGACCCGACGTCAGGACGAGAGACAAGATAGAGGCGCTCGGGAAAAGTTTCCCTTCCATTCTCGGGGCGCGAGCGAGTCAATACGGGACCGCTGGAGGGCGTTCTTTGAGAGAAGAGACGACTCTGCGGAACGCGGTCGCGGCGAATTGGGGCGTCAGGATATGTTTAAGTTAACGCCGCGTTGATCGCAAAAGATAGTTACCTAAAGGTAATCTGCGGTGTACATAACGGGCGTGTAAAGTGTGGAAATGCGCCAACTGCGATGGGTTATCGTGTATCTTTTGCGCGAGATAAGTACACAATGCAGCGTTCCCTAGGATTTCATCTGACGATGTTGAAGTTGCTGTAATTACAGATGCAGGCGAGGCCGTAACAGCAGCGTAAGACAAATACAACAAATAAATGACGTCTCAAATGAATAGCGCTAGCGAAAATTTATAAACAGATGGAGCAGTACGCCAAAAGGCAAGATTCAGTGTATACGTGTGCTTTGTGTAACAAAGAAATTGCAACACCTATCAGGAGAGCTTCCCAGGTGTCATAGTCAAATCCTAATGAAACTTAGTAGGTAGGTAGAATATGTTGAGACTTGAAAATACAAAAAAAAATGTTTGCGCAGAAATTCACTCTGAGAGGATGGAACACCCCTTCGAAAATTCACTGATTTTCGGTTCTCTTCATTGAATTCTTGAGCGGAATTAGATAAAACAAAAATTTAAATATTAATGCTGTGCCTTATCAAAATGTCTTTCAGGACACGTGAATGTGGTGTATACAGGGTGTTGCATTTAGACGTACCATCTTATGCTAGAGATGATTATAATAATATGAAGAGGAAATTAACGCAACTTGTTCATTCTTAACACCCTCATTGATTTTATAGCATTTTCAGTTATATAGGGTGTTCCAAAGGGGATATTAGCAAATAACAGAAAAGGAAAACAGTTACTCTGTGTAATATCACATGATACAGCTAAGGCAGCTCAATTTAAGCGCATAACTGCAATCGCCGTATGAAGCGTTAGATGCAGTTGCTGTTAGTGTAGGTGGTTATTAATGAATCCCGACAAAATTAACACATTGCTCTGTGTGGTTATTTCTTATCCTAAATATTCAGAAATATGACATTTGTTTAAAAGGAAATATTTACGAAGTACATCCTATGATTTGAAAGCTCATACTTAAGGTGTTATTGTCCCTTGATAGCAATTTTAAGGATACATAAATTAATACGTAGGCTTCGACGGTCAGAATCAGTAATAAGTGAACCACTTCAAAAAAGAAGAAGAAGAGGTCAAATAAAGAGTAAAAGAAGGGAGACAGAAAAAAGGAGAAGGTAGAAGGAAAAAACAAAAAGGAAAGAAAAGAGAAAGATAAGATCTCGACGTTTCGGCTCCATCGTCGGAGGCTTCTTCAGGAGAAAAGACAGGGAAACCAAAGTGGCACGGTAAGTCGACGTGTAAACCACACTAGAGGCGAAACGAGTTAGGAAGAAGGTCACAGTAACTCGACGTGTTAACCTCGCTAGAGGCGAAAACCTTCTGACGTACATCTCTGAGTACCGGGTTTATATAGGAAGTGAGCGGCCAAACGTCCGAACAGTTGGTTGAGTAGAGGGGACGGGGCTTGAAGGAGCGGTTTCCATATCGCGGATAGATGATATCCGTCCTCCTTATTAATATTATCGGGTTGTTTTTGGATCTCCACTGCCTCCCTCAATCTTCTACCATAGAAATGGGAATTTTTCGCGATGACCGAAGTTTCTTCAAATAGAATATTGTGGCCTGTTTCAAGATGACGTTCGGCTACCGCAGACGGTGGTGCGTGCCCCGATTTTGGACAACGTTTGTGCTCTTTAATGCGGGTTTCGATTGAACGACCTGTCTCACCTATGTATACTTAACCGTAAGAGCAGGGGATTTTGTAGTCCCCTTTAGGGGATAGGGTCTCAACTTGATCTTTAGGAGAAAGGAAAATGTTGGGAATTTTCGAAGGAGGCTTAAACACTACTTTGATGCTTTGTTTTTGAAGAATTCTGCCCATACGTTCGCTAACACCGTGGATGAAAGGAAGATATGCCATACCTTCAGAGTTTTTGAAATCTTTAGACTTGTCTGTATGGAAGGAATGTAAGTGTTTATTGATGACTTTCTATATATTCCGATATAGGTAACCTTTTTATTTCTTTTAATCTTATTTCATCGTTTATATCTCATCATGACACGGTCCAATTCCAGAAGTAGTTCGCTTATTACATAGATACATATTTTGATATTGGTGGTGGTATTTGTTCACTTGTACATATTTTTATAATATAGCTCAAAATTTGTTTTTTGTTAAGGTATAGAAAAATAAATATATAATAGAAATAACGTTGTAATTTTATACTACATTTATATATCCAATCTCCGAATTTAAAGACAAGGACAAATCGTATATAAAACCTGTGATCTAAGTGTACCAAGTCCTAACACCAAATCAAAATTTGTGAAACGTCATTCATAAACGAAATGAATGTTATTAAATTATCAATGGAGTCGTTTAATATTGCTGAAGGCAGATACCTATAAATCGACACGAAATAGAATTGCATGATATACTAAAAGAATTAATCACAAGAAGTATAGCCGAGACTACTTTTGAAGTAGATATGGAACGACTTTAGAATTTCTTTTCATCCGTTTAAACCGCACTCCACCGAATTGATCGACAGGCAAATATGTAATTTCTCAAGAAGATCTAGAAGAGCATTTGCAGGAGGAATCGTTACCTTGTACATTAGAAGAGAGCGACATTTTAGATATGAAGTATAAAGAAGACGCTGTTTAATTATTGGAAACGTGGCAAAAAGAAGCGACTCTCTATAGACTCCGTGCAAAGGAGATTTACGAAGACTACCCTACGACTACAACTGCATCGATGGGAGAAAACTCTGGAAAAAGGCGAAACGCAGTGGGAGAAATTAACAACAATATCTTAATACGTGATAAAAAAAATTGGGGAAATAAGTGGACTGAATACCATTATACTTAGAGAAGACCGTAAATTTGAATTAATTAATAGAAGTCGTGGTGGTGGTGTTATTTTAGCCTTTAAGTCCACCTTACCTTACAATCAGGTAGATTTTACACATGTTAAGGACACGACTTCACTTGTTGATATTGTCGGAGCTGTATTTAGTTTATGCCATCATAAGTTTGCTGTTTATGTGGTTTATGTGCCACCAGATATTTCGCTTCTCGATTTTGAGAATTTTCTGAGTAGTTTAGACACAATAAATATAAGTTCTACAAAAACTATCATTCTCGGCGACTTTAACATTACCCACTACAACAGACCTGACATAAATGATGGTAAAAGTAGAATAATGAATGAATTCTTACATTTTATTGATTTGTCACAACTTAATTCAGTAACAAATGCTAGAGGTAGAATATTAGATTTAGTTGTTACCAATGTTCACACTGTTGCTATTGATAGAGAGATGTTTCCTCTGGTTGCCGAGGACAACGATCATCCTGCTCTAGCGCTGTGCCTATCAATTCCATCGTCACGATATAGCAATATGTGTGGTAATAAGGACAAAAGAGTGTATAATTTTAAGCGAGCAGACTTTATTATATATATATATATACTTGTATGATTATTTATTAACTACAGATTGGAATTTTATTTACAATTATACCAGTATAGATGACGCTTGTTCTGCATTTTATGCTGAAATCTATAAAAATTTAGATATGTTTGTCCCCGTAAAAACCAGTGCGCATACAAATTATCCACAGTGGTTCACGCGTGATCACATTAGTAACATCAAACTCAAAAATCATTATCGATTGATGTATAAAAGAACAGGATGCTTAAGCGATTTAAATGCTTTCAAAGATATGAGAAGGATGCTGAAAACAGATTCTAGGCGGTTATATAAGAACTTTATTCAGAGCGCTGAATTCTCCATTTCAACCGATCCTAGACATTTTTGGCAGTTTGTGCGATCTCGGAGGGATGGGGGAGGTATTCCTAGAACTATGAAGGACGACTACGGCAATACGTATAAGGACCCACCTTCCATAGTGAGCGCCTTGCGGGAGTTTTTCCAATCGGTGTACCTTCCTTCATTTGCTCCAACGCCTATTGCTCCAATTGCTTCGTGCGCTACTATGGTTGACCTAGGTTCTGTAACTGAGATGGATGTGGTGTGTGCTATGAAATCCTTAAAGAATAATTGCACGGCGGGTAGTGATGACATTCCGGCCTTTTTTGTTAGAGATTGTGCAAATATATTTGCTTCTCCTCTTGCTACTTGTTCAATCTCGCTCTCAAAACATCCACCTTCCCGTCTGTGTGGAAGATTGCCAAATTGGTGCCTGTTTTTAAAAATGGTGAGAAGTGTGTTATTTCCAACTATCGTCCCATATCGTTATTAAATAATTTTGCTAAAGTTTTTTGAGAAATGTTTGTACAAGTATATTTATGCTCAAGTTAGACCCTGGATTTCAAATGACCAACACGGTTTCGTTGCTCAACGATCTACGGTAACAAATCTTGTTACAATTACACAATACCTATCTGATAGTATTGATGCCGGTGGACAGGTAGATGTTGTGTATACTGACCTAACAAAAGCTTTTGATCGAATCGACCACACCGTGCTTATTAATAAATTGGACAATATTGGATTTTCGTCTTCTCTTTTGTCTTTATTCCAATCGTATCTTCTTGATAGAAAGCAATTTGTGACATACATGGGATTTGAGTCTGATTACTTCGCGCCGAGCTCTGGAGTTCCTCAGGAGTAACTTGGGTCCACTTCTGTTCCTCATATATATAAATGATTTGTGCTATCAACTGAACTGTCCAAAGTTGTTATACGCAGATGACTTGAAGTTGTACTCAACAATTAATAACTCTCAGGATTGCAATCATTTGCAAAGCCAACTCGATATATTCCACACGTGGTGTGTCAACAACAGACTAACAGTTAATGTAAACAAATGCAAAATTGTCACCTACACTCGTAAGACGACTCCAATTATATATACCTACCACTTGGCTGGATCTTCTTTACCTAGGGAGACCTCTATGAGAGACTTGGGCGTCATCTTTGACTCAAGACTGGTCTTTATGGAGCACATATCCAGTATTTGTACATCAGCGTTGAGTATGTTAGGATTCATTATACGTGTTACACGACCTTTTGCTTCTATAACAGCAATTCTTCCTCTTTATTTCGCTTTTGTTCGGTCTCGACTGGAGTATGCGTCCTTGGTCTGGTCACCTATGTACATCTATCAGATACATCTTCTAGAGCAGATTTAGAGAAGATGTTTGAAGTTCTTGTACTTTAAAAAATTTAATACTTACCCGATACAAGGATTTAGCCACAGTGCTCTGCTAGAGGCATTTAATATTGATTCATTAGAACTACGTCGAAAACAGGCTGAGTGTAAATTCCTATTTACTTTACTTCATAATGGTCTTGATGTCCCTGAGTTGTTGAGTAAAATCAACTTCATTGTACCACGTTCAGGATCTAGGCAAACAAATACTTTTTACTGTTTCGCACCTAGAACAAACATCCCCATCAGGTCCCCAATACACAGATTGTGTAGCAATTTCAACTCTATGGAGTTTGCCGAGTTGGATATACATACCTGCACTTTACCGTCCCTTTTGACGGTATGTAGAATCATAGTGCGTTACAATTAGTTGAATACTTTTTCCGTTCTCTCTTTTTTGCTAACCACTGGTAAACTACTTTTTTTTTTTTTTTTTAATTTAAATTAAAGCAACTAGTTACTAAGTTTTCTAATTTGACATACTTTAATTTTGTGTTATTTATATTTGCATGTGTACATTATTTAACATTGCCTTGTAATTGGATATTTGTATCTGTTGGGCATTAAATATTATTATTATTATTATACACGATACAGATTTGAGAAAATTCGCATTTTGAAGCTAACGAAGCTGTAAAGCAAGAAAAGTGCAAAGTGGATACTGAACTTCAAAAGAACATATAGAATTGTCGTTCATATGGATCAGATACTCTTAGAAGTGATTGCTAATGATTTTATTAATGAGATAAAACCAATAATCCAGAGTTATGGTGCCGAGCATATATATAATACAAGTAAAAGCGGTCAACTTGGAGAGACTTTCCGGACGTTCACTAGCATTCCAAGGTAAGAAGAAAGTTGAAGCTGCCGTTGAGTCCATGCAAGTAACAACCCACAGTTACACTATTCTCTCAATAATATCCGCATCTAGTAAACTTGTGTCCACTACTGACAGTACTAAAAGAATCTGGAGCTAAGTTTGCGTCGCAAGTATAACAAACCGTATTTCAACGTGTAAACGTTGTTATTCAATCCTAATTTTCAGGTAAATTAACCACTGATTTGTTTAACAATTGGTGTCTTAATACTTACTTATCAAGCACTGGGCCAAAGAGTCTAATACCTATGACTAAGACATTGTATAAAACTAACAAGAATAAAGTCAGAACGTCCAACGTAGAATCAGTTGAATTCAAAACTCAAATTGGATTAAATCAGGGATGTGCATTAATTCCATTGTTATTCGCTGCATTAATAGATGGCGCTGTTAAAATAGCCAAAGAAAAGGGAAAAATATGAAAGTAGGAAACTGGTAAATGAATGCAATTAATGCATAGAAACTAATGTTTGCTGATGATATAGTATTGATAGCAAGCAGACTCCGAAAAGACATTACAGCAAAACTTGAAGATATACCAAGAAGAACTAAAAAAGATAAACATAGAAATAAATACGATGAAAACAGGCACAATGATAGTAGCGGTAGAAGAAAAAATATATAAGATCAGAATCAAAGGCACAGCCTTGGAACAAGTTAAAAGATACAACTACCATAGGAACAATCATTGAAAATAGAGAAAGAAATAAATGAGAGAATAGGGAAATGCACAAACAAGTCTATAAAAGAGTGGTCAGACCAAGACTAACTTATGACAGCCAGTAATGGACAACCATGAATAGAATTAAAAGCAAGGTCACGGCGATGGAAATGAGATTCCTAAGAAGAATAGAAGGAGTAACAAGGAGAGACAAAATCAGAAACAATGCAATCACTAGTAGTCTAAATATTAAGCCAATAGAAATAATCATAGAGAAGTCACAACTGAGATGGTTTGGGCATATACACAGAAGGGAAGTAAATCAAATATCAATGATGATTTTTGAAGCCAAAACAGAGGGCAAAATAGAATAGGTAGACCCCGAAACACCTGGTAAGGACAAATGTATAGAATATTAGAAAAAAGAAGTATGGGAAGGATTGAAGCTAAACAGCTCGTTTAGAACAGGAAATTGTGGAAGACAAAATAAGAGAAAGGTAGTCCGACACCGCAAGGTACAAAGGACGCAGGATTAAAAAATAAATAAATGAATTCAGTAAAGCTGTTTTCTAAGTTTTGTATGCCATAATTTGGGACAAATTGCAAAAACAGAGAGAGTATTATTGTTATCATCCTGTTATCATCAATATGTCCTTATTTCATACATTTTGGCAAAATATGAGTTCTATAAACGCTATCTTTTATTGTTCCAAAACTATACGGTCATAAAACACTTTTAACACGTTTCAGAGCCGTACAGATGATCTACGCGTATCCGCATCGTCACCTATCCACCCAGAAAAGCACAAAAGAGCTTTATTTGCGAACGAAAGACGCGCAACCAAATAAATCCGGTTGATTTGTAACCTTTCATGCGCTCCTGTCGTGCGAACTCGCACATGTAAACGCCCGTATTTGTTCCGCGGGCGCCCTACAGTAACACACCGCATCTGTATACGTATTTATGCGACGCGTTCGTACGTTTCGGATATTTGAGGTCGAGCCACCGTTCTCCGTATTTGTATATACCCATTGGCAGAACGTATTTGCGCAACGGACAAACGAACGGGGACCGAAGAGCAGCTAGAAACCGCTGACAAATTTATGGTGATACGCACGACGGGGTTGTATGTATTGATGTATTGTAATGACGAGCCGCTCGTCGTCCGACGTCCGTTTTCGACTGCGTACGATGCGAACGACGGTACTGAGCGTAATCCCTAAATCACGGCGATGATATGGCTTCGCCTTTGTGTGAGGATGCGAGAAATGGCAGTTTGCCTGGGGGCAGTGAGGTCGGATATGCGTACGTAGGTATGATTGTCCGGAAATTGGCTTTTTGATCCGTAAATCTGGATAGGTATCATGGAAACAAATTCGTTGTCTGAATTGTAAGTTTAATGGGTGTATGCGTGTAGAGTTTAAACATATTTTCTAGTACCCACCTCAAATAAATATGTATACGAGGGATGTCTTTTAAGTTTTTCATAGTGGGACACAGAGGGCGCCACTAATTAAACGCCAGTACTAAAAATTAACTTCCATCCTTAGTTAATCTAAATCCAAAGTTTCAGTGCGATACCTGTATAGTCAACGGTTTATTTAAGGCATATTACACTCGACCAAAAAGTTGTCTAGATACAGGAAAGTTATGTTAGATAATATGAAACACTACTGATAACTACGTCTTTGAAATGTCAATTGTCAAATTGCTTCGTCCGTTTTGGTTGTCTCTTTGGTTGTTTGTTGTATTTCTCGTTATATTATTGATTGTATAGTATATTGCATTAAAAATTGTTTTTGTCAGAATATCATCAATTCGATATTTACGCACAGGTGGCACTTTTTTTTCAATTTTGATAATGCAACTACGGTTGTTAAGTTTTATTCCAGGATAATTACAACATTGACAGAGCTGAAGGTCGTTGGGCAAGGCGATAGCCATTTCATGGGTCCATCGAAAAAGTTTCGAGAGAAACGCATTGGCAATGAACAAAGGATAATGGCTTATAGTTTATACGAGTGCGGATCCTCATGCCCACCCCTCACCTACCTCTAACTGTTTGATTAATGTTTTTGACATTTAGTTAACTGACATTTATAGATCATATCTACATAATATCAATTTTGTATCTCAAAGTGTTATGTGCTGTAGCTAATTCTTGAATTGTGTGTCGTGATTGTTCATAAAAACCGACCATGCAGATCAAAGATCCGTAATAGAATGCCTCCAGCGAAAGGGCATGACGCCAATTCAAATTCATAAAGACATTATGACAACTTTTGGTGAGTCTGTAGTTTCTTATGATAGTTAAACGCTGATGTCGAGATTCTAAATGCGGAAGAACATCCTGTGAAAACCAACATGCCGGTAGTCCTCTCAATTACGATAACAACAGACGAAAACATTAAAAAGGTACACGATATCGTGGAAAATACGGATTAATCATCTCAGGTGGTGCATAACATACTGACTAAAGAATTAGATATGAAAAAAATGCGAACGAGGTGGGTGCCGCAAATGTTAACCATTTATCAAAAAAGAAATCTGGCGTTGACTTGTAAGCGTCTTTTGGAAAGGTACAAAGCAAACAAAGAGAACTTTCTTAGTCGGCATGTCACTGTGATCCCGAGACTAAAGTGCAAAGTAGAGAGTGGAAACAGCACGGTTCTTCTCCACTCAAATTTAAGGTCGTGCTGTCTGCTGGAAAGATTTTGCTATCTCTGTTCTGGGATGCTCAAGGAATCATCCTGACTGACTATTTACAAGGGAACAGAGCATTACAGAGCCCTACTACGCAGAATGGATTTCTAAATTGCGAGACGCTATTAAAGAGAAACGCCGATAATGGTCCTAGCCATACATCGGGTACTGCCATGGCTGCTATACGGCACGCAGGCTTTGAATTAGCAAAGCACCCGCCAATTTCGATGGATCTGGCCCCTAGCGATTACAGATTCTTCCCCAAATTAGAAAAAATCTTACGTGAGGCAAAATTTTTCAGTAATTTTAAAGTGATGCAAGCTGTAGAGCGGTGGTTTGCAGAGGTCGGGCAAAATTTTTTGCAGGAGCTTGTTGAAATGTTGGAGAACCGATGGATCAAGTGTATTAGTGTAAAGGGAGACTATGTCGAAAAATATAATGCCACTGTACTTTCAATGTAAGGGGGTCAAGGGTACAGCATAGAGATCCGCCCTCGTAGATGCAATGCAAACAGAATAATTCTAAATCGGCAGCTATCAAGTTACCCTCCAAGCAAGTGGGACTTGGTGAAGTAACCATATGGGGCATTGTAAAAGAAGCGGAGTCTACAGGAACTGTTGGTTCAGCTCCAAAGAAAAAAAAAAACGTAAGCGAATAACAACTTACGAAGCCTTGGATGATGTCCAAAAGGCTGCAACTCGCTGAGATATACATTGATTTTCCTTAAGGAATAAATTAGCAACATGCACTAAAATTTTAAACGTAAGCGTATTATCACATATTTGTGTGTACTATTTTAAGGATACCACTGCATCATTGTAATCTAAATCCTCCAGAATTGGTATAGGCTCAAGTTAAGGAATATGTAACTGCAAATAACAAAACCCTTGATTTACCAGAGGTAGAAAGATTCTTAGTTGAAGGACTTCAATTGGTTTCTCCTGAAGAAGCATGGAAACATTGAATTGAACACATCAATACGGAAGAAAATAAGACATATAAGCTAGATAACGTCGTTGAAAGTATGATAGAAGAATTTATTATCACCGCTAATACTGGACCATCATTAGAAATGTCTTCACTTAGCGATGATTCCGAATTGCCAACATAAAACAATATATACATATATTTGACGTAATTGGCACATCGTTCTATAATTGTGATTTTTGTAGCTATTTTAAAAAATAACTAATAAAATACTCATCTCGTAGAAGTATTTATAATGTAAATAATAAAATATACGGCATATTTTAAATAAAATTATTTCCGTTCTTTTAGTAGGATTCAATAAACTTAAATATATGTTTGTCTTACAAAAATATTTGCTATTACAATTTAGAAGTACTTTCAAAGAAAGTGACAATACAACTGATATTTTACTTTCAAGTCACCCGCTATTATTTAATCGGAGTTAAGTTTTAGCAGTGTAATACGAACGCCGATAGCAGCGCTATCTACTACATTCGTAAAGCGATGGATAATAGTGCTGTATCTACAACGAACTGTCAGAGTTGACAAGTTAGTTGATAAATTGAATTAGATTGTAATTATTCCCGCCGTTACCCCGCTGTGCGCCGTGGGCTTAAGTAATATTTATAATTCTAATATATAAAATTTTTATTGCCTTGTACAAGTTTAAACATTTAATTAAAGACATATTGTAAAATTGCTGTCAGTCATAGACTTCATTATGAAACACAGATTATTCTATAATAGAGAATCCAACGAAGCGACATTGTATATTTCCTCTTCCTCTCGGAAATTAACTACGCGTTGGCTCCATTAGCACTAAACGTAGAGGCTACTTTACTTTGGGACCCGATTTTACATTTTTTGAGGAATGAGAGAGAGGAGGTGCTGCAATTGTTTTTTGTCCACGGACGCCACCCAATCTAAACCTAGCCATGGACATATTTCATATTTTATTATACACTAAAGCAAGTACCATACAGTTGAAATTAATTGGTACGTATACATAATAGTAGCGCGTCATCCGTTCTATCATGCATATCATCTACATACAATACATCCATTTTCCCGCATTTCATATTAACTTTTGGGAATAATAATTACAACAGGAGATTTAATTTCATTTCCACGCCAGCGCGTGGTGGAATCGCCCCGCAGATTTAAATCAAATTCACTACAGTGCTTTTGACGTTCATTTTTATCAAATTTCGATTCGATACGTGTACCGGACATCACGATAGTGTATATACATCCTCTATACATATACAGAGTTCGTTTAAAAATCGTCGGCAGATTTTAGGGATTTCTGGGAGTTTCTCTTTTTTATTATTTTTACAGGTCGTCAGTATTTCTCTCTGTTACTTCTTCCAAATCATTTTCCACTTCGAATAGAGATAGAAAGAGTTTTATTCTGTTGGGATAAGAATAGTGGGGGCGGGGAACTTAATTTCTATCAGATGGCAATCAAGATGAGAACCGAAATTTTGTTTAAATTGAGGGCGAGGTTAAAAATTCTTAATTGGAAAAATATTTAAAGAAAAATTGGGATGATAAAGAAAAATTTTTATCGAAAAGTATAGGGTTTTGTGAAACATGAATTTGATTGGGTGAATTTTTAATTTTAGGCGAATTAGGTTGATTTGATATCTTTGTTTAGACTTGTAGGTCTAGATTACTTTCTAAGAAGTAGTATTTCTTGCTTAAGAATTTATAGTTTAAAGTTGGAAAATTGCCTTGGCTAGGAGAGATAAATTAATTAAATAATATTTTGTATACATTTGCAAGATTCGAAATTAACATAAATAAATGCGTATATAACACATGTGCTGAAAAGTCCCGGGCCTAACACATAGATGACGCTAGTTTTATTGCAGTCACCTTTCTCTCAGTTAGTACTAACCTTCAACAGACAGCTGTTAAAATTTCATGATATTCTATTCATTAGTTTGTGAGTTATTGTGCTAAGAGTCACGCTACTTTTGTTATTTTCAAAACAATGGATCAAAAACAATTTCATGTTTTAATTTTACACTGCTTCTTGATGGGAAGAAATACCGTTCAAGCGAAGCAATGGCTTGAAAAGTGTTATGGGGACTCCGCTCCATCAGAAACAACAATAAAACGTTGGTTTGCTGACTTCAAACGTGGTCATATAAACACCGATAATGCGAACGCAGTGGACGTCCAAATGAGGCGGTAACACCAGAAAACATCAAAAAAATCCACAAAATCGTTTTGAATGATCGAAAAGTGAAGTTGCGTGAGTTAGCTGATACCGTAAAGATATCAAAAGAACGTATTGGCTTTATGTTGCATGAGCATTTGACTATGAGAAAGCTCTGTTCAAAGTGGGTGCCGCGTTTGCTCACTGTTGACCAAAAACAAGAACGTGTTGATGATTCTGAGGAGTATTTGGCCATGTTTAAACGTAACAAACCGGAATTTTTGCGTCGATATGTGACAATGAATGAAATATGGATCCATCGCTTCACTCCGGAATCAAAACGATCGTCATCTGAGTGGACAGCAACTGGTGAACCTCGTCCAAAGCGCCCGAAAGCACAACAATCGGCTGGAAAGGTTATGGCCTCGGTATTTTGGGATGTGCGTGGTGTAATATTCATCGACTATCTTGAGAAAGGAAATACCATCAACAGTGAATATTATATAGCTTTATTGGGGCGTTTGAAGGCCGACATTGCAAAAAAACGACATATGGCAAAAAAAAATTGTTTCATCAAGACAACGCACCGTGTCACAAGTCAATCAAAACAATGGCAAAACTACATGAATTGAACTTCGAATTGCTCCCACATCCACCGTATTCTCCAGATTTGGCTCCCAGCGACTACTGACTGTTCACAGACCTCAAAAAAAAGCTCGCCGGTAAGAAATTTCGCACGAATGAAGAGGTTATCGCTGAAACTGAGGCCTCATTTTGAGGCAATAGATAAATCGTTCTACAAAAGTGGTATTGAAATGTTAGAGCGGCGCTGTAATGATTGCGTTGCTCTTGATGGAGATTACGTTGATGAATAAAGCTAATTTTGAAACAAAGAAACCGTGTTTTCTTTGTTAGGCCCGGGACTTTTCAGCCCATGTGTTAAATCACTAAATACATTAATTTATTCTTAAAATGTTAACATTTAATATTTTTGAGCCGAGAAATTTGACAGAGACATGTTTGTGTTTAATTTTTGCAGTATGAAAAAGGAATTTGAATATTTTTCTTTATTAGGCTTGCAGCTTTAATTCAATTACAGGGAACAAGAATTGGATTTATTCAAATTCTTATGGACATAGTTTCACTCTACATAAGTTCAAGTCGTTAAGTAAACTGAAATTGATTTAACTTACCTAACAATCAACTTGATGAGGTCGCAGATTTAGAATTTCTATTGTACCAGAAAAAAATATAGTAACATTTTACATTGCAATTGCTAATACTAAAGAACCGACGGATCTTATGTCTTATAATCATTATTATATCTAGTATTACTTAGGGCCGGTTTATCACATTCTGATAAAGTTGCAGATAGCGCAATCTAACGGATAAACACAAACATGTGTTTATTCACCTTCTGCCAGATAAAAAGCAATTGGTAAATTGCTTATCAGAAGGATAAATTTACCCGTTGTTAAATCCTCCCGATAAATGTATATCTATCGGATATTATAACCTCACTTTATTTCGTGCCTTTGTTTTCATATAGAAATATCCTGAACGAATATGGAACTTCTTGAAGATTTTGGAGATGTCTTTATCACAGAGGAACCTTGAATATCCTCAAATTCATAATTTGTGTACGGGTTTTGAATAACAAAAAAGCACATTAGATCAAATTCTTTTCTTTCAGCATACGTTATGCTGCGACATGAATTACATACATATTATATTATATCAGACAAAGATACCTAAGTTGAATGGTTGACTACTATTTAGCTAACATAACACATGGGCTGAAAAGTCCCGGGCCTAACAAAGAAAACACGGTTTTTTTGGTTCAAAATTAGCTTTATTCATCAACGTAATCTCCATCAAGAGCAACGCAATCATTCCAGCGCCGCTCTAACATTTCAATATCACTTTTGTAGAACGATTTATCTTTTGCCTCAAAATAGGCCTCAGTTTCAGCGATAACCTCTTCATTCGTGCGAAATTTCTTATCGGCGAGCATTTTTTTGAGGTCTGCGAACAGCCAGTAGTCGCAGGGAGCCAAATCTGGCGAATACGGTGGATGTGGGAGCAATTCGAAGTTCAATTCATGTAGTTTTGCCATTGTTTTGATTAACTTGTGACACGGTGCGTTGTCTTGTTGAAACAAAAATTTTTTCTTTGCCATATGCGGTCATTTCTTTGCAATTTCGGTCTTCAGACGCTCCAATAACGCTATATAATATTCACTGTTGATGGTATTTTCTTTCTCAAGATAGTCGATGAATATTACACCACGCACATCCCAAAATACCGAGGCCATAACCTTTCCAGCCGATTGTTGAGCTTTCGGGCGCTTTGGACGAGGTTCTCCTGTTGCTGTCCACTCAGATGACGATCGTTTTGATTCCGGAGTGAAGTGATGCATCCATGTTTCATCCATTGTCACATATCAACGCAAAAATTCCGGTTTGTTACGTTTAAACATGGCCAAACACTGCTCAGAATCATCAACGCGTTCTTGTTTTTGGTCCACAGTGAGCAAACGCGGCACCCACTATGAACAAAGCTTTCTCATAGTCAAATGCTCATGCAATATAAAGCCAATACGTTCTTTTGATATCTTTACGATGTCAGCTAACTCGCGCAACTTCACCTTTCGATCATTCAAAACGATTTTGTGGATTTTTTTGAGGTTTTCTGGTGTTACCGCCTCATTTGGACGTCCACTGCGTTCTGCATCATCGGTGTCTCTACGACTACGTTTGAAGTCAGCAAACCAACGTTTTATTGTTGTTTCTGATGGAACGGAGTCCCCATAACACTTTTCAAGCCATCGTTTCGCTTGAACGGTATTTTTTCCCATGAAGAAGCAGTGTCAAATTAAAACACGAAATTGTTTTTGATCCATTGTTTTGAAATTAACAAAAGTAGCGTGACTCTTAGCACAATAACTCACAAACTAATGAATAGAATATCATGAAATTTTAACAGCTGTCTTTTGAAGGTTAGTACTAACTGAGAGAAAGGTGACTGCAATAAAACTAGCGTCATCTATGTGTTAGGCCCGGGACTTTTCAGCCCGTGTGTTAGTTTGCCTGCAGTTTTTACAGAAACCCTATATGCACGTAGTAACTTTTCCCGACATCGAACAGCGCTTTAATACAAAAATAAATGAAATACGTGTTCCGAACACGTGATATCTCCTATTTATTGCCATCGCAGTGCATTTAATCCGAACAAAACGAGTACAACACCGACATTTTATCGCTTGCACGGATCTGAATGATGACTAACTGTTGTATGTCGATCCCGTATTGAAGCTATATTGCATACCTACAAGTTGCATACGTATAGACGAATGCATGTGACAGATTCCGGGTATTTACACGATCAACTCCGTGCAAATTTGCAGTCATGTATTTCGTGACGGATTCTATTCAATTTCGGCGACTTTTTATTTAGTATTCAGTGAAGTGAATGCTTACTAAGATTACTAGAAACAAATAAAACAGTATGGAAACATTTCTATTTTTATTCATACTCTAGTATTAACAACGAACTTAATAGTTGAGTGCAGGCTTTCACGACCGCCGTCCGTAGTAGAAATGTTTTTCGGGTTTTCTCGTGTATTTACAGTTTCACTTGACGTTTCTCTGATCATGCTGTCAGCTTCTTCAGAAGGTATCTAAAGACTGGTGTTGTTATCCCTTGCTTCTCGTTATATATCTATATATATTATATATATATTTCTGTTCCGCTTTGCTGATCCGTAACCGTTCCTTTGAATCGCGTCGTTCGTTGTATCATGATTCCGCAGTGCTAACCTCCACGTGTTGCTCATCTTGTATTCCTCTTTGCGATTGAAGTTGTTGGTATTCTTCATTATTTCTATTGATTCTCGTATTATCCTCGGGTAGTAGTGGCTGGTTCTGGCTAATACCTTAACGTCGCTGTAGGTTATCCGATGGTCTCCTTGTTAGTGCAGGTGTTCTGCTACTGCGAATATCTCAATATGCCTGAGGCGTGCGTCTCTCTCGTGTTCTTTCACCCTCCACTGAATACTTCGTCCCGTTTGACCGATGTAGCTTTTTCCACATTGGCATTTTAATTCGTATATGCCTTTTGTTCGTAGTTTCGGTAACACGTCCTTATTGGGAGGGAGTAGCTGTTCGATTTTGGTCACCGTATTGTATCGTGTGGTGATGTTCTTTTCTCCTAAGGTCTTTTTTAGCCTATCGGTGACTATGGCTATGTATAGAAGATATGCGTAACCTGCTGGTTGTTGTTGGTATACGTCCTTTTTCTATTTCCGAGGTTTCCTTATATCTTTTGTGCTGTAGCCGTTCTTCTGCAAGCAGTTTTTGACGTGATGCATTTCACTATTCCGCGATGTTCGTCACTGATTTTCTCCGATTTTCTTAACAATGTATTGATGAGAGATCTCTTCTGTTGACGATGGTGGTGGGATGTTGCATGCATGTTGCGAACTTGTTTAGGATGATATACTATTACATTCAAAAACCAAGCGGACATATGCAATCCTTAAATTCGGATTCCGATGAAACTTGGCGAACTGAAAGAGTACTTAACACATATTCTTCTAGCGGCCGAATTGTCCGATTTTGAGGGTACAAGCCCCTTGAAAAATTGCCCGATTTTTCGAATTTATGGCCAGTCGTTTGTAAAATAATTGTAGTAGCAAGAAAACGGAAAATTTACGTGATACTAACCAAATAACGAGAAAAACTACAGTAGATCCAACCCTCAAAGAGCTATTATTTTTTAATAATAACGTAAACATTCAACAGCTTTAATGGAAGAAAGTAATGAATATTAGAAAACTGGTGTGGAGAATAATAGCAGTATTATAAAATAAAAAATAAATTCTTAAATCAATTAATTAATATTTTATTGTGTGAGGCTTGGGCTTAATAACTGCATGCATTCGTCGTTGCATAGATTCTACTAAGCGTTTACGTTTCTCCACTGGAATGGATCTCCAGGTATTTTCAAACGCGTCAGAAAATTCTCGGATGTTGGACGGCTTAGCAGTTTGTACACGTTTGTTAAGGTCTAACTATAGATACTCAATCGGATTAAGATCGGGGTTTCACACAGGCCACCATTAATGCTATGCTCTTCTTAACCCTCCATTCCATCCAGGCGATTTCCAGGTATCTTTTACTGGTTTTGCTGTAATAGACAGCATTGTTGTGTAACAAAATCACTTTGCCATGTCGTCTGACCCATTCCGGTCGCCTTTCGATTAATGCGTGGTTTAAATTAATCATTTCTTGGCGATAGACTTGTGTATTAACGCCTTCGCTGGACTTCAAGAGTTCATAATACACAATACCGTTCTGGTCCAACCAAACACAGACCACGATCATCTTCCAGAAGCGATTTGGCCTTGGTGTTAAACTACCGGCTTCTTCAGGTGAAAGACCACGACTTTTTCCGCTTCAGGTTTTCAAAATGAATCTATTTTTCGTCACCCGTCACAATTCGATACAAAAATGATTTTCTTTCGTGACGTTGAAGCAGTACTTCACAGGTGACTGCGATTTTCTATTTGACGTTCATTTAAATCGTGTGGGACCCATTTACCGAGTTTACTGACGCATATAAGGTTTCTGCTAATTGCTGTTTGAATTGGGTAAACATCCAGTAGCTCGTGAAATTGCTCGTCTTCCCATGGTCACTGAACGATAAAGCAAAGGCGCTAGCTTTTGGCAGACTCAATTTGTGTGTGCTTGTAGTTTAAATGTCAGAAGAACAAAATGATGTATGTGATAAATTAATACGCTGCGTACTTTTCGCTGGCGCCATCTGTTAATTAAACCGGAAAAAACTTATGCATACACCTAGCATTAACACATTCACTGAGGGCTTGAGCTTTATTTAGTAGCATTAATATGCTAAGGAGTTTCGCAATTGACCTTATCACACGTCACCTGCCTCTCAAATCTAAATTTATGGTTGAAAAAAATCAAATCAATGCTTTTGGTACCCATAAATAATAAAGGAAAATATGAATGCAGATAATAAAATCACATGTTAAACAACTTCCATTTTCTTAACCTACTTACAATGAGTAAACAACAACCAGATACAATAAAGGTGACGTCTTAACAAAATAATAATAAATAATTGTTCTTGTCTTCTCGATGCGATAGCTGATTCTTGCTACCAAGCCGTTGCGTTGGAACGTTCTTTAATATGCAGTATTATTACTCTAGACAAATTGAAGAATTCAATTTCACAATAAATTGAAGTGATTCGACAAAACAAACTTGAAAATACTATTCATAACATGAAAGAACGAATATTGTTCGTTGAAGAGCAAGATACCAGATACATTCAATATTTAAATTGAATACAGGACGTTCAAACGTGCGGAAATTTCAAAACAGCTCCTTACTTCGAATAACCTTATATATACATCGATCGTTTCTATTGTAGTTAACTCTAAACTTACGTGAATACGTCGATAGATATTTTTTCGTCCTAAAGAATCGTCAGCACGTTGGTGACGAGGGCGACCTGAAATGTTTCCGGAATCGACCAGAAAAAGACGGTATTGGTGTGGTTTTTTAATTTTTATTTTTCGATGTAGACCCCTCGAAGATCAATACACTTTTCTAAACGGCCCTCCCGTCTCTTCAAGCTGTCGGAAAAGTAGGATGCTTCGAAGCCTGCAAAAAAGCCATCTGGAGCGGCGATGACTCCTTCATTTGAGGCAACTCTCTTTCCTCCCAGTGATTTTTTCCAGATTTGGGAATAGGAAAATATCGCTGGAGGCTAGGTCTGGTCAATACGGAGGATGAGAGAGTAATTTGTATCGCAACTCTTGCAATTTGGACACGACGATGCGGGTTGAATTAGCCGGTGCATCGTCCTTGTGGAGAAGCACCTCTTTCCGCTGCAAACAATGGCGTTTCTCCTTCAGTACTACATCGAATTGGGTCAATAAATCGCTGTAGTACTGCCCCGTGATCGTTCTTCACTTCTGCAGAGAGTCGATGAGGATCACACCTTGGGAATCCCACAAAATGGTCGCCATAACCTTTCCGGCCGATGGAACGGTCTTTTCTTCTTTGGGAAAGTTCACTGCTTAGAATGTTTCTTGGCCTTAGATATGTAGCGGTGGATTCAAGTCTCATCCATTGCTACGAAACGCACGAAGAAATCCCTTGGATTGCGCTGAATCCTGGCGCCTCCGAAACGGTCATCCGATTTCATTTTTACTCCGATGTGAGCAACCGCGGTACCCATCGCGCCGAAAGCTTTCTCGTACGCAAAATTTCGTGTGGAATGTGGCCAACGCGTTCTGCTGAGATGCCTGTTGTCTCTGTTATATCTTTCAGCTTCAATCGGCGATCGGCTAACACGGCATCATGTCGACCATTCGCTGGTAGCGGTTTTTGGACGTCCACTGCGTGGTTCGTCACTTGTTCTTGTGCAGCCACGTTAGAACTAGCTCATCAGAAGCTGATGGTGGGAAATGATGGAGAACATCCGCCATGAACCTCTAGCAAAATATTTTGAATTTCCGTAGCCGTTTTCCCAGCTATCTTAAAGTGTTTTATCACTGCACGAAATTCGATTTTATCCATTTCTTCGATAGCGCCTGACTTGCTAGACAAAACGCTCTCTTAAACAACGACTACTGACAGTAGACGTCTGAAATATTAACAGTTGCCATAAAAAAAGATTGCCCTTCCCAACTAATAAATCCACCTCAACCTTAGACTGACATCTCTTGCCGATTCCGAAAACATTTCAGGTGGCCCTCGTAGTAGTTGAAAAGGTCCAGTGAACAACCCGATTAAACAAAATTGGGAAAACTCATGTCTTCCTATTACTTACACTTACTCTGTTTGTAAGAAGGCCAAATTCGCTCGTTATACAACCGTCACGCATCCGAGAGATACAATTTTAACGAAAATTAACCGGCTAGCAATTTTCAGCGGCTGGTTTATGTCTCTCCCTCCAATTTACAATTCGAAAACTAGCGCGACGTCGTTACTTGCTAAGGGTGACGACGCTATTGCAACGCTCAGCTCGTTGTCTCGTTCAATTAGCAGGCCACTGCGTTCCAGTTTCTCGTTAGACAATTATTCGTCACTTAGCTGTGCGTTCCGCAAAACCGGCGACTGGCTCCGGTTGCCAGCTCAGCTAACTCGAGCCGGAAGTGCCTATTGTTATACGAAATTGCTGCCTGCGTGTTTGCCTTTTGCTGAATATTTATTAGTTTCGAAATTGCTTCGTATGGTTCGAATACGGCGATGAGGTTTAAGAAATGAATCGAGGAATTGAAATTTAGGAGATTCTTTATTTTAAAAACTAATTAGTTGATAAAAATATTTAATTAAAAGTTATTTTCGAAATTAGGGCCTCGTTCAATGTACAAGTTTACGCGCCCTATCATGCTATCAAAAGCACTTTGTACCATTGTTGGTGTTACGTATGTACATTTTCGAATTATCCTTTGTTGCAGTTCTTGCAAATTAAGTACAGGAGCTTTGAAAACCCAATTTTTTAAACATAGCCCATAATAGTTAAATCTGGTGACCTTGGAGAAACTCAACTTGCGTGTACAAACTTATTAGCCGATCATCATACACGGAGAGAGCATATAGTTTCTCGTGCCTCATGTGCTGTTCCGCCGTCCTACTGGAAATAACCATTATGAAGTTCATCGTCGTAAAGTTGTTGAATGGATTCAATCAAAATGTTATTTCCGTATTCTCTCACTTATTCCTTTCGCCTTCAATAAGCGTTCCTAAGTAATTGTATCTTTTCACTTGTTCCAAGGTTGTTCCTTCGATTCTGATGTCATGTTTTTTTTTTCTTCTACCGCTATTATCACTGTGTTTGTTTTCATCGTGTTTATCTCTTTTTAGTTCTTTTTCGTATATCTTCAAGTTTTGCTGTAACGCTTTCTCTGAATCTGCTAATATATCATATTATCTGCAAATATTAGTTCCTGTACATTTATTGCATTCATTTTCCAGCCTCCTATTTTCATATTTTTTCCTTTTTGTTTGGCTTTTTTAATAGCCTTATCTATTGGTATGGAGAATAGCAATGGACTTAATCCGCAATTTGTGTTTCGAATTCATCTAATTCTGCGTTGGAGGTTCTGTCTTTATTCTTGTTATCTTTATACAATGTCTTAATCATCTCTAGCCCTCTCCTTCCCAAACTCTGCCATACACCTTCTCTTCTTACCCCTTAAGTTTTGGGTGTGTTTTCCTTTTCTAAATCCATGTTGCAATCTTCTCTCTTTGAGTCCTCTTCTAAGATTCTTTTCAAATGTTATTCCTGTGTAATTTGAGCATTATCTTGTGCCTCCTTTTTTTTGTATATGGGCATAATTATTCACATATTGCATTCCTTTGGTACTTCTTTTTTTTAATGATATTGTTTAAGAGATCAACTAGTTCTTTGTTACCTTTGTTTCCCATACATTTCATCATTTCATTATTGGTGTGATACGTTCTTCGTCGTATTTTGCTATTTGGTCTTTCATTTAGGAATCTACGGGTTTTGATAAATTGAAAAAATGTGTTCTAAATTTTCTGTTTTTCTTATTCCACCAACATTAAGAAGAGAGAAAATGCTATTACTTTGTCATTTCAATCAATTTTCTAACTACAAAAATAACAAATTAGCAATAGTACCGATATAAATTTGAACACAATGGATATATAACTGAAAAGAAAAATTATAATTAAAGAAGAGTATGTAGTTTCGTCTTTGTCATCTTCTAACCATTAATCCTTTCGTTTATAATAAATTCCACTGCTACAAACCTCACTTCTCATCATGAAACCGAGAGGTTAAAAATTGATTATTAGAGCGCAACCCACTCAGCAAATTGAATTGCAAATACAACAATTACCATTTTCCCACAATGCATCCGGATCCCGCGCGTAGACGCTACAAGCTCGACATGTTCGAGTTTCTCCAAGCGACATACTTTTGCAAACAGCGCCAACTCTATATTACAGGAATCGTGCATTTGCGTTAATGAATTTCTCAAGTTAGCGAAGTTTCGGGGAGAAGAGGAGGCGGTTTAGTCGCGCTTTAGTTATTGTTATTGCATACCGGGACGCTCGGAAAGTTGTGTTATTGAATTATGATTTTGCGGTGTTTGTGACCGGATTTTCGCGCCGATTTGGAAGATACAGTCACTGCCTGGAGATGGCACCATGTACGTGCTTTGTTCCTTAGGTTTGCGGGTTGATTTAAAATTGCAAAGCGAGGTATAAGCTTAAACATATTTCATAGTTGGCCAAATGAAATTTTTATACTTCCTTCATTATGTTTTGGGAAAGATATCGTTGTATAAGCAGAAATTTAGTTACAAAATTTGTTTTTCTGCATAATTTAACAGACTTTGAAGAAACTTAAATAGAATTGGGTTTGTCAACTTTTTCAAATTTCAACTTAAACTCCACCGTGTAGACTTCGGAAAGGACTTCTTGAAAATGTCACTACAGCACATGCCTAAATTGGGATATAAATTATTTTCTTTGCACTACCTCTGCAGTACGGGGAGTCTATTGCAGAAGTGAGGTGTTTTTAATACAGCTGATTGTTCTACATATCTTGACATCATTAGTGTAATAATAATAATAATAATAATTTATTAGTTCAACAAGAAAATCATTTAGAAGACATCCATATAATTATTCTGATTATACTATGTGCAATGACCAAACAATTATTCCCAAACGGTTGAAAAAAAAACTACTCTAATAACACCTATATAACACATAGGCTGAAAAGTCCCAGGCCTAACACATAGATGACGCTAGTTCTATTGCAGTCACCTTTCTCTCAGTTAGTACTAACCTTCAAAAGACAGCTGTTAAAATTTCATGATATTCTATTCATTAGCTTGTGAGTTATTGTGCTAAGAGTCACGCTACTTTTCTTATTTTCAAAACAATGGATCAAAAACAATTTCGTGTTTTAATTTTACACTGCTTCTTGATGGGAAAAAATACCGTTCAAGCGAAGCAATGGCTTGAAAAGCGTTATGGGGACTCCGCTCCATCAGAAACAACAACAAAACGTTGGTTTGCTGACTTCAAACGTGGTCGTAGAGACACTGATGTTGCAGAACGCAGTGGACGTCCAAATGAGGCGGTAACACGAGAAAACATCAAAAAAATCCACAAAATCGTTTTGAATGATAGAAAAGTGAAGTTGCGTGAGTTAGCTGACATCGTAAAGATATCAAAAGAACGTATTGGCTTTATATTGCATGAGCATTTGACTACGAGAAAGCTCTGTTCAAAGTGGGTGCCGCGTTTGCTCACTGTTGACCAAAAACAAAAATGTGTTGATGATTCTGAGCAGTGTTTGGTCATGTTTAAACGTAACAAACCGGAATTTTTGCGTCGATATGTGACAACGGATGAAACATGGCTCCATCCCTTCACTCCGGAATCAAAACGATCGTCATCTGAGTGGACAGCAACTGGTGAACCTCGTCCAAAGCGCCCGAAAGCACAACAATCGGCTGGAAAGGTTATGGTCTCGGTATTTTGGGATGTGCGTGGTGTAATATTCATCGACTATCTTGAGAAAGGAAATACCATCAACAGTGAATATTATATAGCGTTATTGGAGCGTTTGAGGGCCGAAATTGCAAAGGAACGACCGCATATGGCAAAGAAAAAATGTTGTTTCATCAAGACAACGCACCGTGTCACAAGCCAATCAAAACAATGGCAAAACTACATGAATTGAACTTCGAATTGCTCCCACATCCACCGTATTCGCCAGATTTCGCTTCCAGCGACTACTGGCTGTTCGCAGACCTCAAAAAAATGCTCGCCGGTAAGAAATTTCGCACGATATCCATTATCCAAACAAAACTACATAAGCTTTAGCAGCATAGATGGAAATCCAAAGCGACTTAGTTTTCGAAGCAAGAAAACGATATCTTAATCACAAGATCAATGAGATCAAAACTTTTGGCAAACTTGCGCAAATTACATCCATTTGAATTTCCCTGTCATAGTCGCTAGGTTGGTGATTGTGGATCTTGACATGGGACATCTTTCTTTGGGTGTAGGAATTTTTTCTAATTCACTGTGATGACTGAATTTTTGTCTGAATGTTGTAGCCATGAACCCAATTTCCATCATGATCTTTTACATGAATGAGTTAATAGTCATTGCCGACAAACATCCACTCAATTCTCTTTTGATTGGTCGGTCATCAAACTAGGACCAGGTTTTTTACAAAATTGTGTGTTCAGTTTTTCGATTGAAATGGTATGACATTACCCTTTTGAGATGCTGAACTTTTTCTGCATTTTCTTTGACAGTTTGTGTTTAAACGTGCCAGTCCTTGTATGAGTGTTATCATAAAAGTCGAGGCTCTTTCTGATTAAAAGTAATCTTTAACTAATTGACGACCACTCTCGAATTGAGCAAACCATTCCGTAGTATCGTATACGGCCCAGAACGTCAACTCTATAAGCTTGCTTTGTAGGTTTAAACGTTCCCTCTCACATGAAATTTTATGTAGCCATCGTTACTCCCAACAATTCGCAAATTGCAATAATTGTTACAAATATTGAAACACCTTGGATCTAGAACTGTGAACAATACACAATATATGGTTATTATCTGAATAGACCTCGTACATAACTAACGATGCATCTTAACGCTTCAGCGGAAAGTGGAGATACCTAGTATGCTATAAGCAACTATATAACTGCGATATTACGTGGCACTATATGCAGTGTACGTGTTGCGAGAGAATCAGAACAGAGTTAATTTAGTAACGTAGCTAGGTATGTCACGGGAATTAAGTGGTAGAGGTAAAATACAAAGCTGCACTGCAATGTAAACTACTCGCGTTTGCTAATAGTGTTGATGTTTCTCGCTTGGGAACTTTCGAAGTATGAGTCTGAGATAGCTAGGTAAGGTGAGTTTAAATTGAATCTATTCTAGTTCCAAGAAAGGGGGAGGAATAGAGAGATATATCGGCTATGCAGCGCTTGCAAAGTGACATTTTTGTAATGATAATTATTTTAAAAAATGCTGAAATAATCTTTATTTTATAAGTTAACGTTGTAGGTATATAGTGGGAGGTGTTGGTTTGTTGCCTCTTTTTGCGAATGACGTTTATAACAGGTTCTTGTAATACACACTATAGCATCTATTCCAACAAAACAAAAAAATATTGCCGAGCCACTTTGCGTTGGGGAATATTATTTAAAAGGAGGCAGTGCATTTTATGACGTATAAGCCTTTGAACTTGCATATCATATATTAGTGTACGAGTATTCTTTTAGTAATTTTCTCTCTTTGGCTTCTTCTTCGTTGGAAATTTCATCGTTTTGTTAAAATTGCAAAACGTATTCAAATGTTTCTTTTTTCAATTTTTTAATTTTCTTCACATTGATACGATAAACAACCATCTGGGTGCCTCTTCTTCACAGCAAGACCAATATTCTGAAACACACATAAAGATAATACCTTATTGAAACAATTTTCTTCTACCAATCTATTACTTGCTATTTTGAAAACCGCTGATGACTAGCTTGCACTCAAAAGAACAAATACACTATATATACATGCCATCAAACTCAAGGAAAAGTTAATAAACTTTTAAGCAAGGAGCACGAAATACCTACAAATCACGGGCGAAATAGGAAGTTGTTAAATAAAACATGTAGGATATGGCGAATTCTAAAAAAACTGAACTGTAAATATTACTTATCACATATTACTTCCTACTACAAGGGGCTCAGGACATCTTCATCAGATTTCTGATATCTGTTGTACCTTTCCGGGGTGCCATATATTGAAGTTCTTGTGCCATATCTCCTTTGATATCAGTTAAATTGGGCTGAATTTTCAATACAATATGTCTTTGCTGCCAACTCACCCGGTTTTTCGGGGCGACTAAGTGCTACACCTGGTTTCTCTTTGAAAAGATATTAGAAACGTTTTATGGTTACTAGTTGCCATGTAGAATTAAAAGATATAGATTTATTACGTTGGAAACTTTAAAAAATGGGTAAAAACAAAAGAAAAGATAAATGGAGGATCTATGTTTGTTTTATGCTTGAAATCAGTCATTATAAACTTGTAAAACGTCAACATAATTAATTTTTTTACTAACAAAACGGCAAAAGGTTATCAATATATTTGTAAAAAAATAAGAAACAAACAAAATCGTGAGTTTGTGGAACGCTCTTTCTTTAAAAAATTTGCCCTAAACATTGAGACAAACTCAAGAATACAGAAACTAATTTTAAAGGAACTGCGTATGTACAACTGTCTTAAACCTCACTGTACAAAGCTTAGGAACTTAACTAATTGACGACCACTCTCGAATTGAGCAAACCATTCCGTAGTATCGTATACGGCCCAGAACGTCAACTCTATAAGCTTGCTTTGTAGGTTTAAACGTTCCCTCTCACATGAAATTTTATGTAGCCATCGTTACTCCCAACAATTCGCAAATTGCAATAATTGTTACAAATATTGAAACACCTTGGATCTAGAACTGTGAACAATACACAATATATGGTTATTATCTGAATAGACCTCGTACATAACTAACGATGCATCTTAACGCTTCAGCGGAAAGTGGAGATACCTAGTATGCTATAAGCAACTATATAACTGCGATATTACGTGGCACTATATGCAGTGTACGTGTTGCGAGAGAATCAGAACAGAGTTAATTTAGTAACGTAGCTAGGTATGTCACGGGAATTAAGTGGTAGAGGTAAAATACAAAGCTGCACTGCAATGTAAACTACTCGCGTTTGCTAATAGTGTTGATGTTTCTCGCTTGGGAACTTTCGAAGTATGAGTCTGAGATAGCTAGGTAAGGTGAGTTTAAATTGAATCTATTCTAGTTCCAAGAAAGGGGGAGGAATAGAGAGATATATCGGCTATGCAGCGCTTGCAAAGTGACATTTTTGTAATGATAATTATTTTAAAAAATGCTGAAATAATCTTTATTTTATAAGTTAACGTTGTAGGTATATAGTGGGAGGTGTTGGTTTGTTGCCTCTTTTTGCGAATGACGTTTATAACAGGTTCTTGTAATACGCACTATAGCATCTATTCCAACAAAACAAAAAAATATTGTCGAGCCACTTTGCGTTTGAACTTGCATGTCATATATTAGTGTACGAGCATTCTTTTAGTAATTTTCTCTCTTTGGCTTCTTCTTCGTTGAAAATTTCATCGTTTTGTTAAAATTGCAAAACGTATTCAAATGTTTCTTTTTTCAATTTTTTAATTTTCGTCACATTGATACGATAACCAACCATCTGGGTGCCTCTTCTTCACAGCAAGACCAATATTCTGAAACACACATAAAGATAATACCTTATTGAAACAAATTTCTTCTACCAATCTATTACTTACTATTTTGAAAACCGCTGATGACTAGCTTGCACTCAAAAGAACAAATTCACTATATATACATGCCATCAAACTCAAGGAAAAGTTAATAAACTTTTAAGCAAGGAGCACGAAATACCTACAAATCACGGGCGAAATAGGAAGTTGTTGAATAAAACATGTAGGATATGGCGAATTCTAAAAAAACTGAACTGTAAATATTACTTATCACATATTACTTCCTACTACAAGCGGCTCAGGACATCTTCATCAGATTTCTGATATCTGTTGTACCTTTCCGGGGTGCCATATTTTGAAGTTCTTGTGCCATATCTCCTATTATATCAGTTAAATTGGGCTGAATTTTCAATACAATATGTCTTTGCTATCAACTCACCCCGTTTTGCGAGGCGACTAAATGCTACACCTGGTTTCTCTTTGAAAAGATATTAGAAACGTTTTATGGTTACTAGTCGCCATGTAGAATTAAAATATATAGATTTATTATGTTGGAAACTTTAAAAAATGGGTAAAAACAAAAGAAAAGATAAATGGAGGATCTATGTTTGTTTTATACTTAAAATCAGTCATTATAAACTTGTAAAACGTCAACATAATTAATTTCTTTACTAACAAAACGGCAAAAGGTTATCAATATAGTTGTAAAAAAATAAGAAACAAACAAAATCGTGAGTTGGTGGGAACGCCCTTTCTTTAAAAAATTTGCCCTAAACATTGAGACAAACTCAAGAACACAGAAACTAATTTTAAAGGAACTGCGTATGTACAACTGTCTTAAACCTCACTGTACAAAGCTTAGGAACTTTTAAAAGAATTGAATTAAAAAAATGGAAAATAAGGGGATTAGTAGTCGACCTGAAACTTGTGGCTGCTGATTTCAATCGGCGGCACAATTTTCTTTTAAAATTTGTTGCTCTTTATACCAAAGAATCTCCAGAGGCTCAGGTCACTCCCGGAATTTCCCATTTTTTCCCATACAGGTTACACTGGTTCCCCTGCTGGCATCAAAGTTAGTCAATATTAAACGTGAAAAAGCATTTAGCACGATATTCCATGACACCGAGTAACCTCTATAATCACTTACTCAACCCCGTTGACGGACATGCAGAAACAGAAACGCATGCAATAATACACAGGCAATAACTTTTGAATATCTTACAAAAATTCACATTTAGTAATATAAAAGACAAGAACAAATTGCTTGCATATCTAAAGATACCTCCTCCAACGTTTTCATCATCCTCATTCAAATCCAATTTGCATAATTCTTCCGAGAAGAGATTAAATAAGACTCTAAGAAGAACTCTATAAAGTTAGAAAAAAAACACTCAAGACATAAGATACAACGTTTAATGTTCATATTAATAACATTTAATAAACTTGCAAGCGGTCCCAACTTTCTAATAAAACAAGCCAGATTACAGACGCTCTGAGACAACGTCTACGGGGCGGCGTACTTGTGCGGCATATATATTCCTCAAGGCTGTCGTCTCGAAACGTTCGGAACCAGCGCTTTCGCTCGTAAAAGATAATTTGCCAAGTAATTGCGCGGTATCTGTTAGACAATTCTTACTCTTTCTAGTTCGCTGTACTGTACAAAGTAAGCTATAGACCGGCACTGGTTATATATACAGTGTAGGATGGTATTCTTACTATTCGGCGGAGGGATGCTGTATCCGTGAGTTAAGAGAATTCTTAATGAATAAGGAATTATGCCGGCGTACTAACTGACGAGTTTAATTTCCAACAAATCGCGGAAATCGTCATCATTAACTCGCGGGTTCTGTTTCGTCTTTATTTGCATATTTTCTCCGGAATTTCAAAATGTAGTCGTTTCACGAGGGAACGGTGATATCGGGATCGGAGTTTATGAGAGTGAATTGAAATATTCGTATAATTACGCGACAATGGTTTATTAGATTTTAAAATTTGACTTAATTTATTAACATAATCTACTACTTAAATTAATACTGTCAAATTTCATTATACCTTTACAAAGGTAACCTCCTTCAAGTACTGTAAAATATTTATCTACAGCGTTGGAGACGCTTTAATGGAAATTATTGCACTACATTACATCGCCCAACAAAATAAACTTTTTGTTCTGGTGCCTGTAAAATGCGAACTGATTTATTTCTGATGTGCTGGTTCCAAAAATGTCTCGCATTTCTTCCTAACAGCCCTAGTTTTTGAGATACACCACGGTGAAATTTATTACTCGTACGAATAAATAGCAAAATCAAAATAATTAACTAAGTATTTAAAATACCTAAATTGTCTGTTTTTACCTGAAATTCGCCATTATTGGAAAAATCTACCTGCCTAACTCAACCCAACCCTAATCCTCACTACTTCATTTACCCCTAACATAGGGTATCCCGTATCTCTGTCTGCATCTCGCAGTTTAATTTGGTATTGTGTTTTCGTGTGATAACTATGTCAGTGTGCACTAAGTATTTGCTTTAAATTGTTGAATGAATATCAAAAATTCGAATGACAACAATGGTTTCCACACGCAGATGAACTTATATGAACCACCCAGATGTTTTTGGTACATTTCTGGTGAGTACATTTTTAAGGAAAGTAAAAAACCCATATCTTTCTTTATAAAAAGGGAATATTTGGCGTATTTTGGCGTCCAGTTAAGAGACCAGGATAAATCTTGGGCACCACATTTTGTATGCAATACTTGCGTAGAACATTTGCGACGGTGGACAAACGGAAAGAGAAAGAGCTTAAGATTTGGAGTACCTATGGTATGAAGGGAGCCTAAAAATCATCATGATGATTGTTATTTTTCTTCTGTCAGCATCAATGGCTCTAGTCGCAATAGCCGACATAAATGGGTATACTCTAATATGGAGTCAACAAGGAGACCTCTTCCTCATTCTGAAGAAATACCTATTCCAACGTTCAGTAATGTACCCATGCTTCCGGAGGATGACTCAGATACATCGTCTGACGAGGCACAGTTCCAGAAAAGTGAAGGTGATAGCGAATTTGAACGTCCATCAGCGAGTCCGCAGCGCGTCAGCTAACAAGAGGCTAATGACCTTCTTAGAGATCTGAACCTCTCAAAGGAATCGTCCGAAATGCTAGCTTCCAGATTAAGGGAAAAGGACTCACTGTGTCCAGGTAGTAATATTACATTTTATTGTACCAGAGAGAAAGATCTGTTGCCATATTTCTCTAAAGAACACAACTTAGTGTTTTGTAACGATATAGAGGTCTCTTGAAGAAAATGGTGTTAAATGAATACACGCCAAGTAAACGGAGTCTTTTCATAGACAGTTCATCTCGAAGTTTAAAATGTGTACTTCTATACAATGGTAATAAGCATGGTTCTACACCTATTGAACATTCCACCACTATGACAGAGAAATACGAGTAAATGTCATTGGTCCTGAAAGATATAAGTTATAAGTATGAAGAGCATCGATCTAAAAATGGTAAACTTTCTCATCGGGCAACAAAGTGGTTACACAAAATATCCTTGTTTTTGATGCCTTTAAGATAGCAGAGCTAAGGCCCAACAATGGATTACCAGAAACTGGCGTTTAAGAAATGTTTTAATTCAAGCGCAACACGACGTTCGTAACGAACCGTTGGTTGACAGAAACGAAATCATCCTTCCACTACTGCAGATCAAGCTGGTACTTTGAAGACATTTGTTAAGGCTTTGCCTCGAAATAGACCGTGTCGAGAGTATTTGAAACAAAACTTTCCAAGGCTTAGCACAGAAGAAAGCTGGAATTTTTGATGGTCCTCAAATAAAGCAGCTTTTAAATAGCCCGCAGTTCACGAGGTCAATGATCGAGCGTGAGTCTAATGCCTGTAAATTGGCGTAGTTGGTGATAATATTCACATACTTAGGTATTTAGCATATCTAGATGTTACAATTCCTCAAGAACGGCGTATCACACGTTCTGCTGTATCATCCAAATCCTTGGTGTACCGGGAATGGACAGGCGAGCCGTTCGAAGAAGAGGGGGATACACAGTAAAAAGAGGCACGTGTACGGAAATACAACCATGAAGTTGTGCCTATTTAAAGAAATGAGTCCGAAGATGATGGAGCAGGAAAAGATCCGTTTTGCTCTGAAGAGCTTGCAACCGAAGATTCTGGAAAATGTGAATCTAATGGACAATGGTACATTGGAGAAGCTTCCCCTAAATATCAGAACGGTATAAGCAACATCTTTCCTACGAGATCATCGTTACGAGAACCAGGACCGATAAATTCATCAGACAAGGACGAAATGCGGGAACTAAGAAGATAAATTAAGAATTTAGAGAGTACATTACAAGGTAGGACACATCCAAATTACACTAGTTTTAGATAAAACAGCACTAGTATCCCAGTAAATGGTGATGGATCTCTAGCAAAAAGATATTGTTCGAACAAAAAAATTTTGTTTGATTTACATATTCATTTAAGTTGTTTTGTCTTACTTTTCACCAATCTTCAATTGTTTAATTTTGATGACGTTTTGCCCATTCATAACGTGCTCACTTCATCATTGAATCTTGGCTTTCCCAGGGGGCCTCTGCATTTTAATCCGGCTTCGTACAATCGTCTACGCACTGTACGCCTGGATATTTGCACTACTTGTTGAGATATTTCATTTCCTATTTCTTTGGCGGATAAACCTCGGTTTTCAGTTGCTAGTTACAGAATACGTCGATCACCTCGATTAATAGTGATCCTTTTCTCGCCGCAAAACGCTCTTAAGGTACTTGTAGTGGGTCTCTTTTCTTTCATTAGAATGGCGATTCGCTATACTATTTGTCGGGATACTTCTTCCTCTTTTGCAATTGTGCGTTGAGAACACACTGCTGTACCCAACAATATCTCAATACGCAGTTTGTTCTCATTTGATATGTCCTTTATAATGACCTAAAGTGCAACACTAACACGTAAACACGGAAGAAACGTTATTAGATAAATAGATAAATATTATTTTACAATAGTAACCGATCCAAATAATATTCTATGAATTACTGTGTCTACTGTGTCTTTCAATCCTGTTTTTATCCATATTCTATACATTTCAGAATTATTCATGCGCGGGATAATAAGTGGCACTTTCTCAATTTGTTAGGAAGATATTCAGGGAACGTATTTAGATAGGTATTGTAAACCCTATTCATGAATTTTACACTTGTATTTGTAAAATATCGCATTGGAAACACACAAAAGCTTAAATTTATTATGTGGCCCTAACAAAATGGATAGGTACTGTAAGTCAATCATCAACTACAATTTAGTCACACAAAGAATTAGACCTGATGGCAATCAAAGTACCTCCAGCCTGCCCAGATTTTCTATCAGCCAGTGTTAAGGACTTAACATTGTTTTTTGTATTTTCTAAATTTTTTTTACTATTATGTATTTTATCTTCTTTGCATTATTATTTTCATTTAGAATATTATTTTATTTTCATTTTTATATTTATTTATTTTCATTCTTATATTTATTTATTTTGCTCTCTTATATCCAATTTTATTTTAATATGTATGTACATTACGCATTGTATATGTATGCAAGTCAGCCATTCGCATTACGCTAGCTAAAACTGCCTAATTAGAAATCATTCACTGCAACGTCGTCGGATATGTAACGGGAGTTTTCTTGAAATTTAAGGTACACAAGCATAGGCAGTCGTCTCCCGCGCGACAGTCGAGGTATTAGCGATCGTGCACTCTCGGTCACCTTTCGTGCCTCGTCGTAACGTGTACAGTAACGTCGTCGTAAGATTATTAGAGATTTCTAAGTTTTTCTAGTTTTGGCGGGAATCGTCGAGGACGTTGTCTATACATTTATTTCTGGCGGGAGTCATTTGGTAACGTCGTCGGACCACATGTATAGATTTTTTTAATAAGTATAAATTCTCGATTTTCTATCATCGTACGTCGAGGCTACTGTGTCCATTGTCGTCTATACATATTTTTAGTCTTCGGTTAAGTTTGTGTCGGAAATTATTTTGGTGAGATTGTCGGCGCGCATGTATAGACCTCCTCTACAAGTACGATCACTCCGCTTCTTGCTGACGGTCGTTGCGGCCGCAGCGCCTGTTGTCTTTTGTACGTTTGTTCGGTCCTTGTTGTATCGGGACTTAGAAATTTTTCGTTTAGTTGCTCGTCGTAGCGGACGAGTGTCACGGGCCAGTTTTCTTATGTAATGTCGGCATCATCGCTCCGTTTTACTTGTCGGTGCGCAGTTCGCACATTTGCTGGTTACTGGATTTTTCCCTTCTTTGGGGCGCAGTAGTAGAGAGCTAAAGATTGCACATAGCGTAATATTTCAAACGAGAACGCCTGGGTAGCTGTGACATTACTTTTGTATTGAGATCGGCTATTATCGCTACTGTCGCCCTCGACCAGGTGTTCAAGCTCTAAGAGATAGGGTGGGTTCCCTATAAATGTGAAAATAATAAACGTATTTGGTCAAGTACAAATACATGCCAATAATACAGGGCCAAGTCCCTTAGGCAAATTTAAAACAAGGAAAGTATATTAGGCTCCCGGAAAGGGACATATAAATAAGCATAGCACCGAGGTGCGCTTATAAATTTAAGAAATAAATAGGGTTGGCTCCTATAAAAGGTAGTGGTGCATGCAAACAGATAGAGGCATTAGTACATGCCTCTAACAAAGCTTCAGCGGAAGCATATAAGAGTTTAACCTTTTAAACAGAATTAAGACATGGCTTTGCAACGTACATGCTGAGGCATTACTTTATGTTGCTACCAATGAAAATACATATACAAATGCTAATGTACATTACATGTATAAGAGAGCTCGAATAACTGCAATTATAGCAAATATATATATCTTACGTACATCGTACATGTACATAGGCAAGAGTGGAAACCGTGTAACCATTTCATGTTTAAATATATTTTTTTGCGCATGCGCATTGAGTTTCACTGTACAACCTTTCCTCTAGTAAATAAGCGAACATACTCTACAAGTAAGTATTGGTCAAGTAATTTAGGAAATTACGAGCAGGCTACAGCGGCGTTGTTCTTCAAACCAGGAGAACGTAACAGCCAGGAAGGCAACAAAACCTTTACATAACAGCAACGAGTTCAGCATCGTGTCATTACCCCAAGTCTCAGTTACTAAGACAACATCAGCATTATCTCAAACTAAAATATTATTGTAAAATTGAAACGTCTTTGAATTTAATCCACAAACATCTTGGTAATAGAATGATACGTTCATTTATAATATGCTTCTAATATAATTTCAGTCAATTAATAATTTTAATGCGGAAAATGCACCTTGAAACATTTATAATATTCGCAACGCAATTTCATAATTTTTCACGAATTTATATCGCCATTGTCCATACTATACCACGCTGGTACGACCACCGCAAACTGATTAATATAATATTTTTACGGGCGTTTCTATTTTATCGACCGCACGGTCGTAAAGCGTTTGCGATTATGACGATAAATTTTGCATAAAGGTGGCCTGTAGCTGATAGAATTATAATGAAATTCGCCATCACAAAGGGGGCGCCGCATAAAATTAGAGAACGGAGAATCGAATTTATGAACAAAAAGTGCTAAATTTTGAAACGTAGTCCTTCGGATGGCGGATAACCTTTAGAGGATTTATCGTCGAAAACGAGTCCGTAATTGAATTTTATTGGATGGATTTTTATGATGCCGTGGCGCGAAAAAATGGTAGCAATCCGATCGGAAAGTGCCTTTAACCCTTTTGAGGTATGGATGGGCGAAATTTTTAAATGATCTGGGGCAGATTTAATGAAGAACAATCGTGCCTCATCAGTGACATTTTTACCAATTTTAATTTATTTTACAAGATGTCGTGCCAATTTTGCGTTAGTTATTCAGTTTCTCTTTCTACTATTTGACTTTTGTAAAAAGTCTATAACAAATAACAACAAAAAATCCGTCTCTCTTTTCGAAGTTCTTTATTTGATAGAATCACAAGTAAATTAGACTAAAAGAAAAAATAGAATAGTTGAAGGTTCTCAACAAACATTTACACTAAGCTAACGATCTCCACAGTCACATTCGATAGCCTACAACCTCTTTTGATACTCTTCTTATCTGTTAATTTCATGTAAGCGCAAAGCATACTTGATGCTTATCTATCAAACTCCTTAGCGTTCGGGATTCACCACGTATTTTGACGTCCCACTTGCTTTAGGTTCTGTAGTATATCTATACGCGCATTTCCAGGTCCTTTCTAGATGTTTTCTAGTGCCTAGATTCAGGACATAATTCTCTGTCTGTTAGTTTGAAGTCCCATAGACAATTGTCTATGGTCCATTGATGCGAATGCTATTCTTCTTCGGTTTACCATCTTTCTTGTTTCGCACGCAGATAACATCCCCGGCAACATACACCAGCTGACTTCGTCGAAGATCCTTAAATGCAATTCAAGATCATGCTTTAAATTTTTCATAAGTATGTACATTAAGTACAAGGGAGCTTGTTTGTAGCCTCCTCCTACATGTAGATATAAAATGGCAATATTGAGATGGGCAAGGCGCTGAGTTTGTTGCAGCTGCTCTTCCACAGATTTCTGGCCGCCTCGTCAACGAGATTTAGGTGACTATAGATCTAGTTATTGTCATCTATGACCCCAATTACAATTAAGATATTCTCTTTCACGGTCTCAAAAAATGTCCTTGTTAAGTAAATTCCACTGGTGCTTTGCTGGAGGAAATGAATATAAATTTTACTTCGGAATCGTTTCACAAAAAGATGTTGAGTGAATTCGACCTTGTAGGCTTGGTGATGCAAATGTTTATGTAGAATTCATTTGAATACGTATCTGGACTTTCGGCCACACTGTCGCGAACTGCTGTGATAGTTTGTTCTGAACGACCTCTACGTGTTCGTGTTGTGTGTTTCACATCACTAACTGAACCAGTACTTTCGAACTTTTCACTGTAGATGAATTAGAAACATTTTGTCGACTAAATATTGTACGCACTTTGCGAATGGTGGCAATCGATCATTCACCATTCTGATAATGTTTAACGATCAGGTTCTACCGTGTGATACTGCATGTTTACTAATTCCTATCTGTCAACTTTCTACCTGTGACGTCATAATTATGTGCCATTATGACTGTCAAACATGGCGGGCAATTCAAATCTTGCGCTATTGTTGAAAATCCATGTATAAAGAGAGTATGATCTTATGGAAGAAATGTAACTTCGTATTTGTAATCGAAAACTATAATCTTCCTGTAATTACAGTTATATGCGTTGAAAGAATTGAAGAAAGCATGTAAATACAATAAAGGAATTCGTTAATGTAACAATTTTTTATTCCTAAAAGTATTGAAAAGAATACTAGAAAAAAGACTCCGAGAGAAACTGGAAACAACACTAGAAGATACTCAACATGGATTTAGAAAAGGAAGAAGCACCCAGGACTTAATATTTGTAATCAGACAATTAGGAGAAAAACTAATAGGGAAAGGAAAAGAAATGCATATATGTTTTATAGATCTTAAAAAAACTTTTGATAGGGTAAGAAGAGAAGATGTATGGCAGAGCTTGGAAAGGAGAGGTTTAGAGAAAGGAATGATAGAGATGTAGGCATTGTATAAAAGCAATAAGAATAAGGTGAGAACTTCCAATGCAGAATCAGCTGAATTCGAATCGCAAATTGGATTAAAACAGGGATGCGTATTGAGCCCATTGTTATTCTCTATATTAATAGACGACGCTGTTAAAAAAGCTAAACAAAAAGGAAAAAATATGAAAGTAGGAAACTGGAAAATGAATGCAATTAACGTACAGGAACTAATGTTTGCAGATGATATGGTACTGATAACACACTCGGAAGAGACATTACAGCAAAACTTGAAGATATACCAAGAAGAACTAACAAAGATAAACATGGATATAAACACAATGATAATAGCAGCAGAAGAAAGAAAACATAGCATCAAAATCGGGGAAAAGCATTGGAACAAGTTAAAAGTTACAACTACTAAGGAACAATCATTGAAGACAATGGGAGAATAGGGAAAGAGGTAAATGAAATGAAGAAATTCGTTTCTGGATAAAAAAGAAATACCAAAAAAAATAAAGACAGAGGTGTATAAAAGAGTGGTCAGACCAACATTAACATATGGTAGTGAGTCATAGATAACCACGAATAGAATCAAAAGCAGAGTTACGGCCATGGAAATGAGATTCCTAAGAAGAATAGAAGGAGTAACTAGAAGAGACAGAATCAGAAACACGACAATCACAAATAGTCTGGGTATCAAACCAGTAGAAGTGGTCATAGAAGAGAGACAACTGGGATGGCTTGGACATCTACACAGAATAGAAGATCGCATCACAAAGAGGATATTTGAAGCCAAAACAGAGGGCAAAAACAGAATAGGTAGACCCCAAAACACCTGGAAGGAGCAGGTGTATAGAACATTGGAAAAGAGCAGTATGGGATGGATTGAAGCCAAAGAACTGGCTCAGAACAGGAACCTGTGGAAGATAAAAATAAGAAATAAATAGTCCGACACCGCAAGGTATAAAGGACATAGGATTAAATAAAATAAAAACAATTTGTTATCAAAATCGGTTCATTGTATGAGCTTAATATCATTTTAATAAATAGCTGTTTATAATATTGATGGACACATATCTTCGTAGATACAATAAACGAATTTACTAATATGAAGAATACATTTCTTAATGTATAATGAACCTGTTTATTGGAAACACGAAAGCGTACGTTGCACTAGTAACTCAATCAAAATTAATCCAACAAGCCGGCTCATTAGGGTAACAAAAATTTGTTAAATTAATGAACATTTACGTTAGATGCAATACAGTTAATAAATTTATTCATAACAAGTAGCAATAGACAAACATAGCGGGTGGATACACATAGATTTATTATATTGATAAACAGCTTTCTATTTAATAAACCCAAACACGATCTATTGCATCCTACTTCCTCAGCGTAGTTAGCGTAATACCGTACCTTAGAAAGCATCACATTGGAAAATTTAAATGCGCAGCTCATCTCAAAAATAATCCAATTCAGAATTAATTTCATCCAAAGCGATTTCAATTATAGACGAAAAAAACTTCCACTACCTGAGCGTACATACCTTTCAAGCGTAATTGCATTGTATCGACGTATTGGCCCGAAATAGCTATACTAGACACATAAATTCTGATCGATTCGATTAACTGCCAAGCGCTAGAACAGGCAGGTGAGTATCTCCCGTTAATGCCATTAGTGCTTCGCGATAGGGTGACAGGTTACAATAGAGTTTACGCGGAAAGAGGTCACCGTCAACTAAATCCCCGGTTTAATGCGTGTAATGAACGACTTGAGCGTGATCAACTTCGATTCCACAGCGAAGTATATTCTCATAAATAGGAGAGAGGTGAAAAAGAGATAGATACGAAACGCTATATTTTATTATTTCGGAAATAGATTAGGAATATATATTTCTTGATAAAGTAAAGATTAGCACTTTGTTTAGTAGCATCCGAAGTTGTTTGGAACATTTAATAAATACTTTAGTTATCTTTTCTCTCTTTAGGCTTCCGTGCTTTACATCTCATTTGGGGAATTTCTTCTTTTCTTGCTAGCTTTATCCTCTTCGATTAGTGTTGAAGCGAATAACACCAGATGGCGCTGATTCCTAAATTTTAAGAGTGGTCTCTTTCATGCAGTCGTTTGCAATTGTAATCATATATATTGTAATGGGATTCTTGAGGTCCCTGTTCTCCTCAAGAACATGCCCATTTTCTTATTGCATTTTGCTATACTCACCTTTAATTTCGCTCATTTACCGTAATTGTAGTTTTTTTTGATTTAATGGTATCGTTAGGGAGAATGCCTGGTTGGACTCCCTCTAACATCGGATAGGACTTTAACATTTTATTTAGTCACTGAATATCTTACCGTATTCGCAATTTACAGTTTTCTTACGATATATTTCCATTTTTTTACAATTTCCCAAAATTCCCTTTCATCCTTATTATGTAGAAAATTCCCTTTCTTGTTAAAAAGAAAGAATCCCTTAAAAAACAGGAGACGAGAATAACGAATTATCCTATCAACAGTCTATATCACAAAAATCTCAAAATAATTAATCTAAAATTTTATACAAACATATTTAACACCCACGCACAACCTTTGCGCACTTAGCGAAAATCACATCCAAGGCCTACATCTCTATCTCTGGAAACACATAGACGTTTATAGTTGCAATATGTTCTTTTAAATGACTGCTGTGATGGTATTTCACTTGTTTTCATTCTTCATCTCAAATTTTGTAACAATTTCTCAAACGGTCACATGCGATGTTCTTTATGTCACTTTATACCACAAAAGAGTAGGTGCGTAATTTTTTTGTTAAATGAGCACATTGATGACAAGATATTTGAAGAAGAAACATGTTACACACAGGACATCATTCTCCATTATGATAAAAGGAAGATTACTGTCGGTACAACCGATAACCTAGTGACTATACAGTAAAAGAAGATTAAACCGATAGCCTATGGCTTTATTTTCTCACTGGTGTAAACGCGTTAAAATTGCGGCACGTAAAGTATCCAGAGAGGAGAGAAAATGAGTTACAAAAATGCGTAGTATTACTTTTACAACTGCGTAAAGAGCTACTAAAATAAAATGGTGTTTGGTAATACAATAAGAAACAGATTGAGCTTAGTAAGAAGCGATATATGACAGATACTTTCACAAATTTATAGGTACGTAAAACGAATGTTAACATCTACACTTTACCACAACGGTACCACATCTGGAGGGATCTGCGTATCGAAAACGTGGAAAGCTATGCGACAAATATAGCGGAAATGCTCGACCACCATATTCCTCGATTCATCAAATTTGCGATAACTGCAACAATAATCTTGTAGTTAGTTCGTTAGTTTTGTATTTATTGAACCTTCTTTTTTGCAAATAAATACAAACAATGCTTTGATGTGTTTACATTTAATTTTGTAAAGATCGTTATAATATAAAATAAGTAAGGCTAGAATTTTAAAAACTGCTTAAGATCCATTTGGACCCTAGTTCGTTGGTTATATAATTCTTTGCGGTCAGTCATACAAAGGTCAACCGCAATGTGTTTTGCTTATCATCTGTTATATAACTTATGGTATCTACTAAATGACGTGCGAAATTGTACATATATCAGATATGAAAAATTATCTATTCTCAGTTACTGTATCTGTTATAATTCCCCTTGGGACCATACTATACAAGATATGAAGAAAATAGTGAGCAAAACTTAATGAAATTACTTCTATTTCGCTTAGCGTTACGTTTACGCAATCCAAATGTAAACGGCTTAGACACTGTTCATTAGTGAATTACGATACTCACACCCCGGATTCCTCGGTTGCTTTCCGCGGAAGCGGCGACCTCTACTTGATTAAATTTTAACGAAGTTACTTGCAATTACTTTGATTTGCACTGCGTTCGTGTTTCATTTCCCAGTAGTGTAGTTTTACAACGGATTTCGCTTATTGTACATACGTCGAACAAGGTAAATACCTAGCGCATATATAAATGTAAAATAGAACCTATAAAATAGAGTTTGAAAGGACAGGGAATGTACACCTTCGCTTAGAAATTCTAATCCGTGCCTAGCTGCGCTTGGCGCGACCCCTGGACCCGCGATGGCCCTAAACGTCTTGCATATACATTACATGCGGCATGCATATTTAAGAGCAATATCCGTAATGTCGCGAAATAGCGTCCCGGAGTAATCCGGGAGTCCGGTTTCGAATTCCGGGTCGCCTCACGGAACACTCCCGCGCGCATAATATTACAGCCGAGCGGCTATACTTATTTTAGACATAATAGTAATAATAATACCAACACACCCGCGACCTTTGCTGTACGATCTTCCTTTCAATATGGACAAACAGCGTTGAGGACCAAAGTTGTTTGCGAGATTTATAGGCCGTATATGAAATACCCGGAATACTCCGGGGACTCCGGGAACTCGTCGAACGGATTTGGACGGTATATTTATGTGGTACGAACCTTGTTGTGGGCTTCAATAGGAACGGTTCCTGTAAACTTTGTATACGCTTTCGGTTATGTGGCAGGTTGGGTCAATATTTAAAGTTTTATGGTACTCGTAGTTCGGTTGTTTGAACGATAAATTGGAACTTTGGAAATTAAATCTTCTATTGATAATAATTCTATAGCAATATTTCGTATTCAAATATCAAAATTTTCGTGGCACAAATAGTAATGCAATTTCTTCGTTTTATATTAGAATCTGCTGACAATAACAGCGGCCGCGTTTCTAGCATTTACAAATACTTTGCTTTTCCATTATAATAGAGCCCTTTCGTCTAAGCAAATTGCGATATAGTGATAATAACTTAGAGTCTTACGTCAGTGATGAACTTAAGTCTCCTAATGCAGCACTAAATGACTTATTTATCTTAGCATCGTGTTCGGTACTTAGCAGTTAAGCACGACCACAGGCAACTAATGAACAAGACACGCACTACTTGTAACTACTTTTATATAAACAATTGCCAGTATAAGACCACTACTATGTGGAAAATTTTAAAACAATCAACACGCACTAATTCGTAACCGGAACGTTTGGCTCGAAATGGAGGGTGTAAATATTCACAACCCTGAACAAATTGCAAATTAATTCAACAGCTTCTTTATACACAATTAAAGAAATAAATGCCCAAATATCAACATCGTCAACTTATTGTCATACATTTTGTACAACCCTATATCAATATGCTTTGTTCCTATTTCACCGGATGAATTATTATACAAGTACTCCACCGTTCTCGCGGTGTCGCGTGTGTCAAGTTTGGAATATACCTGCGTACCTCATTACCCAATCCCTTGTACACTGTATATTCTCTGGAATGTTGAAGACAGCGGTCATCATTCCTCTACATAGGAAGGAGTCGTTTCGAATGCAGCTAATTACACACCAGTAGTGCTAACATCTGCGATAGCAAAAATAGTGGAATATTGTATCTTAGACAGATTAAATTCACTCTTAAATAAATACGAAGTGCTTTCAAATCACCCAACCTTTAGTGCTTTACTACACTTCCGTGAAGTTCTGAAATTTGACTTGAAAACAGTATCTCTTGCAATTTTCTGCGATTTATTTAATGTCTTCGATTGCATTCAGCACGATAGTTTGGTGGCAAAGCTAGATAAGCATGGTGTGAGGGGGAGGATACTACCCGATTATCATCTTACTTCTATGATAGAACATAGCTTGTGCAGATCCAATTCATTAATTCCAGTGGCAAAGTTAAGATCTTCAGTTCCGAATATCGTTCAATGCTCAGTACGGCAATACAAGTCTCAGCAATAAGGCTGGTCCTTTTCAGTTTGTACATCAAGTACTGTCGGACGCTATATGCTATCGATATTTCTATTCTTATGGACAACACTGTTCTGAGTTTTTGTTAAGCAGATTTTTAGTAAGACCTTTCAAGTGGTTGTTTGTTGAGTCTTTTAAAAGTTACAATTGAAGTTGGTCATATAATAAATTTGTATAAGAACACAATATTTATCGCAAAAGATTGATGCATGTTCTATACTTATAAATTCCTTAGCAAACATAACTAAATAGAGTTTACCTCTAATACCCCATTCCAGTAAAGACTTTTGTCGTAACTTGTACTATTTTCACTTGTGTTAGTCGCTAATTTCACAGAGTATTAGTTCAGACGTATAGTTTACAGGAGTTGGTTAAAATTGCATTGTAACTTAAAATTTATTTAAAACGATTATTATTATACAAGACAAATCTTTCATGGAATAAGTTGAAAGCCATTTCCAATTTTTATAAAATCTCGCTTGTTTGTTGCAAATAAACATATTTCATTCAGTTTTATGATTTTGATATTTGTCATGTCATTCTAATAGTTTGTACCAACAAAAATTCATATTAGGAGTTTCTGTAACAAGCTAAGACATAATAATCATTTTACCTCAAAGTAGCCTTCTATTTTTAATCAAAATTTATTTGAACGCACGTTATAACACATGGGCTGAAAAGTCCCGGGCGTAACAAAGAAAACACGGTTTTTTTATTCAAAATTAGCTTTATTCATCAATGTAATCTCCATCAAGAGCAACGCAATCATTCCAGTGCCGCTCTAACATTTCAATACCACTTTTGTAGAACGATTTATCTTTTGCCTCAAAATAGGCCTCAGTTTCTGCGATAACCCCTTCATTCGTGCGAAATTTCTTACCGGCTAGCATTTTTTTGAGGTCTGCGAACAGCCCGTAGTCGCTGGGAGCCAAATCTGGCGAATACGGTGGATGTGGGAGCAAATCGAAGTTCAATTCATGTAGTTTTGGCATTGTTTTGATTGACTTGTGACACGGTGCGTTGTCTTGATGGAACAAAATTTTTTCTTTGCCATATACGGTCGTTTCTTTGCAATTTCGGCCTTCAAACGCTCCAATAACGCTATATAATATTAACTGTTGATGGTATTTCCTTTCTCAAGATTGTCGATGAATAAATATTACACCACGAACTTCCCAAAACACCGAGGCCATAACCTTTCCAGCCGATTGTTGCGCTTTCGGGCGCTTTGGACGAGGTTCACCAGTTTTTGTCCACTCAGATGACGATCGTTTTGATTCCGGAGTGAAGTGATGGATCCATGTTTCATCCATTGTCACATATCGACGCAAAGTTCCGGTTTGTTACGTTTAAACATGGCCAAACACTGCTCAGAATCATCAACACGTTCTTGTTTTTGGTCAACAGTGAGCAAACGCGGCACCCACTTTGAACAGAGCTTTCTCTTAGTCAAATGCTCATGCAATATAAAGCCAATACGTTCTTTTGATATCTTTACGATGTCAGCTGACTCTCGCAACTTCACTTTTCGATCATTCAAAACGATTTTTTGGATTTTTATGATGTTTTCTGGTGTTACCGCCTCATTTGAACGTCCACTGCGTTCTGCATCATCGGTGTCCCTACGACCACGTTTGAAGCCAGCAAACCAACGTTTTATTATTGTTTCTGACGGAGCGGAGTCCCCATAACACTTTTCGAGCCATTGCTTCTCTTGAACGGTATTTTTTCCCATCAAGAAGCAGTGTAAAATTAAAACACGAAATTGTTTTCGATCCATTGTTTTGAAAATAACAAAAGTAACGTGAATCTTAGCACAATAACTCGCAAACTAATGAATAGAATATCGTGAAATTTTAACAGCTGTCTTTCGAAGGTTAGTACTAACTGAGAGAAAGGTGACTGCAATAAAACTAGCGTCATCTATGTGTTAGGCCCGGGACTTTTCAGCCCATGTGTTATGTAATACCTACATTGTTGTTAACCTAATATTCCAATTGTGTATTCATTAAAATAACGTCAAGCGATGTTTACACCCTGACCGCATGACCACTTAAAATGACAGTACAGCTTCACTTGCCACTTTTTACTCCATTATGATTTATTTAAGTTAGGAACAAAAATTAATTTCTGGTAGCTAAAATTTAGAATTTCAGTAACTCGATAAAATTCCAAATTGGTTTTATAACGTTTCTACAAAGACGTTATTTCCAAATCTCATAGATATTTGTATGAAAATTCGACGTTGGCAAACATGACTGATTCATGTTATCCTTCTTCCTCCCTTCCAAATACTTTCAACGTTTCCTTTATATACTAGTTGTGTTTTTGTTTACACTGAACCTACCTGAGATTTACTGCAATCAAAACGTTTTCTTTTCGACATAGATAAAATTGCTGATTGAGTTATCATTTTGTGACAAATAGGCTGCATGAACCGCACCTTCTGAGCAGAGAATATTGTACAATTAATGGAACTTATTCAATTGAATTAATATATCCTTTTGGTTAAATCAATTTCATTTCAATTACTTCGGCAAATACGAAACATAAATTAACATTAGTTTTCTCTCAATATAGCAGCACTATCGACAAGCGTTCTTTTTGTTCATAATCATCTTCCAAGCGTTGCAATTTGGCTGTTTTAAAATTCCTTACCGGAAAGATTCGCCCTGAAGTACACGACTTCTTTAGCCACCGCCAACAACTCCAGATATTAAAAAATATAGTACTAATACTGCAAGTCCACTGAAAAGTACATGAAATCCATAAAATAAGAAGCATGAATTGCAAGAAGGTGGTTGAAAAAGCTATCGGGACACGATCCCATTATTGTTCCATATAACTTAGTAAATTTTTTTCTGCAGTACACTTTAATTTTGACCACAGCTTTGACTAAATCTTAAAGGTTAGATCGTTTTCGCTATATAGGTAGCATATTGTGAATCGAGTTTATAATTGGAGAAATACCTAAATTTGTGGTCCCTATCAAATTTGCTGGCCTAAAAAGTTTATAAGGTTAGTGCCACTTAGTTAATCATAAGAAATACAAATAAAATGATAATCTATAATTGAATGAGTTAAGACCAAAATTACTTGTATATCGTCGGTTGTATCCGCCAATTCGGAAAATGATCATCACCCCTGCAAATATAGATAAACCTGGAAGGAGATTAGATCCACAAATATTTTACAATCGTCTGTTCTTCGAACCCTGTTAAAGATAATGCCATAAATCCCGCTTAATATCCCTTATTTTTTAATTAAACGGTGATAGCTCATAAGGCGACCGTATCCACTTCGATTGAGTGCTTTTACGCAGATCCCGAAGGAACCATATGATTAAAACGTCAAATGATACCACCATAAAGCCCTCTCACATATACGCAGCAGGAATGGAGCCGAAAATTGCGGTTTATGTAGACATATACACGGCTTCGCTGTCGAAGAACAACCTACCGAAATTTACTGCTCTTTACGGCGGTCCATTGGCGATATAATGGTCTCGCTCACGCAGAGCCCTTAAGACCCGTTCTGTCGGAAGGATTTTACGGCATATTTCACCCTTACTCCCTAATATTTCGTACAATAAGATTCACGAGGTGGTAGTTAGTGATGGACAATCGTAAGAATCGCTTAGTTATCAATAATTGTGGTAGAAATTATATACACTGTGTTCAATAATGGTTGAAAGGTATTTGAATCAACCGCGCTTTTTGTGTCGGAAAATTAGTTCTTCTACAAGACATAGAGATAATAATCCGTAGTGTCCTTTGGTAGCGTCTGTTCTATTATTGTTTTGATTTTCTGCATTTTTGTGATACCAAACGTAAGTATTTTCAAAATCCTAAGCTACGGGTTTCCGCGATTTTCAATATAATTACAAATGAAGAAATTAGGAATTTTATATATACGTTGGGACTGGTGTTTTCTCAGTTACTGTATGTGGAATAATATTTCCGAGTTTCTGGTCGGTTGTGCTGTTCACGTTTCGACGACAGCGCCCGGAAGAAGATGATTGAGGTTTTGTCGAAACGTCGACCTAGTCGGAATGGTCCCTTTCGGAACCAACAGCACACTCGGCCAGAAACCCGCGAATATTATTCCATATATATATATATATATATATACAGACTACTGACAGATCATCTCCTGAAGATGACGAGTGCGGTCTCGTCAAAACGTCCAGGAAACAGTCTTCCCCAAGTTAGTCGGGGATTTACCGTTCTTATTCTTTGGGTGTACGCTTTCGATTGAATCTGCTTTCAATATTAGTCTGATGTCTATGCGGGAAAGACACAGTGGGCGACACATTCATTGTAGAAATGGCTCCAAATAGAAAAATTCTCACGCTTAAACAAGCAGCTCAAAAGTTTTGTCGAAAATCACGGAGATACAGAGTCTTTGGAGCTTCTTTCTAAATTATAAATATGATTTCAAAACGCCATTTTAAAGAAAAAGAGAAGAAAAACGAACAATATATGAATTTTTGCGTTCTTAAAGTGATGAATCATTTAATTATTTTGTATTACATAGTACATCTATGTATCTATGTACATATATTATACTTTGTATGTATGTATATATCAAAAGGAAATAAACTTTTTTTCTTAAGTTTAAAGTTTCTTATTTATTTTAAAAACATTTATATTCATATACGATTTAAATGTCCCAGTTTCTTTAATATATTCATTTTTCGTTAAAACACGATCAGTTGGTCCCGTTGGTGTCCGTTCAAGGGAGATTTCACTGTATATATATAGTATGTATATATATATGTATCTTGTAGCGAATGTTTTCGCAAGTAAACGATGTTCTCTTCTTCTATCGGATTTCATTTCGCGTTGGGCGTTGGTTCCCAGAAGAATAGGATACGACCTAGCGTTTCGATGTAATCACATATATCTTCTTCTTGAGGTATTTGTCGTATAGTCGCCATAACTTCTGGTTAGATGATTCAGTTTAAGTCAAATTAACAAAATTATCAAAAGAAAAACAAAGAAAAGATGATAAAAATTACTAACGGCAAGGAAATTTATAATCAGTTATATAGTCTTCACGTCTAATCACCTTCTTAACAAAGTATTCTTTTCCTTTTCATAAAATAAAGATTAACGGCAAACAGCTTTGATAAACTTCAGTACTCCTTTAATTAATTAAAACACCCGTCTATCTCAGAACATCTTCGAACTTTTAGAGGTAACCAATCATGTAGATTGAATATCTTACAGTATCTATCCGTTGTGTATCCTCGATACGCAATTTGTACGCTATTGAAACTCCCTCTGACGTCCTTTATTATAAATTCGCCTACTTATAGATTAAAGCACGAATCGCATTAAGTTCGAACTTTTCAATTTTAACGATTTCCAGCGGTAAATCGAGAGGTCGCTTAGAGCGACTATACCACCCCTTCTAACCGCCAGTCAGTTCATCCAGGACTAAGCGGAGGAGCAAAAAGTAATTAAAATTTTCCGCTCCGGTGAAGGACGAGTTTACCAACCAAATTAATTACAATTCAACCTGTTATTGGTAAGCATCTGTATTTGATTACGAACCGGAGGCGATAGCGTTTAGAAGGCGTGGTGGGGGAAAGTGCTCGTCCGGATCCGCTATCGGTTACCAAAAACTTCTTTCAAACTAAAGGCGAAAATCGATAGACACTGGTGGAGTTCGCTCGTCTATCTCCCAATGAGCTTCATTAATGGAATACTGTAGATGTAGGCAAATTAAGGACTTGGTTCGAGAGTTTCAATGCGGAATGCGGTCTTTGTATTGTATCAATTGCATTGATCTCGCGAGAATAAAAGCTTTAGCGAGGAATGAATGAATTATCTGTAGCGTTAATATCAAATGTAAATGGTCTTTCATTTAAAAGTTGTTTGATGATGTAAAGTTTTTTCGGAGATGGAGATTTTTCTGAGTACTTTAACTGATTAATAGTTTGCATTGACTAGAGTATGTAATGAATAATGAATATTCCATTTCATCCACTTACAGAACTGAAAGACGTTATTCAATCGTATACCTTTCGATTCTCATGAATCTATCAAATAACGTATGGCATTCTAAACACGAAATTTTATAGAAATTGAAAGAATACCACACTGAACTATTAACAGAAAACAGACCAGATTTCTTTTTAAAAGATATGAAATTTAATATTACTCCAGATGATTACGTAGAAAGAATCACAATTTCGGAAGTTAAAAGGGCGCTAAAAGAATCGAAAAAACTGCAGGACCAGCAGGCATTCCCTCTGAGCTGATAAAAAATGGACCGAATGTAATGATCGAAGATGTAACGATACTGTTTAACAAATGTCTACAAGGAGAAGAAACTTCCGAGGACTAAATCTGTGCTATATCAGTTCAGTGTACAAGAAGTAAGACAAAAGTAAATGCCAGAATTACAGAAGCATAAGTATGATCAGCGCAAGCAAGGCTGTACCGCCGCATATTAAAGAAAAGAATCGAAGGTGCCTTACAAAAAAATAGAAGAGCAAAACGACTTCCGAGAGGGATGGCCATATATATATTATATATTTGTGACACAACAAGTATTGGAAAAACGCATTGCTAGAAATGTATCCACCCACCTAGTACTTACAGATCTAGAAGAGGCTTTTGATATGGAGCCCTTAAAAAGTGTTTGAAGTTTTAAGCAAAGTGGGACTCAATACCAGGTAAATAATGCAATATGGAACTTGCATACATATGAACAGAGCGTAATTAAAATAGACGTAAACAGATCCAAATCATCCGCCATAAATAAGGGATTGAAAGGATGCAGTCCTTCCTCTCTCTATATATAAGATATATTCAGGTAGCTTTAAGTAAATGGAGATAAAAAACAAAAAGAATTGGAATTGAGATGGAAGATCACTGTCTCACAAGCCTCTATTTCACAGACGATCAAGTAATTATAGCTTGTGATGAAGAAGATATAGACTACATACATATAGACAAGGTTACCAACATTGGGGACTAACTATAAACATGACGAAGACTGAATACATGAAAGCGGGGTGTAAAGGTCAAGATGTCTACCAGAACTTGCAAATTAGAGAAATAAGAAGAACAAACCTGTACAAATATCTCGGAAATATATTTAGTGAGGAAAGTACATCGAAAATAGACATATGAAATAAAACACAAAAGGGGGAGAAAATTAAAATTAAAAATTCTTTGCTGTGGTATAAAGGATTAAGACTGGAAACAAAGATAAATATACATAAAGCCGTCGTGAAGACCATTCTAACATGCGGTGCAGAGAGCTGACAGATGACAAACTACAACAAAAAGAATGTAGACACCATCGAAATGGACTTCCTGAGAAGAGCCTGTGGAGTACCAAAATTGTAACATGTAATAAACGAAGAGACACGATGAAGAAACAAGACAACTTATATTATGTGGACGTGTACAAAGAATGAGTGAAAATAGAGGGCACCGAATCATACACCACAAAATAGAAGGAAAAGAGGACGGCCAGTGACATGATAGATCGATGGGATCGAGAAAGCCATGAGAGACAGAGCGACAAAAGAAGAAGTTTGAAAAACTAGAGATTGGTGGAGATCGAAACGCGTGGCAAAGGCTGTAGGACCCTCACTACAATAAATACATTATACGAAATCATTAATAAAATCATAAATTGTAAAAGAAACGTGATTATTTTGTTTAATGTTCGAATAACTGTCACCGTGGGTATGAGTAATAACCCAGCCGGTTATAAAAATTGTGACAAATATTTCTTAGAAAATCAGGAGTGACATTGTTGCTAACTTCAATGATTTTCGAGCGATGGACGTTGTCCACCGTACCCGTATATTGAATTATTTAAAAAAGGCGAAAAAGGAAACGTTTGGGGTTAAATCCGGGGCGCTTGGCAGCCATTTAATAGGACCCGAATTACGGATTCATCTAGCTTAATATCTCGATTTTTTTTCTTAATCCTATGTCCTTTATACCTTGCGGTGTCGTGATATTTATATATCATTATTGCATCATTATATGCTTTACAAAGAGATATTCACCTGCATAACTCCTTTCATATCTGAGCATCAGCACGGTTTTGTTGCAGGCAGGTCGATGATTACTAATTTAGCATGCATTGGCCAATATTTTAGTGAAGCACTTGATAAGCGAAAGCAGGTGGATGTTATTTACGTAGATTTTTCTAAAGCGTTCGACTGCATTAACCACGAGATGTTACTACAGAAAATGCATAAATTTGGTTTTGGTGCAGGTTTCCTGTCATTGATTGAGTCTTACCCTACTGGAAAGGAGTGTTATGTCTACTACAACGGTTATTCCTCTACGCCATTTTCTCCAACATCAGGTGTTCCGCAAGGTTCGAATCTTGGACCACTTCTCTTCCATTTTTATATACGCATATGACGTAAAGTTATTTAATACTGTTGGTAGCATTTTCGATTGTAAACATTTACAAGACAATTTTCCTCGTATTAATACTTGGAGCAAGATCAATTATCTCCGTCTGAGCATCAACAAGTGTGCTGTGGTTTCCTACAATAACACTCGCACTACTTTACACTATAACTACCAGATTAATGATGCAGCCATATCACGCAATATCAAAACTTTGGATCTTGGCGTTTTGTTTGATAATAAACTGTCATTTACGGAACATATTTCGTCAATGTGTTCATCTGCTTCCAAAACGCTCGGTTTTGTCATGCGTTCTTACAAGCATTTCTCAGATTTAGGTGTAATGAAGCGTTTATATTATGGCTACGTTCGTTCTAAGCTTGAATACGCCTCCATTGTTTGGTATCCCCGTTATTTATACGAAGAGGTTATGATCGAACGCGTTCAAAAGAAATTTCTAAAGTATCTCTCCTTTCGAATGAACAACGTGTATCCTATCCTGCAAGAGGTATCGAGTATTATAGCTTACTTGTTGAGCATAATTTTCTATCCCTTACTGACCGCAGCGAGCGTAACAGTGTGCAGTTTCTTTGCAGGATCCTGAAAAATAATATCGACTCACCAGCCCTTATAGCGCAAATAATCTTTACCGCACCTACTCGTCATATTCGCCACTATAATATATTTCAAGTAGCTAGAGCTAATACCAACATTTTGGTTAAGGCACCTATCAGCCACATGGTGAAGAACGCAAATAAACGGGATCTGGAACCATTTTTGTGAGTCCACCTTTTTTTCTTCTTGTTTCATTATTATATACATTTTCGGCATATTATTATTGTAGGCAACACAATTTGAACTATTTTACTTTTTTTTAATTTAAATAAGAATTGTATTGTAATTTATTATTATGGTTATTATTATTATTATTATTATTATTCAGTTTCAAGTCGATGTGCGTGTCGGTTGTGCTGAGGAGCGCGTATAGTGGAGTGATCCAGTTGACAGTTGTCTTGGTGCTCAAATTAATTGTGTTTACTATCATTTTGTAGGGAAAACGCTTGTTAATTTTGTTATAAACATTAAATTAGAATATTATTTCTTATAACGGAGAATTTAGCGAAAGAACGTTAAACTTTCAATATTAACCTCTATAAAACTACGAATTGAAACAAATAAACATGCAGTTTTTTTGTAATACATAAACAAAAACTGATTTGTATTTCTGAGGAGTGCGTCTAGTGGAGTGATCCAATTGACAGTTGTCCTGGTGCACAAATTAATTGTGTTAACTATCATTTTGTAGGGAAAACGCTTGTTAATTTTGTTATAAACATTAAATTAGAATATTATTTCTTATAACGGAGAATTTAGCGAAGAACGTTCAACTTTTCAATATTAACCTCTACAAAACAACAGGTGGAAACAAATAAACATGCACTTTTTGTAATACATAAACAAAACTGATTTGTTTTTCTCTGCTGTGTGAATAGACATACAATTTGAAATATACAGGTTGGTTATCGAGATGTCTCCTGATGTCTGTTTAAGTGTGCGGCTAAATTGCCGAATCATGGTGATTTTGTGGTTTGTCAGGGTGCTCTTGTGGTTATCATTATGAGTGCTCCATTTCAAGTGCCACTTATAGTTCGATGGGAATTAAAAAAGGCAGGCTGGTGTTGTGAGAACTGTGGGGAGAAAAGAAGGGCTAAGGAGGATGATTCACCTTCTGTTGAGTCACAGAAAAATCCAAGCAAGCTCTAAAGATAAGTTCGGAAATCTCGGAAATAAAATCTATTCTTGTTGGGCTGAGCGAGCAAATGAGGATGTGGTTCAGAGCCAAAATTTCTGTCAGCGCAGTATGACGACATAAAATCAGGTCAGGATAGAATCGGATCACAGTTGGAACAGGTTGAAAAGAATGGGAGAGATTATGGAGAGGGAAAAAGCGAGGACACTGAAATCGAAGAACTATCAAGAAGGATTGCATTGTTGGAACAGGGTGATAATGACAGAAAATTGGAGTTACATGGAGTAGATGAAATACCAGGAGTGAATATTGAGGAAATTATATTTGAGATTGCAAATAAGTTGGAAATTAAATTAGAGTCTAGCGACTTGGAGTCAATATATAGGGTGAACAACAAACAAAGAGATCAATCGCGCCCTGTATTGATACAGTTTGTCAGCCGAAAGAAGTGCACAGAATTTAGGAGAAGAAGCGTACAACCTAATAAACAGAGACTTAGAAGAGCTTGGAAAGAAGATTTATATATATGAATACCTATCTAATTACCACAAAAGGTTGCTATGGATACGAAACAGTATGCGAAGAAAAATGGTTTCAGGTACGTGTGGATACAGAATGGAAAAATATTAATTAGAAGGAATGAAGGTTCGAGATATACCGAATTCAGCAGAATGCAGATTTGAACAAGATCAATGACCTACGGAAAAACTAGAAGAGGAAGTGGTTGAAGTTTTAATAGCCTACGATGGATAGTGAAATTGAGGAATATCTGGAGAATACTGAACGGGAACTACAGGTAGTTTGTAATTTGGACAAATGGACAGATTTGGTATGTAATCTACATAATGATTGTTTTAATTTCTCATTTTTAAACATCCGTTCAATTAAGAAGCATTTTAGCGAATATTAATGTTTTATAAATAATTGTTTAGACAAAATGAATTTTCTTGCTTTGGTGGAGGTAAATTTAAACAGTTTTGAATATTCGCAATCTGAATATTTATACGATATAAGGTTTTGAAAGAATTAGCAAATTAAGAGATAATAAATCTGGAGGCAGTATAATAGTCTATATAAAAAAGTACTTATAAGTTTAGTTTTATTGAGGTAGAGTTTAGTAGCTGCGAGGCAATTTGTTTTTGCATCCATGTTAACGGGAGCAAAATTTATGTATTAGTAGCTTATAGACCGCCAAATTTCAGTGTGACTAGTTTTCTTTTGGAAGTCGAATCCTTTTTAACAATGCATCAAAATCGGACTTTTGTATTGGTTGGAGATATAAACATAAACATCTTAAAAGGGACAAATTGTAAAATAGCAACGGAATATGAAAACATGCTGATGGGAGCCGCCTTTGACTGTGTATTAAAGGATATACTAGGGAGAAATTATTGGTGATGTTCTTGTAAGCTCATGTATCGATCATGTGTACTTCAGAGGTAGTAAAGATGGATGCACTACCAAAATTGTCGGTACAAAGATTTCTGACCATTATTTGGTCTGTGGGACCATTCATACTACATGTCATTGTGATGTGATTTCACCGATTATGATCAAGCGCAGTGTAATTAACAAAGAATGTATGAAAAATTACGTAGAAAATGCATTTAGAAATGTGACTATTCCAAATTTTAACGATGTTGATGAATTATATAACTTTATTCGCGGTGTATTTGATGCTGCGAAGGAGGCATCACACACGATGTCTTCATATAGCAAAAAAAGAAGAACTACTTGCAGAAAACCGTGGATTACTGAAGATATTATGATAGTTATGAAGGAACCAGATAGAAGATTTCATATTTGGAAGAAGTCTGTTGAAAATGCCGATATAAAGGGAAAACTTAGAAACAATTACAAATTCGCACGAAACAAGGTCACTATGCACATCAAACAAGCAAAAAGGAAATACCGCCATGATAAATTTGTGAAATATGACAAAAACATGAAGGAAACATGGAAATGTGTCAATGAGGTCTTAGGCCGATCTCCATCTATACAGGGCAAGAATATATTCGAGAGACACATGGAAACTACAATGAAAGAAATTGCTGAAAAGTTCTGTGAAACTTTCGCCTCCGCGGTGTCACCAGGAGACCACATTTGCCAGGAACAGCTATATTAGAACTACATGAAAAAGAGTGGTTTGAGGTGTCAACACATACAAAAAGAATCCATTTATATACCTGATATTACGGAACAGGAGTTACGTTCTATGATTGCAACAATGGACAAAAAGTCTCAGGATACGATAACATAATGTTAGCAGACGTAATTGGAACGTGCGACAGTATCAGTCCCGCACTTGTTAGACTGGTAAATTTATTCCTGAGAAATGCAGTTATTCCTTCCTTACTCAAGGTTGCTGTGGTGACTCCAATTTATAAGAACGGGAAAAAGGACGCATATACAAACTATAGGCCTATTTCAGTGTTGTCTTGTATTGATAAAATTATTGAGAAATATGTGGCAAAGGTTATGCATGACTATCTACAGAAATATCAAATTCTGAATGAATCGCAATATGGATACCGGAAAATAGGGGCACCATTGATCTCTTGGAGCGCGTGGCTGACATCGTAAACGGCAAATGGAATGAACATAAACATGTGTTATGCCTCTTTATTGATTTCAGCAAGGCTTTTGACAGAATCAACCACGACAAACTCCTAAAAATATTGGAAGATCTGGGAATTAGGGGGCCTCTTTTGGACTGGTTCAGGTGTTTTCTGGCAAACAGAAGATTTTGCGTAAAGGTGGGCAACGAAGTTAGTAGTCTGCGGGAACTCAGGGCAGGAGTACCCCGGTAGCATTCTGGGGCCTCTACTTTATCTCCTGTATGTAAATGACGTACAACATTGTTTCCAAGATTGTAAATGTTTTCTGTATGCTGATGACACTCTGATTCTAGCGGTACACAAAGATATTAAAAAGGCTGAACAAATGTTATTAAGAGAATTTCATAGATTTCAGCTGTGGGCGCACCAGAAAGATTTACTAATTAACACCTCAAAAACGAAACTGATGCATATTGCGTCACCACATTCGGGGGTTGATTGCTACTTAAAATTAACTGTTCATGATACAGACTGTCTGCATATGGAGGATACGAATCACAACAGAAACTGTGAATGTGATAACATAATAGAGCTAGTACACCGCCAAAAGTATTTGGGCATTTATATAGACAGTCGATTTCTGTGGGATGTTCATATCGGAGAGATTGGCAAAAAAATTGAGCTATTTTGCAAACTGTTTTTATTATCTGAGTGATTTTGTGCCAGAAATGTACTGCGTATAATATACCACTCATTAGTCGAATCAGTTCTCTCTTACGGAATAACCATATGGGGTCAGGCATCAATAAGTCACATTAATCGGTTGAAATCTGCGCAGGGTAGAATTCTAAGAAATATGGATCGAAGTATTGTTATTGTTGGCAATATATATAAAGCACAATATTCTAAGTATCAAACATTTGTATATCTTTCGGGTAGTTATTAACAACTATTTTAAATCTCGGGATCTGACGACTGTTCACCACCCTCATGCTACAAGAGCGAAGAGCGTAGCATGTACGTGGTTCCGAAGGCAAATAACAAATATGGTGATCGACTGATTAGTGTGCAGTTACCGAAGATCCTTAATGATTTACCAGAAACTATGTTCAATCTACAAAGTCTTGCACAAGTAAAGGCAAACCTTCGCAGCTGGTTGGTAAGCCTAGATGATGAGATTAAGTAGATAGAAAAATGATCGAAATGTATAATTTGTAGTTTTACACATAAAATACTAAGGCTAGAGCGTTACTAGACAGGTACTTAGCTTTCTAATTAGACTGTAGTATGCAACTTGGAACAAATTGCCGCTGACAAGCCTTTTGGCTTAGTGGCAGGTTATGTAATTGCTTAAGTTTAAATTAGAATTAGAATTAAAATTATCTTTGTTGGAAAGGAGGCCTGCTTCACATCACCTTATTGCGATTGTGAGGCGAGTTGGGTGGAGGAAAGCCCTATATGACGGGCGGGTTAAAAAAAAAAACAAAAAATTATTACTTCGCAAAATTCCATGCGACGGTAATATTCGTCCGTCGGGTACAAGTTCTTGGGATGTGCTAATCTTGTAGGACCGATATTTATTCTCATGTAAAATGTTTAAAACAGTTGTTCCACTAATATTATGTTCGCGACCAATTTATCTAGATCTCATACTAGGAGATTTTTATTTTTGCTATTTATTAATGTAGCGCTAGGAATTGATCTTTCGGAATGATTTGCTGCAAATAAATTGCGTGTAACTTCTGCTGAATAGCCATCATAATATTCTTTTATTATAAATAGTTTTACTTTTTTTTTTTAATCCTATGTCCTTTGTACCTTGCGGTGTCGGACTATTTATTTTCTTATTTTTATCTTCCACAGGTTCCTGTTCTGAGCCAGTTCTTTGGCTTCAATCCATCCCATACTTCTCTTTTCCAATGTTCTATACACCTGCTCCTTCCAGGTGTTTCGGGGTCTACCTATTCTGTTTTTGCCCTCTGTTTTGGCTTCAAATATCCTCTTTGTGATTCGATCTTCTTCCATTCTGTGTAGATGTCCAAACCATCCCAGTTGTCTTTCTTCTGTGATTATTTCTATTGGCTTTGATATTTAGACTATTAGCGATTGTCGTGTTTCTGATTCTGTCTCTTCTAGTTACTCCTTCTATTCTTCTTAGGAATCTCATTTTCATGGCCCTAACTCTGCTTCTGACCACTCTTTTATACACCTCTGTCTTTATTTTTTTTGGTATTTCTTTTTTATCCAGAAACGAATTTCTCAATATGTTATATATTTTTCCCTATCCTCTCATTTACCTCTTTCTCTATTCTCCCATTGTCTTCAATGATTGTTCCTAAGTAGTTGTAACTTTTAACTTGTTCCAATGCTTTTTCCCCGATTTCGATGCTATGTTTTCCTTCTTCTGCTGCTATTATCATTGTGTTTGTTTTCCTCGTGTTTATCTCCATGTTTATCTTTCTTAGTCCTTTTTGATATATCTTCTAGTTTTGCTGTAATATCTCTAGTTTTACTTTGGGTGTACAATACCCCATTGTTTTAAATGATAATTAATACAGCGATAAAACTTAATAGTCGTTATAAAACTAGGGAGCCGCACCCAAATAGCCAGCGGTGCCTTATTAAGAAATGAACGAAATTAATCGAACACCGGCTTCACTTGAAATGAATTATGCATGTCTAACAATTTGTCCCCCTCACCTCGCAGTAATACGGAATGAGGGTTTCATTCGAACAATTCAAAATGAAAAGATCGATGTGAGGATAGGATTTTATAGTAGTAGTTAAACAAGGGTAGAGAATATCGTTATACAATGCTATCATGTGGCGAATTACACGTACATTGGAACGTACATCTGACACACAAAATCCCTGCAGAGCAGCATACATATTTTTCGACTTTGTTAACTTATAGAAAACTTATTTCATCCTCCTTTTATTCTCAATTACGGCAATCATAGGTTAAAAGTGTGCTCTCAGTATATACATACATTAGTTGCCTCGTAGTATAAAACTACATGGAATCAATATCCGTTCTATATAATTTATCTATATCTACACCAGTATACGTATTAAATATTTACACAATAAGCCAATCATACGTACCTTTCCTAAAACACCGTATCGATATTCTGTCAGACCAATTTCCATCTTTTTATCGAAATACTCTATATTTAGAAATGCGTTAAACCAAATCAATAGATGACCCGAGCTCAAACGTCACAAAAACCACCTCAATAAAGCAAACCTTCTCAATAAAACATAAGCTAAATGGAATATAGGGGAAAGTGGAAATAGAATTAGATGACTTGTGCGGAAAGTTTTTGGAGATATCGGTTTAAGTTTTGTTATTTTTGTACCTTTAGGAGATTGATGTTTTTAATAATGCAAGGGTTTGTTTCACCTGCAATTTGATTCGTAGCTCCGATAATCCTTCTATTAGAGAACGTAGTAACCATATAGACAGCATTTGTCGAATTCATACACTGACATAATTTGGTTCATTTAACATTAATTGGCTATTTCTTGTTTCACGGAGTGTAGCTTAGGAAGTGTACAGACAGAGTAAAATTTTCCCATTTGAGGTTCAAAAGCTAACGTATTTACTTCCGTTTAGGAAATACAATACTTTGGGGAATATCCGCAGCACCCATCAAAAAAAAAAAAAACATGAAATTACTCTGTAATCTAAAATATAGACACTTGCTAAACTAATTTTATAAAAGAAGAAATATATGCATACACAGAAACGACTACGCACTAGTTGGCAGCGATGATACATTTCGAAAGCTGTCGGACACACCCGAAGTCGAGATGCATACGCGTAAGGTTAGTGTGTGTAGATGACGCACAAATGTTGAAGTGGATTCACTGGTCGGCAAGGGTAACCCTTTTTATGGCAACCGTCAAAATTTGACACGTCTGCTGTGAATAGCTATTATTTACGAGTATACTTTATGTAGCTAGTCGGGCGGTTTCGCAAAAATGGATAAAATCGAATTTCGTGCAGTGATAAAACACTTCTTGATGGCCTGGGAAAACAGCCGCGTAAATTCCAAATATTTTACTAGAGCCGATCGCCGATTGAAGAATAAAGAGATAGCAGAGACAACAGGCATCTCAAAAGAACGCGTTCGCCATATCCTCCGCGAAATTTTAGTTATGAAAAAGCTTTCGGCGTGATGGGTATCGCGTTTGCTCACACCGGAGCAAAAACGAAATCGTGTGACAGTTTCAGAAGTATCTAGCCAGGATCCAACGCAATCGTGGATGAGACTACGATCCACCACTACATACCGGAGAGCAAAGAACAGCCGAAACAGTGGACCCTTCCGAGCGAATCGGCTCCGAAGAAAGCAAAGACCGTTCCATCGGCCGGAAAGGTCATAGCGACCATTTCTTGGGATCCCTAAGGTGTGATCCTCATCGACTATCTGCTGAAGGGAAGGACGATCACGGGGCAATACTACAGCGATTTATCCACCACGACAATGCACGGGCTCATTCATTCTGCATCGTCGTATCCAAATTGAATGAGTTGCGCTACGAATTAGTCTCTTCGATATTCACCGAACCCACCTCCCAGCGACTTTTTCCTATTCCCAAATCTGAAAAAATCAATGGGAGGAAAGAGATTTACCACAAGTGAGGATGTCATCGCCGCTACAGGTGACTACACATTCTACTTTTCCGACGGCTTGAAGAGACTGGAGCACCGTTTGAAAACGTGTATTGATCTTTGACTAGACTACATCGAAAAATCAAAATAAGAAACCACACCAATACCGTGTTTTTCTCGTCGAGTCCGGAAACATTTCAGGTCGCCCTCGTATATCGGTAGTAGCACATGTTCAGTAGATCAAAGCAAGTTTTCCACATCTGCCCGACATATTCGCAATATGATATGCATATTGCGGATAACCCTGCAGAAACGGGTGTGCACTAGTTAGCTGCGATGATACATTCCAAAAGCTGTCGGACATACCCGAAGTCGGGATTCATACGCGTATGCTTAGTATGTGTTTAAGTGCCGGATTAGATTGATGATGGCGAATCGACGGCGTTCTTTGTTACGTTTGAGGAGTGTTAATAAATTTCTTAACCGATTTCCGACATTAGAATACTTAGGCATGACAATGCTCCCGCTGCCAACAGCGAATGTGGCTTTCAAGAATTGTAACCTCCACCGTATACTCCGAAGATGGCTTCTTGTAGTTTGTATTTGTCTTCTAATTAAGAAAAGATCTTAGGGGACGTCGTTTTAAGGACGACAGTGAGTTGCAAGCAACTAGTATAGAACATTTTGATGGAAAAACTTTAGATTATTACAAAACTTCAGATTATTTACAAGGAAATCGAATTATCGATGAAATAAATGTATAAAAGTTAAGGAAGATTACATTGAACAATAAATTTTCATATATTGTTCCATGTTTCCTTTTTCTATACTAGGCCGAGGATATATTAAACAGTAATGGAGGGAGTGCAACCCTACCTTACACCTCGTAGCATACTTCTTTTGTGTTATTTCCGACTCTGACTAAAGCGTATTGATTTCAGTGTAGGTCAACTATTATCCTGATGTCTTTCCTATCTAGGCCCATGTTTTTCAGAATTTCTACCATTTTTTGGCGTTTTACTCTATCAAGTGCCTTCAGATAGTCAACACAACATGCACATACACCCTACAGTTCATGCCTCTACACAGCTGAAATAATACCTACCTAAAAGTAAATACCATATCTACTTTTTCCTTAAAATCATAACACAAAAGAGACGGTTCGGCCCAACGTATTGTCCTAGCACATGAGAGTTTTGCTCCGTTATTATAGCCGAATCTTATATTCGCCTAATCGTAGTTGTGACTTTCTCACGTCTCAAACGTATGTTTCATCTCCTCTCCTAGCGCTGTTATCTGCACAGCTCCTCTGTAAATATGACCATTCGTTCGGTCAGACGCCCCAAGTAAATTTGCGCTAGCTCCAGACGCATTTGTCGTTCCCTTTTCCGACACCAATTTCGCCATCTCGAGTCTAATATTGAGCTGAGCAAAACATAATGGGGGACCGAATATAGTCGGATTAGTCAAACAAGATCCAAGGACTATTCAAGGAGCCGACACGGTGTGCTTCTCCCGCAGATAGTGCTAGACGTTTATTTGCATTGTATTTAGCCGTGTCTGTGTCTACGAGTGTAGAAACAAATATGATATATCCCTGGAAGCTGCTACAATTTTTTAAGGACAAATTGAATGTAGATATGTATATTGGTGTTTGCAGGGTGATAATTTGATAATATAGCTTTTCTTTATTTTTGATTATCAAGCAAAGGGTTATATGGATGCTTTTTCTAGAGTCACCTTTTTGATTAATTAATTTCATTAATGAAAACAAAGATTATTTGAAGAGGTAATTGCAATAAAATAAAGATATTTTACGGATTTAGAGACATTCTGTAGAAATGTAGAATAAGAGATCACAGAAAAGCTACATCTCAAAAATAAAATTTATTTATTTATTTACAAAAGCTGTCTTACTTGGGCTGATAATTTTTTCCACAGTTTTGTTTAATGATGAGAGTAACCAGATGGGCCTATAGTATTCTGGTTCTCCTCTATTATTTTTCTTGAAGATGAGAACAATTATTGTTCGCTTTATATAATCTGGGTATTTCCCGGCCTTCAAAGTAACGTTTATTAGTATTACTAATAACACATGGGCTGAAAAGTCCCCGGCCTAACACATAGATGACGCTAGTTTTATTGCAGTCACCTTTCTCTCAGTTAGTACTAACATTCAAAAGACAGCTGTTAAAATTTCATGATGATGATATTCTATTCATTAGTTTGCGAGTTATTGTGCTAAGAGTCACGCTACTTTTGGTATTTTCAAAACAATGGATCAAAAACAATTTCATGTTTTAATTTTACATTGCTTCTTGATGGGAAAACATACCGTTCAAGCGAAGCAATGGCTTGACAAGTGTTATGGGGACTCCGCAATCACCAGACATGAATCCGATAGAGAATGTTTGGCACATAGTCCAGACAAATATGGCGAAACGACCCCGAAAACCCAGAAATAAGGAAGAACTCGTGGCAGCTGTTACAGAAGAGTGGTTAAATATTCCAGAAGACACCATTACTCATTTAATAGATTTTATACCACGACGACTCGCAGCACTTCACGCAAGTATAGGTGGATCGACAAAATATTACTCTAATTTAAAAATTTTAAAATATTTTGTATATATAACGAGAATAGAATCTTTTTTTTAATTAGTAGGTGTCCATTTTATTTTGTCAACATAGTGTATGGTGGCATTATGCAAAATATTAGTTTTCGGAATAGATACTGCAAACGTAGCACAGAATCTAGACGAAAAACGAGGTACATGAAAGTGCAAGTTAGATAACAAATCGCCGTAATCAAAAAATCCATTTAGTAATTTCCAGACAAATTGAGAGTCATAAGTTGCTATGCGTTCTTTAAGGTAACGCATGCCCTGACGCTCCAGCAAAGAAAGGTAATCAGTTCCCCTAGGGGGTATTGAGCATCAAGTTTGTACGAAAGAAATTTAAGAAAACGACGTTGAACTCGCTCCAATATAAACCGATGGCAGATATAATAGAGGGACGAAATAATAGAGGCATATTCCAGACAACTCACTACAAAGGCAAAATACTTTAAAATATTTATGTCACTAAATTGCCGTGTGCTCCGCACCACGAAGCCAAACCTTTTAGAACAAGTTAAGGAAAGCTCTTCAGTATGCTGAACAAAGCTTAAACGGCTATCAAAAATAACTCCAAGATCTTTAAGTGATTCAACCGTAGGTACAATCTCCCCTTCAATTGTATAGAACGAATTTAAGGGATTCGTTTTGCGCGTGAAGGTGATGCTCTAATTCCAGAAAATGTCATTCAATTAGAATGATTCATGATTGCCTTGCCAATAGTTCTAAATGTAACACAGTATATCGATTAAACTTATGAATAATAGTATAGTTCTTGAATAGGTATGTTCTGTAACAATACTGTACCTAGATTACAAAATGGTCATATTTTACATTGACTAAGAATACATTACAATACGCAACAAATACATTTCGGATATAGCATTTGTGTTCTATTTGGGTATATTCTGAGTACTGAATAATTCATATGGTTAATTTGTGTGATGTGGAGTGTACCGAGGCACTTGTGCCTATTGTACGACTCCTCAGTTCTTGCAATTATAACCACAGTTAGGGTTCTTTCTCGTATTGTATATCGTTGGTAAGTTTTGCAAGGTCCTTTTAATCTCTCCAGTGTATTCAAAAAATTCGTTCCTAAAACTACATAATTGGTGCTTTCCCAAAAATAATAAAAAACGAAGACTTTTATTATTCTTTTTTATCGACATCTTCCACCATTTATTTCGAAGCATGCTATCCTATACAATCTCCCGGCCTTCCTTTTTATTACTTGCCGTGAGCTCTTCCACCCGCTTAAAAACATCCCCCCAAGGTATATTAATCTCATTTATTTTTTTCGACGTAAATCGCTCAAGCGATATTCGAAAAAAAAAGGGCAAGGGTCGATAGCAAAAATAAAGAGCAAAAAAAGCAGGAGCACGAAAGAAAATTATATCTTCCGCACTGTAAGGATTTTTTTTCGGTTCTAATATGCTTTTTTTTGCAGGTATAATTTCTACAGTACGAAAGCATCCGTCTCTATTAATATTAATGAAAATTAATCGTTATTAATGAAAAAGCGCCGAGGTCGGAGATTCTCCATCCGGGTCTAAAGTAATTAGTCGCTTAAAATCGTCGGGAGAATTTGTTTTGCGGGGGTCGTTTCGAAAACGGGGTACGCTTTTTCTGTCCCCAACCACCCGTATATAATTTGGGAAATTAAGGCATTTATAACGGACTATAATGGCGTATGCATGGGTTATTTGGAAGCGATATTATCGGGACTGGATTCGGTATTAGAGGGAGGATCAATTAACGCGGCGTTATATTTTACGGTCTCGTTAAACGTCGGAGATAAGAATTAAATTATATTTTGCGATGTATTATGGTATCGAGCGACTAACTGTGATAAACGGTACTTTGTGTAGATAGAATAGAGAAAGTGTATTGCTGTTTCCTTTCAACGATAAATGACTTGACTTATCCAAGACACGTACCGTTTTGATATAATAATACGAGGGTAAGCCGAAAAATTCGGTAACTAACTATGCTATAAATGCTTTTAAAATAAATATCAAACATAAGAAAAAAAAGTTTATTTCCTTTAGATATATAAATACAAAGTATAATATATGTATATAGATACATAGATGTAGTATGCAATACAAAACAATGAAATGAATAGTCACTTTAACGACGCAAAAATTCATATATTGTTGTTTTTCTTCTCTTTTTCTTTAAAATGGCGTCTTGAAACCGTGTTTCTAATTTAGAAAGAAGCTCCAAAGACTCTGTATCTCCGTGATTTTCGACAAAACTTTTGAGCTGCTTGGTCAGGATAATAGCTTTGCCATAATTTGGCATAGCTTCTGTTGGCACTGGAACCTCATCGACATCAGAATCTTCCGAAAGCGCTTGCATTTCAACTGGATTTGCAATTTCTTGTTCTGAATCTGGATCGTCAACATACAAATCTTCATCTACGTTCAAAAAATCATTAAGATTTTCATTATCCGTCAATTTCAATAAATTCTTATTTTTGAGGATATCTGAAAGTACACTAAGAGGCAAATCATCTTCTAGGTCAGATGTATCAGCCTCAGATAACTGGTCTTCACTTTGCATATTTACATGATTAAATCCTGCTTAGAGGAACCAATTTTGAACTGTCTCTTTGGTTACTTGGTCTCAAGCGGTTTTTGCCAAATAAACTGCATCCAGTGGTGTCATTTTCTTTATTAATTCAAAAGCTGTACCAGCAGTTTAAATGTTTACTAGCAGATGTTTGAGTATTAGACTTCGGTAATAAGTTTTAAAATTCTTTATAATCTCCTGGTCAAGTAGTTGACAAGCTAATGTACAATTAGGGGTAAAAATAATATTTTTATATTATTTAAGCGAACGTCTTTCGGATGAGATCCCGCATTGTCTAAAAATAACAAAATGTTTCTTTTGTTCTTCTTTTCTCTGTCATAATTTGTCCTGTCATGCAAGCTTTCTTATTGTATTTCCAAGTTACAGGAAGGTTATTTATATTAATGTTTTTAAAAGCTCTGGGTTTAGCTGCCCTACCAATGGCTAGGAGTTTTTCTTTTTCACCCGCCATATTTGCACAATGCAAACTTGTAAACCTCTCTTTGGGATACTTACCACCAACACATTTTTCCTTCTCTAATGTGAGCGTTTTGTCGGGTAGAGCTCTAAAATACAGGCCTGTCTCATCGGCATTATAGATGCCTCTCGGTGAACATCCCTTAATTAAAGGACATTTTTTTAAAAACGATGAAACATCTTCAGCATTAGCCGAAGCTCCTTCTCCAGAAATCGCTTTAAAACTTATATTGTGGCGGATTCTAAATTTATTGAGCCAGCCAAGAGAAGCACTGAATGTAGAATGTGCCAAAGAAGTGGCTATTTGTCTTGCTTTGCATCGTATTAGCGGACCTAAAAAAAAATTGCGTTTTTATCACGACAAACCTATTGGTAATCTCACTTTTTTTTATTTATTTTAGAATTTAATATGAAAAGATAATCAATGAATTAATATAAGAAAACCTTATCTAAAAACAATCATATGCATACCTGTTAAAGGAATCCCCCTATGCCGAGCTGCTGTAAACCAGCACAATTTGTCAATTTTAGTACCATCACTCGTCAAAACGCTTCTTTCTTCATTCCAATTGCTGTTCGACATTCATTTGTTTAGAAGGATTTCTTTATGTTTAGTTATATCTGCAGCTTGTGTTTTTCCAATATTAAAACGCTTGGATAAGTTCCTTACACTTAATTTCTCTTTACTGTAAACTTCAACAATATCAATTTTTTGTTAAAGCATGAGAATTTTTCTATTTGGAGCCATTCTACAATGAATGTGTCGTCCACTGTGTCTTTTCCGCATAGACATCAGACTAATATTGAAAGCAGATTCAATCGAAAGCGTACACCCAAAGAATAAGACCGGTAAATCCCCGGCCAACTTAGGGAAGTCCCTAATTCTTTTTATTTTATTTTTTAGCCGGTTAAGAGAACATTTTGTCGTGCCCGCGTCCGTTCAAGAAAATGTCCGTCCAAGAAAGATGTTACGAACTCTAATTCATCGTAAATGTTTTATTTTTTTTATATTCGTATGTTTATATTTATGTATCTTTTAAATCAATATTTTGTAATACTTTCTATGTTCTTATATTGTATATATTATTTTATAAATTTACCTCAAACTGTATATGTATATGCTTACCAAAATACCTTAGCGCAAAAGAAATCACCTCAAATACCTTTATAATATATATTATATTAGCGCGCGGTTGCTGCAGAATTTGTCTCTGCGCCTTATGACAGCACGCCTTGTACGTATACAGTTGCCATAGCAACGCTCGCATCGCGAGAATCGCAACAGTACGACTGCCAATCTGTCGCAGCTTATTCGTCGACCACGTCAGATTCGGCGCATGCTCGGGTTAGCTATCCGTCGCAGGTAGTAGACGTATATAATCATCCCTTAGCACAATTGGTGGTTTAAGGTTTTCTCCCTATAATAAGGAGGCTGTGGCAAAGGAGTAAGTATCCTACCAAAGCGTAGGTATAGTAAGAAACATTAACGCCCATTGCGGCAAGCCAAAGTCTTCGGACTCATATTACATGCACATTGATGCAAAGCTTAATATTTAAGGAAGACCTGGGTAGTCGAGAGTTGAGTCGCATTTACGACAGACGTGGACCGACTATTAATCGCCACAGTCACCCTACTGGGTCTTCCAGCTCCTAGACAAAAGTATTAGTGGGTTCCTAATACAAATAAATATACGTATGCACGCGCATAGCAAACATTAACTG